>OY728123.1:2099954773-2101204773 GCA_963277665.1 Viscum album | reverse complement strand
TATTGAATTCATTCTTAGAACTATCCATGACATCCAGTGATGAAAAATGAAAATTTTAATTCGTTCATGTTGTAGTCTTCACATTCGTATGATTAACATTTCTATTTCTCAACGAATAAAAAGTAATGACGATATATGATAAGTACTGATTATATAATATTAATCAGAAAATATGGAGTAATAAATATTCACCTTCATATATTAATAGTTATCTTGGAAATCACCTTGAAAATAGAGGCATTATACTGACAAATTGAGACCAGAATCTTATTAACAAAGTAGGGGATTATAGGAAGATAAAAATGGTTTCATATTAGGAATTAATCTTATGTAATAGTTGTATCATGAAGTGCGGAAAGTGATCCCTATTCATGAGTGAATAAAATTTAAATTTTTAAATACTCGTTACTATTTCAATTATGGAAGGACACAATTCATGGGTAAATGACTCAAAAGTGAAAATTAATTATTTGTGTGACGATATATGCTCTAGAAATCATCAACCATTAATTTTTAAACTTTTTAAACGTTTTTCAATCTTCATATTCTTATATTTTTCACTTTTACAATTTTTAGTTACTATCGTGTTAACTAGTTTTCACCAAAGTAGTATAATTTTAATAAATAAAAATAAAATAGTATATTTTAAATAATTTTAACATATTGATTTTTTGTATGGTAATTATATTATCAATTAATATTTCTATGTATAACTAAATTCATTTTAACATTAACACAAGTAACACGTACAAACCTCATTTTCGAAAAACCATATTTTTATGCTTGAAAAATTATATAAAAGATGAAATTATCAATATTTTAAACTTTTAAAATTTAAAGTTTTTTATTAGAAATATTATGTGTCTTTAAAATCAAGAAAAATGAAATTTTACCAAATAATATCTAATAAAAATTAATGACTAAAAACAATTTCTTTTATTGGAAAATATTAATTATGTTTATTAAATGTTAAACATGGGATCTCTAAATTTGTAATAGTAATTTTAATAATTATTTTTACTCCTTTATATTATATTTTTTCATGTAAATCATTTTATAAGTTTTTATGTTGTACTTATTTATTAGTATACTCACAAAATATTTGATTTTTGTAAAAACTATATTTTCTACTTTTCTTTTAAAAATCATTTATTTTAGAAAAATATAAACAATTTACTAGAAGAAAATTTATTTATTATGAATTCAGAAATAATTTTTTTTTAATATAAACAAATTCAATATTTTTATTTTACTTATAAACATGTATAAGGTCCCATTTTATTCAAATAGAGTGTGTACTATGTGATAATTTTTAGGATATAGTGTTTACTTTCTTCATTTGGATCTCATATATTAAATTCTCCCTTGATAAATAATTTCATCCTAAAAATGTTACAAACATAATCTTAGAAATAATGTGGTTATTTATTCATAACTAAAACTTCCAGTTCCCATGTTTCCTCCTCTGAAATGTGATTTTTCTAAATCACATTCACCATTCAAGTAGTCTACTTTCACAACACATGCTCTCTATTATCAACACACTAGAAACACAATTAATTTTGAGACATTTCATGTTCTAATTATACTCCCCAATAGTGATTAAATTCATTTTTTCAAACATATATTTCCTAAAAAACTGAACAAGGAAAAAACTGGTAACTTTAGAGAGGTTGTGTGGCATAAATATATGGTAGGCTATCATTATGATTATTTAAAAAAAATCAAAAAGTATTAATGTGCCTATAATTTATTTTCCCCTTATTCCCATGACTTATAACACCATTATATGGATATATATTTAAAATAAATTACCTCCTTTTGTTATTATAGTTTATTTATAAGATTCTTTAAATAGATATTTTATCTACATTAATCCATCATAAAATGATTCTAAATAGTTCCCATTTTTTGTTATTGTATCCTCAAAATGTTACAAAACATTACTAATTCTCTGAAAAATCATCCTAAAAAGGTTAGTTTACAATATATATCCTATTATAATTCTTCATACTATTCTAACTTGATACTTCAATAGAGTCCATTATTGTATTAAAATTATGTTAAAGGTACATATTGATCACACATTCCATAAATTCCAATATATGATAACCTTAGCATATCTTATAATGTGTGGGAAATACATTTAGACTTCCCATCAGATTGAGGGTTATATTTAGTGCTCAAATGTATCTCAATATTGAGATCCACATCTTATATGTTGTTATAGGGAGAGGATGAATGACTCCTTTTGGATGTTGTCTTTCAGCTATTAGTTGATGGCTATTACGATTCTAGACATACAGTCTGCAATTTTCATCTTTATACCTACCCACTATGAGATTTCTCCAAATACCTCTACATATTTATTATACTAGGATTTATGGAGAAATTTTATCTATTTTGTTCAACTAATATTTCCATTTTTTTCTCAATAATTAATGTAAGAAATAGTATTTTGAGAAACATTAACACACCATAATACTAGAAAATTTTGTTAATCTCTCATCATTCATGGATTTAATTTTCTTTTCCAATCCATTATATTTATGTTTTAACATATCTATCAGTTCTAGTAAATTAGGTGTGTAAATAATTTGTAAAATGGGTTATGCTTCCCTTCTTTAATGATCCCCATATCCAAATTTACTAACACCATGACTATAGGATCCTTGTCTATACTCATCTTTGTCCAAATTTAATGATATTTCATACTTAATTAATCGTCCACCGAGTTTTTTTACCAAGGTGGTTATTCATTGAGAAACCATATTACTTGACTTGTTATATCAATCTCATTTTTCTCATATTGAGTTCCTCTTGTGAAAAAATGCATTTAAAAATTCATTTGATATATATATATATCTCATATATCTCACTATATAGGTTGTTCCATAATATCCTTATAGAGAATATTACAGCTTCCAACTCAAGATCATGAGTTGTATGGTTCAATTAATATATCTCCAATTTTCTCATTTCATTAGCAACCACTCTGTCATTTTTCATAAAGAATCAACCCACACCCTTGATTAATGAATAACTATATATTAAAAATATTTTTTTCTTTATTGTATATTCAATATTGGTGTATTGATAAATATATTATTTATCTAGTCAAAAAAATTCCATTAATTATTTTGACCGTGTGAATTTTATCAATTTACATGTCATCTTTTTTAATGGGTCATGTAATTAAGAAATATTTTCAACAAATCATTTATAGTAACCTTCTTAGACAAGAAAATTTTGTATATGAGCAATATTTTTGTGTGTGTTTCATTTCCTGACTACATTAACCATTTAATGGTCAACACATATTTTATCCTCCTACATAATATGTCCAATAAAAGAAATATCATGGAGCCAAAATTCACACTTATAGAATTTCACATAAAATTACATTTCTCTGAGGGTCTCAAGAATGATTCAAAAATCATTCACATACACCCTATAACTTTTAGAGTATAACAATATATCATAAATGAATAATAATATGAAATCAATAATATAATCATAGAATACTATGTCCATCAGACACATAAACTCATACGGTGTATTAGTCAACCAAAATGGCATCACTGTAAACTCATAATTTTCATACATCTCACAAAATGTCACATTTGATATATTGTTCAAATTATCCTTTAATTAGTGATTAACTAAGAGAAAATTGATCTTTAAAAACTATTATGATCCTATTGTTTGACCAATTGAATCATCAATATTTATGATATGATACTCATTATTCATCATAAGGGAATATATATCCATTAAATCGTTTCATAACATTATAGACCCGCCCTTATTAACAAAATTAATAGGGGCACCCCCAAAGTGAAACACTAGGGAGGAATGATATCATATCATACAACTTATATAGTTTACTCAGCTCCATTAATTACACTAGGGTCATTCCATAAATAATATTAGATATATATTTTTCATCTAGGATGTTTTCTTATAGAAAACATTACTTCGCAATTAGAAAGGTGATTGCAAAATTCTTTTCGAAAATCATTAATATATTTATGATCAATTGGAAATTCATCCATTATTATGTTTTCCTCACCAACCATATGCTTTATATCATATTATTGTATAAGTATTTCATTAAGGTTGGAAACTCTTACTGTATATAGGTATGACACAAATAATGTGTTCTATTAACTGAATATTAAAAACTGTATTCCCCATTCATGAAGAAAAATATCATTCTCTGGGAAATAAATTTTTTCATTATAAATTTAAAGTTAATAAATACCCATTATGATGTAAAATTTAACCCTGTATATTATAATCATTTTTTAAATATGGGTATGTCTATGAATCATAATGGGGATAGTCTAGAAGACCCCCATTTCAATAATATTTCCATTCAGGGTCTTCATTTAAAACCTATTTCCCATGGTTTTGGTGAATGTTTTAATATTGTTATAAAATAATCGTGACATAAAAGAGTGTGATGATCCATAATTTAATAAATTATTACCCAACATTGAGTTTAATGTCCATGTACCAAATATCACAAATATGAAAACGTCTAATTTAGTTGCGGTAGTTACATAAGCTTAGTATTACCCTCAGTCCTCTTTCTAGGTAGATTACCTTGATGCTTGTGGAATTAGAATGATAAATTTCCAATAATTTAATAGTTTATTCACTGGATATTGGAATATTATTTTTTCCCATGAATTCATGAGCCATATGGACCTCATCTTCACACTTGTAACAACCTCTTATTATCTTAATGATTGTAATATAGAGTTTCATTCCACAATTATCACATGTTGGATGTCATAAATCTCTTTTATTTTTCACTATCACATGTGTTTATACATGGTGATTAGTTTTCATCTTATTATCAGGATTTCCCTTTAAAATTCAACACGTAAAAAATTAATTTTCTATCCTGATGGAACTTAATATTATATCATAGGATGGTGAAAAAAAATTAGAGAATAATTCACATTAATGATAATGATTAGTACCATCAAAGAAATGTTTAATCAAACTTTTTGTTTACATAAATAATTAAAAACATTTATAGAAAGTCTTAAAATTAGCCTCATGCTCAAAAATATTATCATCTACCTTATTAATAAAATTAAGGAATTTCCTTTCCATTTCAGCATGGTACAATTTTAGGAATTATTTTATGAAGAGTTTCACCTTAAACGTATTTAATTCTATGTTTTCTATCTCTTCCTACTCCTTTTTATTTTGAATAAATGACCACCATTGAATAGAATCTCCCCTTAGATGATAAAATTATATAACAACATTCTCCCTTTCATTACATCCCAATAAATGGAATATATTATATAGTGATAGGATCCTTTGTTTATCTTAAAATGTATTAGTTTTCCTATTGAAAAATGTATTTTTTTTACATTAAGATATTCAACATTGTTTCACCATGTTATTGATTAGTAGGATTCTCTATATGGGAAATTGTATTGTCAAAACCTCAATCGACCACCCTTATATATCCATAATTTACTTAGTCCCATCACCATTCATGTTGATACGCTTTGGAAGGAAATACCAAAATTTATTATAGTTTCTGATTTGATTTTGCTTAATTATATTATGTTCCATATATAAACAATGTCATATACATATTTATCTAATAAAATTTAGAATATTGATCTATAGAAACCTTGATGCAATTAAAATTTATTGGGAGTCTTAAGGCTTTATCATAATTCTTGTGATTTCTAAGTTGTTATAAAATCTAGTTCTCATGGTCCATATTAAACTTCCTTTGATACCTACAATAAATCCCCAAGTACGGTAACCCAATGTTAGTACTTAAATTATTACATTGGTATAAGATACAACGGATCACACCACAGTCGACAAAATTGTTTTACATTACTGGGAGAATATAGAAATACATTAATTCAATATTACATTGGAAAATAAAAAAATATATAAAAACTTAGTCAAATTAGATTATTACATTTATTATACTCAATAATTAATTCTTAGTTCACTTCATGATACCATAGTGAAGGAAATAAAATAAAGAGTGAACTCAAACACTGGGTAATGGTATAAGTATTGCATAATTTATCATAATTGGAATAAAAATTATGGTAGTGTTAATAATCAATAAATATTCTAAATAATATATATATTTATTATGAAAAATTTACCTTGATATAATAGTAATAAAAATAATTCCATGGAATGAATAATTGATTTCATGGTGATGGAATGCATAATGTTGAAAATCTGGATATTTGATTGAAATTCCTTGACCAAGAAATTATTTTTTTTCATCATGTTTAGAATGATGACATGAATATTTCACTAGATAATTATACACCAAATACCTAATACATTTGTCTCATTAGACTGTCCAATTCATTTTTGATATATATAATCACAGGTCCCACCCATCCATCCATCCATCGAACGTTATGACTTCATTATTAATAGAAAGGGTGTCTCCTGAAAAGATCAAGGAGGATTGAAAAAATGGAGCCCTAGTGCACCACCCATTACTAGGTTAACACAATCAGAAGGAAGGGGAACATGGGAAAATTATATTTATAGGAACATTCAGGAGATGTCCATGAGGCCAAGAATTCATCTAAATTGTTTCCCTCCTGCCAAGTGTGTGACATCTCCATGTGGTTGCTGAACAGAACTTTACTTTTATGGACAATGTTGGTGATTTCCCAATGGGGGATGATATCATTATAGATGAAGTTATATATAGTAATGGATTAATTCTCCCACCAATCCATAAGAACACCACGAGAGTGAAAAAGCTCATGTCCCAAGAGTAAGACTGATGATTCACCTGTTAGAGAGTCCCCTACCAGCAAAAAAAACACTAAAGGAAAGCACATCTAAGCCTATCCTATCAAAAAACACCCCTCCACTATACATAACACAATTCCTACAAGAACCATAAAAATAATGTATCAGAACCCTAGGAGGGGGAGTTTTTCTAACCCAATTACCATGTTGCCTTAGTCTTTAGGCCATCTGGTAGGGACTTATGTTCGGGATGAGGGATCTGATGGAAAAAGAATATCCACATTTATTAATGAGAAGGTCAGGATCAACAGGCACGCCCCTAAAATGAATTTTCATTTCCATATTAGATCTCAAGAAACCCTTATGATGTTCTTTATTATGGGTGTTCCATATGTTCCAGTAGATAGCAACAAAAAATAGTGCATGAGCCAGTCATTTTTATGTATTGTTCGTTTTTTCACGAACCATGCCTGTGAGAAGTTAACGTTGGTGAGATACTACCCTTCAACTATATTAAAACCCTAAAGAACCTATAGAACATGGAGGCCCACTATCCTATGAATAAAATGTGTGAAGTATATTCCTCTTGAAGATTATGGAAACAAGTTCACTTAGAGGTGGTATAAATCCAATTCCACTGTTCCCCATCCCCAGTCGAAAGAGAATGATTTCACAACTGCAATACAAGAATGTTGAGCTTACAAGATATTTCGAAAAACTAGAGGGATGAACACCATGTATCCTAATTAGAGGAAGTATGGAGTATCTTTCGATACATCTTCTTCATAAATATGCATAAGGAAGATCTTGTAATGACAATCCTATTTGGGTCAGAGTAGAATAAACTACCTTGGAAGAACTCCAAATAATACAGGTTAAAAAATAATTCCTTAGGGAACCTCATTCAAAATAATTATTGGGTAATAAATACATATCATTATATATATAGTAGAAATATTTATATCAACATTCCTTATTAAGTGGAATAATGTGTCTCACTTGGAGAATATAAAACCATAAAAACATTCATGGTGATATTCAATGTTTTCTTTATTAAAAAAAATAATGTTTAGGAGAATGATACTTTCAACATCACAGGTTATCTATTTAATATGGTAATTGATTTAAATATTTTTTTTAAATTTAATGATACCATTTAAATTGTATAAAAATAATTCATTATGGTTAAAAAAATCATGCAATTTATATTAAGCATATCCCCAAGGAGTGTTTTTTCTAGTTGGGGAGTTATAAGCGCATAAATTATTCACTGAGTAAAGATCATGTTGATAATAAAAAAACAATTTTTATGGTTATTAACCATTTTTTAAACTATGTCATATGTGTATCAACATTACAGTATAAAGATACAAATGTAATTAGTTGGAAACTGTATACACTTTTACTTAACAAAAATAATAGGATTGTTTTTTCACTATAGAGAAGTTTGAGTTATATAATAGTTTTTGTAACTATTGTGTAAAACGATAACGGGGGATTAATAATGATATAAGCTCATACATATATTGAAATTAATTCATGATATGATATAAAAACATCCATGTAAATTCATGGAGCACTCAATGGAAACAAGTACTGAATATAAATCATATATCATTAACTCAAAATTATGATGTAGAAACCCTTACCTTGATTATGGACTTCCATATAACATATTGATTCTATTATATAATAAAAATATATATCTTAATGATGTATTCAAAAACATTGTCCATTTTTATATACTTAATTTATATGCATACATTACAAATAATATAGAAAGTTATAGTTTCTTTTCGTCATTGGATGTTTTTGGTTTCGATTGTTTGTTTTTCACTAAATTTGTAAAGGTTCTATAAGATATTATTTATTGTTTTAAAATTAATTATTCCAAGACTATTCATGATATATCATTAGTTTCTTTATTCCATATTTCTCATTTTCATTAGGTGAATGACATGGATTTGGTTTTGGTAAAATGGAAATTACGATGAACTAGTTTTAGTGTGTTTAATTATCAATATAGATTATATCAATGAATATGTTAAATAATAATTAAAATCTTATATAATCATAATAATATATTAAATAACTATTATTTACATGTTATCAAAATTATATAATATTCCATACATATTTATGATATAAACATTATAACATCTTTCATGTTAGTGTAAAACGAACCCGAATAACAGTGTGTTATAATGATTTAATGAGAAAAGAATTATTTTTATGTAATGATAATATAATATTTAAATAATATTAAATATAAAATAAATATCATATAGCTTTACTTAATTCATTTTTATAACAATACATGAATGGTGGTGAAGAAAAATAAAATTTGTGGATCGTGGAGGTAGTAGTTTCCACGTTCGCTCAATTAATGTTTTCATTTCTAAATTTATTTTATGGAATGAATATATATGATAAATTATAATTTTAGAATAAATATTATAATATAAAAACATATTAATTCTGTATATTCATCCATTTTACCATTCTTCATAGTTATTCATAATAAACGAATAACATCGTTTGACAGAGGCCGAATTCTTGATATATGCACGATTGATAATGTTTTTTTCTTTAGTATTGTATAGAATGTATTCGATAATGGTATCTATATTAATATAATAATATTTATTCAATAATATGATTCAAAGATTTTATTTTATATTTAATTTTTTGGAAATTGAATATTATGAAGAAAACACTAGTGAGTATGACATACTCGTGTTAATAATATGAGATTTCTCTTGAAATCTATTTAGAAATAGAGGCCTTTGAATAAATAATTGAGACTAGATCATTATTAATGTATTATAATAGGGGTAAAATATTATATCTTAAAACATATATTTTAAGTAATTTATGTTGAATGAGGTAGTGGTAGTGATCCCCTTTTATAAGTGAAGAAAATGGCATTTTTGTAAATACCCATTACTTTTCAATGAGGGTGCGACACTATTCAAGGTTCAATGGATCAAAATTTAAAAATAATTAAATATTAGATGATATAATTTTTATAAAGACCCTACTATTCATTTTTACAAATTATTTATTCATTAGTAAACTCTTTTACTGTTTTTTTTTCACATTTACTATTTTTTAGTGTTTACTGTGGAAATTAAAATTTACCTAATTAGTTTTCTTTTTGTTCCTAAAAACATTGTGTGAATTATTAAATAATATTATTATAATGGTTTTAAATATTTAATTTATGTTATCATATAATATTTCTATGTATAATGCAAAATAATTTTAACATTAGATCATATGACGAGTAAAACACCATTTTTTGAAATATTGTATTTCTATGATTAAATTTTAATTGTCGGTTGAGATTATCAATGTCCTAGAATTTTGTAATATTAATTGGTTTGGGATATATTTTATGTTTCATTAAAATAAATACATAAAAATATTAGTAAAATAATATTTAGAAAAAATAAATGACTATAAATAGTGTCTACAATTAGAAAATATAACTTAAGTATATAAAATCTTAAACATAGGTTTTCTAAACACATATTAGTATTTTGAAATGTGTATTTTTACTCCATAAAATATATCTTTGATCATGGATAATATTTTATTTATATTTATATAATACTTATTCATAAATTTATAAATTATATAGTTTTATTGAAATATTTATTTTTCACTATTCAACTAAAAAATCAATAATTTTAGAAAAATCTCATAAATACACACTATATAAATTTTTTCTAATGAAATCAAAATATATTTCATTTTTATCAAATATAAATTCTATAATGTATAAATTGAAATTATAAACATGAATAGATGCTCAATTTATTATGATAGAGTGCATATAGTTGGATAAGATTTTGGATGTAATGTTTAACTTCTCCAGTTGGCTCTCACATATTTCACTAAGAATCTCCCAAAATAAAAACCTAACTCTTATATAACACCCTGAATATTTAAAATATGAGCAGCATATTTAGTAGTGTATATGAAATGAAACACCAAGGATAAAAAGGAATATAACAGCCCGATACATTATGATATATTAAATATTTTAAATATAATTAATATTATCTATAGATTGAAATGAATGGAATACTGAGTTATATTGTGTGGCACACAATAATGAGTTTCTTTGATAGATTTCAATACACACAATAAAGATTTTAACTTAATACTATTTCTCGTGTTATTTAAATTTAAAATTAGTTCCTTCACATTAAATTTGATTTTATGAATAGGATAAACTAACTACTGAAAATATATGTTGAACTCATTGGTGACCAATTAATTATATATGAAAATAAAAACAAATTGAAAATAAAAAGAAAATATTTTATAAAAAACTATTTTTATTCACCCAAAAGAGTTTTATGATGATAAATTAAATTAATTAATATTATTTAATTATCTAAAAATTTAAAAATTATATATTCAATTAAACAATTTCTCATTCATCCAAGATATTATATAAAAATAGGATATAAACCAATCAAATTTTATAAATATAAAAAATTGTTTCTAAAAGATGGTTTTGATCCCTTTTAAGGGAGCACCTGTTCTAAAATAAAATAATGAAATTTTTATACAACATTAAAAGGAAAATTATTTTTTAAAATCTCAATGTAAAATTTAACTTATTTTTATTTTTTATAAATTTCTACGATGTTTCATTTTAAATGAATAATGAAAAATTCAAAATTTCAATTGAAAATTTAATTTTTATCTAAATAATTTATATGGAAAATTTTTATTTTAAAATTATTTTAATGAAAAATTTGAGATATTATATATCTATTACTCTAATTTATGTAATTTTAATTATTTTAATTTTTATTTTAGATATAAGAAAATGTGTAAACTTTTCAACATTTTCAAAATAAAAAATGATTTCTTGTTCTATCTGAAAGATTAGTTTTTAATTAAATTTTCCCCCTAACAAGAATTGAATTTTTGAAAATTGATTCCATATTATTAATAATGATATTTTATAATTTATAATAATTTAAACATAATTTTTCACCTATTTTATTAGTGAAAATAGTTAAAATTAATAATAGTGATCAAAGAGAATATAAGTTTACTTATTAGTTAAATATAGAATTTAAGGTGTTAAAATGACAAGAAACATGTCCAAAATCCATTTTAAGGAAATATTTAGACCTTAAAACTCTAGTATATAGAAAGGATCATTATTTTGTCATGTTTATAAGAAAATAATATGAGTGGAATTAACCCTTTCAAAAATTTACAAGTGTTCCCCTCACCTTACTTATAAAAGGACACCCCCTCTCCTCCTCTATTTACAGCTTAAAAAAACTTTTGTTTTGAAAATAACTACCTAAATCACTACATAGTTTCCATCCCCTAAAAATTGAATAATTATTTTGGGAATAAAAAACCATTGAATGTGTTAGAGAAAACAAAAGGAGGATACCTAAAGAAGATGTAATGCTCTTTTAAAACTGTTTATATTTGTTTATATCTCCACCTCCCTCAATTATTATTATAAATTTATTTTATGATAAAAATAGAAATTTAATATACTGAGATATTTTTATGTTATGTTTATGGTCTAGAAAATTACACACTTCCACTAAATGTGTTATGAAAGCATTATTCCTATGTATGGAAGAGTACGACATATCAAACCGATAGTGTTCATTTTTCCATTCCCAACTTCCATGGTTAATAATAAAGATGGTTTTATAGTTTTATCTTACATATATGATATTTATAATGTTATAATTGTTCTTAAATTATTATATCACACATAACTTTATGCATTCCATATTGTGGTAATATACTAACATCGCTCATGTGTACGTCGAACTATCGCCTCACAAAGTGATAAGATTCATTCATGATATACTTGGATTGTATTGAGCATGGTTTTAATAAAAAAAATTGATATATATGACATAAAACTAATAATATATTTAAAATATATAAATATAAAACTTAATTTTATTTCTATCAATATGATAAGAAAATGGATATTGTATCCATTCGTACGTACGACCTATCTTCTCTGTGAATGGTGAGTAACATTTCCTATCACAAAATTTAATAGATTACTATAAATACAAATATAAATAATATATAGGATTTTAAAATCATTTTTAAGAAACTTTATATGATGATATCATGATTGAGGTAATTGGTAAAAAATAACATGTCAAAACATACTCGAAAAATATTGAAATTAAAACATGAAACAATGAAAATAATGGGAGATTATTAATGAACAGGCAATAGTATGTTATAAAGAATCATATATGATATCTTAAATATTATTATGGTTTTGGAATTATTTAATAACATGATTAAAACCATTATACCTAATTTTAAATAAAATTCATCCAAACTGAAGCATATGATTAGGGATTTCACCTCAAGTTTATTTCATTGCATCATATTGTAATATTATGAACCAAACTTCATTTATATGAGGTATATAATTAACCTTTAACTTGTAAAATCATAAATACTTCATTAATAATGTTATTTTGATTTTCAATTTCAATTATGTACTCTACATTGTTTTTATCTTGATGTTACTAAGTAGTAATGAAATTTCATAACATAATTTCATCCCATTGGGTTATATTTTATCTTCATTATCATAAATATTCTATGATTATGTGTATAGTGAATTTGTAATATCTGTTATTTTATTTCCAATTTTTTTATATGGATTAATAGTCGTTACACATAATCCATTAATAGGCCTTTTAATTTTTTCGCATTTGGTTGTTAATAAAAATTTTCAAGTTATAATACCATATCTATACTCTTTGGTACTTATTATTATTGGGAAAATTTACTAATAAAATATGCCTTCATTTATCTCTTCGGTTATAAATTAATCTTCTTAAAAATCAAATGATTTTAAAATATGTTCAAAATTTTTTCATTATCAATTTCAAAATGATTTATTAATAGATATTTTTACCAATTTTTTTCGTTTTGGAAAACTTTTCAATGGAATATTTTAATGTATCAGATATTTCTGGGTGTTATTTTAAATATTATATTGAATTATATTAAAATCAAGCACTGAGACAACGTGCGATTCCAAGGCCCGGTGCGCCCAGAATAAATATTTGAAAAATATTAAACATTAAATAGCATGCCAGATATGTTTTCTTGATAAAGTGTAATAAAATCCAAACTGGTGCTCATATCAGAAATATTAGGGAACCATTATATTCAGTGTAGAGCCTTTTCCATAGAGAAGGCCTAATATCGGCCGGCGTGGGTCATTTGTGAAAGATACTTTTTGGATGTACCAGGAATAAAAATATTTTAATAAACATATTTTTGTACAATGCAATGATGATTATTTTAATTTTTTCTTTTAATTAGGGATTTAGAGTTAGGCTCATCACCCTATAATTCCCTAGAGGATTTGGGGTGAGAAACTTGGGGGATTTTCTCAATGAATAATAACAATGGGATTTCATACTGAAGATCAACAGACATTGTTTTCACAGAACTCTCCAATGACATCCATGCGATGATCAATCCTATTTAGAAAATTATCCAACCCTGAGGTATGGTGTTTTATTTGGATTTATTTCTCCCATTTAGAAATTCAATAATGAATGCAAGCCATCCAATGAACAGGTTGATCTGTGGTTTATCTTTCTTATGGGATACACATATATTACGGGATTATTATCAGAAATTGTTCATGGATATTTGCTTTTGTTTTCTTGATCATTCTTATAGAATGGATCTATAAGGAAACTAACAATGTACGAGGTTCATTACTTAGGTTGTTCACTATTCTATTCTCCCCCAACATTCTTCAAATTCTTCGTGCTTTATGAAATAATTGCCCTTTCACACTCAATTATTTGCATAATGATCTGAGATTGAAGATCTGATATCATGGAGATGCAGTAGAAGTATGCTGGTGAAGGTGAAAAATTATTTGGATATGATAGTGGTAGATGGAGGCATCTGGGGTAGCAGTTACAGTTGGTCCAGGAGAGCGGTGGCGTGGGTCGAGGCTAAGGGTGAGGTGGACGACGATCTGCCAGCGAGACGGCTGACGAAGGTATAATGTGGTGTGACTATAGCATGGGACATGATGTAGCACCGCGGGACCAGGGAGCACATTTCAGGTGGTATATCGGGCCTAGTGGTCCGGACCGTGTCCATTGGACTGGTCGGGTCGAGTTGGCCAGCAGGTCGGGTTAGACCCGGACTGGACCCCGGTAAGAAGTTTTCACCACAACAACCATATTTTTTGAACAGAGCATTTTTTGGTGCACCATCAGTGGTTTTGGGACCCTTCTTATGAGAGGGTCCTTATGATACAAATGGAGGTTTTAAACATGGATATACTTCCAATGAAAAGGTCCATTTAGATATGTAATACCTAGGGCTAAGGGGTATTGCGGGGGTGAATACTACTCACTATGCACCCTCTATTTTTTATGTGGATTGATTCTATCATCCACTATATCTTATAAGAGTTTCATTTGTGTTAGTTCCCTTTATATATTCCTTGAAGGTTTTTCGGAATTATTTCCTACTCCAAGGATTATGATCTATTCAACAAGACTTATAGGATAGAGTTGATGGAATCCCTCGAAAGGCCTAGAGCAAATCTTCTTTTCCTTCATCACTACCTAGGTAGAATATTCAGTATTGACATGAAAAACTTTATCGGGCTTCGATCATCGACATAGTAGGTTAATCCAGATTGAGTATCTGGTATCACCCTACGGACCTCGTTCTGATCCACATCAGATATATCATATATCTATTCAGATCTATAAGTGTATCTCCCTCATGAAAGTTTCTGATGAACAATACTTCTCAGATAGATTTCATCAGTGATATCGAACTCATGAGTGTGTTCTCTCAGATGCGTGAATAGTGGAATCTATGTATCGAATCCCTTATGTTGGTATGCAGTGGTTGTTGATTATCTCCCCACTATGTGTCTTTGTTTGGGTATATCTGGATATTCATGTTATATGATATAGACATATACTTGTATAGAGCTGACTATACTTTTTTTGTACTTTTTGTGGTTTCAGGGATCCATGCTATGTATTGTTATACTGACCCCTAAACTGGATATTCCCACACATGTCATGTCATGTGATGACAAGTGACCTTTTGACAGATTCCAGGGTGGACTAAGGCTGGATGGATCCTTATGTGATCTGGAAGGCTGAGGTGTTCCTACGACTTCAGATAGTAGTTACAACACCTAACCTTTTGGTTGACCATGTTGGGTTTTCAACGGATGAGTTTTAGGAAATTATTTACAGACTTTCTTTTCCTTGGGATTATATTCTGGCTCAGTTTACCTTATTGTACATTACTTTCCAATCGTACTATAGTTGGGATATTAGGGTATGCATGCATTTGTTCTTAGTGGTTTTCTAATTTTCAGAAATATGGCCTTGGAGATGTGTGTGTGAGTACAAATAATAATGAAATTTCTCTCATGTTAGTGATATGCCTAAAAAATTCTAGTCACTAGCCTCTTTCTATTAGAGGCAAGCTTGGGGAGTTGTGGAATGGGCCCCATTGGGATGGTTCATGAAAAATATTATTATCACTTTTCAATCAAGAAATTTTTATAACGTTTTCTCCATGAAAAAGTAATTTTATTTATGGAATGTATGGAATTACAAACTAAATTTACTATCATATATTGGAAGCATACTCTATAAATAGACAAATACATTTTTGATGAATAGATTTTTAAAAATTATTTTCAAAGAAAATGATTTTCAAAAAATTACAAATAAACAGGTATTCCACATAAGAATATTTTTAAATATCATTTTAAGGATATTATATTCATAAATGAGAACAACCATTGGTTATTACTAAAATGGTTATACATTGTGTTAATACCATCCTAATTATTTCAATAGACATTTTATTATCATTATGACAAAGGAATGTGTTGACATTCACTTTTTTTTATTTTGCATGTAAACAACATTCCCTTTTAAAATCTCACTTTCATGTGATCATTAGATATGATATTTCCAACCAATAAACACATTATTTACCATGTATATGATTATTTCATAAAACATATACCTTATTTTCATATGGTGTTCAATTTTAATATTATTTTATTATCTAGGAAAATGTTGATAAATTTTTATCGTTTACCCAATATTGGTGTACGATGATAAGGCCCATTGTTTATAAATTAAATATATTATTCAATATATGAGGAATTATTTGGAATGGTATGGAATAGTTGTATACTATTTAATGTGAGGCCCTTGATGCATCAGTAGTATCAGTGGATAAATCAATTGGCTAGCCTCAGTTAAATGGGTTTCTATCTAGTATCTTTTTATCCTTCTTGTGACTGGTCTTGATGGTAAATGTTCAGTGTACCTAGGAATCTTGGATTCTAATAATTAATAATTTCCTTCATTAAGAATTCAGTTATTATTATCCACAAAATCATCACTATGAAAAAAATCTATTGATGAATTGTATTCTCGGTTTATTTATTAAATGGCATGAATTATAAGTTATTTACCTATCTATATTGATTTTTTCCTTTTCCTGTTATTTAAATGGAATGTGTGCTCATTTATATACCTCTACATGTTAATTATGATAAATTATTAATTATTTATTCTACAATATCTAACCATTAATAAGAATTTTATTTCACCTTTTTTTCCTTTCCCAAGGATTAAAAAAATTATATTATGACTAATATGTTAGATAATCTATATGGAAAAATTTATTTTAAAAAAAAAATTGTTTCTATTTTTGTATTAAAAATGTAATGTTGGAATTGTGTATATATCTAGTTTACTAGGACTACTAAACTAATAAGTCCTTTAGGATGTAATTCCTTAAATATTATTCTAATGTAATGGTATCAGGAATAGGCATTAGACAGCTTGGGTCATGGTCTCTATAGTTGGTATCTTTATTATAAATCTTGGGAACTAGATTTAGGAAAACATATATTAGGGAAAAAAGTAGAAATATAGGCTTTTATGATTATTATAGAATAACGTATTAATGTTTTGGTAAGGTTGAGATTATGTTGTTTTTACTACAATACATACTTTTCTAGATACTATAGGTGGAAATAGTTCTATAATAGATGTACATAGTGGTAATAACATAGAAAATAGTAGGTCTGGATTCACTCGAGCATCACCTAGTACAGGAAAATAGGCCTTACTGAGAACCTAGTTTGACACTCCTAGGGGTCATTCATAATATATTTCACATTTTCATACCAAACCATTGTTAAGGATTATAATAAATGATGAAAATGAATGACCTTTTTTATACTTATGGTTTCTTAGATTGAAAATAATTATTAAATATTTATAAAAACTTTATGTGATTATATAGAATTCTCATAATATTTTTTTTCTAACACTATTATTTAGATCATAGTCAATGGATTGAACCCAAATTAATCATGTTAACATTGAACATGAAGAAAAATTTTGTGACAATGATAAAGAAAAGAGGATCTTGATAGGAATGAAGGATATCGGGTTTATGTCAAATCAATTTTCTCAAAATATGATTGAAAATCACACACCTTATCCAACTCATGAACTCACATTAGACGAGATGGATAGAGTTGTTTAAAAGATTGATTGGTGGGGACAATTGAAGAAATGAGGCTTAATTTATATCATGCAAGGAATGTGGAAAGAGAAAAGTTTGAATATTTATCATGGGGAATAAGAAATTATTAAATTTTTTGGGGAATAAGAAATTATTAATTTTTTAAAGGAAGGTAAGAAAGAAAACAATTTTCGAGTAAAAATGAAGATTGTGATAGTCCTAAGGATCCATTTATAGATTCTTCTCTTAAATGTAGGGAAACTGGGTATTAACACTGTTAATTCACTATTCTAATGTGTTCCCCCTTGATCATGGAAGAACCTAGGGAAAATAAAATGGATGAAGGGTTTATGTATGTTTATTCATGAAATATATTGTTTAAGTATTTTGAAAACAGTATATTGGTCATGAGAATCATGAAACATCTATAGATTCTATTATATTTTATAATAATTTTTAAATTCATTACTGAAAGTGTAGGGATTCCATCATGGGTTAATGAGTTTAATATTTGAAAATAAGATCAATAAATTTAAAAATTCTTTTAGGTTGTTTGTATTGAGATTCTACCAAGATTAATGAAATTTTGGGAGAAATTTATGGAAAATAGTCCATTTTCTTAGTATACGTTTTTGTTAATATGTATTTAAAGGAATAATGAATTTAAATATTATAGATAAAATTTAATGGTATTGATAACAATTAAGGATAATATGATCATGAATTACATTATAATAATATATATATATAAGGTTATTAAACATTAAAAAAATCAATAAATTTGATTAAAAACATTTGTAAAAAGGATATTTAATTAAATTTTTTTTTCAAGGATTTCTATCATATATTGGGGGGACGTGATAGGAATTATATGAATATAATTAATCGAAAAGACAAACCACATGTATGGTGAAAACCTATATTATCTTGAAAATAGGTTGGGCTTCAACTGATGTCTAAAGGATGATAAGGGTTCAGCACCTACCACTAACCTACATGATGACCTGGTAAATATGTCACTATTTTTAGTTAAACAATATGATGAAAAAACAATAATGATAAAGTATTGGTATAACTTTTGGGGTTTAAAGATTAATATATTATCTTATTGGTTTTGAAAAGTAGTTATAGATAAAGGTAAATACTTTCCACACTTTTATGGATCTTATGATCTGTTGAAAGTGAATATTCGAGCTTTTTGCATAAAAAATCATTTTTTGGAAATTTTTTCTTAGTATAATAGAATAATTAAAAATTAAAAAAATCAAAACAAAAGGATGAAATTTATATTATAAAATAGAAACATATCAACAAATTAAATTTTCTTATATTCATAGGTATTAAAATAATTCCTTATCTTTAGAAAAAGGATATAAAATTAACAAGCTATCCTATTACAATCATTTCTGATGATATAAATGACCTTTATAAACCTATTATTTTTAAGGTTTTCGAGACCCTTAACATTAAATTGATCATTAAATGTTTTTTGATCAATGCCCAAAATCACTCTCTATAAATATTTACTTATTTCAGCGATATGCATATCATTACATCTTCATATTTTTTCTTTCTTGGAAACTAACTTATTTATTGTTCTCTACGACCTTTGTACTCCCCATTACCGCTTATTAAGAGATTTTTTTACCAAACCTTAAAATGATATAGTATTATTATTATGTAATTTTCAAATATCAAATTTTTATTAACAATTTCAATTTTAAAATGTGAAGATATAATTTATTTTAGGTGGGGGAGAATCTAACACCCTAAATGTTTAAAATATGAACATCATATTCGGTAGTGTGTATGAATGCAACACTAAGCATGTATAGGAATTTATCATCCTTAATATTTTTTAAATATATAATAGTTTAAATAAGTTCAATATGTTCTATATATTTTAATGCATGAAATATGTTTTTATCTTTCATTTCACACAATAATAAATTTCTTGGATAGTTTGTGTTACACACAAGACCTTGTTTTTTGATAAACTGTTAATATATCGCTTTAAAATGAATATTAAATCCTTTATGTTAAATTAGAAGTTATGAATAGTATAAAATAACTTTTTAAAATATATGGTTGAATTATTCAGTAAAATTATTTAAAAATTAAAATTAAAACAAATTGAATATAAAGTAAACTTTTTTATAAAGAAACCCATTTTTATGCACCCGAAAGCATTTTATCTTAATAAATTATAAAAATTAATATTATTGAATGCTATTAATAAAATGTATATATTATATATTTAATAAAATAATTTTTTATTCATATAAAAAAATTTATAGGAATAATATGAGAACAAATACAATTTTATGCATAAAAGCTTAAATGTTTTAGTAGAGTTTTTTATTATTTTAATGGAGAAATTGTTCTAAAAACATATTTTAAAAAGTTTATAAATATTATTTGAAAAAATAAAATTTACTTTTAAGATTATAATGTCAAATTTATCTAGGGATATTTTTTTGCTATTTTTCTAAGAAGTTTCATTTTTTGATGAATAATGAAAAATATTTATTATTAATTGAACAATGAATTTTCTTATAAATAATTTATAATGATAAATTATATTTTCAATTTTTTTTAAAGAAAAATTATATCAATTATATATTATTAATAAAATATAGGTCATTGGAATCATATTTATATTGAATATAGATATAAATTCTTTGTAAAATTTTGATCATCTTTACTTTAAATCCCAACTTTATCCTTCAATTTGGGGGTTTAATTTTAAATTATTTTTTTTATAGTTATGAAAATTGAATTTTAAAAAATTGATTTCAGATTTTGTAATCAGAATCATTTATAATTCTTAAAAGGGTAAAATTAAATTTTTACCAAAATGAATGCTGAACAAAATAAAAATTAAATACATCAACTTAGGTGAAAATAAGTTTAGTTAGTTGTTCATAATAGAATATAATTTATATAAATGACAAAAAACTGGTCCAAAACCCATTTTATTGTCACATTTAGATAATATATATAATTTTCATAAGAATGAAGTATTATATGGGCCTAGTGAAATTAAAACAACATTAGTGGAATTCACACTTTCAAAATACTACAAGTGTGCCACTATCCTCACTTATAAAAGGCCACCCCTTTACTCATCTCTTTACAAAATCAAACCAATTTGGTTAAAAAAATCCTTGACCAAATCACTCACCATATCCCATGTAATATTAAATTTTGATTTCTGGTAGAAATAAATTCATAGATGGTTTTAGTGAAAACCTAAGGAGGATACCTAAAGAAGAGGTAATGTTCTTTTAAGAGGGTTTTATTTTTATTTCCATCACCACCTAAATAAATTATTATTATAAGGTGATTATATAATAACATCTATATATTATATGTACTAATATTTTATTATGTTAATGATATGACATAAAAAATTTTCACACTACAATCATGGGTTACGAAATCATTGTTCGTGTGTACGGTGGACTGCTGTCTTGCAAACCGATGTCAATCGTTTTTCAATTACCACCCTTCAAGGTTTAAAATCATGATGGGTGTATATTATAAATATGATATAATTAATATATATTATTCTATTTATTTATTATTATTATTATATCATAGAAACCTTCATGATTTACTTTTTGTGGGAATACGATAACACCGCTCATGTGTACAGTGGAATATTGTATCACGAAGTGATATGACTCATTCATGATTTACATGGAATGTGTTAAATATTGGATTAATAATAATATTTGGAATATATTACATATACATTATATTTTAATGAAAATATATATTTGAAATTTACATTTATTTCTATCAATACAACAAAAAAATGGAAATAGTGTTCATACGTATGTACGATCTACCATCTCCACGAATGGTGTATTTTTTTTAATATCACAAAATTTTATGGACTAATATAAATGAATATATATTTAATATATATGATATTCAAATCATTTTAAATTTTGGAGATGATGAAATAATGATTTGTGTAAGATGAAAAAAATAAAAACTCACAACATACTCAATAAACAAGAAAATTAACAGTAGAAATAGAGAAAATAATGAAATATTATTAATGAATGGGTAATTATATATTATAAAAATATCATATATTATATAATAAGTTTTACTATGGTTCTTTAATAAGTTAATAACATGTATCAATTTTTATACATGAGTTCCAAGTACATGTGACCAAAACAAATCAAAAGGTAAGGGATTTCATCTCAATATCTTTCAATTTAGGCATATTGTAATGTTATAAACCTAATTTCTTTTATATGGTTCATATACTACCTATTTAACATTTAAAGTCATGAATAATTCATTTATAATGGTCTTTTATGATTAAATTTTAATTATTTCATTTAAGGGGATTTTAGCATCAAGTTACTCGTAGTAAAGAAATTTCATAATTCAATTTCATTCCCTTGGGTTACATTACTTCTTTATTGTCAAAGATATTCTATGACTATGTGAATAATAAATTTTGATTATATATTGTTTTATTTAATTTTTTTAGGATTTACTATTGATACATATAATTGATTCATTAATTAATTCTGACTTCAATTCTATGATTATTTTATGTTTGTATTTCACAATCTCATTCTAATCAATATTATTTATTCTTGAATTTCCATTAAATGAAATTTTATGATAATTATTTAATAAACACTTTAATGTAATTATAATATGTTTATTCATGATATATTCAAGAGATATAACCATTTTTCTACTCTATGGTACTTAATATTATTAGAAGAATGTTTTAAAATATTCTGAAATAATTTCTCTCTTTGGTTGGAAATCCAAATTCCACAAAACCATGTTTTCATAAAAAAAATTCAAAATGATTTGTATATAATTTTAAAATTTATTAATTAAAAGATATTTTCACCCATTTTGTGTTTTATTCAGTGGAATATTCTTGTTTATTTATAAACAAGGCACTTTCCAACTTTTTACCGTGTAAAATGAATGTTTGTTACAGTATATAAAAAATTATCCTATAAAATGATTGTAATTTATTTCAGTCTTCCACTAAAATTTTGCAATAATATTTTTCATGAGAATGTTTTTAAATTTGATTTTCAATGAAAAAGATTTCTGAAATGTTGTTCAAAATTAAATGGTTAATTTCCTTAAAAATATTTTTAAAAATCGATTTATGGAAATTCTCTTTATCAATGAAAATAAACATCATTCTTACTTAAGTGGGTATAAATTATATTCATAACATCCTAATTATTTATATGGATGGTTTATGAAAATTATGACTATGTAAAATATTGATATTCACTTAATTAATTAATTAATTCATTGAATAGATTTCCCTTTAAATTTTCACATTTGTATGATCATTATATAAGAAATTTACGTTCAACATCTATAATATTTATCATGGATATGATTATTGCCTAAATAATATACAATTTTAAATACAATGTTCAATTTGAAAGTTATTTTATTATCTAGTGAAATATTGATAATTTGTTATCCTTTACTAAATACAGACACTTGATGATTACACATAACATTTTTATGTATTAAATAAATTATTTTTTATATGAGGAATATGCTGGACTGGTTTAAAATGGGTTGTGGACAATTTAAAGTAAGCCACTTGATGCATAGGTAGTCTCATGGGACAAATCTATTTTATTTCTTCAAATAAATGGGTTTTTACCCAATATGATTTAATCTATCCTGTGAAAATTCATAATGGTAAAGGTCCCATGTACTTAAGAAACATGGCATACAATAACTAAGCATTACCCCCATTAAAAAACCAATTATTATAATCCATGAGATTTTTACTATGTAAAAAAATATATTGAATCATTTTAATCTCAGTTTTTTGGTAAAATGGCATTAAATTTAAGTTATTTACCTTTCCAAGTTGAATTTTTCTTCTAGAGTTATTTAAATGGAATGTTTTCTCTGTTAATTTTTTTATATGTTGATTATAATAAATCATTAATTATTTCTTATACTGTATTTAACACTTACTAATAATTTTAGACTACCCTTATTTTGTTTCCTTTCCCCCAGATTCCATGAATTTTACTATGACTGATATGTAGATATATACTATATAGAATAAATTTGTTTTCAAAAAAAATATATAGAACTTTTGGTATTTCAAATGTAATGTGTGATTGATATATGTATCTAGTTTATCAATACTACTAAACTCTTCATTCTTTTAAGATGTCATTAATTTTATCTTATTTCAATGTAAATGTAGCATAAACTAGCTCTAAACTATTAGGGTTGGAGTCGCTACACCCTAATCTCCCAAATTCCATCATCACACTACCATAACAATTGAATAGTTATATCCCCTCCACATACTTATTATTAAGTTCCTCTATCCGAAATTTCAACCTCTTTATCTACATTAGATCCTTGGTTATTTCCACATGCTCTCCTTTTATGGTTTATAATGAGACTATTTGATATATTTGTGATAATACAATAACTAGCATTCCTATATGATTGAACACATAACTGGTAGTACTCTTCTTTCAATTAGAATCTCTAAAAAACACTGTAATTTTTTTTGAGATATCGAAGTATCCACCCCATACCTCACTATAATTCATTTTCTAAATTAGATTTGTACCAACTAAAAACATTAATTTTATGTGAATTTTTTATTATAAAAACCATAATATACATCATACTTCCTATTACCATTTTATATAAATATATTTCTATTTACATATACTCAAAATCCATCATTGGTGCATTATATTTGGATAACATGAAATATCCAACTGGTGGGGTAGAAAAGTACATGATTTATATATTATAAATCCTTCAAAAACCATTTCAATTTAATTAAATTTATACTATATGAACATTCCAATATTCTAGTCCAAAATAATATTTGTTATAAAAATTCATTAGGTTGCACCAATATCTTTCATCCTAACTGTATCATCGAACTCATTCTTCAACTCTAACATCTAATTAAACTCTGACCAAACTAAGATAATACCATCTATGTAGAAGATAAATACAATAAAATACATATAATCAAACACCTTAAATAGAAAAAATGATCAATATGATAATAGATAAAATAACGTTGTTTTAGCATAATATCATATCATTTGTCTAACTATCTGGGATATTATAACAGTTCACTAAAACTATATTTAAATAATGTCATTGGATCCTTTTTTTAGATTTATTAGTTTCTTTAGATTTAAATTTTTAAATTTCTACATGTTAAACCACAATTTTTTATTCACATATAATTTTTCATTATATATACCTTTTGATTAATACATACTAATAAAATTTATAGATTTCACGTGCTTTATAAAAAAGATACTATTTCATTGAAATTAATTTCATCCTAATATTGAATTTATTTTAAAACTAATATTTCATGTTATAGATTCAAACCTTATGTTTCATCCTTTTATACATTTTACCCACCCTTTTATAAGTAATATCTTCCCCAATGATAGACACTTCGTCTCTCATGTTCCATTCATTACAAAGGAATTAATTTCCTAGTTTATTTTCAACTCTCAGTATTTAGAGTCATTCAAAAAAATTATGTTTTTAGATTTCATGTTCCCATCTATCAATTTGAAAAAATTATTGTATCTTTGATTCAAAAACATTCACTGGCCTTTTTACATTGGTGTACCTTCTCAACTAAAGCTGATAAAATACTAATTATATCAGTATTCTCATTTATAAATCATCAATCATTAAACATTCAAGTATGATATTTCTTCTTAATAACAAAATATTGCATCAACTTCAAGAATATAAAAAAATATTCAAACCCTTATAATTTCTGTAATCCCTAAAAAATTTCTATATATATAAAATTATAACCCACATGAAAATGGATATTTATTCTTTGATATCAACTAAGACATCCACCAAGTATGGATCCCAACAAAGAATATCTTCACTAAAGATAAGATATTCAATTCTAATCAACTTATATCAATCTTTATCAAAAATGTAAAAAATATAAAACCTTGATTTCTATATCCCATAATTAAAATTGTTTTGGATAAAGATTCTAATTTTTTTCCATTAACTACTATCTATATGAGCACAAGTGATACTGATTTAGAAAATAAGTATGATACATTAGAATTTTATAGGTTACATTTTATCATGTATTTTCATCCCCAAAGTAATAAATATACTTTTATTTAACAGATAATCCACTACATTTACATCCTCATCCCAAAAATTCCTCCATAAAACTTTAGTGTAGTTATATTACCTATGATATCTCATTTAATGTTTTGTCCATCCATTCTTTTGCAACATTCTAATATAGTGTTTTAGGTATTTCTTTCAAAAATGATCCCCTATATCCAATTAAATTTTTAGACACATTGAATTTTTTACCACGATTATTATTCGACCCTAAGAATTTTATAATAAAAAAGTATTGTTCTCCTCAATGTTTTTTAATATAATGAATGTCAAAAATATTTTTCACTGTTTTTAAAAAGTATACCCATTGATTCTTTATGAAATCAAGTATGAAAATAAAATAGTATAATGTGCCTCCATGAGATTGTATTAGATTTTGTCCCCATAATTTAGTGAAGAAAATATTCCATTTCGAAGATATGGGAGTTTCTTATTGAATTATAAATGATACATTCTTCTACTTTAAAATGAAACCCTATCCATGTGGTCCAAACGTCATCTCTGGGAGAATTAATATTCCTTTAGCCAAAAAAATTATCAATTCTTTATAAATTAGGAGACCAAAATGGTAATGTCATAAATTTTAATCTCTTTTATAACTGAAAACTATTGTCTTGTATGATATACCATTCATAAAATATTTTTTATCTTCAAGTCCTTTGAGACCATCCTTGGTCCAATAGTTATTTCATATAAACTACATGAAATTATCATATAAAACACCACATCATTCAACTATATTATTAAAAATAATTTATACCTAATTCAAAAATTATAACTTAACCCATAAAATTTTAACAAACATCCATTCTTCCCAATAGACCGACATCATATTTCATTACAATATCAAGAGATTCATTTTCTACATAAAAATATTTCTATAACTTCTTGATAAATTATTATTTCGGTATGACCCCTCTAACATAGAATGAAAAAATAAAATTTAATCAATGATGCATGAATCCATTAAACTACTGAATATCCACATCAAGATAAAACATCCTTTCTTGATTTCTCTATCTTTGAAGAATCATATAAAATTTAACATCAATTTTTATCAATTTTCATCTAATATCCTTTATTGATGTCTTAGTAGTTTATTGGTCCATGCATATTCACTTACCATATTCTTATCTCCTAATATTCTTTTATCATTATGAATTATTTATTTTTATAATCATCTTATACCATCTAGATTAAATGTTATACCAATGTAATTTTAAATTTTCTTTTATATGGGCTCTTTATTTCAAATGATATCATAGTTATCCTTAAATACTAATTCATTCTTACCCCCAAACCAACATATTTTCATAACCAAAAAATCTAATGATTTAGGTAATAATGAAAAAAGACAATTCACATTTCTAAATTTCAAATTTCATATATAAAAAGACCAAATGACCCATGATCATATTAAATTCATTCACATAGTCATATATAATTGTTCCTTTAGTTATATCATCATCAAAGAGCATCCAGATAATATTTTTTTAGAATAATAGGATTATAATACTTGTTGGTGAGTGTTTACGTTTATTCACTAACTATATTTTATATCCTAGATATTCAAAGAAACATTATTTTCTAATTCGAGATGAACAATTATATGTTCCTTTTGTTAAAGCTTCTCCCATATAGATTGTTCCATTTTTTATGACTTCACTCTTCATAATTAATTATTTAGGTCACTATGAAAAAGAAAGACACACAGTTATTTGTAACTCCCCAACCCCAGAAGCCCAGATCTAGTGCATTATTGTAATACTATGGCATGATTACTTGGAATCAAATCCTGAAGGTCCGATCAGTTTAGTAGTCTTGGATAATAGATTACATAAATTACCTTTACATTATAATTACAAAAATTAAATATAACACAAAAACTTCATTGAGGTATCCATTATTTTCCTATATTAACCCTTCATAGCAATCATAAAACACTTTTTGGCATCCTTGCAAAAACAACATAAGAAAGGTGTGAGCGCAGATTCTTAGTAAGGGTAAATAATATAGCATAACCTATAATAAATAAGCATAAACCTTTAGGTAAAGGTGTAAAACTGAAACACATGCCTTTTATACATAATATTACACATAATATGGAAAGATAAAATCAACTAATTCTACTTAAACTATAACATGGATGTTATACTAGTCAAACAATCAAATGTATTATCAATAACTAATCTCATAATTAGGGAATTCATAATGTCATACATCATAACCACACTCTTAAGGCCTCAGGCCAAGACCATACATAACCATACGGTCAATGTCTAATTCTGTGGCACTAGTTTTTCTCATGAGACCTACCTGTGCATTGAGGAGCTATAGAGGGCCCCACCAAAAAATACTACGTCAAATTCATTCCTCATTTTAGAATTGTGAAATATAAAAAAATAATCATTAATATTAAAAACTAGTATACGAAATATGAATAAATTTACCATAAAGCAATAATGGTATATAAATATCACATCCACATTAAAAATAATCGTATTCCATTCGATAAAATTTAGTAAATGATATCATAATATATCAATATAAAATAAGCATAATATCTAACAAATGATGTTGATCTAAGTGAAAATACTCTATTAAAATCATTTAAAATACCTTCAGAAAAATACCCCCTTTGAAATAATTTGTTTGAAAGTCATGCACTTATAAAATAAGGCATTTAGAAAAATTCGAATCAAAGTGTCCCATACCACTTTGAAACTTTTTAAATGAATTACTATTTTAAAACATTCATGTCCAAATAAATATATTTTTAAAACCATTTTGAAAAAATGGACATTAATTATATTGATTTATAAGAATAAATCATTAAAAATTTTAAAATTATGTTTTAATTAATGAGTCCATATTATAAAACCTTAATATGAATCATTTTGAAATCATTTTTAAGAAACATGGATATACATGATAATTATGTTCTAGTAAATACTTACACATAAACAATCTTAGATAACAACGAGATTGTGAAATTAACCCTTACCTTGTTCTTTCCCATAGTAGAGGGTGAGTAAACCTCCTTTATAGTGGTTTAATAATGTTATCAAATTATATCAGGACCATATAAATTTTTATGATATCATATATGATCCTCTTATATCGTTTTATTAATAATATTTTAGTGTTACCATTGTTTTGTGTGTTAACTGCATTATTTTCCTAGGAATGTTTTGTTGTATAAGTCATGTTTTTTAAGAATATGATGTCTTTTATTCATATCCATAATTATATTAAGTTCAGAATTTTTATTTCTAATCATGATAGAAATTTTATAATTAGTCTTGAATGGTTATGTGGAGAATGAATCTCACCAAATCGTGGAGATGGCTGGTCGTACGTACACATGAGCGATAATATCATTCCCTTGGTGGTAAAATTTTATAGAATTGGATGATATATTAACTATAAAGAATAATTATTATTTTATAATAATTATTTATATCCATTATACCCATAATTTTACCCATCCAAATAATGTAGTGTTGAATAAAAAATTACTCCATGACATGTAGACGGTAAGTCGTACGTACACACGCATGGAGATATTGTTTTTCATATTATGGTTAAAAGAAGAAATATTTTTTCCCATAATTATAATAACATCTCATCATTTATAATACACTGAATTTATTACTTTAGTTTGGAAAAAACATTGTAAGAGGATGTAGAAGAAGAAGAAAATTGAATTGAGTTGGTAAAATAATTACCTCTTCCTCAAGTGTCTCATTTTGATTTGCCCGAAAGGACTCCTTAAGATGTCATTATTCCAATATTATGGTCTCTATGATTAATTTAGGTATGTATAGAGGAGAGTTTGGAAGGTTTTGGATAATAAAAAGGGCTTTATAGGTGTTAATAAAAGATAAGGAGAGGTTTTCTTTTATAAGAGAGGCAAGAAACACTTTAGGAAACTATCAAAATATTAAAATAATATAAATTAATTTATAACATAAAATGGATCCAAAGTAAATTATTAGAAGATAATATAATTATGGTTATAAATAATCTCAGCCAATAAAATTTACACATGGTTTTATTTTATTTTAAACCTGATCATTTTGATTTATCCGTATTTAATCTATTTAATTTTAATTATGGTAATAATATTCTAAATTTTACAAGGTTATAATTATTTACTTATGTTGTGTAACTTTTCCTTAAATTGACCATTTATGAAATTTTAGACCTTATAAATATAATTTTTGAGTTTTTATTAATTTTTATGATCTTTAAATAATTTAATAAAATGTTATTTATTTAAAATATCAATATTGTCAATTATGACACCATTCATAACTTTGTCTTTAATAAAAATCTAAAGAGAAGGTTAACTTCCAAAAAAACTATTTAATACACTCTTAACATGTTATATTAACCTATATAATTCATGTATCACCTAAATTAGGTTAAATTATATTTATTTCAATTTTTTAATATCATTTATCTGATATTTCTATTAATCAAATAATTTCTTCTTCACTATTATTTCATTATTTATTGTAGTTATCTAGTCTCTAAAAATTACAAATAAATTACTATGATATATATATAATTATATTATATTTCTATGGACTATTCATTATAGATTTTATCTCTAGGTTATCTCTATATTAAAATTATTTTACTTATAAGAAATGAGAGTGTGACTTTTTGTCAAATAGTTTGATTTTAAAAATATGTATGTCCTTTTCATGGAAAAGTGTCTTTTATGTGATTCAAATTTGATCCGTATGATAAAATTGTTATTATAATAGTCATTTTGAATAATTACCTATTTTTTATAATTTCATAAAATTTAATAACATTTTATTTATTTTAAATTATCATTTTTTTAAATATTGATACTATTAAATATTTTGATTTTTAAAAATATAAAACCATCATTATAACTTTGAACCAATAGTTAACATTTTTCACTAACATATCTATGTTATCAATAAAATTCTTGAATATCATTGATTAAGTCATATTATAGTTATATTCATATTCTTAATATCATTTAATTGATTCATTCTTTCATAAATCAATCACTACATCATCATTGTCTCACCATTTAATTTAAATATTTATTTTATAAAATTATAAATAAATTACCGTAAATTAGATAAATAGTTTATATTTCTAATTAATATTTATAGTCGACCATGTCACTTATATAACGACTTATTAAAAATATCCTAATTTCTAAAAACAAAAGTATTACAAAATTATATTTTCTTTAAATATAATATTATAAATATATAAAAGTCATAAATATGTCTCAATGTGGTCAAAAAATTGACTCAAGGATGATTTTGGTCGAAAAAAAATTACCAAATTAAATTAGAACATGTTTTCGTGTAATTGTAATATTATATTTACCTTTAATTACCCGATTTATACCTAATCGTGGTAATAAAAAAATTACCACTGTTAATATTCATAATGATCAAAAAGAAAAAAACCTATTTACATAATTCAGACCCACTAATTAAAAATATTAAACCCATTTTTCATAATTCAAAACATATAATGTTTAGTTATTAATTTATATTTAATCCCATTTTCAGAATAAAAATTGGGTTTTCAAAAGTAAGAACATTGCAAAAGATTGAAATGTTTATACATCAAAATTCTTGGGAAAAATTAATTTCAATAATTAAAATTATATTAACTGATAAAAATATATTCAAGTTTTTTACTTTAAAAAGAGTCAAACATATTATTTACCCACATAAATTATTTTGATGAAAAAGTTGTTTTCAATTAAAATTTAGTATATTGCTACGATTTATCAAAACATAAAACTTATCTAAAAAATATCAAAAATTAATCCAACGTAATTTTTTAAATAATGATTCTAAATAATAAGTTTATTTTGTTAAATATAATATATAAAATTTTCAAAAACTATTTTTAAAATGGGTGCTTTATCAAAAGGTGGAAAAACTACATTTTTTAAAATAATTCTTTTATCCAAAAAATGGAATCTTTTCTTATATCTTGTCTAGATTTTACATAAAATGATTGATAAAATGATATGGAATTTATAAAATTCAAAATGTTGTTAATAATATTCATAACCACTAATTTTATATTTGTGTCACATATTATATAAAATAATAATAATTTATTAATATATTGTTGTTAGATAAACACATATTAAAAAATATGTCTCTTACAATATCATCAATAGTACTTTAAATCCTATCAAAGGAATTCCAAATACTCTTCCAACACATAAACTACCCTCTAAACTATATGATACATGAAAATTATACCCTATATCTATGGAGAAACACAATAATCCACTAAGAGAGATGAGAGAGAGACTATATGTAAAAACCCAGTTTTTTTATGCAGAATACTTCACAATATTCTTGATGATATTCCAGAGCAGCGCCTTCAGACAGCGTGCGATTCTAATCCCCAGAGTGGCCGAAATTAAATTTTTAGTGCATTCACACTGAAAACACCAAATAAATGAGATAACTTCTAAAAGGTGTTTTAGATCAGAGATCTGAGTATACAGATGGGTCTATAATGGGGTGTTTACCCTAGGAACGACATAAAACTGGTCGGCGCGGGATGTTTGGACCCCTCGCTCTCTTTCGGAACGTTAAATGGATAAATTAATTAATTAATTTATTCGTTTAATGGTGAAACTCAATTATCTCTTAAACGGTGGCTCAGATTGGAAAACTGAGGGCACCGTTGAGTTTGGAACGTGCCGTTTACCCTAGAGGGGGTGTAAGTATCATCGGCGTGGCCCGTCTATGAAAAATGGCCCCAGGGGCGTTTTCGTAATTTGGCAGCCTCGGACGTTCAGTTTAATAACTTTTGAAAGAGGTCTCGGATTAAAATTCAGAGAACGTCGTTGTTCTAGGGAGGTGGTTTTTACCCTAGGTGAGGCTCAACCTTGACCCCGTCGAGTGTTTCGTAGGTGGGTCCTTTCGTGGGTAATTAATAAAAATTAATTAAATTATTTTTTTATTTTTTTTACTTAAACCAAACCCTCCCCTCTCCCTCATTCCCACCCCCTGGCGAAACCTCTCCTCTCCCTCTCCTCCTCCACTCCGGCGAGACAGCTTTGGCGAGGTGTGGCGTCGACGGATCGCGGCGAAGCTTCGGGCGAAGCCCATCAAGGTAGGATGTTCGTTTCGTTTTTAATTTCCCGCACCTACTTTTATATCAATTTGCATGATTGATTCCCTGTCAAAACTTTGATCAAGGCCCATATTTTCATAGTACTCATCCCGAGATCCCCAATGCAATTCTCGGATTTAAAATCCGAGTCCTGACGTGTTTGAAAACTTCTGGTGAAGTACGCGAGTATTTGGTTTTTCCGGCGGTTCTAGGTTCTTCGGCGAGCATGAGCGGCGGAGCGCGGCGGCCGGGTGTTTTCGAGAAATGGCGGTCTGCGTGGGCTCTCGGCATGAGGCGATGACTGGTCAGTGTGGAGGCGCTGGGTCGACAGAGGGCACCGCAGAGGAGGTCGGTAGAGGGCGCCGCGAAGGAGGCAGGCTGAGGGCGCCGATCGCGTTCGACAGAGGAGGAAGGACCAGCGCCGCATGGGTTTTCCTGGGGTCAAGGAAGACTGGCTTCGGTCGGTCTGTTTCAGAGGAGGCAAGAACCCGCCTGAGGCAGGTCCTGCGTTACGACGAAGACAGACCTTTTGGCCGGTCGGTTGAGGAGGGCCGGACCCGCTCGGGTCCGGCGGTTCGAGGCAGGCCGGCGCGGACTGGGCCGGACCCACGGCTGGGCCGCGGGCCGGCGGCTCGGACTGGGCCGGTCGGTGTGGACCGGCCCGATTAGTCCCCGTTGCATTCGGGGGGCCGTAACTCTTAAATGGCACGTCCGATTGAAGCGTCGTCTGCGACTGTGAGAACGTGTTGACGAGGCGGTTCTTTTTAAGCAATTTTCAGGGGTTTTTTTGGTTATGCGCCCGAAGGCTGGTGGCCCAAGCGATTAAACTTAAAAATATTAAATTATTATTAATGTTTGCATCGGACATATTCACAAACCGGGCGTCCGCTTGATGTGTCGTCGAAGGCTCTATGGCCCTGGGGTTGAGACGAACCTTCCAAATTTGGTTCAGAACCTTTGCTGTGAGGTTTCGTTACTCAGGGGCACGAAACGTGTAGTGCAGATAATTAATGAATGAATGAATTAATTAATTATTCTTGCGTCGGACCTAACTCCCGCTTGAGATGTCCGATTGATGCGTCGTCAGCGGCAACATGATACTTGTCCCTATGCGGACTTTTTGAGGAGCTTTCCAAAGAATTCGTGTTGGAGACGAGGTGCGGGCCCCACGGGGCCTAGTTCGCACGTATTACGGTGAAACACCACTTTTTCACCCAACATCCGTTTGGGGTGTTTGAGTACCCGTTTATGGTTTTTTTCGATGGGATTGCAATGGTGCAATTCACCCGCTCTAATTTGGCACGATGGTGCGGGCCCCACGAGGGTCGTTTGGGCGTCGATGGTGATTTTCCATCTCTATCACTGGGCGACTGTTTTGGACAAGTGAATAGTCCACCTTGTGTGCTTTTTCGAGAGGATCGCATCGGTGAAATCCGTTCGTTGTGTTTCGAGACCGGGTTGTGGGTCCCACGAAGCACCGCTCGTGTGCGGTGTGTGGGGATGCACTTTTTTTCTCCGGATATTCATTGGACTCATGTGAGTAGTTCTTTTGATGTGTTTTCCCGAGGGGATCGCATTGGTGCGATGCTCCCAACTGTTTTAATGGCCGAGGATCAGGATCACGGGACGTCGTTCGGGCGCAAAGCGGTTTAGGATGAATTTTTCGTCGGATATTCGTTGGAGGCGTGTGAGTAGTCAATCTCGCATGTTTTTCCACAATGATTACAATGGTGTAATCTGTTCAGGTGAGCAGATCCTCATATGTGATCTTATTAAATGTTGAAATGTGAAGGTGCCTCGATGGCGGTTCTTCTACTCTGTTTGTAGCGGACCCTTGGCGTGTGATCGCGTGAACTCCCGTGTGAAATAAGTAATGCTTGAATAGATGTGGTTGGTCGTGCCCTAGTCGCTGAGGCGGAAAGTTGGAGATGTTACGTCATGCCTTCGCGTTGATGTTGGGTGATGTGTGCACGAGAGACCTTGGGCTGAAAGTGAGGTATACTCTCAGAGTATACAAGAGCGCTTGGAGGTACGTGTGGTTTGTACCTGAGACTGTTTGTGCACTTGGTTGGGGTTTGAGTTGGGGCCACACGTCGTGTGGGCCCCATCTTTGTGTCGTGCTCCACTTTGCATACTTTTGACCTCTCGCGACGTAGTGTGTCCCTTGGTTCTCGTTTAATGACCAGCGGGGTTGAGTTTTTTCCTGGCTCATTGCTTGATGGTTTAGATCAGCAGGGTTGAGTGGTTTCCTCTGGTCTTGTTCCAGAGTCATATGGTTTTGTGATACTCACTCCGTGTTCGGTTGGCCAGTGTTGTACTATCCAGTAGAGATGGCCAGAGTAGTTCTGCATTTAACCTCCAGCGGGGCTGGGCACTGGGTTACTCATCAAATTATCAAGGTTTACCCTCTAGCAGAGAGTAGGCAGTGGGTCACTCGATGACTCTTGAGGGTCTACCCTCCAGCAGAGCTGGGCAGTGGGTCGCCTGTCGTCTTGTTTCAGGTATACCCTCCAGCAGGGCTGGGCAGTGGGTCGCCTGTCGACTTGCTTAGGTTTTACCCACTAGTAGAGTCTAGGAAGTGGGTCACCCGACGACTCTTGAGGGTCTACCCTCCGGCAGGGCTGGGCAGTGGGTCGCCCGTCATCATGTTCCGGGTTTACCCTCCAGCAGGGCTGGGCAGTGGGTCACCCATCGACTTCTTCTAGGTCTACCCTCCAGCAAGGCTGGGCAGTGGGTCTCCTAACGACTTCTTCTAGGTTTACCCCCCAGTAGGGCTGGGCAATGGGTCACCTGATGATGTAGTATGGTTTACCCTCCAGCAGAGCTGGACAGTGGTTCACCGAATATCTTATTATGAATTACCCTCCAACAGGGCTGGGCAGTGGGTCACCCGTTGGTATTTCATACTCAGTCCTTTCTACAAGGCTAGTCTATGGCTTTCCTCTGTGACTACCGGAGCGGGACCCTTGTTTGTATGGGTCAGTGATGTGACTGCTTTGACTTTGACGAAACCTCTCGACTGCGGGGCAGTGACGATGTGTGGTTTGACTTAACCCGGAACTCTCAAGTACGAGGGGCACTTGCCCCACCGAGATACGTCCTTGTGACGCGACATAAAATCGGGCAGGTGAGTGAGTGCCGCCCAAAGCGGATAGTGTCGAGGTGCGGTGATGGAGCCCTTAACTTGTAGTTCGGGGAAAACGTGTGGAATGTTGGGCATCGATGGTGCTACCTATGGGTGACTCACTTTTCTTGGGCTGAGCTACGGGATGGAGGTCCCCTTACGATCTTGTTTGGGTTTCTTGTTGATCATATAGATATGTATATCCCTTCTTTCCAGTACCTACTTCTTGGGTTTGGTTACTCTCTTTCCAGGAGAGGCGATGACGCGCTGGGTATGCCATGTGATTTCCATGTCTAGATTCTCGTGGTTGGATGAGTCTACTCTCCTGCTATAGGTAGTGAAGACTTGACGGGAAGTTCATCTTCTCACTGTTTCCAGCTCCTTGTGCATGGACGAGTCAACCTTCTTTTCTCTTGTTGGGTTGAGCTGGACTCTCTGTTGTAATCCTTTTCTTTTCCCTATTCAATCTACTTCTCACCCTTTAGCACCTCCTTTGTTGCTCCCTCAAGCCTTTGGGGTATCCTATTGAGTATTTTTATACTCACCCCTACATGGGCTTTTCCCGCACTTGGTGTGCCCTTGCAGATGATGGACAGGTTGGTCGTGACTTCAGAGGAGTTTAAGAATTTGGGAGTTGGGACCGCGTGCGGTGGTCATAGCCGGGTTCCAGGTGGGAGACCCATCAGCTATTTATTTTTTACCTATTTCCAGGTTGTGGAACCTTTTCTGGTTGGGCGCATGTTTTTCCCCTTTTTCCTTTTCAACACTTTACTTGTACTTCTTAGAGGTCGATGCACATTTGTGGTATATATAGCAGTTTCCCTTTTCTTTTCTTGTCTTTTGTTTTACTCTGAACTATTGCATTGAGTGTGTTGCATGCATGTGTATGGGTACTTAGTAAAAGGCCTTCGCGAGTTGTTGTTCCTTCGGCATTGGTCACCAGCCCCTGGCCTATGGAGGCGGGCTTGGGGTAGTTGCGGCTCGAGCCCGGGTAGGGTCGGGTCTTGACAACGTGGTATCAGAGGAGGTCCGTTCCTTGGGACATTGTTCGGACGTTCCTAAAATAAAAGTAAGTGGTTGGGATATAGGGAAACAATGTTAATGTGTCTCAAGAGCGGCTCTCAGGCCAGGGAGTCCAGTGATGGTGCGGCCACAGACATATCCATTCACCAGGACCTTGATATCCTGCTTGTCGACTCGGCATGTTGAGACACTGGTTGTAGGGAAATTGGGTTGTGAATCACATAGGATTGAGTATTTTACTATCCTTCTTGAGTCAGCTCCCCATCGTGGTTATTGGTATATATATATATGCTCATCTGATTGCGGTGCTCTGTGATAATATTCAGGATGTCTCCGCGAAGAAAGCCAGCCAGGATACCAGTTTTGGTTCGTGACGATGACCATGTGAGCTACGAGGACATAGTCCAGGACCCATCATGTGAGCCCCTTTCCTAGGGTGGGCAAGTAGAAGCAGCCCCACCTATTGAGCCGCAGATAGCTTCCGCAGAGCATGCTGAGTTTGAGCACAGGTTGAGCGTGCTCTGTGAGATCCAGCGGCAGAGACCGCTGAGGTTCAGTGGCGAGCTAGACCCTCAGGAAGTAGAGGTTTGGCTAGAGGTAGTGTTTCGCCTTCTTAGGATTGTGCAGACGCTGGTAGATCAGAGAGTGGCTTTGGCAGCCAACTTTTTTTGTGTGGTGGCTCGCCGTTGGTGGAGTCTGGTGACTCAGTTTCTTGACGATTCATCGTTTTCGTGGGGCGACTTTCAGTTGTTATTCCATGGGGAGTGTTGCCCATCCTTCTTGCTCTCCTTTTGGATTCAGGAGCTCCTACAGTTTCGACAGGGAGGAATGATGGTGACTGAGTACGTGGCTAGTTTTGTAGACTGTGCACACTTTTACCCTGACTTGGTACATGACGACCACCTCCGAGCGCAGAAGTTCGAGCAGGGTCTCCGTAGAGAGATCCGTGATGTCATAGTACCCTAGGTAATTTCCACATATTCCGAGGAGCTAGAGCAGGCACTGGTGATAGAGTGCTTCCTGTCACGTTCTAGATTTGGTGGTGGCAGCAGGCATGTCGGAGTTGAGACGTCTGCCGCAACTATCAGGGGTCGGTAAGCAGAACCTCGACGCAGGTAGCTTCCTGATGACTGGACTCAGGGGCGTGGTCATACACCACAGTGGCTCCGGAGGGAACCAGTGCAGCCCAGATAGATTCGGTGCTTTGCTTGCGATGGGCGAGGTCACCTGGAATGGGACTGCCCGACCAGGCATGCAGAGAGCTTCGGGTAGGCAGCAGATGCACCACCACAAAGGAGGCAGGGTCGTGATCAGAGTAGTACCTAGAGAGGTGGTGCGGCCAAAGGTGCAGGAGAATCTGGTAGTGGGGGATGACTTGACGAGGTCTTCCCATCACCATTAGGTGGTCCACGTCAGGCTCTGGGAGCTGACAGTTGGGACCACAGACAGCCGTGAGCTTTGGATGTCTACGATCCTGCAGAGCATGAGGTGATAAGAGGTACGCTCGACAGCCCCTCTACTTCTTGCAGTAGAATTGATAGAATCTGTGTGTGGAATTTTTTCCTCCCTTCTCCTTGCTTGAGGTGTTACCAGGGTGGCGCGGGGCGTCGGTGTAACCCTTTGTTGGTATGATAAAAGGCGTGGGACCTTTTCCTTTAGTCGATGGTGTTGACTCCTTCACTTCCGAGCGTGTAAGAGGACCTTGGATATGAGACATCGACTGTGGAATCTTGCATGAGTAGATATCCTTGGGTGTTTCACCATATGGATATTCTGAAGGTGGGAACCACCGGGCCTTGTTCCAGGTGCGGGCGGTGATTCCAATCGCGACGTGTGATGTAAGGGTTCGATCGGGGAGGCGAGCTACCCCCGAGAGCCTTCGGGCTGTTTGAAACCGTGCAAAGGGATGGAGAGGTTCCCTACCACCTTTCCCTAACCCCAATGTCTGGATTGGGTGCACGAAATCAGCAAGGGCCAACCTCATGTGAACAGATCAATCCTTTTATCTGTGTGCGGTGGCGCAGAGCTATGTGAGAGTTCTTCTAGGTACGGAAGATCCGGGTGTGGGCTTAGTACCCGGTGTTGCTCCCTAGTTTTGCTTTTCGGGGACAAAAATCTTGAAGGAGGGAATGATGTAAGAAACCCGTTTTTTCTGTAAAAGACTTTGGAATATTTTTGATGATATTCCAGAGCAGCGCCTTCAGACGGTGTGCGATTCCGAGCCCCGGAGTTGCCGGAATTAAATTTTCAGTGTGTTCACACTGAAAATGCCAAATAAATGCAATAACTTATGAATAGTGTTTCAGATCAGAGATCTGAGTCTAAGGATGGGTCCAAAATGGTGTTTTTACCCTAGGAACGAAATAAAACTGGTCGGTGCGGGACATTTCGACCCCTCACTCACTTTCGGAACGTTAAACGGATAAATTAATTAATTTATTTATTCATTTAATGGTGAATCTAAAGTATCTCTTAAACGGTGGCTTGGATTGAAAAACTAAGGTCACCGTTGAGTTCATAGCGTTCCTTTTACCCTAGGAGGGGTGTAAGTTTCGCGGGCGCTGCCTGTCTGTGAAAAATGGCCCTAGGGGCGTTTTCGTAATTTGGTAGCCTCAGACATTCTATTTTATAACTTTTGAATGGGGTCTCGGATTAAAATTCGTAGACCTCCATTGTGGTCGGGATGTGGTGTTTACCCTAGGGGAGGCTTAACCTCGACCCCGTCGAGTGTTTCAGAGGTGGGTCCTTTCGTCGGTAATTAATAAAAATTAATTAAATTAATTTTTATATTTTTTACTTAAACCAAACCCTCCCCTCTACATCATTCCCACCCCCTGAAGAAACCACTCCTCTCTATCTCCTCCTCCACTCTAGTGACACAGCTTCTGTGAGGCGCGGCTCCGACGGATCGCGGCGATGCTTCGGGCGAAGCCAATCAAGGTAGGATGTGTGTTTCATTTTTAATTTACCACACCTACTTTGAGATCAATTTACATTATCAATTACCTGTAAAAACATCGATCAAGTCACATATTTGTGTAGTACTCATCCCGAGCTCCCCAACACAATTCTCGGATTTAAAATCCGAGTCCCGAAGTGTTCGAAAACTTTCAGCGAAGTACACGTGTATTTGGTTTTTTTGGCGGTTCTGGGTTCTTCGGCGAGCGTGAGTGGCGGAGCGCTGCGGCGGGGTGTGTTCGAGCAGAGGAGGTCGGCGTGAGGCGGCGGCTGGTCCGGGCGGAGGCACTGGGTCAACATAGGGGGCCGCGGAGGAGTCCGGCTGAGGGCGCCGGTCGCGTTCGGCGGAGGAGGAAGGACCCGCGCCACGCGGGTCTTCTTGGGGTCAACGAAGACCGGCTTCAGCCGGTCTGTTTCAGAGGTGGTAAGGAACCGCCTCATGCGGGTCCTGCGTTGTGATGGAGACCGACCTTTTGGACGGTCAGTTGAGGACGGCCAGACTCGCTCGGGACAGGCGGTTTGCGGCGGGCCGCGGCCAGCAGACCGCTGCGGACTGGGCCGGACCCGCGGCTGGGCCGCGGGCCAGCGGCTCGGACCGGGTCAGCAGGGGTGGACTGGCCTTGATAGGCCCCCTTGCATTCGGGGGGCCGTAACTCATAAACGGGGCGTCCGATTTATGCGCCGTTTACGGCTGTGATACCGTGTTGACCGGGCGGTTCTTTTAAAGTGAGTTTCAGGGTTTTTTTGTTATGCGCCTGAAGGCGGGTGGCCCAAGCGACTGAACTTAATAATATTAAATTGTTATTATTGTTTGCATCAGACGTATTCACAAACCGGACATCCGCTTGACATGCCGTCAGGGGTGCTACTGCACTGGAGTTGAGACTGACCTTCCAAAGTTGGTTTGGAACCTTTGCTGTGAGGTTTCGTTGCTCAGGGGCACAGAACGTTTAATGCGGATAATTAATGAATTAATGAATTATTTATTTATTCTTGCGTCGAACCTAACTCCATCTTGGGAATTCCGATTGATGCGCCGTCAGCAGCAGCATGTTCCCAGTCCCCGTGCGGACTTTTTGAGGAGATTTCCAAAGCATTTGGGTTGGAGACGAGGTGCGGGCCCCATGGGGCCTAGTTCGCCCGTATTACGGTGAAACGCCACATTTTCACCAGATATCCATTTGGGGTGTTTGAGTTCCTTTTTCTGGAAGTTTTTCAAAGGGGATTGCAATGGTTCAATCTACCTGCTCTAATTCAGCACGATGGTGCGGGCCCCACGAGGGTCGTTTGGGCGTCGACGGTGATTTTCCATCTCTATCACCGGGCGACCGTTTTGGACAAGTGAATAGTCCATCTTGTGTGCTTTTTCGAGAGGATCTCAATGGTGTGATCCGTTCGTTGTGTTTTGGGACCGGGTTGTAGGTCCCACAAAGCACTGCTCGTGTGCAATGCGCTGGGATGCACGTTTTTTCTCTGGATATCCGTTGTACTCATGTGAGTAGTGCTTTTGACGTGTTTTCCCGAGGGGATCACATTGGTGCGATGCGCCCGGCTATTTTCGGGGCCGAGGCTTGGGATCACGGGACGTCGTTCGGGCGTAATGTAGTGTGGGATGACTCTTTTGTCAGATATCCATTGGAGGCATGCGAGTAGTCGATCTCACATGTTTTTCCGCGATGATTACAACGGTGTAATTTGTTCAGGCGAGCAGAGCCTCATACATGATCTTATTAAATGTGGAAATGTGAAGGTGCCCCGGTGGCGGTTCTTCTACTGTGTTTGTAGCGGACCCTTGGCATGTGATTGCGTGCACTCCCGTGTGAGTGATGTAATTCTTGAATAGATGTGGTTGGTCATGCCCCAGTCATTGAGGCGGCATATTGGAGATGTTAGATCACGCCTTCGCATTGATGTTGGGTGCCGTGTGCACGATAGCCCTTGGGCTGAAAGTGAGGTATACTCTGGGAGTATACGGGAGTGCTTGGAGGTACATGTGGTTTGTACCTGAGACTGTTTGTGTGCTTGGTTGGGGTTTGACTTGGGGCCACACGTCATGTGGGCCCCATGTGCGTGTTGTGCTCTTCTTTTCAGACTTTTGACCTCTCATGACGTAGAGGGTCCCTCGTTTCTCGTTTGTTGAACAGTGGGGTTGAGTTTTTTTCCCGGCTCTGTGCTTGATGGTTTAGATCAGCAGGGTTGAGTGGTTTCCCGTGGTCTTGTTCCGGAGTCAGATGGTTGCGCAATACTCACTCCGTGTTCAGTTGGCCAGTGTTGTATCATCCAGTAGAGATGGCCAGAGAAGTTCTGGGTTTAACCTCCAGCAGGGCTGGGCAATGGGTTACTCATCGACTTCTTAGGGTTTACCCTCTAGCAGAGACTAGGCAGTGGGTCACCCGACGACTATTGAGGGTCTACCCTCCAGCAGGGCTGGCCAGTGGTAGCCTGTTGTCTTGTTTCAGTTCTACCCTTTAGTAGGGATGGGCAGTGGGTCGCATGTCGACTTGTTTAGGGTTTACCCTCCAGCACAGACTAGGCAGTCGGTCACCCGACGACTCTTGAGGGTCTACCCACCGGTAGGGATGGGAAGTGGGTCGCTCGTTGTCATGTTCCGGGTTCACCCTCCAGCAGGGCAGGGAAGTGGGTCACCCGTCGACTTCTTCCAGGTCTACCCTCCAGTAAGGCTGGGCAGTGGGTCACCTGACGACTTATTCTAGGTTTACCCTCCAGCAGGGCTGGGTAGTGGGTCTCCTAATGATGTAATATGTTTACCCCCCAACAGGGCTGGTCAGTGGGTCACCCGAAATCTTATTATGAATTACCCTCCAGCAGGGCTTGGTAGTGGGTCACCTGTCGGTATTTCAGACTCAGTCTTTTCTACTAGGCCAGTCTGTGGCTTTCCTCCATGACTACTCGAGCAGGACCCTTGTTTGTACGGGTTAGTGATGTGACATCTTTGAATTTGAGGAAACCTCTCAACTGTGGGGTAGTGACGAGGTGTGGTTTGACTTAACCCGGAACTCTCAAGTACGAGGGGAGATTTCCCCACCGAGACGTGTCCTTCTGACGTGGCCTAAACCCGTACAGGCGAGTCAGTGCTTCCGAAAGCGGATAGTGTTGAGGTGTGGTGATTGAGCCCTTGACATGTAGTTCGGGGTAGACGTGCGGGATGCTGGGCATCGATGGTGTTACCTCGGGGCGAATCACTTTTCTTGGGCTGAGCTACGGGATGGAGGTCCCCATACGATCTTGTTTGGGTTTCTTGTTGAGCATACAAATATTTATATAACTTGTTTCCAGTACCCACTACTTGGGTTTGGTTACTCTCTTTCCAGGAGAGGCGAAGACGCGCTTGGTATGCCACATTCTTTCCGTGTCTAGATTCTCATTGTTGGACAAGTCTACTCTCCTGCTATAGTTAGTGAATATTCGATGGGAAGTTCATCTTCTCACCGTTTCCAGCTACTTGTGCCTGGACAAGTCTACCTTCTTTCCTCTTGTTGGGTTGAGCTGGACTCTCTGTTGTACTCCTTTTCTTTTCCCTGTTCGATCTACTGCTCACCCATTAGTACCTCCTTTTTTTCTCCCTCAAGCCTTCGGAGTATCCTACTGATTATTTTTATACTCACCCCTGCTTGGGCTTTTCCTTCACTTGGTGTGCCCTTGCAGAAAATGGACAGGTTGGTTGTGACTTTAGAGGAGCTTAGGAGTTCGGGAGCTGGGACCGCGTGCGGTGGTCATAGCCGGGTTCCAGGTGGGGACCCATCAGCTTTTTCTTTTTGTTTACATGTTGCCGGGTTGTGGCACATTTTCTGGTTGGGCATGTGTTTTTCCCATTTTTCCTTTTCAGCACTTTACTTGTACTTCTTAGAGGTCGATGCACATTTCTGGTATATATAGCAGTTTCATTTTCTTTACTTGTCTTTTCTTTTACTCTGCACTGTTGCATTGAGTGTGTTGTGTGCATGTGTACAGGTACTTAGGCAAAGGCCTCCCCGAGTTGTTGGGCCTTTGGTGCTGGTCGCCAGCCCTTGGCCTATGGAGGCGGGCGTGGGGTAGTTGCGGCTCGAGCCCGGGTAGGGTCGGGTCGTGACACTATAATATTAAAAATTATTCCCTAATCACTCCCTTATTAAGATTAATAACATCCTATATAGAAAACAACTATTTATAATAAAAACAGTAGTACCCTATCCAATAACTATTTATAATATTGATGCAATATTTAATGAATATTCATTATTAGCTCTATGGTATTTCTACTGAAGTATTGAATCAATTTTCGATGTTTTGCAAAAAATAATTCCACCCTCAACAACTTCCATCCATTCATAAAAATGATTGTAAATTTCTCAAAAACTGAAAATTATTGATCACTCAGTTTTAATAAACCATAAACCAATAGAAAATACTTCCTCAACAAAAATAGACTTTTCACATCAATAGTAACATAACTAATCAGAATCCTTAGATTTTTTAAATATACTATTTTATCTTTCATCAATGTAATATCCCATATAGGAATAAAATTAACATTTAAGTGAAATGTTATAAGGCATAAATTACATCCCTTAATCACCAGTGGATAGAAACTATAATAATGGATATAATATAATCATTTATGGATGATTCCACATCTATTAATATAATTGAAAGAAATAAAAATATTAATCATTCAATATATTAAAAATAACCAAATTGTCATAACATCAAAATATTAGAATAATAATATATAAAAGTCAAGAAAAGTTATCATAAATCAAAAACTACACAATATTTCAATGATATATCAAATAAAACCAAATTGAAATATATAATAATATAGAGATACAACCTATCCAAAAATAAGTCCAAGGATTTCTTAATTACCATATCTTTACATTATTACCCAACTTCCATTACTCAACCATCTATCATAGGAATCTCTCTCTTACGTGAACCCTGAGTGTTTCTACTTGAGACACCATGAGAGGGTAGGCATGAATTAGGGAGTATAATGTTTTATTTATTTTAGTGATCATGTCCACACATAGGCAAGAACATTTTGAACATGTCATGGTCAGTTTAACTTCCACCATAATAACTACTTCAGAAATTGAAAAAGGAATAATGATTTCACATAGCCCACCACTAAGGGATATTCCAATGAGAATACACATAATATATTTTTGATATACCATAAATAACCAATACTCACTAATTCAATATATATTATTCTATTTTTATGGTTACTTTGTTCCATGATCACTACCTCTACAATATGATTCAGAGATTAGTACACTTCCTCCATCATATCACTTTTTTCGATTCCTATCCATGCACCACTTTGAATAAATGTCTCATAATTTTATCAAACTGAAGGTCTCTTACATATCATCAAGAAAGTGTGATTTTATTATCATTATAAAAAATGAAGTATGAAGAACCAATGTAACTAACTATTTATAAAACATACTCCAATGATAAATCATCATGAAACTACCTTTTACCTGGGTATCATCGCTTAATTATGGTTTTAATAAGTCCCCTAACATAAAAGCTTTCACCCAAGTGTACACATTTAAGAGGTTTTTATGGAGTTTCATGTTATCCCAATTAAATTATCCTTATTTTATTTTCTCTACTATTATCATGAAACTATGTAGACAAAAATTCGTTCTCTCAACCATTTTTTCTACGAAATCATCATGATTCACAATTACCTTATGTATGTTCTCAAAAACATTTATCTTAAAACTATCCCAAAGCAACTCACATTTCCCATATAATTATCTCATGTCAAGATCACGTCTATGAATTCACTTAGATGAGTATTTCACAAAAAAATATATATTATAGTTCTCGTCCAAATATTTGTTAGTTACAAATGAGGGGGTATATCAATATTTATAGGAAACCCCCAACCTTTATGAATGCTAGTACAACCTTACTTTCTTGGTAACCTAATTGTGATAATAAACTTCTGTACAACCTGACTAGTTTATGTATTTACACGTGTTCAAAGTTGATCAGTGTGCAACAAAGTGAATAACTTGATTCCTGACTAGAATGAAAAACCATCACTAGTTAAAAAACAATTTCATATAGCATTATGTTGATTTTGATATAATGAATTTTTATCTTTTACACCAAAATAAACGTTCAAAACCATCAAACAAACTTGAAAAAAATAAAAATTACACAAACAAAATACATTTAAATTGAAACCTAAATAACATAAAGAATCATTAAATTTTATAATACATCCTTTGATCCATAATTTTTTTATATAAGACTTAATTAATATAACATTATCCCCTAAAACTGAATTGTAAACAAACATAATATCAATCTCTAGATAGTATCACCATGGTTCCAAAATTCTCCCCTTTTTTTCCAATCCAATGTATAATTCAATTATGAACACTTATAATACATCTCTAAAATTATAATAAAATATCTTATCCATCACTGTATTTATATTTTATAATTGTTTGAAAATTAAAATAGGTATTCAAGATAGAAATCCATTCCTCCTAATAAAAATATTCCAAAATCTCCAACTATGTTTCAGCTAGATCAAACCCCTTTCCTCATTTCCTCATCGATCGTATGTCCCGATAAATTTCGTACCATTTACTCTTTAATGATAATATAATCATAACATTGACACGACTTGTTGTTGGTCTTTAACATCACCTAATAGGAAACATAGTAATTATTCATTGTTGGCCACTAAATTTCATGGTTATTCTCCCCCTATGAAAATAAATACAAAGAGAAAGGTCTCAAAACACACAAAATCCAAAATATAATGAATTTTATAAAATTATGGAATGGGAAAAATCTAATCATCCCCAATATAAGGGAGATAGTTTAATAACATTTTTCTACTGATGGTCCAAAAATTCTAGCATGTCCAATGAATTAGTCATGATGTTTTAAAATTATTCATTACTTCCAACATCGTCTACTTTAACCATTACTTATTCAACGTTTTCATTAATAAAGTGATACATGATATCAATATAATGGTATAAGAGTGTTATATCAGATTTTTTTTGAAATCAATCAAACTCTTATTATCATATAAGAAAATAGTTGGTTGTCTTACTTCTTCACTAATATATACTAACTATTGCTTCATCCATAAAATATGAGTTCACAAAGGGTTATTGTAATATATTCTTCCTCTTTCTTGTGTAGAGAACAATTTTCCTAATTTTTTCCAAACCATACTACAAATTTATTTACAATAATAACAAATCACCACATTTTTTGTTTCATTTCACCACATCATCAGCCAAATCCATGTTAAAAATTTTCAATTACCTATTAAACTTTCCAATATAATGGAGTTAGTAAAAATAAATATCATCGTATATGAACCTCATTATTTGATTAACTACTCTGAGATGTTATTGATTTAAATTACACTAGAAATTATCCACTAAAGATTTTGTAATGGTAATATTTGGCCATGATGTAGTCAAATAAAACAAGATTCCAATTATCCTTTTTTAAAAGGAAGGATCCACAAACTTCCCATAATCATTCTCATTATGTTTTGTTTCAACCACAACAATATTTGAAATTAGTTTCTAATCATGCATATCAAATTTATCTAGTAGATCTCTCACATAATTATGTAGAGATATAAGATTGTATCTCTCTTTATAAACCAACTACTTCCCTAGATAGTATGTGATTTTTCTAATCATACACATTTTAATTAAGAACAGATTAAATGAGCCAACTCCTCTAAAGATTTATTCTCATTTCAAAAATATATAATATCATTCACATATACCATACCATATATTTTTCTTCATTTGATGTTTCCACAAAAACGTTTTCATAAAAACACATTTTTAAATTAAATTTTCTTCAAATACGAATCTATGTTTTTTTAAAGGTAATGCTTCGGTCAAGGACCAAAGCACAAAATTATTATTAAAAAAGAAAGAGAGTTACAAGTGTCTGAAATAGGGGATTTTTTTACAATCTATATCAAAGAGCTCAAATAAATCAGCAGGCAAGGAGTCCATCCAAGTCATTCTCTGGTGAACTCCTTTGTTGGCAAGAGCATCAGCTACGAAGTTTGCTTCACGGTAGGTGTGGGTGGGATATAATCCATCCCGTGGAGCGAGTTAAGGCAATTCATCCAATGAGAAGTATGCTTCCAGGCCATATGAATGTTTCCATTCCATATGGCATGAGTGATGGTGGATGAATCACTCTCAATCCATAATTTCCTCCAACCTCTTTGAAGGGAAAAATCAACATCATGGATGACACCCAATAGTTCCGCCTCCAGCGATGACGAGAGGCCACATCCAATGAAGAAACAGCCCTGACACTGGCCAGCAGAGTCTCTAAAAATAGCACCGCAGCTGGCAGGAACTGGATTTCCTTTAGAAGAACCATCAAAATTAACTTTGATCCATCCCTGTATTGGAGCCTGCCAGAAAACCTCAAAGGTGTGTTTTGGATTTGGATAATTGCCAGGAACTCGGAGACGATGAAGGATCTAAAATCCCCAACTGAGTTGTTGTAGCAATTTTTTTGTATAAAAGTAGCTTCCTGGATCACCACAAGGATCCATGATTTTCCTGCATTAAGGTTAAAAGAATGATTATTATGAATAAAGTCATTTCTGACATAGCAGATCTCGTGAAAGAGCTCTTCCACTACCGCCAGCCAGATGTTGTTGATCTGCAAAGAAAGTTCAGATCTAGTGCAGTTTTTAAGAAACACAAATATTGAATCAGTAAAAGACCATCAGTAATTAAATAGATCAAAATAAAAATTCCATAAGGCAGAGGCTGTCGCACAAGATAGGAAAAGATGATCCGCATCCTCCCTATGTTGGTTACATAGGAGACATTTAAAACAAAGTTGGATACCAAAATTTTGGAGAATAGTAACAGTAGGTAATCTATTATGGGAAATACGCAAAATGAAGGTGAGCCTAGAGGGTTTAATCCAAGGTTTATTAAACTATCTCACCCATATATAACTTGATTCAAAGTGAGAAAAATTCTGCTTATAAAAGATTTTGGAGTCTAGAATACCATTAGGGGCAGGTTCCCAAACCAGGAAGTCACCATCAGGGGAAAAGGAATGACTATCAATGATATCCATAATATTATCCGGGAGATAATGACGAAGAAATTGAAGAACATCTTTTATAGATTTATTAGAGTCCGCAAGAATGTGACTAGAAGGTAATAGTGTTATCAAGGGGTTATCATACCATTTACCACACAAAAAGTAAATAGAAGAGTTTACACTAACCATCCATCTAGATTTCTCCATGATCTTATGATAAGAGTCCCTGATAGATGGCCAGATGGAAGAATTGATGAAATTAAGATTCCCTTTTAAGAGCTTAGAAAGAAATCTGTGATATAAAAAGTTAGTGGATTTAGAAGAGGGATTAATAATATGCCAAGTGAGATGAGCCTAGAGAGCCTCATTGAAAAGCTTTAAATTTTTATGCCAATCCCACCTTTGTCAATAGGTCTACAACAAGAATGCCAAGTAATGGTGACAAGCTTCCTTTCAAGAATACTTCTAGTCCAGATGAAAATTTTAATATAAGTATTAATTTTCTTGAAACTTCCAGCAGGCCATTTATAAATCATGAGAGAGTAGACCATTTTTGAAACAATGGTTGACTTAACCAAGAAAATTCTCCCATCCATGGAGAGAGATTTCCCTTTCCAACTGGAAAGTTTCTTTGTAATATGATCGATAACATTAGCAAAATAACTGGCTTTGGGTCTCCCCCAGAAAATAAGAACTCCTAAATAGGTGAAAGGAATCAGACCGTCTTTAATACCCAAATAATTGGTAATATTATTTTTCCTACCGATAGGAAAATTCTTACCAAAGAAAATGACAGATTTATTCCAAGAGATCACTTGGCCAGAGACCTCCTCATAATGAGCAATGGCTTTCATAAGAGTCTGAATATTCTTTTGATCCCCTTTTAGAAACAGGATAATGTCATCTTCATATAGAAGGTGAGTGGGGGCGTTAAGATTTCTAGCAACCTGTATATGTTTATGTTTTCTTTGTTCAACCAAAATACTATGTAGTCTACTAAGATAATCCTCAGCAATGACAAAAAGGATAGCAAAAAGAGGGTCACCCTGTCGAACACCTTTAGTACAGTTAAAAAACCCTCTTGGAGTGCCATTAATAAGGATAGAGATATAAGCTGAAAAAAATAAGGTCATAATTCTTTCAATGAAAAGATCCTGAAATCCAAAGATTTTTAGCACTTTAAATATAAAATTCTAATCAATAGTGTCAAAATATTTTTTAATATCCAGTTTGATAGCCACACATCCTCCTCTATTACTTTTATTTAAACTGTTTAAGCATTCAGAGGCAAGACAAATACATTCTTGAATGGATCTTCCTTTGATAAATCCAAACTGGTTCCAAGAAACAATTTTATTGCAAATAGGAGAAAGTCTATTTACAATGATTTTGGTTATGATTTTGAAAACCGTGTTGATAAGAGAAATCGGTCTGAATTGGTGGATCTCAGAGGCATTCTCAACCTTAAGAATTATAGTTAAGAATTGAGCATTGATTCCTTGCGGGAGTAGACCACGAGCGAAAAATCTTTCAACTAGGTTACAAACATCCTTGTGGATTATGTCCCAATGTTTTTGGAAAAAACCATTGTTAAAAACATCTGGACCAGGAGCACTATCGAGATTGAGGCCAAAAATAGTGTCTTTAATTTCATGATCAGGAGGAGTGCTCAAAATCAAGTCATTGTCCCTATCATCCACCAATAGAGGAATAATATCAGGTTTAAGATCAGTGTTTAAACCTCGACCATTAAAAATATTATAATAGTAATAGGTAACATGATCCGTGATGGCATCCTCAGAATCAGTGATCCCACCATCAATAGTAAATTTGGAAAGAGGACAATTAGTCTTTCTAATTCTTTGAAGGAAATTGTAGAATTTGGTATTACGATCTCCATCAGTGAGCCATTTGGTCCTGAACATATGTTTTCGAATGTTATCTTTGAAAGTAAGCATGGATTTAAGTTTGAAGGAGATATTCACTTCCAATTGAGGATCCAAGATGAAGTCAGATTTGGTGTTTTGAGTTTGAAAACAACTAAGCTCTTTATCAAGTAAGGAGATATGCAAATCAATTTGAGAAATTAAAGATTTACACCACCCTTTGAGGGCCTATTTGAGAGTTTTCAACTTATATAAATAGGCAAAATAATCTTGTTGATGTTTCATAGAATTTCAAATGTTGTGAATGAAAGCAACACAATCAGGATTGGAAGACCAGACATTATTTAATTTAAAATGAAAGACATATTTCTTGTCTTTTATGAGAAGGCTAACAAGAATAGGATGATGATCAGAGTTAAGCCTAGGGAGAGTAACACTAGAAATATTATCCCAGTTATCTAAAGTCTTCATGTTAACAAAGGATCTATCAAGCTTACTAGAAACCTTTTTATTATGGTGGTTTTTGTACCAAGTAAATTTAGCCCCGAAAGAGTGATTTCAAAAAGATTACAGTCTTCAATAGCCGCTCTGAATTCCCTGGAGGATATAGAAAGGTGGGAAGGTCCAATTTTTTCACAGGGGATAAGAATGGCATTGAAATCTCCCATTACTTCCAAGGAGATTGAATACATTTATCCAAATCAAGAAGATAATTCCATAAGTCTCTTCTATCTTGATATCTATTCTTGGCATAAACCAGAGTACAAAAAATATGAAGATCATTCCACGAAAAATCACAGGTAAAAAGTTGATCAGAAGATTTAAAAATGTTGACATTTTTTAAAGAGGTATGGGAAAAAATCCACATAGAATCAGAGTGAGAATCTATTTTGCAGGATCCTAGGAAATTGTAGTTGAGAGAACCAAACCTCAAGAAATTCATTTTGAAAGGGAAGTTCGGTTCAGAAATAGAAAAAAGCAGAGGCTTGTGAGTGTTTAAGAACCTCCTAAGAGTGATGGAGGTGTCTTTATTAGCCACACCTTGACAGTTCCAATGTAGTAAATTCATTACTAATTAGGTTTTTGGTAAGAACCCTTCTTATTTTTTGATTTCCCAGCACCTTTCATCCCTTGCGATCTAGTGACCATTGGGGAGGATGAGGGATTTTGTTTGGTATCCTGTTTGGACTCCTGGTTTTCAGATTTTTGTAAGTAATTTGATCTTGGATTAGAGTTAGGATTTACAATAGGGACCAAAGGGTCCTTAATTTCAGACCTGTCCAATGGCTGCTCTCCCACAGATCCATGAACAGGTACCTGATCACAAAGAGACTGTGTCACATCTAGATAAATTGGAGTGGCCAAGTCAGAAGTGGAATGAGGACTGGACATGGATACAACTGCATGAGTAGAGGAATGTTTAGAATGTGAATGTGTCACATCCTATACCAAGAAAGAGTCAGAATATGATAAAGATTTAGAGTTGTCAACATGCAAAATAGAAATCAGACCCTCCGGATTCTGAGGGTCAGGAGTGGGAGTGATAATAGAAGCATGTTTCTGTTCTCCAATAGGTAAACTGGATTCCTCCCTGCTAACCAAACAGGAGGTAGCATCTTGAACATATTCAGGCACAGGTACAGAAACATCAACATTTGGGAGAGCTACAGGATTATAAATTTTAGCATGTAGATTCGACAGTGTAGCATTATGTAAGTCAGCCGAAGGATTGGGGATTTCTAAGTTAGCAGAAACTGTAACAGGCTGTGTAAAAGAAACAGAAACACATGAACTATTATGAGAAAATAAATAAGTACCAGCATTAGCAATAGGTAAGTGTTGCTCTAAACTAGGCATATCAGAATTAGAGATAACAGAATTTGAAACAAAAGTCTCTAATACAGGACTACCTGAGTCTGGAATTATCCCCTTCTCACCATGTGATTTGGATAAAACATCAGAAGTGCCTTCTTGGGCTGAAAGAGGTGAGACCTCCAAGAACTTATTAACATTTTCATGTAAAATTACAGCTCTAGAAGCAGAAGCAGTAAAAGATGTGCTGGGGATAGTGGGGGGATTTTTATCAATGCTATTTGCATCTTCCTCGGCCATTATGGCCTCTAAACCCAAGGCAGTAGTTTCATTCCTATAATATGCTTCTTCTTCATCAACTAAAACACCCCAATATTTACCTTCTAGTGAAAAAGGAGCATTAAGCATTTTTGCCCAAACATCTTGCTATTTTTAGAGTGCTCAGACTTATCAGAAATAAGTTTTCCTTTTTTACCATAATTAACCTCTTTACAATCGTTATTAATAGGGGGATCCATTTTTTTCTAGCCACCCTGCATGTAGAAAAATTATTCCCAATCATTTTGCACACCTCACGGAAAGGAGGTTTCTTTTCATACTCAATGGTGATATTATGGAATCTCGTCTTTTTATAACATAAACTTTCATTACATTACACAAAACTGAGGATCTTTAAGGTCTAGTGTCTTGGAAACCAGGAACATAATACATGAAAACAACATAAAACATTCTTCTTAAACACTTTAAAGGCGTCTCCTTAAGTTCATTCTAGGTTCATTACTGCATCTCATAACCTGGGGACATACATCAAAAGAAAGGGTGAGCAGAAGGCCCAGTAAGGGAAACAAGAGGAACATTTTACATGTGAACTTGGTATACTTCAATAAGGACATGAAAAGAACTTTAAGGCATGAGAAAGAAAATCATGAGGCATTTCATAATAAAAATAACATTTTCCATAACATGAAGATGTGGCTACATCATTTAACATAGACAATCATGAACATATCACCAAGGTCCATCCCCAAGGTGTCATTTGAAAATTACCAAGGTTATTCACCAAGGTATCATGAAAATTGTAATCTCTAGTGGTTACATCATTACCCAATGCATTGGAGCGCTATCAGGGCGCACCCTTAAATTTTCCTTTATTATCATGTGAGCCACATATATCATCATCAAACATTTCATTAATAACCCACATAGCATAAAATAAATGGGTTTCATTTCATAATCATAACGTTTTAAAAACTGCTTTAAAGACATGATCTTTACGTCACTTTAAACCCACGGAAAGGGAAAGTGGGTATCATGTATGTAAATTCCAGAATTTAAAATGGAACATTTTGATATATATGTGAATACCCTTGTAGAAATAAGAGCTTTGAGAATTCACTTTATAACATAAAATAATTTTTGAGAAAAGAGAGAGGCATTTTGAGGGGAAAATTCTGCAGCATAACGGCTAAGTTTCGGGGTTTTAGAAAACATTGAAATGAGAGGGGACATGGGTCACCCTCTCATAAATGATCCATAAAACAGTAGGATGAAAGAATAAGAAGGACATATGGACATGGTAATGAAATTTTAGGGACATACCATTTGAAATGAAAAACATGGAAGGAAAAAAAAATTAGATTTCTCTTATGAAAATTCGGCAGCCTTACGGCGTCACTTAACTTCAAAAGAAAATGATTTGACAAGATCAAATAGGGTCCCTCATCATATGATCATAAGAGATCAGTATGATAGATATAGAGATAATTCCCCAACATAACAAAAAGGGACTTGAAAGAATTGACATGAAAGTAGAACTTCAAAACGAGAAGGGTGAAGAACCACTTTAAAATTGGGCAGCCTAACGACGCCACTTAAAACATCAAAATACTGAATTGAAGAGATCAAATGGGGTCTCTCATCATATGAACATAAAAGATCAGTATGATAATTTAGATATCATACCCCAACATAATAAAAAGGAACATGAAAGCCTTGAATGAAAATAGAACTTGAAAACGAGGAAGGTGAAAGAATCCCTTAAAAATTCGGCAGCCTAACAGCGCCACTTAAACATTCTTAAAACGAATTGATGAGAGAAAGGGGGGTCTCTCATCATATGAACATGAAATAGGAAGTAGGATGAATATAAAAGAACATCCTCCAACATAAGAACATGGAGTATAAAAGAAATGACATAAAAGAGATTACTTGAAAAGAAAGAGAGGGGTCAGATCCCTTACCTTAAAACGTGACTCTTGAAACTCAAAGGATTGGACCTTTAGGGCTTGGGGGCACCTTGGGAGGACTCCTTGGAAGGTAAGAAGACCAGAAAATCGTTGGGGGAGAGTTGGGAGTGAAAACTAAAGGAGGAAAGGGTGGGTATTTATAGGGAAAGTGAGGGGACAAAGCATTAATGGCCAAGGGACACCTCACTAGTGGTTTTGGCAAAACCATGGGCTTGCCCATGGTATTTGCCCATGGTATTGGCCACTTGGGACAACTCACAACTTATTTTACTATTCATAATTCGAACATATTTAATATATACTTAATACATCATTTAATGATGTCATTAAACACCCGTAACTTAAAAACTATACTTTCACTATTCACCGAAAATTCAACTTTCTCAGAATAATCCCAAAATTTCACCTTAACCAAATATCAATGCTATGATTTCAAAAATGAACTCCATTTTATAAAAATAATTTTCTAAATATTTTTAATTTTATTTTTAAATAAATACACTATTCATCGAAAATTCATTTTTTTCAGAAAAATCCCCAAAAATTACCATAACATAATATCGATGCTCTGAGTTCAAAAATAAAGTCATTTTTATAAAAATAATTTTCTAATTATTTTTAATTAAATTTTTAATTAAAAAACACTATTCATCCGAAAAAACTAATACTTGAATAATAATTAATGAAACCGTTATTTAACTATTTTATTGAATCACATTACTTAATCAAGGTGCCTAGATTATTTTAAAACTTTCTTTAAGTGAGATTACTAATCCATTTGGTCATATTACTAATCCTAATCATAAAATCACTATTCATAATTTACTATTCATCAAAAATCAAGTTGGTCTTATTAGACTCTAAATTTAGTACTGAACATAATTGTAGAAGACCATTTTTTGAAAATCATTACACATTTTTAATTATTTAGGGTTTACATAAACATATTTAAAATATCCTTTTTCTAAAATTCATCAAAAATCTGCATACTATATTTATCCGGTCATTTCAAAATTCTTAAACTTCATCATAAGAATAAATCCCAATTTTTATTTAAAACAAGGATTACACAAGGTAGTTACGGTCTCGTTACATAACCCCTTATAATACCAGCATAGGACCTAAGAGTAAGGTGTGCTAGGGTGATAGAAGCTTGGGGCGGCTTAGTCAACATTGCCCGAGTAGTAATTTCTATCAGTTTGAACTTCTCACGAAGGCGATTCCGTTCCAGCTTCACATGATGAAGTTCGGGTTTGATTTGATCCAGAGCAAAGCCCAGTGGTGCTACCTCCTTCCCAAGCTCTGTTAGATGGGCTTCGATCGGTCCAAGACTACTAGGTGAGGCCATCGAATCTTCTTTCTATAATAATTAACCAAGATTACTTATATCAAAACATTTTGTTCACAGCGGTCATATTGACCGATGGTTATAAAATAGTCAAAACCCACTGATCTCATTTTAATTATAATCATGTTTATCAAATAAAACGTTTTTGTTGAGTATAACAATAACACATAAAATTGGGAAACAAAATTTATTTAAAAAAAATTCGGGTCGTTACAGATATCAATTCTATTAGAAGGTGTATTGAAACCAATAGTAGTTGGTAAATGACTGGCCAGGATGACCTCAACCATTAATCTAGAATATAAACCAAGGTCACCATTTAGAGTTCTATGATCAATTTTGATAGGGGAACCTATGCAGCAAGATATATCATTCAATATTTTTGGATTCCAGTAAAACCAATTAAGTCCATGAATCCTTACCCAAACATGCACCATGAATTTTTGTGAGTAAAAGGATTAAAATCAACATCCCATTCCAAAATCCTAAGAAAGCCTGGATTAAGATGAAAATTACCAAGTTTCCATACCTGATCATGCTCAGTTTGTGTGCTGAATAGGATGTGATAATACCCTTTACCTATAGGAACCATCTTCCAATTAGAGAAGCCCCAGCAATGCGCAATCCGGTTTTTTAGTTCAAGCATAGACCAAGGCCGATCTCCTGTATTGTATGAGATTCAGCCAATAATAGATAATTTGCACAACTGTTCCCTTTGAACAAGGGCTTTCAGATCTGCATCGACCAAGAAACCTCCATCCTCAAGCTTTCTGAAAAGAGGTTGTTTACATACCTTTTCTTTGCTCAGATCAACTCCTTTCAAAGCATCGAAAAAGGAGATAGGTAAAATGCGAAGAGGAGTTTCAGTGGTTCCGACTTCAGTTTTCTTAGAATCATGATCTGTGGAGACAGTGGCAGTGGGATAAGAATTCTCCCAATCTGGATCAAAGCCCGCCATCAACATATCTAAGGCGAATCAGAGAAAAAAGTTAGGGTTTGTCGACCGTTGCATCTCGCTTCGAGAGCTCCCCCATCCATCCTCCCATCCAAATACGAATCTATGTGATCATACTACACTCATGGTTAACACTTTAGGCCAAACAAGTCCTACATAAATATACCCTCTTTGGTTACATCACTGCTAATCAAGAAATCCATTGGATTTTCAATATAAACCACATATAAAATCATACAATTCAAGAATGATATTTTAACATTCATCTAATAAATCCAAAAAAACATCGAATTACTATCACTATGAAGAGAAAAATTAAATTAAGTTATGACACTGGATAAACGTTTTCTTCAACATCGACTTTATAAATATATGTATATTATTCCAAAATAAGATTTTAATTATTTTGAATCATGTTTCCATTATCATAAAATTTATTCTTGAATATTCACTTCATTATAATCATGTTATATTGTTCTAGATTCTTTATGAGTTCTCATGTTTTATTTTTATTGATTTTATCAATTTATACATTCATGGATCTAACCCATGGTTTACCATTTTTTATGTGTTCAAATTATTTTGTTCTATTAATTTATAGTAGTGAATAATTATTTATATTCCAAACTATTGATGTTTAATTATATCGGAAACATCCTCTCTCATTCTTCTCCTCTGTGGTCTAATTTTTTTTTTAAAAAAGTGTCTCATCTTCTAATTCGAACTCAATATTTTCATTACATTAGGGAATTTATAGAGCTACATGATTTTTAACAACTTCATCATATTCATCTAAAAATTCATCAATGTTTAAACTTAAAAAATTATTCGCATATTTCCCCTCAATGACTTTAACATTATTACCCACCATAATTTAATTCAGAATCTTACTGAATAATATTTAGGACACACACTTTTTGAGTAGCTCAGAAACAATTATTCATTTTCTACAAGATGATACATTACATAATTTTCTTTCTTTTCTATTAATGTAGAATCTACTTCCAATAACCCAAAAATATTTCAATGAGGTCATACTTACATACCACATTCTATATTGAATCCTTACTTCCCTTTGAATGAGAACCATATGATTTCCCATATATACTAAAACATGTACTTATTATTTCCAATAGTGGTTAGTGTCACCAATTTCAATGAGTAATGTTTTATCTATATTATTTCCCTACTAATGTTTTCAGTAAATATTTCATTCTATTGTATAGTTCTTATAATTGTTACCTCGTTCTTAATTATATGCTTATCAAGATAGTTTTTGAGTTAAATTTAGATATATTATGTTCTATAATAAGATTAAAATAATTTTAGTATACATCAGTTATGATTTTTTTGATTCTCTATTTCTACCTATTCATGCACTCCATGATTTTTCTCTTCCACATCAGGAACACTGTTCATTCTATTCAACAATAAGCATCAACAAAGAGAATCAAAACACATCATAATATGTCCCTAGTAGTTTCATTAGACCACACACATCTATTCAAATCATATCAATTATATTAGATTCCATTTCCTTCCTATATAGATATAAATTCCATGAAATCTTTCCCTACAAAATTTTACCACATAAATTTTCATGATCTCACTTTATATTTGGAATATACATACTATATTTTATTTTGGATAAGTTATTTATGTTCAAATTTTCAATGTTTCCAATACTACGATACCAAATGTAGTTATACTATTCAAATATTATGAGTAATTCTTTCTCTATTTTATCTACCTTATACATATTATCATGTTTCCTTTATCATTTCATTAGAGGGTTCCCATTATTTCCTTTAATCAAGAAAGTCTTGGATAAAGTTGGACCTCAAGTATGGAGTCACAAAATTGATTAAAACATTAAAGGTTGTTCTATAAGCCCTCCATATATAGAACTTATGATTTCATTATCTCATCATGTATTATGAAAATATCACGGGACCCTTTGATTTTCATAGAACCATCACAGTCGAAAAATACATTTTCAACAAGTACCATCTTTCACATTTTTTAGAAGATTTATATTTCCCGCCATGTGGGATGTGAACCCAAAAAAATGATCTATATTATACTATTATTATAATATATATGAATAATATGCACAAGGGTTTACCTTACCCTATTTTTATATTACATCCATGAGATTTCTGGTTTAGTTGAGGCATAAGATGGTCTATCATCTTTCCCTGTAGTTCAATTTCTATAATCATACTCGTATTTTTTTTCCAATATAGTAAAATTATTTTTTATCACAATCTTGTAAGGTTGTTGATAATTAATCCCACTCTTAAGTTTATGGTGCTAACAGATCGGTTTTAGTGGATAATCAATTTACTTTTAGAAAAAAAACAAAAACTTGTTTAAATCCCAATTTATTAATGTGAATTAATCATGGATGAAAGACTACAAAAAAATTAGAATATATATACTTGTATATTTGAGTAATCCATGATTTTATCTTAATTATACACTTTATAAATATAACCTATGTAGTAAATGAGTTATTCTTTCCTCTAAAGAGATAAACCAGTACACAAAAGAGATGTCAGTTCCCTCATTTTCAGATGAAATATATTATAAGAGAATATATCTTTAGAATTATTAATATGAAACTAATGATCATTTAAATACTTTGGATCGCATTTCATTATATATCCATCTTATAATTTCTTTATTAAATTAAGTGTGTTTCCAATATCAAATGTACTGGGTTCCATATCATTCCTATAGTGGATTACATCTCATTGGATAATTCATTGAGCTCTACTAATGAAAACTAAATCCATGAATAATCTAAAAATTTAGTGTAATAAAAATGAAAAATATATTGTAATAAAGTGTTTTTGCCACTCACATTGAACATTGTACATTGGGTTAGACATAGTATCATATTGCATCGTATAAAAACAATGATATGTTGGAACCAATGTAAGATAGGGAAAAAAATTAAGGATACATTGGTATTTTTACATCTGTATGATATAGGATTTCTTATACATAATTTTAGTGGGAATTGAATAATCTCCCACTTATACTAAAACCAATAAATACATTTAAAAAAAATATAATACAGTTTATAAATCCATCAAAAATCAATGGCATTTGATTTTTCATGGTCACTTTATTTTTTATGAAACATGTTTCAAAAACATAATCCTCATCAAAAGGACTAAATATCTTACCCTACAATACATAGTAATATTGAAAAAAATATTAAATCCCTATTTTATAGATGTAATTAAATAGTGGACTCCATAAAATCATCAGTGATACTCAATATATTAAATTAGTTGGTGTGATCTCGATCAAAAATCCACATATATCTATACATACATGTCCACGAAATGACATATCATATACATCATATGTGTACCTATATCATCTCTTTTCACCTGACATTGAGTGTCTATTGTAGATAAAAAATTCAACCTATTATAGAATATATCATGTCTTATTTATTATTTTAAAAATACATAACAAGTTGATAAATACATCGCATGTCATGCCGCTAATAGATGATTACATCACATTACCCTCATTGCATGTCCCTCATCACAAGTCCATCATCCATGAAAATATGGAATAATTTGATAAATAAATCACATGTCATGTGTGAATCAACAAATAGTGACCACAAATTTCCCCAGTCTAACACAATCATGGAACTCATGTGCTTTCTCATCATACAATAACAAAAATCCTATCTTGGAGACACTCCAACTGAAAAAATGATCACCAACAAACCAAACCACCCCCGAATTAGATTAGTCATGATCAATTAAATAAAAAAGACTCAAATTATGATGGTTATCATGAAAAGTATCCTTCCGAACTCATAAAAGACATATTGGAAACAAAAATACACCCTAAAGAATATCGATAATTATATGAAATTACATAGGATACACTTGGTATGTCTTTAAAAGTAATTATAATTTTCTTACTACCTTATGATTATATAATTTTATCTTGTGTATGAACGTTCGTAATAAGTGTAACATTATATTCATGAAAATATTAATGTATAACCACAACCCAAAATACTCTATAATGATCATTGAATATGAATAACTAAAAGTCACTCTTTTAGCGGATCTTATCATTCAAGTCTTCATGTAAAGTAAATTTACGAACATATGAATGAAAATAAAATATAAAATAATTTTATCATAACATATGTAAAAATTATTCAATCATTACATTAATTACTTTAGTATCATATACAACGAGACACTACATGACCCTCATGATTCTTTTATTATAATGTTTTCATCAATGAATTTTCTAAATTATAATCTATATCCACCCCATTAATCCAAACATCTCACATCTCAATGATAATTAATAAAACATGGTATTCTTGAATAATTTTTTTATTTTTTAGTGGGATAAGGATTCCTTAGCCTAAGAGATATATCCATTATTATAATAATATGGCCCGATTGATCCTATGATTGTAGGAACCACCTCTCATTAAAAAAAGAACTTCCTTCTTTAAACATATTCCTCCACCATTTCTGATACAACAATGATATTTTATTCTATTGTCGAGTAAGCTATAATGGATCTTTTGGAACTCTTAAAATGATTTCCCCATCATTTTTTCAAAATTAGATTTTATATTGAGATTCCATATTATATCGTTCATAATGGAAACTAGTATCCATATAACCATTTTCAGATTGATTATCCTCTTATCTAAAGATTAAGAACATATCCTTTGTCCTAATTAACTACTTAAGAATTTTATTCACAAAAATCTAGTGACAATCACATAGATTAGGATGGTATTTATTGATCATACCAGGAGTACATGTGACATCATATTGAGTATTAGTCACCTGGGGAATTTTATCCATCCATTATACAAGAAACGTTCATGATATGGAAAAATTAGGTCCTAAAATTTATTAGGAAAACAAAATATAAGTTGTTAATGCATTTCAAGGGGTTTTACTAAGGTGTAAGTGGGTCATACCACACATATTTGTGTCAACCAATGGTGTAAATTAGTCAGGAGTCCAAATGGACCATGTTGAGCTCATCCCTATGATCACTCCCATTGAAAATACATCTAAAAATGTTTGTTCTCCCTATATGCATGTGATAACATATAGTTTAAGTGAATAGTGGATTAAAGAATTTTAATCCTGGGTATTAAAACATTATATAGAAAATTTCTAGTTATATACCTCATGGCTTCAAAAACCATCTTGGAGTCTACTTCAATCCAAAGATAATTTTATTCACAGTTTAAATAATGATTGAGAGTATTTATCATGGCCCAAAGGTCAAACTCATATGTAATTCCAATTAATATGTAATAGGATAAGTATCTTATGATGAAACCATGATGGTTTTAGGTGACACCTCCACACCTTAAGGTCTCCGGAACATCTGAATCCACATAGAAATTTACACTATCTATATTCACCCTAGTCCATATAGAGATTGATGGAATCTAGTAGTTTTATTTTAAAACAAGTTACTTCATGACCTATACCGAGTATAGGAGGATCTATAATGTGGTGAAATATTCCTCTTATTCATGCCCTGATATATTGGTAAATGCCCCTTCGTGGATTTAACAATTCTAACCCAATTTATCAATTTAACAATGAATGTGTTTAGACTATATCCAAGAAGCCTCTTGGATCTATCCTTATAAATATCCATAAAAAATATACGCTATTTCCTTCATATCTTTCCTTGAGAAACAGTTAACCATCCCCAAATTCATAGAGTTAGGAGTTTGGATTTCATTTCCAATAATTATTATTTCGTCAACATACAATATCAAAAATACTACAATACCCCCACAAATCCACTTATATAAAAAATAAATATCTTCATTTTTTTTAATATAAACTCTTTGATTACATCATGAAACTATATATTCCAACTCCAAGAAACTTTCTTATGTCCATAAATGTACTGGTGCACCTTTCATGGACTAACTATTTCATGTGGAACATCAAAACCATAAAGTTCTATCCTATACATGACTTATATTAAGATATCATTATATAATTAATTCTTAAGTAAATTTTATATATATTGTAATCAGTGTAAGCTAAAATGGAGAGAAATATCTAAATAGACTATATCAATGAAAATAGTGAAATAATTTGTCTAAATACAATACTATGAGTTTTATTTCAACATTTTATCATTATGCAAGCTTTATAGGTAGTCACTCTACCATCTATGTTTTGTTCTTTTCAAAAACCACTTTTATCTTATGAGTATCACCAATTTAAGAACATATACCATGTTCCAATATTAGCCAATGTACATAGATTTCATCATAAATTCCATTGTATTTACCAATTTTTAAATTCAAAACTCTCCATGGAACCATGGTACGTAATATGTTCATATTTTGTAGGATTTACCTCTTCATCATTAACAATGATAAATACATAACATAAAAACTCTTGATAGATCCTATAAGTCCATGGTGGTTATTTTTTCTATTGATTCAATTCTTATTCTACATATCTATGTGGAAAATAATAATACTCCATCTCATGAACACTTTGTAGATTCTAAGAACAGTGCAATCATTTATTGGGTCATGCCCAAATATTCTTTTTGTCATTATCAATGATCAATCCATGATTTACACAATGATAAGCATCATGGTCAACTAAATTGAATCAAAGAAAATATAAAATGGATAGAAATCCAAAACATAGTGCAAGATCGTCAAATATTATATATAATTAATTTATGAAATTAAAAGAATTACCTTTGGAGAGTTATTTATATTTTAATGGATATAAAAACAAATATACGTTTTACCATCATTCTGTTGTAGGAAACAAGATAATATTCCCTCTAGCACTGATCCACACATGTTACATAGATATCTGAACATCATCGTAGGAATCTGCAAGTTCTAGTTAGGTAAATAATAACACTTGAATAATTATCTTTTGATATCCAAGAGAACTACTTAAAACTTTTTATCCATTATTTATGTAGACACAATAGTGGGAGATAGAGGAATATCACTCATTATTAATGGGAATGTACTTGGAGTGGGATTTCTCTAGGGAATGAGAGGATTCTCTTCGAGTGTTGTTTTCCACGTCAAAAATAAATTGGATGTTTTTGGAAAATAATATTATTGGATTTAAATACCACTATGGTTTAGAAGTAAATATTTCCCCATGTTTCATTAACATTTATTTAATCCCTTTTTGAACACCATGTGTAAAATAATAATAATATTATTATATTCTCAACATACGATTGTCTTGAAAATTTATTTCAATATTTTTAATAAACAAATATTCAATATATATTTTTTCTCCCAAAACATAAAACATTAGTCTATCATTCATCCAAAATATTTATGAAGCCTTGAATAATGACTATTTATTTGATGAGTAAATATTACTTCATTATTCACCAATAAATAAATAAATATTATGTTCACAAAATATCAATGAAATATTTTTTAAATAATACACTAATGTTATATTTTCTCCAATAACTGGTGAAAAAATCTATTTGATCAAGCATAATAGGATAATTATTAAACTATGCATAGGAATACTATTTATTCAACTTTTTAAAAAATAAAAAATAAAATATTATATAACTGAGATTATGGATACACTTGATGTGTGACCCACTCGACCTCTTTCTGAGTGGTATTTGGTGAAGTAGCCTAGATTATATGGAAAATGTCTATAAACATGTCAAGGATCATTTAGAGAAAGAAGATAATGTCCAAATGATATAATACCTCATTTGGATGATTACTGTGTAATATAATCATTTTTCATGATATCTCTAATCAATAAAGTCACATGTTGGTTCCATCAATATATGTGTTGATGACTCTGTCTTTTAAATTACAGAAATCAAAATTTCTTATAGAACACCATGGGTATGGATTTATTTAGGCTATATATTTTCCATAAAAGGACCAATCTATCAACTTCCATTAAATAATTTAAGGGGAAAATCCATTCATGAATAATTCATTAGTGTAATATTACTCATGACACACCCAACATATCCAATCTCATCGATAACATCTGTCATCAGAGTTTTAATCAATACATTAAGGTAGGTGACTCATAAAATTCCTGAATAATAATCTTACATTATGAGGACCAATACAAACATCCATAGATAAGAACATTCAATGACACAAAAAATTGTAATTTCATATTTTCTAGTCTCTTTCTGATGAAATCCTACATTGGAAATTACCGAAGGTGAACACCATGTGATGCTACCTCTAAGTACTATGAGTCTCCACCCTTGATATCCTATATCTTTATTGTTGTTAAAATAGTATCATCTATCTATATTACATATATTTATGAATATTTTCATATCACTTGTAGTTTCCCATCATTTTGGGGAACATCTATGACCTTCTAGTGTGATAGCTACTCATAGGAAATTATCAGATACAATGTTGCACAGAAGAATGATCATGATGTGATAAGGGGTTTATTAATATTCAAAACTAGGGATATATATTATCTTAAATTATGGAGAAGGTAGTCACAGGGAACCAACTCTAACACACTTCTTGTTTGTTTCTATTTAACTTCTATAAGTTAAAATTTCAATAACCAACTCCTCAAATTATGTGCCTTATATAAAAAAACTAATTTAGGTCACAAAACATATTGTGTTTATTGTGATTATAGATATAATATCATATATTTTCATTGAGAAAACAAATAAATAATCATTTTAGGGACTTGGAGTCAATATGATCAAAATACAAAATTCACATGAACGATTTAAATCCCAAAATCATTATGAAATACATAATGGTATATTTATTAGTCAATATCTTATACAATGTCTTTATAACAACTTTATATAGAACACAATTTTTCAAAAATGCATTAGTATGGTCACATTGACTCATCATTGATCAAACTATTTATAACTATGTATGGTTTATCCTATTATACCCACTATTCAATTTTATTATTCCATGTGGGGTTAGTTTTTAAAAAATACCCAAATTCGTTAAATTATTAATAAATTTCACACTCAAGTAATCACCACCCTGATCCAATTAGATAATCTCTATACTTTTTTTATAGTTGATTTTGTACTTCTGTATTAAACTCAATGAGTTTTTAAAAGGTTTCATACTTGTTTCTCGTAATAAATATATGTACACAGTTACTAAATTCAATGTTAAAGGTAACAAAGTACCTAAAACCAGCACTTATTAATGTACTCATTCATCCACATACATCTCTATGTACAAGATCCAATAATCAGCTAGATCTTTATCCTTTTCCACAAAATATTCTTGGGCCATCTTTCCTATAAAAAATGATTCCCAATTTTTAATGATTTATAATATAATTACTCTAATAATCAATCACTATATAATATTTGGATGATTTTCTCATTTATATTTCCATTTTAGTAATACTAAAAGTAGTTGATATTAGAATCATCCATGATCTTTTTATTAAGAATGTCATAAATTGGATTATCCATATATATAATATTTAAATGATTTAATATATTACCTATTAAATACGATATTTTGTTCTTACATATTAAATAAATCATCTTCGTAATAATGAATTAATGTCTCGTCTTATTCAAACAATGTATATAAATTAATTTTTTTTATCATGGGAATAAAAGAATGGTCCTATGATTATTGAATTAATCCACTGGGTTGTCTCATGTCATAAGTTCTCACATATGATGTAGTAAGACTTTCTCTATTACTGAAAAGAATGTAAAAATATCCCTTAATTTTTTCTCTAATATCTAAATATGTGTTTATCATTAAAAATTTGTGACGAACACCATGTTTCTTATACCCTTGAGTTAGAATTGGTGGAATTGATATCTATATGATTTAAATATATATTCATATATTTCTTCTTCTTGAGAACACTTCTCAAACCAAGATACCAACATCTTACTATTTTTTTCATAACTATAATGGATCTTTATATGATTATACTGAAGTATGTCACAACTTTTAACATAAATATATCTATGTGTGGATATCATGTATTATATCTTTCCATAAATGAATTCTAATGATATTTATGACACTAAAAATTATTTCCATGTACATCATTTCCATTCAGTGAGTGAAGATCCAAATTTAATCTAACGTACACCAGTTTGATCCTGTGAATATGGCATGAAAATATATTCTAGATAGAAATATCATTTATAATATCATATATGATTCATTGATAGAATAGAGGTTTAATTCTTTATCCAAATACATAAAATAGGTTCACTCAAATTATTAATCATGTATACTAATGGATAGGGTTTCCAAGATAGTATAACCCATTGAAAATGAAAAAAATAAAACACCTAATAGTTATGGTTATCTTCTTACTTTCTTTCCTTAAACATAAAAATTCATGGGCACTTAACTATTAGGGACACCCATACTAAATGATTGAGGTATTGAAAAGTTCCCTTTTAGGAGGAATCTCAATCATTGTATTTTAATGGTTTTATTTTAATGTATCGACAATTTAATGTACATCAGGGGTCTAAAAAATTCATATATTTCATATCTCATGAAATTTTTATCTTCTCATGTTTTATTCCATTATGTACACATGCTTCAAATAATTTGGTTTTGGAATCCTAATTTGATCAACCACTTTAATGTTTTTACTCTATATTAATGTGTAATACTTTCCATAATCCACAAGTTTAAGTTAGTTACTAAATAATATAATCCAATCATATTCAAATATATCTTCATGTATAAGGTACGTGAACTTATCCAAAAATGAATAGAATTATATGATATTGAAAATATGTACATGATTAATCCTATAGTGACAGACAACTAATCACTCACCTATCTAGAACAAGGTATAAGCTTCAATATTGGATGGTAGTTTAAACCCATGTCCCTCTCCCTATGGTGACTATACTCAAGTGAAAATTCAATTCATGATGACTCAGAAACCTGAAATAAAAAAAACATTTCTCAATAACTATTATCATAATTATTACTCTAAAAAATTGAACTCAATGTTTATGATAAATAAATCTTATATATTCTCAGATAGCATGAAGAGTAAAGCTCTATCTCATATAATAAAATAAACTTACATATTTAAGCATTATAATTAATGGAATTCAAAAACAATTTATAAAAATGAATAATAAAATTAATTTAAAAAATAAATAACCATTTTCTTAATTTATCCAAAACATGAACCATCCATTACTATCTATGATAGTGGATAGTGGTTAAGCTCAATGACTTGTCATCTAAGAGTGGAATAGTAAGTTAATAATATTCATGGGTTATTACATGAATGTGGAGTGTGAGGGGGCACAAGGAAAAATCCATTTTGTGGGGAAATATTGTGGAAAGTGGTCATAAAACGAAGAATTTGAATGGGAATTCAACAATTTTCTATAGAGAATGCATAGTAATTATGTACTTCACAATAAAGTGAATATTATATGTGTGACTCGCTTGGTATCCAATACTCTTCATCATTTACAATCATATTACACCATATCACATTTGAATTGAACATAATGTCTGGTAGCTACATGACCTTACATTAACACTCAATGTAATGTTTAACAGCCTTGAAAATTTACTTTTTTTCCAGTATGTATGATATGTTATCTTAGTAAAATATAATGTTCATTATAGTCTAAATTGAGTAAAATTATTAACACAACATTGAATCCCAACATAAAATACATTATTGAATAAGTGTATTTTTTTGGGAAAAACACGCCATTACATTAATTCTTAATGCAATGTCAATGTGGAGTAACCAACAATATGTTAACATATAATATAATTAAATGTGAGGAAAAACAATTAAAATGAAATAAACATGTTATTTCATAAACTAGAAAGAATAAAATGATTAATCCTTCAAAAAATAGCTTTTATAGAGCATATGAGTTTTAGGGATCATCAAATAATAGTGGGTTGTTGTGGAAAACTCATGTATGATTCCTAATCTATTGTTAAGAGTCAAATGTGCATTGAAATGAAGAACCACATGGGTGTATGAATACCTAACGTGTCGATTAGTCTATCTTTTACAATTTAGTGTACACTCTATCAAGCTCACCTAAGAAGAAAGTGAATTCTTATTTCGACTGAGGTGGTATACCTTCCTTTGGGTCCCTTATAATGTCATGTAAATTATCATACATAAAAGGGATGTTAACTCCTTCATTGTGTGCATAAAAAATAAACTAAAGAAGATATATTTAGTAATATATTCATGAAACTGATGATCATCCCAACTAGAGGGATCCCCTAAAATTTTGTATCCATCATTAATGAACTTCATTAAATGATGATTTTTTAAAATAATAAATGTATAGAGTTCCATCACATGGAACACATATATTAATTACCATTATATAATTCATTAAAATCCTTCAATGAATATAAAATCCATGAAAAAACCCATACTTTAGTTTGTAACTAATGAAACCCAACAGAGAGTGAAGTGGAGATGTCATGAACTTAGTGCACACTACATTAGGTTCTATGTAGTGTCTGGTTTCATCACATATAAACCAAAATATGTTAAAACGAACTGTATTTCAAAATCCTTCTTAAGGATACATTGGTTTTATTTTATCCTTTTGATACAAACATCACATGCATATAATTTAAGATCACATACAATAGTAATCACCATTTCTTATCCTTTTTATGTAATAAAAATATTTATATAAAAAATAGAACAATGAAATAAATATTTTTAGAATGAATTTATTGTATGAGATGAAGGATATGGAATCATTATTATTTTCAAATTTCAGGGTGTTTACGATTTAATAAGATCCTTGCCTCTTCATGGTAGTAAATTTTGTGGCGATGTAATAAATAGAATTTACATTTCATAAGAGGAAATTTGTGATGTGTTTCTATCTCTTTTATTTTATTTGATTGGAGTAATATTTGTATGTGTAACTTGTGTCTTTTGGTTTACACCTAAATCAAAATCCTTATGATTTCCATTGGTTTGATCTATCAACATTGATGCTTTCTACATCTCAACAAAATAGTGGATTCCATTTTTACGCATCAATCAATTTTTTTATTCAAAATATATTTAAATCCATTTGATAATTATTTTTCCCTTAAAAAAATAATTTTGAGAACATTCTAAAATTTATCTTCTTTAAAAGATCACTCATTTTTTTCAAATTTATGTTTACTTCTCATTGTAATCTCTTCTTCAATAATATCTTCAACTCTCTATACATTTTTATCCACACATGAATTAATATAACAAATCATTTAGGCTTGTTCTTTGATCTTAATATGATTCTATAATAATTCTTATATGTTTCCATGACTATGGGACAAATCATGATATCATTCTGTTGTCGATCTATCTCAGTATCGATATAATATAAATATTTAGAATAGTTCTTCAATAAAGGAACAATTTTATTATATTTATTTCTTTTAAAAATTTATCTCCTCAAGAACCCCCTCAAGCCCTAACTTAAGATTGGAAACACATTTTATTTATTTTTAATATAAAATATTTTATTCAAAATTTTAAATAGTTACCATCATAGTATATTATATATCTAACTAGAATTATATTTATATTTTTTTAATAAAATATTTATCATTATATTATTCTTTTATTAAAAATACCATTCTCTTAATCTTTTTTACAAATGAATTCCCCAGTCGGATATCTCATTTTGGTGGGAACTATTATATCAAACACACACATGTTGGAAATACACAACCAACATCTCTCAAAACATAAAACAAGAAAAACTAAAGGACTAGTCAGAACTAGCACCACAATATGATGACTCTAGGATTTAGAATCCACATATCATTATCATGCACCATGTCCTCATAACATCCATAACTCTAAAGAAACAAAAAATTTGTAAAATCCAATAAAAACATGAAATGTAATGGATACTGAAGAATAGGTATGGAAAACATGAATTAACCTAGTTTGAATAGATTCTTAATCCATATAATTAATAAATTTAGTAGATATATAAACAAGGGAGATGAAAATAGAATATGAAGTCAAAATCACAAGCTCATATAAGCTTATATTGAGTAAACCGCTCATATTACACTTTCTTCACATAAATGAAAGTGAACCTTGCCCAACATATATAGATACTATAGTATGGTAATCTTAGTTCCACTTACAAATAAACTTCATTGACCATATGCCCTAAGTCTATGATAATTCTGGCCATCAAATCATTCGAACAAGGGAGATCACTACCACAACTGGATTACCTAGTGAATAGTGGTTGTATCCGAAAACTCCATGGGATGGATTTGTGTATGCTCAAAATCCTCTATTAGTCATCCCCTCTTCTAAAATACCTTATCCTACATCTTTGAAACAAGCCTCTACTTAAACTTATATTATTTTTGTTTCCAGTATAATGATCAATACAAATAATGTTTTCGAGTACTTCTTCCCCTCATGAAGTATAATATCAAAGTCATGGTATGTTATGAATTTATTATGATTTGATATTAATCTATAAAAATGATTCTCACATCGAGCCTTTTTATCTCCCACTTGAGAATTTTTTTCCAGGATTCAACAATATGTCCATTGGGTCACATGCACGACCTTCCATAGCTCAATCTTTTAACTATCCTCTTATAGTATTTAAAATAATCTAATACCCTATGATCTCCATGTAATCCAATACCCACTGAATTACAACCAATTTTTAGACTTACCTATGAAATTACAATATATATCCTATCCACTGGGTTCTGTTTCCCTTAAAAATTCCATAGAACTATCACCATATCCTCCATATGCTTCTAGATGAATTTTTACTTTAGTCGAATATGATTATTTAGTGATTTAAATAATGGATTCTTTCATAACTGATCCATGGATTAGATAGAATTTTTCAATGAACCATTATTTTGACCCATTATAATTTCTTAAGTCAAACTCTTCCACCATACTAACTCTTTCACCACTTAAATAACTATAAAGTACACCTCATCTGTGGTTAAAGGGAAACAATCACTAGTAACTGTGACATCCATCTTAGAGAAGTACCTTCGATTGTAAACATGATTATAGTTTTTTATTTTATGTCATTGTATTTCCACCAAATTTAATTTCTATAAAAACTTATAGACTCTCATAAATACCAAAACTCAATATCTATTATACCTTTGTGATAATAGAATTTATACTTAGCAGCTTTATAGTTCTCCTTTCCATGATTAACTGCACCTATCTCTTGAGTAATGTTTCTCCTAATATAAACCATGGTATACATTAAAATTCCAATAAACAATTAATATAGAATTTCCTCTTCATAGTCTACCTCCATTTCCATTTTAGGTTTATGATCTTTTGAAATATTGAAGTGATCGACCAAGCGGAGGGATACTTATAAACTTTAACTCTCACGTACTAAATCTGGATAATGCCTCTTCATTATACTCATATTAATAACGGAATAGTTTTCTATAAATCCATTCTCATAAAATTCCAATCCCCAAAATCTTCTCAACAAAACCAAGATCCATCATCTTGAATCCTATAGATAAATCAGACATCAAATCTTCTAACCATTCCATCAAGGTTCTATAAATGAGTAAATCTTCACCATAGAGAATAACTATGAAAATTATTCCATCTACAAACACCTTTGTAGAATATAAATGGATAGAAATTATCCATAAAATCTTCTATTATGTAATGAAGTAATTGAACTTATGATTTCATAACCTTGGTGTCTGCATAACCCCATACAGATATCACATGGTCATATAAATCATTCCCTCGTTCTTTTCAAATACAAAACAATTTGTTTTACCCATATATTTTTCTTCTTCAAAGTCCTCATGAAGGAATGAAAACATGATGTTCAAGAAACAAACATTCTATAGAAATAGGGGTTTTAATCATTTGAATAATATTGTTTTCCATAATTGTATAGAAAATGTCACCAAAATCCACTCCTAATTTTTGGAAACCCCTCACATCATGTTGCTTATTGTACACAACTATTACATCTACAACCACCTTTATATGATAAAATCATTTTTTATTTAGTTCCCTATTACCTTATAAAATATGTGTTTTCTCTATTATATCATATTCATAAAGGCAATCTAGTTCTTCCATCAATTCTAACTCCCACTAAAATGAGTCAACTATAACTATTACCTCACTCGGGCTCTTAGGTTACCTATCATCCATTAGTATTTGAAAGTATATTATACAATCAATCATTCACATTAATCATCAAACCATGGTAAATGCCTTCCACACTAGAGATTATGATCCACCAAAATATCTATCTTCTTAAACATAGCTGCTAGATTTCAATTTCTTTTTTATTTTCGGAACACTTTGATCCTTAGTATTTCCCTAACTCAACCAACATCCCATGTTTTTGAATTTATTTATAACTCCTAGAAAATAACATAATATATGTAAAAACCCTAGCCTTTTTAGATCAGAAACAATTTTATATTAATACATTGGAAATAGATACAAGATATCACATCTGATGGGTCAAATGGTGTATTAGTCTTATCAAACTATATGCAATCTTGATTTTAACATTACATTTGGAAACCTAAAATACAATATAGTACTTTTTTTGAAAAAATTATTATTCCATCATTAATAATAATTTTATATCAATCATAGTTAGTTTCCCAATATGCTTGGGAAAAGAAATAAAATCAAAGAATGAGCTCATATGCTCTGTAACGTAATACATACTATGGAAGCAATTATAGAATTTAATACGTGAATAATATTTTAGGAATAAATTATGATCACATAATTCAATATAAATAATCACATTATATTTAAATGTATCCATTTTTATCATAATTATATGAAAAATCACAAATAAATCAAAAAATAATTTTAAAATGACGGAATGTATAATATGGGACATCATAAACTTACTATTAAGGCCTTATGCCAAGCCATATTAATTAAATAGGAAATTACTTTCCCAAATAACTAGTATGTTTTTCTCATGATAATTAATGATTCATTGAGGAGATATGTAATTTTTTACCAAACCCATCAAAAATTAATTCCACTGTATTCATCATTTAATTAAACAATAAAACTTAATCACCATGCCTTAATAATCAATATCTTCCTGTATTAGAATAACTATTAAATAAAATGTAAATAATTTTCCTTTTAAAAATAACCATAATATATATAGAGGAATATTTTGGATGTTATCATTACATTATATCCTCATTAATTCATAATATTCATCAAATAATATTTATACAGAAGGAAATATTTTTAAAACTTTCTTTGGAAATTTCTTACATAAACTAGCCTTTTAATTTAAAAATAATTTATTTGAAATATAAATTTTATAAAATAAATAAAAAAAAGAAATAGAACAAAACATTGGAACATGTAATAAAATCTTCAAAACATATATTATTCATGAAAACAAGAAAAGTTGTTCATACGGTGGGTATTAAAACAAAGGATCCATTTAATCATTTAGTTAAAAATGTATCATTCGGAAAAAAATTAGATAATATCCTTTTAATTTTTTTAAAAGTAAAAAATGGATAAAAATAAAATTCATAAATAATTTTATAAATTTAAAACATTTTTGAAATATTTTATAGAAAATATGAATGTAGTGGAGAAATATTCTTCGCTAAATAGAAAACAAAGTCATTTTTACCAAAAAAATATATTTCTTCCTCTTGGGTTCAAAAAAGTGAAAAAATGTAGGGAAAATTGAAATTTATTGAAACATTTGATTTTAATAAAATATGTGGGGATTAATAAATACCTTTTATATAATTCCATAAATATATATTGAGACAGAAAACAATCACAAATAAGGATGTCATTGTAAAATAAATCCTTTACCCAGGTCCTATATGCTTCCTAAGTGGATTCAGACTCGTTTAATAAATTTAAATTTATAGTACATAAATTATATAAGATTTTTTATAATTAAAATATGATATATGAACCAATTTTAACATTTAAACACCCTTTTATTAATACTTATTTATTAAAGTCATTATTTCTATGTGTATTGTTTCATTTTTCTTGTACGTTTCTATTGGGTAGTTTCATTCCTTGAATATTTATCATACTTAAATCATTTATAGTTTTTTAATAATGATATAAAAGTGATATATATTTATTATATATGTCTATAGAATCATCCATGAATTTTTGAAATGATAAATGAATCACACCATTTTGTTGTGGTGGTTCTCTATACAAACAAACGATCAACATTGTCATTATTCATCGAAAGGAAGGGTAAGATGGTAAATGATATATTATATTTAAATAACCCTAATTATTTCATAAATATGAAATATATTCTTTAATATCATATTTACATGTATCCATGTATAATGGTGATGAAAAATGAATTACACTGCTACATCGAGATGGTATTGCATACATATTAACGACTAAAGTTTTGGGTTACAATATAATGGCAATGAGGTAGAAAATTGTTTCGTAAAAATAATAATAATAACTCAATATTTATTGATATTGGATCCATTACATAATAATGGGTATAATATACTTATAGAATGTAGAAGAAGAAATAAATTTGAAAAGGTTAGTACTGATGATTACCTTTACATTAGTATACCTCATTTATATCCCTTCTTATAGATAATTGGAGTGGTATTTTATAAAGGTAAGCATATATAATTTTTTAATAAGGGATTTGAGAATATAAATGGATCAGTTTCAATTGATATAAAAGGGTTAAGGCGGTGTAATGAAGATAGAGGAGGAATGTCCTTTTATAAGAGGGGGGGGCACACCCTATATTTTTTAAAGGATTAAACTATACATAAGTCGTATTCATAGAAAATTGATCCAAAAATTTTATATTTCTAGAATAAAGTGATACTGGAAAAAAATACCTTCATCTAATAATAATTTATATTATAAATTGTGTCCTTATCAATTAGTTTTGTAATTAATTTAAATTTTACACTTTTTTACTAAGGTAGTACCGTTTTTTACCATAGATACTATTAATAATTACCAAAATGAAATTGGACTCAGTAATAAATTTTTATATAATGATTAAAAATATTGAATCAAATTATCATGATAAAATCTCTATAGATTTTATAAATAAATTAAATATAAAAACAAAAAACACAATGAAAACGGTTTTCTAAAAAATGACTTTTTATGTCGAAAATTATTTTTATACCATGCTAAAGTATAATATTGATCAAAAAGGTATAAATTGATTTTTTTTAATAAAAATTAAATAAAGAAATTTTAAAAATAATGCAAATAAAAATGGTTATTTGAAAAAACTAGAGAATAATAGATAGGTTTCTTTAATAATTGGTATTTCCAATACTCTCCAAGAAATAATTTTTTTCAAAAAAATTCCCAAAAGTCACTATAATTTTTTGATAAGATGATTTAAAAAGAGAAATACTTTTGATAAAATTAAATTATTAAAATAGGGAGTATTTGATTATAATATCCAAAAGAAAAGTGGGATAAAATCCATTTTTAAAGAAAATATATTTTTGAAGCATAGAATTACATTACTAGAAATTGAGTACTTAGTTATTATGAATTAATAAAAAATTGAATTAAATAAAATAAGTATAAATATTTTTTATAATGTAAAATTTATATTCATACAATAAATTTAAATTCTATGTTAAAATGGTAAAATTTAAATAATATTATTATAATAGTTATCATGGTTTTTTAAACTTGGTGTTGTGTGTAAAAAAAATTATCCAAGAAATTAAATTTCATTAAATGGAAATATATCATAAAATCCTAGGGTGTTACATTAAATCCCCCTTATAATAACATCACTATAATTATATCATCAATCTACTACAAAAAATGAGGATACTTATACATCAATAAATCCACGAGTTCCCACAGAGATTCATTAAATATATGCTTTCACCATAAAATTTTGACCAGGTGTGCCACATTTTTCATAATAATTTCTCCCTACGGTCCATAATCTAAAATACTTATTCCTAAAAAGATTAATATTAATCCATTAGTATTTCAATTGAGTTTATTATATGTGAATGGTCTTGTATTTACTTCTTTAGAATATATAACTTGAACACATCATGAACATGAGATAGATTCTATTGAAGCAATAAGATATGATCTTATTATGATCAATAATTTCGATGGAAAAGATATATCTAAATATCAATTTTCACTTATTTTGAAATATAATATCCTTATTCTAAAGAGATATTCACAGTAATACAATGTCACTAACTTCAATCTCTTGATATATCAAAATATTATAGGCATAAGACTTTTGTTGATATTGAGATTTCCTTATAAATTGTTGAATGGATACAACATTCTCATACATTTTATCATCTTGATCAAGTATCCATATCTATTTTCATCCAAAATTATATCATCATGTGGTATTTCATAGATTACTTCTATATAGAGACTCATAAGGAGTCATATAAATTATCTAGTGAAATATATTACTATAAGGGAATTCCATGAATAGAAGGGTTAATCACAAAAACCTTTGAAAACATGGAGAAATATATCAAAAGTTTTATAATGTATCAATGGAACACTATGGATGACCATATATCTAAGGATAATAACCAGTTCTGAAACTAAACTCTGAATCTAGAGCCTATTAAGGACTTCCCAACAACTACTACCAGATCCTTAGATCCTGATCAGATACAATTGAGATTTTTACACCATGAAATCATACCTCTTTATTATTGTGAAACAAAGTATGTTAATAAAGATATAAATATTCTATAATGGTAATAATTTTTTTTTTAATAAGGTGACCAACTATTACCAAAATATAATTGTTCCCTTTAGCTGTTTTGTGGATTTCATTAATAAAATCCAAGGTAATGTTATCTTTTAAAATTATGCAATGGGAAATGGGTGTAACATACCCTTAGAAGTCTATTTCTCAACCTTAACATTCTAACCTACCAAGAATCATGATATATATGTTGCAATATCCCTATTTATATAATCTCATTATAAATAATCTTTCATATCTATTCAAAACAATGTACTTTTGGGATGAATATATAATAATGAATTATGAGCTTAATCTATCAACTCATTATTCAAGTATGTTTGTGGTGGAACACATACTCGATTCTTGAACCATGTAATTCCATTATTATTATGGTTAAACATGGGAATATTCTGTACCTTCTGTAATTCCAAATCATCTTTATATGCATTCTTATTCCTCTCATGGATGGATAGTTGAAAATTCATCTGGGAAAATTAAGAGATCTTCACTTTACATGATATTTTAAGATCCACCTTCCAATAATCCATAAATATTAGATCTTTTTAAATATTTATATTGGAAAAAATATTGTGGTCTTTCAAACCAAGATCATTATCCACCATGTTCTCCTTTATTAGGTTGTAATGTCTTCATCAATCATAATAACAGACCAACTTAAAACATCTTCTCCAGTGCATGTTCAACTATTTCTGTATAAATTTATAATTTAACATTTAATGATCCATATATATATCACACCATTCACCATATAGATAATTCTTCCATACATTCAATGCTAGATCTACCACTTCTAGGTCTATGTCATGAGTCATTTAATTTTTGTTAGGTGTTGTCATTTGATGAGAATCATGACTTAACACTATATAATTTGACATGTGGAAAAATACAAGTAACTTATTTAAAGTATCACTATATATCTCAAACCCTTTTCAAATGATGTTTAGTTTTATCATTAGCTCACTAACCAACCTTCACGTATGTTCTTTGATATTCTCCTCACATTTATATGTCCAAAAGAACAAAATTCTCTTCAAAGTCAACTTTGTGAGTTTATTAGATTATCTAGAGAAATATATCACCATGAATATCTATCCATCCCTAGAGAACTATGGATCTTGATTACCATGCGTGGTCTATAAAATTTCTCAATAAATTCCATCTTTGAAGTATTCTCCATTATACCCTCACATGAAACTATATGACCCATAAATTAGTCTTTATAATCCAAAATTCACAGATCGATAATTTGGCATATCACTTATCCTTCCTTGAGGTATTAAAAAAATAATAAAATACTATTCATGAAATTTCTTGGTCTTCAATTATATAAGAATATAATATATAAATACAACCACAAAATGATAATAGTAATCTATAACGACTATATTAATTAAATAGAAGCAGATAGTAGGAGCATTTTCTATGTTCAAATGGAATTAATATAAATTAATAATTACCATACCTCATATAAAATATTTTAGAGGGTATATTCGCTTTCATGATCATTAGATGATGATGTATTGTTAAAAGTTCAATCATGGAAAATTATTAAACTCTTCATTATTGATCAAAGAAATCATCTATACGGGGTATATGATACTTATTTTTAATAGAGATATTTTTAATTTCATGATAATTAATGAAAATACATATTTATGATTACTTATTCTCAACCAAAAAAAATGGTTCACCCCAAGATGGTGAAATCAAGAATATTATTCCATTTTATAGATTCTCCTATATTTTCTTCTTCATTTCTTGAAACTCAATTGAGACAATTCTATATGGATTCATTTAAATAATTATAGCACTGGGATTGAGTTCTACTAAAAAATCAACATCAGAATTCATAGGAAGGATACAAAACATTTCTATAAAGACATAAAAAAACTCACATATAATAGGCATGTCCTCGAGGATTTTTTCTCCCTAACCGTTTGAGATAAATAACCCTCATGAATGGGTAGTAAAATCCATATGATTGAAGTAATTTGATGTTGAAGTTTTTTCCATCCTTGTATCGATACATGAACAATGATTGATTCAAAATATGAAATGTGATTCCCTTATTAAAGGAATATATAACAGATATCTGAAGTGGGAGTTAATTATTTTGAATATTCACGTCAAATTTGACTAAAAAATTATTTTTATAGGGTATATTTTCACAAACATCTACATTTTTTTCCTAACTCTCTATTAGAGGATATGTTTTAATAAATAATATCCAATTAAATTATTTGAATATAATAGGATCTTCCTTGGTTTATGCGTTAACCATTACAATGGGGGTTTCAAAAATATAATTCCCATGTTCCCCACATAAAAGACATAAAAATTCATAAAAATCCATTTCTATATATGATTTATTTCCACATAAAATCTTATTCCAATTGGAGACATTATCCTAGGTACTCAATCCCACATTCTTAACATGAAATAAAATTGAACTACCTTTTCTTTTATGACCATTTCCACCTAAACATCTATAAAATTGTATTTTTCACATAATTTATTCTTAAGGACACTGGCATATTTTTATGTTTTTAATCGTATATTGTTATAGATAATGAAGAATAATCCCATGTTTTTTCATTCGGGGTCCTACTTCATTTTTTTCTCAAGATGATAATCAATGCATTGATCATTAAAATCATGATTAACGTGGTTCCTTCGGGTTCCATCTATTACCTGAAACTCAAAAATTATTGTATGATAAATAATAATCATAGTGAAAACCCATATTATCATGCGAAATCAATTATAGTATGTCTAAATCATGAAAAAATCTTTTCTATAATTGATATAATAGGTTTAACCTAGTACATCCATGGTCATTATAAATTTAAATCTATTATATTATTTTATAATGAAAATATAAATTGACTTAAGAATATCCCCTGGGATAATCAAAAAAAGGTCACCATAAGGGCCCAATCACCATGTACCAGAATGGTGGCCAAGAGAATCTCGAAAAACTCTTTTTGGGGTATTAGACCAACCCTTTTCGGGGTTATTACCCCTCAATTCATCTATACCAAAACCAAATTCATTTTTACTATTAAGGGAGGGTTTTATTTATTAGTATGCCACATAATCTCTACCTTATTTTAAAAATTATTATATTTTTCTATAATTAAGAATATCTTCAAGTTCATTCATAGTGATATATTTCCTAATATATGTTTTCAAAAATCATGTTCCAAATGTTTATACTAAAAACCCTCTGAATCAAAATGTATCAATTCCGACCCTAGAATCCAAGACCCAGTAGTTAATTTAATAAAATCTCACTAGAAACAAGTGATTGCATCCCGAGCGATTGAATAGTTTAGTATTATGGAAAAACAACACTCGTTTTTGATTCTCACATTACACCTGAAAACATAAAAACAATATAGTATTTTACTTGAATATATTATTATTATATCTATCATAATAATTCTATAAAAATCATAATAAAATTCCTAGCATTCTATATAAGGGTAAAAAAATAAAAGTGGTCACTTAGATTCTTAGTAAGGGAATGTGTACGATAAAATTAGTTATTTAATATATAATCAATAAATAATATTTTATGAATTAAATATGATGAAATAATTCTGTATATATAATCATATGATCCTAAAACATATCCATTGATATCATAACTATTTCAAAAATGACCTTGATATAAATAAACTAATTTTTAATAGATGGAATACAAAATGTTATACATATTATAGTTACCAATGAGGACTCATGCCAAGACATCTTAGATTAATGTAAATGGTCTTGGAGAAATGAAAAACATATTTTTTCCCATGAGAACTACTGATGAATTTAAGGGACATGTCATTATAGGCCCCATCCATAACATGATAATTCTTATTCATTCATTGTTTGAATAAATAATATAAATTCATCAAAATTTCTTTATAATAAATAATTTTCCATACAAGAAGAACTATTATAAAAAATATCAACACTTTTCCCAGTTAAAAAGATCATAATCCATCTTGAGAAATAATTTTTATGTTATCTTAAGTTATATTCTTGGTGATAGATAATGTTTATCAAATTATGTTGATATAATGAAAATAATGTTAAAGGATGACTACATGATTTATTGAAAAAAAAAATACCCTTTTAATTATAAAATCACATATTTAAAATATAAAATATTCCAAAATATTAGGAAATATGTTTTTTTTTCAAAAGAAAAAATGGGAACATGTAAATAAATCTTAAATGAAGATATTATTTAGACAACAAGAAAAGTGATTCATGCGGTGTATATTAAAATAAATATTTTGTTAAAACATTGGAAAAACGTACTACATTTAGAATGCAATAAAATAATTTATAATTTAAAAAAATAAAAAATGGTATAAATGACATTAATAAATCATTATGTAATAGTAAAATAATTATTGAATGTTTTTTAAATAATTTATGGACACGGTAGAAAAATAAAAAGGACCAAATATAAAATAAATTGGATTTTCCTTCAAAACATAATCCAGTATCTAGAGTTCATAAAAATGGAAATACGAATAGAAAATATATAATTTACATAATTAAATATATTATAAGAAAATATGTGGTTCTTAAGATATAAATGACATATAAAACACTAAAAAAAATTAAACATTAGAAAACCTTGAATAATGCTGAGATTGTTAAATAAACCCTTACTTAATATATGAGATTATTAACAAATGATTTGTACTCATGTATAATAAAAATACATTTTTAATACTTCTATTAGAGAAAAATATTCACATATATAATATCATTTATTATACACTTATAATATTTTAATATCCCTTTATAAATAATTATTCAATCAAATTGTCATTTTAGAGTGTTTATTATTTCATTTTTCAATTACGTTTTAGTGAAGTTGATTCATTCCTTGCATAATGATCATTTTTTGACCATATAAATAATTATAATCATGACATAAATGTTATATATATTCATTATATACATATATGTAAGCATTCATGAAATGTTTACATGAAAAATTAATCACTTCGCTTCATTGAGGTGGTAATCCACAAGTACGGATGAGTGACATTATTATATTAAACGGGTGGAAGGATAAGAAGATAAATGATATATTTTACTTATAGAACCATTAAAATATCATAAAAAACATATATATTCATTAGCTACATCATTATAACTATCCAAGTAAATTGGTTTTGAAAACTTATTTATAGATGTATGTGGGGACAATGAGTTATATGTACGCATGAATAATGTTTTAACTTTATATAGGATGGAAAAGTAGTGAAAATTGGTTATAAAATAATTATAATAACATATCAGTATATTTATGATACTTGATTAATTATTTTAGAATTTTAACTATATATTTAGAGTAAGTATAAGAAAAAACAACTTTTAATGTGTTAGTAATGAAGATTACCTCTTCTTTGATAGATCTAATTTAGATAACTTCTTAAGGACAATATGATATGTATTTTAAGAATAATTGAACCATTGATTAATTAATAAAAAAGTTTATATATAAATTTTATACGGTTTGGTTGATCATTGATGTGTAAAAAAGATAGAGGAAGGGTGTTCTTTTATAAGAGTATGGGGAACACCTTAAATTTCTAAAAGGATGAAAATATTATTAAGTCACATTCATTGAAAAGTGTAACATAAAAAACTAAAATTAATGAATTAGGTGATTTGGATTCAAATTAATTTATAAAATAATACTTAATATTAAAATGTTTTGTATTATCACATATTTTTAAATTTTATTTACTCATTTTATGCTGTTTACAAATATAGTATTATTTTTACCATAGTTTTTATTCATAATGACCTAAAATGAAATTTACCACATTAATAAAATCATAAAATATAATTCAAAAATATTTAATACATTTTTTCAAGATTCCATTGATATAAATTTAATAAATATATTTAATATAAAAATGAAAATGTAATGAAAAATGGTTTTCTGAAATTTTTCTTTTTAAGTCTAAAAGTATTTCTATGACAAGATCCTATATAATATTGATCCAAAAGGTAAAAATTGCATTATTTATAAACAGTAAGGCACAAATTATATTTTAAAATGAACTTAAATAAATATGGGTCTTTATAAACAATATAAAAAAAGATAACATTCTTTAAAAATTTATATTTATACTATTCATTCCAAAATCAACTTTTCTTGAAAAGATAAAAAATAAATCTATGAAAATATTCATATGATGATTTAAAAAAACATCATTTTTTTTAAATTTATTTTCTTAATATTTTTATAAATTAATTATAATATTTATGCAAAAAATACAATAAAAATTATTTTTGATGAAAACAAATTTTTGAAGCATAAAACAACTTTAATGAAAATTGAGTACTTACTTGTTGTTAATTAATTAATAAATTAGAATTAAATAACTCAGATATATATTTTTCATAATATAGCTATTTTTATTCTTACCAACCATTTATAACCTAGGTTATAACGATCACATTTCTATAATAATATTTTTATCATCTATTAATGACCATTTAGACATGGTGTTGTGTGTAAATAATGATATCAAATAAAATTAATTTATTTTAATAGAAATATATCTTAAATTTTATAAGGTATTTTTATATGTTCTCCATACAAATATTTGATCCAAGAGGCATTTATTTATCCTTCCATATGATCTCATTAGATAATTTTTTTCTGGATCTGATAACATGATGTAAATTCTTATATTCTAGTTTAAAACAAATGTTCCCATCATAGTAGCACATAAAAAAACATATCTGGAACATTGTATTAAAATTTCAATTTAATTGTAATTTAGATTGTAATACCCCATATAATTTAATATTTAAGGAAAGTATGTTCTTCCATCTAGTCAGACTAGAGTTCCCCCAAAATTAGTTGTTCCATTGACTTTGATGGAATTCAGTTTATGAAATGAATCACCTAGTTAACTCCTTCATCTTGAAATTCCATTAAGAAATTGGAACATAATCCCAGGTTTTGAGCTCTCCAACTCAATACATTATTTATCTATTCTAGAAAACTATTTTTTTGTTTCTAGGGCATGGTCTTTGTCATCCTAATTTGACTAATCCAATAGAATGTACAGAAATAATTTCCTCCATACTCACCTTTATTTTCTGATCTATGTCATTTTACGTCATTATTGTCTTAGAATCTACCATGCATATCCATATGATGAAATTAAAAAATAAATATCACACATTTTTTAGGAACCAAACCTATTCCTACCATTTTGAATCATCAATGAAGGTAATGTAATATTTTACACCACTATGAGATTAAACTGGTGTCTTCCCCCTTATATTAATAATTACTAGATCGAGATATTGAATCTCTAATGATCATCAATATGAATTGAAAAATAACTTTTACTTATTTCCTCATATGTAACCCACACATGTGAAAAGCTCTACATTATTAGTATTTATCAATCCTCTTGCGATTATTTATTATAAACCATTCCCACCAATACGAACAAGATGATCATGCCACAAATTTGAAAGTATTGATGATGTTCTACAAGTTTTTGATCTAGCATTCATGTTACCTTTTGGTACATCAGTCAGACACAATTTTAAATATTTCACATCTTGGGCCACCACCACGGAACATCTTGTGATCTTCCAAAAATCATCCAAAAACATTATACAAAACACTATGGCACCATTCTGGAAAATAGAATCTAAATTATTCTATACGCATGGGATATTTCAAATTTCTAGAAAATTAATAATATATCCTTTTTTTCACACTCACATATCCTTGTACCAAAAACCTCAATCAAATCATCTTCCATATAGTGGTCCTTTCTATGGATACTAAACACATAGATGAACATGCATACAGAATTGTAAATTGAGTGAAATAAATCAATCGATTCAAGGATTCATGTTTCCAATAAATTTATGGAATTCAGAACCCAAGTTCCACCATCATATTCAATGATGAAGTTTCTGTAAGATTAAAAACAAAGATTATGTGTTTTACCTACTAATAAATGAAATCCATTTGTAGATATACATTATTTCCACACCAACGACATGGAAACACAATAAGACTAGCTTAATTTGCACGACTCTTTTGTCTTGTGCTTTCATTTTTATTTTAACTCAATCAAGATAGGCATCCCCGTCATCCAATAAATTGAATATAATTTTATAATTATATGAAACTTCCAATATATGAATATATTTATTCAATATTATATCTCAAATTTATTTGAATACCATGTCATTCATTTCACTGGAATTACTCACAACAGTCACTAAGAAGTCTTGTGACTCCGAAAGGAAGGACAGAATAATCAATGCCCACAAACCATCAGTGATATTCACACCAATGAACACCAAATGACTTTGAATCATATTTAACAAATTCATATTTTCTTCCATATACATTCATTCCTATATTATCTATTATAATCATCACTACAACATGAACATGTTGTTAACTATAGACGGATTCTTGTACATGTTCGCAAGTCTAGACATCGACTCTATTATTATTCCAACATCATAAATGTTTAAGGCCATGATCTGGGATAACATCATTTATAAAACTCCAATTTATCTTATTTCTACCCTTTATTATTCCATATTTTCTATTTCATCTGATATCCTCTTGAACAATGATAGATCAAGATCCTTTAAAAATAATTATTCTTCCATCAACATCCAAAATCCAAATTCAATGTTATTATACTTTCCTAAGGTCAATTATCTCTCTTACAATTCAATCACATAATGAAGAAAAAATTTCACTAAAAATGATGTGGGTAAAGATAAATTACATCATCGTTTAGATTTATGTTTCAAATATTTCCTTCAAAGCTCCAAACAATGCTTTGACACTACTTGTTACTTTGGATTCACAAATATCTGGAAATCTCAACCTATGACTCTCAAAACCTGAATCAATAATAGTAGAAGTTTTAATTTGTACCATATCTACTAAAATATTCCACATGGATCAATATTCCACACTAAACAATCATTCAACCTATACTCACAACATTTTTAGCTTTGAAGAAAAATTATAGTGGTGAATAAAAAATTCATGCAATGTAATAGAAATTGAAGTAAAATAATAGAACAAATGGAATTGGATTAGTTCACACAGAGTACTAATCTATATAAATAATAAATTCAGCAGTGGTAAGTAAGAGATATTAAAATATATTATTAACTCCAAAGAACATGTTAACAAAATATTATCTCATGTAAACCACATGTATCAATCTATTAAAACATACATGAACGTGACAATAACCCTAATATATAGAGTTCATGATGTATGGTGATGCTAGTTCCACTTCCAAAATATCTTCATAAATGTTACACACCATATCTATATTTTTTATAATCATTGAACCATTTTGTTAGGAGAAATTTCAACCTCAAATGGATTACTCAGTAAAAAGTGTCTATATATGAGGACTCTAATGAATTCATTTGCATCTCATCAATATCAACATATACTCGTAACCACATTAATAATACCTTTTCATCCATCTTTATCATGTTCATTTTTAGATGCTTGTATTAACTATGATTGCATTAAAATTTATTTGACTTCTAGTGCTTCCTAGAATATCCCCCTCCTAGTAAAAAATAATATCAAGGGCATCAACAGTTATTGTTTTATAATGACTTTAGTATTTAGTCAAAAACAATTCTCACTCCAACATTAACTTGAAACCCCTTCATGAATTTATTAAAAGAGTATTTTTCAAATATACCATCATCAAATATCCTTGGAAACCTTTCTACAATGCATTCAACATTACTGTATCAAAAAAGGCATGGGTAACTTTCCTTCGAATCAACCATTCACTCTATTGAACTATATTTCAACAATAAGTTGGAATTAATTAGTGAAATATTCGCCCTCATCCCCACCTTTAGCGATGTCAATTTTTTCCATAGCTGTTAAATATATCCCCTAGTTTATTCATCTTAAGATTCATTTAATCTTAATATGAATTTCATATGAAACCTAACTACTCTAAAGATCATCCTATGAATTATTTTCCATGTTCCTTTATTCAATAGTTGAAACCATTAGATTATAAAGTGGTAGATGCCTTCATATCACATTTTTCATAATATCAATATATTTTATCTCCTTACTATGTCCTTGCATTTATTTAAAAACCACAATTATTAAGAAGACGAATACTATAATATTAAAATCTGGTAACATTTTTATGAAATCAGACTTATTTTGAATCACTTGAAAAATTAATTTTTTAAACTTGATTCCACCATAAAAAATATTATCTGATTTTTAGAACATGGATATGTCACTATTATAGATCCTAAAATTCATATAGATATGATTTAATAGGACTCTCGATAATGCATTTTGATCTTCATCATCAACATCCATTAGTGTCCTATCCACTACAATAATGGATTTTTATATACATCTAAAATATGTATATCATTAATTGAACCTAAGAAATCATATAAAACTAGAGACTACAACTATGATCTAATCTTATTTCTCCAAATATTATAATTTAATTCATCAAACTGATATACTAATATATAATTCACTCAAAATTCCCTAATTATGAACTTAAACTAACAGATTGAATGCATATACCCTCTTCTATGATACAACTTATTTAAATACAAGACATCTTGAGAGGGAAGGGGTTAATCATGGTGTTAACACTATATTTATTTTTAGGGATCTTTTCACCACATTATTTGGAACACAAAAAAAATATGTCAGAGTTGGTTAAAAATCCATCATCATACGAAATACAAAAATCAAAATAGGGAACAAAATTTACATGTTTCCCCACTAAGGGATAATCTAAATATTATACAGACAACATTATGTCAGGTTACAATATACCATTAATCTTAACTAGTTTGGGGGTTAAAATTATTGTTTCATTTTCACTCTAAGTATTGATCACTACCATTACAATCTAATTTTGGGATTAGAAAACTACCCCACATAGATTACATCCATTAAATACTCATCTACATACAGCTTTGGACAGATTTATCCTTATTTGATCAATATGATGTACACATCAATATCATCAGGATCATGTTTTTTCTTTTGATTCATAAAGACTATAGCATAATTTTATTATGTAATTCCCAATATCAAGAACAACTATCGATGATACTTCATTCAAATAATGTCTTTGTCCTTGAAACCTTCACTAATAGTTCATTGAGAAAATTTCATTTAAGTTCCCTCCATTATGTGTCGTTCAATTAAGTCTATTTATGTAACCTATGTATTACATGTGTACTCACTAAATATTTTTTCATGTAATTACCTTCACTAATGTAATTTCCCTCATATAGGTTTGTTATAATTCCTTCACTCTACCTTATTTGTGAAGCTATTCTTATGAATCTACCTTCACTCAGCATTTATTTTGTAACCTTACTATGTGAAACTATATTATATTGGTTATGTTTTATCTACTATTAATCACTAAACAAACCACACATTGATGAATTCTCCAAGATAATTATCTAACATCCAATTCTCTTATGTAGGCCTTATATGAAAATAGAGTAGATAATCCGATGAAAAATATTTGTCAGTTCTTAATGATGGGTAACTCGAAATTTATAGCTAAACCCCAAACATGGCATAAGTTGAAAATCTCTATATTTTGTGGTGCATCATTCATACTACTCCACTACTATAACACCAAACTAGTGAAAATCTTCTTACTAGCATGCATCCACCTAACCAGAACGATGCCTAACTTACTTGAAAATGTCACGACCCGTCCTCGGGGCCCGTGCCGTGACTACCCCAAGCCCGCCTTCCATAGGCCAGGGGCTGGCGACTAGCACCAAGGCGTAAAATCCCAGTAAACAGGGAAGGCATTGCCTTTATAAGTAACAACCACACAGAGTCAGCAAGCGGAAAGTAAAGTGCAGAAAAGAAAAGGGGCCGGAAATACAAGCCCAACTGTAAAGTACAACTGAAAAGTAAAGTACAGCAACTGAAGAAAAGACGGCGGCCTCGTGTCGTCCACTGGCAATCCCACCTGAAGGGTGGGTACAGATAGCCTCCAGGCTCCTCGGGTCCCACGTCCGCTCCGAGCACGTCCCGACTAGTGGTCCACCTCCAGGTACCGTCCTGCTCCACGCCCCAACCGTGATCAGCGCTGTCCGTCGTCTGCAACCAACACAACAAGGTGCGGGCATAGCCCGTGCAGGGGTGAGTACGACTACTCAGTAAGGACCCCGAGACCCCCGAAGGTCTCCCGAAATCCACAAAGGATATAGCACAAAAGAAAGATGCAATCACGAAGTAACATCTGACTCGACTTAGGTATATGCCCATACATATACCTAAGTCCCCAATTCTAGCTCTGCTCACGAGCTCAAGAACAACTCAATCCACAAAGGAAAGCAAGACTCAAATCCACAAGGAGAGTAAACAGTAAATCCACAAAGGATAGTTCAACACAATCCACAAAGGAGAGTAAACAGTAAATCCACAAAGGATAGTTCAACACAATCCACAAAGGAGAGTAACATAAGATTCAGCTCAACCAGGTATACTTTTTCAGATGACGTCAAAGACGATCACTGATCCGTCTAAGTCGTCGGACCCACGAAGGATCGATAGGTACTAACCCCCGCAGAAGACCCACACAGGATCGGGCTCACACAGAACCTGTAGGCAGTGGCTCACACAGAACCGGTAGTAGGACCCACACAGGATCGGGCACTGATCCGCATAGGATCGCTGAGTGCAGTAGTCGACGCAGTCCACTGAGGATCTCTGCATAGTCGTCGCCGCAGTCCACGAAGGATCTCTGCTCTGCCGTCGTCGCAGTCCACGGAGGATCTCTGCTCTGCCGTCGTCGCAGTCCACGGAGGATCTCTGCTCTGCCGTCGTCGCAGTCCACGGAGGATCTCTGCTCTGCCGTCGTCGCAGTCCACGGAGGATCTCTGCTCTGTCGTCGAGGTCACAGCCAGCGCTAGGGTTCCCGCACAAAGCGAGCTCGTTTAGGAGGGTCCGCTCCACGAGCCGAGAGGCTGATACATCAACTGACACGTAGTCCGAAGTTGATGTATCCAAAAGTTCCGTATCGACAACAGGATCTCAACGCGACAGACGGCGCGTCAATCGGACGCCCGGTCTGAGAGTTATTGGCATTTTCGTCCTAGGGGCCCGGTTGGTTTTTAGGGAAAAACCAACCCGACCGTACTCCGCCTGTATCCGATCCTCGGGCGGAGTATGCCAAAAGTTCCGTCTCACTTAGAGGAAACTACCACAGCTGACGGTACGTCGTTCGGACGTCCGTAGCTCAAGTTATGAGCGTTTCCGCTCCGAGGGCCCGGTTGGTTTCGTGTACGAACCAACCCGGCCGAACCCAAAGTCTTCTGAAACCTTGAGTATAATATACCGAAACGACCGTCTCGATCCAAGGATCGCGTAGCCGCTGACGGTTCGTCAATCGGAGGTCCCAGGCCCAAGATATGGGCGAAAGACCAAAGAGGGCCCGAAACGGGGGTTCTGGGCCCGGGGCGACCCGGCCCGAACCCCCCCCTGGGGTCGGCCGAACCGGGTCGGCCCGACCCGGCCCGAACCGGCTCGGCCGGGTCCGGTCCGGCCTGGGCGCGGCCCGGCCGACCGGACCGGCCGGCTCGGCCTCGGCCGAGCGGCCGAGGGAGCCGCCGCCGCCGCGGGTTGAACCCGCGGCTTGAGGGAACCGCGGCCCCGCGGGGGGCCGCCTGTCACGCGGACGCGGCCGGGCCGCCGCGGCGGGCTTCCTCCACGGCGGCGCGCCGGGCGCCGCCGCCTCCGGTCGCCGGCGCCGCCGGAGATGCTCCGGTGGCCCGATTTCTTTTCCGTCTGCGCCGTTGCTCCTCCCGGGGGGCGATCTTCACTGCGGAAACCACGAATGGCCCTTGCGTCGTGCTTTTGCCGTCGCCCGCCAAAATCCGCAAAAAGGAAGATCGGCGGAGGGTTGCCGGGTCTTGTTCGTTAGACCCGCACCCTCCGCGTTAGTCACAAAACCATCGGGAGGAAAAGGATTAACCAAATCAACAATTTTAAATAGATTAAAATTGTTCCGATCGGGTTCTTTATTTGAAAAGAATAAACACGGGAAAGGAATAAAATAATCCAATCAACCCTTACCTTGTCGTCGTCGTCGGACGAGGGGTCGTCGCGGAATCGCTCGTCGCGGAGGAAGGAGATCGTCGCGTCGTCGCGGTATCCGGCGTCGCGTCGCCAATCTCCGGATCAAGAACAAACGGATTTAATTAATTAAATCCGTTGTTATTGAAATTTAAAAAAGGGAGAAAATAAAAGATCCGATTCTCACCTTTGTTGCCGAACGAGGGTCGGCCGCGGAAGAAGAGGCGTCGCCGAAGAATGTCGCGGGTAGATCTCGTCGACGTCGCAGATCTTGGTGTGCGTCGTCGAATTCCGGTCGCCGACGTTCTTCGCGTTCTTCGCGTTCTTCGCGTTCTTCGCGTTCTTCGCGGAGAGGGTGGAGGCTCAGAGGAATAGCAATCCTCCAAAATAGACAAGTTTGTCTATTTTATTATTTTGCCAACAAACGTAAAACGCATAAGTAACGACCCAATTAATTCACGAAGAAACAGTCCATTTAATTCACGAAATAAACCGCCCAATTAAATGGTCTGTTAAGAATTAAAGAAAACGCGTCGGTTGACTTTTCAGTTACTTTGACGGGTTTTCGCGGGTGCGTTACTTAGCGAAAGAAACGGCGGGGCTCGTACGGGTCCCACCGCACAAATATCCTACCAAGGGGTAGGATATTTCTGGGTAGCATCCTATCCAGTTCAACTCAGTTCAAGCCACCTTTAAGTGGCTTCAAGTGGCTTCCAACAGCTTAAGTGAAATAAAATAAAGTTGTCGCACAAATTTATTTTATTTCTGACTTAAAGCCGCAAAATTTAAAAACCACGTCTGAGCAAACGCAACTCCGGAAGAGGCGTTTCTAAGCAAATACCGGCGCTGCGATTTCATCGGTGCCCTCAGAATTTGATTCCGGGCACCGGTTCAGAAGATAGAAAAACCCGCTCGTCCGTTCACTGAACGTACTCGAGCCAAACTTCGGAAATTGATTCCGGGCACACCGGGCCTCGGAATCAGGTGCCGTCTGAAGCTGCGCTCTTGTAAAATTCCAAAGAAAATTATGAAAAAAATTTCCTTGAAATTTACGGGTCTTTACATTACTCCCACCTCAGGGCTTTACGTCCCCGTAAAGATACATCAAAAACTAGGGGAACAAATGGGGGTACTGAGCACGCATCTGAGCCTCCCGCTCCCAAGTGCTCTCCTGGAGGTTCCCGTGCTGCCATCTGATGCGCACAAGAGGAATAGACCGCCCACGTAGGACCCGCTCCTGTCGATCCTCGATCTCCACTGGAACCTCCGCAAAAGTCGCCCCATCGTCCACGTCCAGCTCCCCAAAGTCGATGATGTGCGTCGGGTCGTGCACGTATCTCCTCAGCTGAGACACGTGGAAGACGTCGTGCACCCGGTGCAACTGAGGTGGTAGAGCCAGGCGATAAGCCACCTCTCCTATCCTGCTGAGGACCTGGAAAGGCCCGATGAAGCGTGGAGACAACTTGCCGCCTCGGCCAAATCTCCGCAAACCACGTCGAGGTGAGACACGCAAAAAGACGTGGTCGCCATCCTCGAACTCTAGTGGCCTCCGCCTCCTGTCAGCATATGACTTCTGCCGGCTCTGAGCTGTCCTCATCCTCTCCTGGATGATCTGGACCTTCTCTGTCGTGGCTCGGATCATCTCTGGTCCCACGAGTGCTGACTCCCCAGGGTCTGTCCAGCACAACGGTGATCAGCAGGGTCTGCCGTACAACGCCTCGTATGGTGCCATCCCGATGGTGGAGTGGTAGCTGTTGTTGTACGCGAACTCCACCAAGGGTAGGTGGTCCTCCCAGCTGCGACCAAAGTCAAGAACACATGCACGGATCATGTCCTTGAGTGTCTGTATGGTCCTCTCCGTCTGTCCATCCGTCTGAGGGTGGAAGGCTGTGCTCAGATGGAGCCGCGTCCCGAACGCCTCCTGCAACCCCTTCCAGAGCCGGGAAGTGAAACGAGCATCTCGATCGGAGACGATAGATGATGGCACACCGTGAAGCCGTACGATCTCCTGGACGTAAAGACGTCCCAAGCTCTCCACTGAGCCCTGCTCTCTGATGGGTAAGAAGTGTGCCGACTTGGTGAGTCGGTCGACAATCACCCAAATGGAGTCGTGACCTCTGGAAGTACGTGGAAGTCCAGTCACGAAGTCCATAGATATGCCATCCCACTTCCACTCCGGGACCTCCAAGGGCTGTACCAAGCCTGCTGGTACCTGATGCTCTGCCTTCACCTGCTGGCAGGTGAGGCATCGTGAAACGAACTCTGCCACAGCTTTCTTCATGCCCGGCCACCAGTGCTGTCGTCTGAGATCCTGGTACATCTTCGCCACTCCGGGATGTACCGCCAAGGGAGAAGTGTGAAACTCTCTCAGCACCTCCTCTCATAAAGCAACTGGTACGAAGGTACGCCCTCTGAAAAGGATGTTGTGCTCTGCTCCAAGGGTGAAGCCATCAGGCGCCTGACCTGAGGATATCAGTGCACGCCGGGTCTCACAGTCAGCGTCCCCACGCTGAGCCTCTCTGACCCGCTGTAGAAGTGGAGGAGAGACTGTGAGAGACTGAAGAAAGGCTGCTCCGTCTCTATCCACGAAGGATATCCGTAAGGAGGCCAGCTGCTCCGTCGCCTCCTCGAGTAGCTGAATGCCCGTCCTCCTGCTGAGGGCATCGGCTACCACGTTCCCCTTCCCAGGAGTATAGACTATCTCAAAGTCATAGTCCTGGAGGAACTCAAGCCATCTCCGCTGTCTCAGGTTCAGGTCCTTCTGAGAGAAGATATACCTGAGACTCTGGTGGTCAGAAAAGACAGTGAAGCGCTCGCCCATCAGATAGTGCCGCCAAGTCTTCAGAGCGAAGACCACTGCTGCTAACTCCAGGTCATGAGTGGCGTAGTTCTGCTCATGTGGCCTCAACTGACGTGATCCGTAGGCGATCACGGCCCGCTCCTGCATCAGGACGCATCCGAGTCCAGTCCCTGATGCATCGCAGTAAACTACGTACCCAACTCCCTCCTCAGGCAACCTCAAGATAGGTGCGCTGGTCAATCTCTGTCTCAGCTCCTGGAAGCTCTGCTGACATCTGTCTGACCACACGAAGGGTTTCCCCTTCTTCGTCAAGGCTGAGAGTGGTGCCGCAACTCTGGAGAAGTCTGGCACGAATCTCCGATAATATCCCGCTAGGCCCAAGAAGCTCCGCACCTCTGTCACGCTCCTGGGTGGCTCCCAAGCTAGCACTGCCTCGATCTTCGCGGGATCCACTGCAACTCCCGCCTCAGAAATGACGTGCCCCAAGAAATGGACCTCACGTAACCAGAACTGGCATTTTGAGAGCTTTCCATAAAGCTGGTGCTCTCGGAGTGTGTCTAGCACAACTCGCAGGTGGTAGGCATGCTCCTCCTCAGTCGTCGAGTATACCAAAATGTCGTCAATGAAGACAACGACAAATCGGTCGAGGTATGGCTGGAAGATCCTGTTCATGAGGCTCATGAACACTGCTGGAGCATTGGTTACGCCAAATGGCATAACCAAGAACTCATAATGGCCATACCGACACCTGAAGGCCGTCTTCTGCACGTCCTCGTCTCGAACTCTGAGCTGATGATAGCCTGACCGGAGGTCTATCTTCGAGAACCACCGCGCTCCCTTGAGCTGATCGAAGAGGTCATCAATCCGTGGCAGCGGATACTTGTTCCTCACTGTCACCTGGTTCAGGCGACGATAGTCGACACACAGTCGCAAGCTCCCGTCCGCCTTCTTGGCGAACAAAATCGGGGAAGCCCAGGGTGAAACACTGGGTCGGATAAATCCCTTGCTCTGCAAGTCCTCCAACTGTACCCGCAGCTCTCGAAGCTCGGCGGGGGCCATCCGATATGCTGGAGTAGATATCGGGGCTGTCCCGGGGTACAAGTCGATGTAAAAGTCTACCTCTCTATGAGGAGGTAGCCCTGGAACGTCGTCGGGAAAGACGTCCACGTACTGGTCCACCACTGCAGGAAAAGCCGGACTCTGCACGTCCACTGCTCCTAGGATGAGGCTAGCCAACTGATGAGAGATGGGCTGCACTCTCCTCCGCGGAAGTCCATCCTGTGCTGCAAAGGTTCCCTTCTCGCCGGTGAAGGTAAACCTGCTCCCGTCGGTACGAACACATCGCACCTTGCGCCTAAAACAGTCGATCTGGGCATGAACCGTGGATAGCCAATCCATGCCCAAGATGACGTCGTAAGGCCTCGACGCCGCTACAAGGAGATCCCAGCCGAATCTCTCGCCTCCTAGAGTAAGCTCACACTGCCGGCACCAGTGCGTAATCGTCGAGTCTGCTCCCATAGGAGTCTCTAGCCGTAAGGATCGAGCCAACGGCTCAGTCGGAATCTCCGAGCTCCGAACAAGGGCAGAGGCTATGAAAGAGTGACTCGCTCCTGTGTCTATAAGTACTGCAACAAGGGTGGAATAGACACAGATCGTACCTCGAATCATCTCTGGCATGTCGGGGTCGTAGGCCTCCACTGCCTGGAGCTGGGCCTGTCCCTGCCCTCCAGCTCCCTGTGGTCGAGGTGGACCTCCTGGTGGTGGTGGGGGTAGAGCCTGGAAGCGTCGCCCACCACCCGCTGCTCGGCCAGCTCCTCTGCCTCGTCCGCCTCCTCCCTACGGACCGCCACGGTCGACTCTCTGCCTCTACCTGGGTGGCCCCTCCACCGTCTGCTGCTCCTCTGGTCGGCGAGTCGGGCAGTCACGAGCCATGTGACCCTGCCCGCCGCAAGAGTAGCACAGCCTGCCTCTCGAAAGGCTGGCACTCCGCTGTGTGCCCCGCACCGCTGAGCCGGTGTCCTGAGGCCGTCTGCGAGGGGGTCTGGTCTGCCTGGACCCGTGAGTCATCCGTCGGCTGCCTGCTGCCGATGACTCAGCTACCTGCCGCCCTGCGCTAGGTCTCGCTGCTGAAGAAGGCTCTGTCAGGAATCTCTCGATCAGGAGGGCTCGCTCCAGCACTCCCGCCTGGGTCGGAATGCTGAGAGAGATCAGCGACGCCCGAATCTCCTGTCGCAAGCCCTGCTCGAAGGTCCGGGCCCGGAAGAAGGGGTCTCGTACCATGTCGGTCGAGTAGCGAGATAGGTCCGTGAACCTCGCCGCGTACTGAGCGACCGTCATGCTGCCCTGGCGCAGCTGGAGAAGCTCCTGGATGCGCACCGCTCGGAGGGTGGCCGGGACGAACTCAGAGCGGAAGAGGCTCTCGAAGTCCGCCCAGAGCAAGGATGCCTCATCGTGAACCTGGAGCATCAGGCTCCACCATCGTCCTGCCGCCGCCTGCAGGAGGCTCGCTGCGAGAATCACCATGAGATCCGCTGGTGTCCTCACTAGCCGAAAGATCCGTACCACCGCCTCTAGCCAGTCCTCGGCGGCCTGGGGGTCCGCCTCACCGCGAAACCTGGGCGGTCGCTGGCCCTGAAACTCGTGCAGTGCCCTGAGGCGACGTGCATCGTCAGCGTCTGGTACTGGAAGCATCGGTGGCTCGGCAGGTAAAGCTACCGCCGGTGCCACTACTGGCAAAGGGCCCTGCACCGAGGCCTCGTCGCTCGGTGGGCTGCCGTCGCGCCCTACACTCGGAACCCTAGATGGCTGTCGTCGCGGGGCCATCCTGAAAAGGAGAACAAGAGCACCATAGTCAGAACAGTATACCTGGTGAGCTGGCACAAGTAATCACAAGGAAAACATGAGACTTTCATAAAGCAGATCAGTATACCCGGTGAGCTGACATAAGTAATCACAAAGAAAAACTTGAGACACACACGCAATCAATGTTTTCATGCATTAAGTCGGAAATCAGGAGTCAGGGTCCTGGTGTACGGATACGTCGGCCGCCGCACCAACACTGGGCTCCCTGAACTGATAACCACACTCAATACACTAAACACTATTGCTTCATATAGAAGGAAAGGACGATCAGAGCTTGCGGTAGAACCGACCACCTCTGATACCAATTTGTCACGACCCGTCCTCGGGGCCCGTGCCGTGACTACCCCAAGCCCGCCTTCCATAGGCCAGGGGCTGGCGACTAGCACCAAGGCGTAAAATCCCAGTAAACAGGGAAGGCATTGCCTTTATAAGTAACAACCACACAGAGTCAGCAAGCGGAAAGTAAAGTGCAGAAAAGAAAAGGGGCCGGAAATACAAGCCCAACTGTAAAGTACAACTGAAAAGTAAAGTACAGCAACTGAAGAAAAGACGGCGGCCTCGTGTCGTCCACTGGCAATCCCACCTGAAGGGTGGGTACAGATAGCCTCCAGGCTCCTCGGGTCCCACGTCCGCTCCGAGCACGTCCCGACTAGTGGTCCACCTCCAGGTACCGTCCTACTCCACGCCCCAACCGTGATCAGCGCTGTCCGTCGTCTGCAACCAACACAACAAGGTGCGGGCATAGCCCGTGCAGGGGTGAGTACGACTACTCAGTAAGGACCCCGAGACCCCCGAAGGTCTCCCGAAATCCACAAAGGATATAGCACAAAAGAAAGATGCAATCACGAAGTAACATCTGACTCGACTTAGGTATATGCCCATACATATACCTAAGTCCCCAATTCTAGCTCTGCTCACGAGCTCAAGAACAACTCAATCCACAAAGGAAAGCAAGACTCAAATCCACAAGGAGAGTAAACAGTAAATCCACAAAGGATAGTTCAACACAATCCACAAAGGAGAGTAAACAGTAAATCCACAAAGGATAGTTCAACACAATCCACAAAGGAGAGTAACATAAGATTCAGCTCAACCAGGTATACTTTTTCAGATGACGTCAAAGACGATCACTGATCCGTCTAAGTCGTCGGACCCACAAAGGATCGATAGGTACTAACCCCCGCAGAAGACCCACACAGGATCGGGCTCACACAGAACCTGTAGGCAGTGGCTCACACAGAACCGGTAGTAGGACCCACACAGGATCGGGCACTGATCCGCATAGGATCGCTGAGTGCAGTAGTCGACGCAGTCCACTGAGGATCTCTGCATAGTCGTCGCCGCAGTCCACGAAGGATCTCTGCTCTGCCGTCGTCGCAGTCCACGGAGGATCTCTGCTCTGCCGTCGTCGCAGTCCACGGAGGATCTCTGCTCTGCCGTCGTCGCAGTCCACGGAGGATCTCTGCTCTGCCGTCGTCGCAGTCCACGGAGGATCTCTGCTCTGTCGTCGAGGTCACAGCCAGCGCTAGGGTTCCCGCACAAAGCGAGCTCGTTTAGGAGGGTCCGCTCCACGAGCCGAGAGGCTGATACATCAACTGACACGTAGTCCGAAGTTGATGTATCCAAAAGTTCCGTATCGACAACAGGATCTCAACGCGACAGACGACGCGTCAATCGGACGCCCGGTCTGAGAGTTATTGGCATTTTCGTCCCAGGGGCCCGGTTGGTTTTTAGGGCAAAACCAACCCGACCGTACTCCGCTTGTATCCGATCCTCGGGCGGAGTATGCCAAAAGTTCCGTCTCACTTAGAGGAAACTACCACAGCTGACGGTACGTCGTTCGGACGTCCGTAGCTCAAGTTATGAGCGTTTCCGCTCCGAGGGCCCGGTTGGTTTCGTGTACGAACCAACCCGGCCGAACCCAAAGTCTTCCGAAACCTTGAGTATAATATACCGAAACGACCGTCTCGATCCAAGGATCGCGTAGCCGCTGACGGTTCGTCAATCGGAGGTCCCAGGCCCAAGATATGGGCGAAAGACCAAAGAGGGCCCGAAACGGGGGTTCTGGGCCCGGGGCGACCCTGCCCGAACCCCCCCCCCCTGGGGTCGGCCGAACCGGGTCGGCCCGACCCGGCCCGAACCGGCTCGGCCGGGTCCGGTACGGCCTGGGCGCGGCCCGGCCGACCGGACCGGCCGGCTCGGCCTCGGCCGAGCGGCCGAGGGAGCCGCCGCCGCCGCGGGTTGAACCCGCGGCTTGAGGGAACCGCGGCCCCGCGGGGGGCCGCCTGTCACGCGGACGCGGCCGGGCCGCCGCGTCCGTTCCCGGTTCCGCGCGGCCGCGGAACCGGCCGCCGCTGCCGCCGCGGCTTCAGCCGCGGCGGGCTTCCTCCACGGCGGCGCGCCGGGCGCCGCCGCCTCCGGTCGCCGGCGCCGCCGCGCCGGCGACCCGCGCCGCCGCCGCCTTCCGCGGGCCGCCGGAGATGCTCCGGTGGCCCGATTTCTTTTCCGTCTCCGCCGTTGCTCCTCCCGGGGGGCGATCTTCACTGCGGAAACCACGAATGGCCCTTGCGTCGTGCTTTTGCCGTCGCCCGCCAAAATCCGCAAAAAGGAAGATCGGCGGAGGGTTGCCGGGTCTTGTTCGTTAGACCCGCACCCTCCGCGTTAGTCACAAAACCATCGGGAGGAAAAGGATTAACCAAATCAACAATTTTAAATAGATTAAAATTGTTCCGATCGGGTTCTTTATTTGAAAAGAATAAACACGGGAAAGGAATAAAATAATCCAATCAACCCTTACCTTGTCGTCGTCGTCGGACGAGGGGTCGTCGCGGAATCACTCGTCGCGGAGGAAGGAGATCGTCGCGTCGTCGCGGTATCCGGCGTCGCGTCGCCAATCTCCGGATCAAGAACAAACGGATTTAATTAATTAAATCCGTTGTTATTGAAATTTAAAAAAGGGAGAAAATAAAAGATCTGATTCTCACCTTTGTTGCCGAACGAGGGTCGGCCGCGGAAGAAGAGGCGTCGCCGAAGAATGTCGCGGGTAGATCTCGTCGACGTCGCAGATCTTGGTGTGCGTCGCCGAATTCCGGTCGCCGACGTTCTTCGCGTTCTTCGCGTTCTTCGCGTTCTTCGCGTTCTTCGCGGAGAGGGTGGAGGCTCAGAGGAATAGCAATCCTCCAAAATAGACAAGTTTGTCTATTTTATTATTTTGCCAACAAACGTAAAACGCATAAGTAACGACCCAATTAATTCACGAAGAAACAGTCCATTTAATTCACGAAATAAACCGCCCAATTAAATGGTCTGTTAAGAATTAAAGAAAACACGTCGGTTGACTTTTCAGTTACTTTGACGGGTTTTCGCGGGTGCGTTACTTAGCGAAAGAAACGGCGGGGCTCGTACGGGTCCCACCGCACAAATATCCTACCAAGGGGTAGGATATTTCTGGGTAGCATCCTATCCAGTTCAACTCAGTTCAAGCCGCCTTTAAGTGGCTTCAAGTGGCTTCCAACAGCTTAAGTGAAATAAAATAAAGTTGTCGCACAAATTTATTTTATTTCTGACTTAAAGCCGCAAAATTTAAAAACCACGTCTGAGCAAACGCAACTCCGGAAGAGGCGTTTCTAAGCAAATACCGGCGCTGCGATTTCATCGGTGCCCTCAGAATTTGATTCCGGGCACCGGTTCAGAAGATAGAAAAACCCGCTCGTCCGTTCACTGAACGTACCCGAGCCAAACTTCGGAAATTGATTCCGGGCACACCGGGCCTCGGAATCAGGTGCCGTCTGAAGCTGCGCTCTTGTAAAATTCCAAAGAAAATTAAGAAAAAAATTTCCTTGAAATTTACGGGTCTTTACAGAAAACTCCTCTCTACCACAAAATAAACATCACTAGTTTGAAATTTCTATGGATTACACATAACTCTATAATATTCATTAGAAATAGCTTTAAAATTATTCAAATAATGTTTTATACTTCTAAGATTCTTCTAGTGATGATACCTTTGAATTAAAACCTCACAATGTTTTTCAATCACTAACTTCCCCAACTCTTCCTTTAAAACACATGTCTTATGCACATGAATCAATCACAAAGTAGTTCTCCACTACCACTAAATTGAAAAAAATATATCAAACACCGTCCAGGATCATCTAGGATCTAAAAATCAGATATGAAATTTCCACATACGCATGATGTATAAATATAGGGTGTAATTAAAAATAATTAAATTACAACCTCTTGAAAGAAATGTTTTATTTAAAATAATTGGTTTATTTTTGCAATATTTAAATGAAATATATACATAATTTCATTAATTAATAATAAATTAAATAATATAATTTTTTATTTTGTATTAACATGTACTCCATAATGGCCAATCTCAGTTGTTCTAGCATTTTATAGAATATATGAATGTTTGTGTGTATCACATAAGAAAGTAATTACAATATCAAAAAATAGAATACGTTGATACCTTGTATATAGTTTTGAATTTATTATGGAATAATATATCTTCTATAGTATAACTTATCTAATAGAATCAACCATATTTATTACATAACATTTCGGATAGAAATGATTTTTTCATCCATTAGAACAAAGGGAAATTTGTGGCCCCTACTGGACCTGTTGACACCCAACCTCCTAAAGAGATTTTGTGATGGATTATGATCCATAAAGAAATACAGAGATGGCTAAGGGGACTCTAATGAGGCTCACACCCAAAAGGGATGTGGCTGGTAATTCTAAAAAACCTCAACCATTGAGTCCTAATGGTGATGCCTTGTACAGATTTGTGGATGATGTTAATAATCCCAACCCATTTTTGTTACCACACATGTTGATAAGAGACAAGAAGAAAAATAGAAGACTCAATATGACTCTAGTGAATCCAACTAGGATACAATTGATCATGTATTCCAAATTAAGGATGACTACCAGCATTCAGGTGATAAAAAATGTATGAAGACAATTGTTAACCCAAATTGCTTCATTACTCCACACCCCAAGAAGACCCAGAAATGTATAGACCGCTCTATGTTAGAGAGAACTATTGTCACCAGATCCTAAGGGATTCCATTAGAAATACTAGTTATCTATCTTCAGCCAGATGTTGGTAAGGATCCCTCCTCGTCATCGGATGATGTGGATTACTCCTCGTCTTTAAATGAAGATGAGTCAGAGGATTCCATTAAGATTAGTAATTTCACCTCAGTTATTATGGAGGGCTATAAGGTGGAATTCCACCCACGGATTGTGTGTCAGGGGAAGAAGTCCATCGGAAGGTATCATAACAAGGAGATAACTCTAGAAATTTATCTATGTATCAGAGATTAGATGTTTGATAAGGTGGAGTTTGAAATTGATATAACCCCTGATTTTTAGTTTTTACATCTTCTTTAGAATACTTGTTTTTTTGGAGAGGTTTTGATGTTTGTGATCTAAACGCATGATGCAACATTGAGTGACCCTAATTTTCACTTCACACTTATTGGTTATCTATCCCCAATAGTTTGAGATGTTTTTATCTTTTCGATTTCAGTTCTCATTTTGCATGTTGATAGATTTCATCGTGGACAATTTTTGGGAGCTTCATTGAATTTATCCCTTTTTCATGGGAATTTATTATTGTTTAGTGATTCTTTAAAAGTTTTATTTATCTATATATCTAACAATTCAACGTTTCTAGTGTTTCGTGTACATCCCATGGGATTATCCATTTAATCATCATTGGATTTTTGGTGTTGTGGATAGAGGATATGAAACTTTTGGGGGAAACTCATACCCCTTTGTATCGCCTTATGATAAGCTTCTCATTCAAGTTTATGATGGTTATCATGATTTTTTACTAGTGGTTATTGTTTTATAAGGCTGGGATGGAAATGAACCTTGGTCTCATAGCTTTTGGGACATTAATGATGACAGGATTCTGTGATTACTCTCGAAGTATTTGATGTTACATTTTTATTGGAACATGTTGTGAAGAGAATAATTATAGATGATCTATATTGTTTTTTAGACCTGAACTCAATGGATTTTGTGCATTGGGATTGATCCATGATAGGATTTGGTTTGGAAACTTTATTTTCATTTGTTTTTAGTGCATGGGTTGACGACAAAATCATGCATTTTGGCTATACTGATTTGCAGGTTCATAGTGGCTGGGATGCATGGGTTTTCCATGGTTTTTAACCTTTTTGTTTTATTGATGTAAGTGGAGTCACTGTAGTGGATTGAATTAGATCATTTTGATGTTAGACTATTCACTAATGTTCCTATGATAGAATGTATGTTTTCCCTCTCTTTAAATTTCTAGTTGGTGTAAGTTCATTACAACTTTTGTATACACTGATAGTTCCTTTTTATTTAATAAATATTTTGACGGATATGGTTTGGGCCACCAAATCATATCTAGTATCATTCGGGCTTGGTGCACATATTACCAGATATATAATTATTGGTTAACAATGAAGAATCATTTATAACTTCACGAACAAAAAAATAATGTATTACTAACCTATGAAGAATCTTCAAGTTTAATTAAATAACATATATATTTATTTTTATCAAAATTTCATCAAAATATATATTAATTTATGTATCAAATAAAATAAAAACCACAAGAATGACACATTTAAATATAATAATTTAATTAAAGAAACATATAGGTTTGAGGTTACATATTCAAATATTAATAGAACCTTTTGTCAAAGAACGACTTTCTTATTTATGATGGCCTGTTGGAAATTCACCAAAACTACAAAATAGTTTAAATTAGTAGTTATATATATAAATAGAATTGAATCAATAGTTAAAAATATCATAGAGATTAAATTACCTTCAATCCTAGAATCACATTTCTAAATAATTCAAAAATATATTAAGAAATGTGATGTTTAATTCAATTGAAGTTTACTAGTGCAAAAACACAAATTAACATCGTTTTTTTTATTTTTGACGTCTGTTTCAAACCAACTTCTATAAAGGTGAAGTTAAAAATATGGTTTTTGGCATGGATTTTTCAAAAACCGATGCCAAAAATAATTTCGTTAAGATTTTTGGCGTCAGTTTTAATTAAAACTGACCCTGAAAACCCGGCCGAACAAGTTTTCGGTGTTGGATTTTGATAAAACCAACGCCAAAATTCTATTTTTTAAAAACATTCGACGTAGGTATGTCAAATAACAGACGCCATAATTAATTTTTTTTATAAAATAATTAAAATTACACATCCAAAAAATTCGGAACCCTTGTAAAAATAACACAATGGACAAAAAAAATCAAATAATATGTATCATACAATGCCTCCTATAACTTAATTGCTTATATCTAGTTAATAAAAAATATTATCTATACATTGTAGTTATAGAGTAAAATTAACATACACATACCTAGAATCAATGACATCAAGAAATTTTATGACATTTGCAAGTCCCACAACTGCAGCATTTACAGTTCTCGCACCGACCAACTACTGATTGATACCAAAGACAATACATTTGAGTTACTAAAGAATTTACATGGATTCTAGTTAAAGATCAATGAATCAATAAATCAAATAAAAAATTAGATAATTACATTGCCGAGGTAATTGAGGGAACTCAATGATTATGGTGTACTTATTACAGTCACGTGGCTAGACCTAAAATTCAATTCATTATGGATACCAAGTACCATGAAAGAAATTGATTCCATGTAGATATCAAGTACATGTTCAATCATCATCATTGTGGTCTCACTCAATACTCAATGCCTTATGGATACCATGTGATATTATTAATACACTTTTGGATTGTTCTTGGTCACTTCTAATGTCTTTTTTATCGTTTTGGCCTGGAGTTGATGCTGGTATGACATGGGTTCATGTCAGCTTGAATAGTACATAGCCTATAATCACATGGTTTATTGATTATTTATTCTTTCATATACCATGAATAAACAAAAAAACAGATGCTGGAAGTTAATTTTTTTAGAAAATTCAGAATATTACACTTCCAAAATAAAGTAGAATTAAAATACACGTACATGAAATTTACGCATGCTAAGGGTTGGTTATTGTTGAAGCATTAATTTGATTATTAGTAGGTTCAAACACCTAATATATCCAAAGAGTTAGTTTTTTGAACCCATATTTATTATTATTTATAAAGATTAGAATATACATACCTAAAATCATAATCGGACTTGACAAATAGTTCACAAAAGTAGATTGAATATGGGTTATATCAGATTGGGAATAATACTGTGAATCCTTGAATCCCATCAATAATATTAAATGATATGAAATTAAAAAATTGAATAATATGGCAGAAAATATATAAAAAAATTAATACAACTAAACTTATGAAAATCAGTAGTTTCCCCAGTTGTGATTATCTTGTACATGAATCATAAAATATAATAACCACATTCAAAATGTCCATTTTGATGATGAAACTCGTATTATAAAACATTTAACTAATAATAAAAACCAATATATAACAAAAATATAAAAACTAATTACCTGTACTTCCACATATTTGATTTTTTGGGTTTCTTTACAGACATGTATTCCTTGTTAAAATTTCCCATGAACTTCATTTTTTTATATGAACTAATAAAACATTTCTAAACAATGAAAATTAAACATAATGAGCTTATAAAAATAAAAAAAAACTTACATGTTTAATAAGGTGAAAAATGGTTTACACACTTTTCCTACTAAAGAGAAAAACCAATATAAGGTGCATTCACATGGAAAAAATACGCCTACCATCCAATGCCCCTTATAATACAAAAAGATCCCAATTAATAACATTATAATTTTCATTAGTTCATAATTATGTTGATGTACTTACTTATCAAGAAATGGAAAAAATAGCACTGAATCTCTGTCTGTGATAATCTCTCTGATATATATTGAACTCTTTCATCATTCTTCACATGTTTGACTTCCAAGTAAATGTACTCTGACCACATATCATTCGACAGATCAATGACATAAACTACTTATTTTGCATGTGTCTCCGCGATAAATGGTTCCTCATTGTAATTAAATCTTTTAAAATCAACCAGTTTAAACCCATATTCATCATGTTCCACACCACTATTACTATCATCCAAATTACACTTAAAAATAGCGACTCAAAATTTAATATAATCAATCTCCTATATGTCTTCAATAACTCCAAAATATGGAGTTGATGTTGAAATTGGTTTTTTATCTTTGTCACTCCAAAAATGTAATGCTTCAGCAAAAACCATCACACCACTATTCTGAACGGTACTCTTGTCATATAGGTTTTTTGTATAAAATGTGTAGCCATTGATATCAAAACCAGACCATGTGATCACATTATGAGATGGTCCCCTTGCTAACCAATTCAAAGTTTCTGATCCATATATATCTGTAGTGAATTTCTCTTTAAGCCATGAAAAAAAATGTCTTCTTATGCTCAATCTTCAACCACTTATTGTTTCTTTTCTGATATCGTAACTTTAATTCAGCAATATGTGAGGATATATAAAATTTAACCTCGTCTGTGTTGTTCAAAATGTATAAATGTGCATACATCACTTAATCATGGGGAATGAACTTTAACTTTAAGCCTCGAACCCCTCTACCTTCACTATCAACTATCATATATCTAAATTCAGGGAGACCAATATGCTCCACCTCATTCAAATAATCTGTACAGAACTCAATCACCTCTTCTGATACATATTTTTGAACAATGGAGGCCTCTAGTCGATAAAGATTTGTAACATATCCTTTTAAAATGTTCATATATCTTTCAAAAGGATACATCTATCTTAAGTAAACATGCCCACATATTCTTATCCCACGCACCAAATGAATTAGCAGATGAACCATTATATCAAAAAATGTGGTTGGGAAATACATTTCTTGTCAATAAAGAATAAGCTTTTCTTCATTCTACAACACATATAACAAATTTGGATCAACAAATTTTCTACAATTGGATTTGATGAAAATACATAACCTGATGATAATCATTCTGAATATTTTCAGAAATATACCATGCACTACTACTGGTAGAAATTATTGCATCAACACATTGAAATCTTGATATTTCATACCTATTAATTAACAATCCTTCAATGACACCAAATTATTCCCATTTGAAGAAAACCCACCGGGTACATTAATACCATTAAGACACTAATAAAAATTCATCCTTTCAATCTTTCTTAATGTGTGACAAGCCGGAGGTAAATATGTTATGTTTCCTTTCACAGTGGGAGCTAACTCCAAATGTATTCTCATTAATATCAAGTCCAATCTAGCATGCAATCCATCTTTTGTTTTTCCTTTTTTTTCGAACAAAGTTCCAATCAAACTTTCACATATGTTTTTCTCAACAAGGATAACATCAATGTTCTATTTTATCTCTAAAAATCTCCAATATGGTAGTTCAAAAAAAATAGATTTCTTCTTCCAGATATGTTTTTGAAAACCACAACTTCTTCTCTTTCAAAATGTCGAATCAATATCTCTCACCCTATCATAGTATTCTTCAACTGATAATGGTCGATGGGGAAGGTTGTATTCTTTTAAACCATTAAATGTTTTTTTCAATCTATGATAAGGATGATCAATTCGAAAAAATCATCGATGCCCCATGCAAACTATTTTTCTTCCATTATTCAGTTGATAATATGATGTTTTTTCTTCACAAATTAGACATGATTTATGTCCCTTAACACTATATCCAGATAAGTTTCCATATGTAGGAAAGTTGTTTATAGAGAAAATTATTATAGCACTCAAAGAAAAATTCCCTTTCTTTTATGCATCAAAACATTTAACACCTTCCTCCCATAGCAGTTTCAAATCATCAATCAATGGTGAAAGTTACACATCAATATCATTTCTCAGTTGTTTTAGTCCAGAAATAATCATGCTCATCATAACATTTTTTTTTCATACATAGATGTGGGGACAAGCTGTAAACTACTAGTAAAATAGACCATGAACAATATTGGATACTAAGGCTCTGATATGGATTCATTCCATTAGTACACAATCTCATTCTGAGATTTATAATTTCACTTCCAAAATCAGGAAAATTTTTATAAAAACTCTTCCACTGTGGTGAATCATCAGGGTGACGTAAGTTACCATCAGAGATGCGCTCATATGAATGCCTTCTTAACCATTTTACATGAATTGAATTGGAAAATAGATGCTTCAAACGAGGAATTATTGGAAGGTACCAAATTTCTTTAGCAGGGGTTTTGATTCTAGTGCCTAAAAAAGAATCAAGAATTGAATTATCATAATTTTATGCAAAAAATATTGGATGATATCATTGGAAAGTTCAAAATTGATTTTTAATGATGTTATATGACATCAACTGAGAATGAATATGAGTTGACTTTCCAATCTATCTTATTGAATGATGTCCCACTTATAGGACAACTTGATAAATATTCATTTTCATTTCTGTATAGTACACAATCATTGGGGAAGGCATGTATCTTTTTATACCCCAATCCCATTGGGTATGATATTTTCTTCACCTCATAAATAGAATTTGGAAGCCTATTGCCTTCTAGAAGTAGCTCTTTTAAAATCTCAAGTAAACTGGAGAAACATTCATCACTCCACCTATTTTTTACTTTTATGTTAACTAATCTCAAAACTACTTATAATGCTGTATATTTACTACGACCAAGGAATAATGGTTTCTTAGAATCTCCATACAATCATTCAATAGTTGGTGTTGTTTAGATGGTTTAAACACTTAAATCATGAATTAATATTTCAATACGATCCTCTACCTCATTATGAATATCGTCATCAACAATGGATGTTGAATTTTCAGTTCTTTCACCATGCCAGATCCAACATGTATAATTAAGGTTAAAAACATAACAAATGAGATGATACTTGATATATATAGAGTTTAAAATTAGCTTATTTACACACTTCACACATGGACAGAAAATCAAATCAACGTTTTCAAGATGTCTTTTAGCGAATTCCAAAAAATTATCAACTTGTTTTTCACATTCACTAGTGGTTCTTCGTAGATGAATCTAATTACGATCCATTAAATACCTGATATCACAATATATTTGGTGAATATATTAAAACATGTAAACATTTAAATATATATCAGATAATTTGTAAACAAAAACACATTTAATAAAAAATATTGATAATCAGATAGAAAAATATTAGATATGAAACACATTTACAAACAGTAAACATTTTATTATCATATTATATATATGTGTGATATATTTATATTATAATTTAATTATAATATCATTATTCTAAAATTTATTAGTTCATTTTACAATGTTGTCTCATTATTTCGATGTTTCATGTGTCAAAAGTATTGAAGAGTGTATTAATTTAAATGATGCAGTAAGTGTATTGGGTGAAATCTGATTGGAGTCAATGTAAAAATATACAATTTGATGACAGGATATTTAAGAATGTTAGTTGAAATAATATTTAACCATGTCCTGACAAATTTAAAATAAAATATAAAATAATAATTAGATAAAATCAATAACCAAATTGAATAATAAATGATTTATCTACAAAATTAAAAAAACAAACAAAATTTGAAGTTCAACCCGAATGGAGATCTTCAATCCAAACTGCGTTCGGTATAATGACTTAAAAAAATAAACACTACAAAATCTATACCAACAATGATAATACAAAACCAAGAAAAATGATAAACAACAACTAAAATCGAACCAAAATTGAAAGTCGCATAAAATAGTGTTATGGAAGAATAAATAATCAATGGAAGATAAAAAAAGAGATAAAAACTAAGAATGCATACCAAAAATCATGATAATAGAACAAAACCGTCAACAATGGCCTTCCAAGATCACAAGTAGTGCTTCAAAGGTCATCGGGAGTCCATGGCGCCACAGCGGGTTTCGATTTCAACGATCCAACAAAATGAGGTTTTTGCGACCCCGATTAATTTTAAAAAACTTTCGACATCGGTTTTGTTAAAAACTGACGCCGAAAATGAAAAAAACATTCGGTGTCAAGTTTGAGAATAACCGACGCCGATAATCCCCTTTTAATATTTTTTGTGTCAGTTTTTACCAAAACTGACGCTAAAAATGAATTGGAATCTATGTTTCGGTGTCGGTTATGGAGAAAACTAACGCCGAAACTTCAACTTATGGCATTAGTTTTCTTTAAAAATGATTCCAAACCGTTTTTTTATTATTGGCATCCGTTTTCATCAAAACCGACACGAAATTTTTTTTATTTATTTTCCGCGTTGGTTTTCACAAAACTGATGGGAAATATCATCGAATAATTCTTTTTGGTGTCGGTTTTACTAAAAATCGATGCGATAAATTTCCCTCACATACTATTATCATCGGTTAATAAAAAACCGATGTTATTATGTAGATGTTAAATCCCATATTTCCACTAATGGTTATGAGAGAAAAGTGAAAAAATGGATTTGTCACAATATTCATTCATGTAATAAATTAAAATCAGGATTTTAACAAATATGTTGACTTAAAAATTAAAAAAATACCCGTATAAAAAATAAATTTATAGAAAACCCTTAGATTTCCAATAGACCACTATCCACCTTTTAGTGTTAATAAGAGTCCCAGATGTTATCACCGGACTCTCGGTGGTACTCTAAATAAAGTTAATAGTATTTCCTTGCCCACTAAAATTTGATTTCTTTTAAATAAAGATACAATGACTTTATATCAAAAACATTGGCTGAAAATTATATATAATATATTTGAATGAACAAATGCACTCTAGGTGTGATCCATTGTAGTTTTAGTAGTCCATTATTATAGGCCATAAAGAAGACTTATACCTTAACACCTAAAATTAAATCTAAATTCAAATATAACATAATATTTTATAAAAATAATATATTTATGGTCCCAAAATCACCTTAAAACCAGTTTTATTAAAAACTCCCCACCAAGGAGATTTCCATACCTAAGAATCATTATTGAGTGTCTCTTGTGAATAATTGAAGACACTGACACCTCATGTATTCTTCCCACTCCTCATTATCCTCCTAGAATGAGCTATATTCCCACAATATTTGTTCCATATTTTTATTCTTTCCCCAAATTATTATCACTACTGTATAAAATATATCTCATTTCCTTCATAAATAAATCATCTACCTCTATATATTTCACCTCTACACAAATGATGTATAAAGGAAATGTTTTATAGTCTCATTTGAAAATACATGTAAACATTCTGCAATTTCAACGAATCAATAAATTAAATGCATCTAATAATCCTTCTCTAGAATATGTTCCAAAATTTAATAGGTTATCAAAAACGGGCGTTCCAATTTTCATTACATTACCAGTCTATAATGTTTAAATAATGGTGACAGTTTCATAAAAACCATTTCACCCATAGAAATATCTAATGGTAAATTTGTCTAATTATAATAAGATTAATGACAACTAAATTCATGTATAATAATTGCAAGATCAATTAATCTCACACATACATATCCAAAATAGGACTCGATTAAGGAAACAATGACTTTCCATCTTCCATAAATCACATAGGGAATCTACACAATTGTCCCTACAATACTAAAATATTGATAAATGAATATAATTTTTATAGTTTTTATTATAAATAAATTAAAATAATAAAAATTTATTTACCCATGTACTAAATAATTATAGAATACATGCCCACAATATATACACCATTATATAGATGGTAAACTTAGACTAACCATCATCCTATAGATGATAAACGATAATCTTCTTCATATATATACTTATTGGCCAAACATTCCCTATTTTAATCATTATGTATATTTAATGTCACCTTCTTGAATTATACTAATAGTAACTCATTAAAAATTTTCAACATCTTAAATATAATGGTTACCCATTTATTCCACTAATAGAACCTGACAAAAAAGTAATAAATATAGAACCACTATCAATTGATCTATAATCACCCAAAAACATCTTTATCCCGATATGATGTCAAAATTTTACCATTAAGTTAATTTTAAACTTTTATCATTTTTGTAATGGTATAGAAAATGTTTGAAACATAATATTAGGTAATTTATGGTTTTTTTACATGATGATAAGTAAGACATAATAAAAAAACCCTTCAATATCCTTCTTAATCATTGTTAACATGAATTATAATTAAATATCATGATACATCATAGTCAATCTAGAATTAATCATATGTCATGATGTAAGATATTTAAATAAAACATAATATCATTTATAAGTTGGGATTACTATCCATCTATGCATATAAAATATATTATTAGATTCAAAAATACAACTAGGTATTGCCTCTATACCATAAATTCTTTCAAAAAAATCCTAGCACTCAAAATCCACACCTTAGTCTCCCTTCACTAATTTTCTCAACTAATAGGTAATAATCTAGTATGTTAATACCATTAAACCCTACTTTTCATCCAATTACAACTATTATTAAGAAAATATACCCATAATCATTCCATATTATTTTCATTATTTAACTACATAAGACTTTGAATTACTTCCTAATTCATCAACAACTTCATTTTCTTTCCCTTGAGTATACACCATCTCAAAATAAAAATCTTGGAGATAATCAATCCAATTTATCTAAATATTACTTAAATACGACTAAAAAATTATATATTTTTATTTTAATACCAATTTAAACTACAAATCTCTCACAAAACAAGTATTGGAAAGAAAATTTAAAACCTACACTACAGCCTCAAACTCAAGAGAATGCATTAGTTAATTTTTCTCATATGGATAGGACACATGGAATCAAAAGATATAAAAAATATTTCTACATAAAAAAACATCACATAATCATTCTTAATTTGTTATTATACCTAAAATACCATATACCTATATTAGGTAAAATATGTATTGGTGATGATACAAACTGCTTCTTCAACTCAATGAATTTTGTTTCACATTAATCATCTTGTAAAAATTTCACACCGTTATTTTTCAAATCCATTATCAACATTTATAATCAAGAGATAAGGATTGAATAAATAATTTATAATATCTCTCAAGAATTAGGAAACTTATAATAATGAACATATTCTTTAGAAAATTCCCTGAAATAATCATCACAACCTTTTCTTGATCTACTAATATGATAACCTCTAATATAAATGAGAAACAAATTCACTCCACCTAAGAAAAAATATCATATTGATATTTTCAATTACAACATATGATCTATAAGTCCATCCACTCTAATATGTATAAGTAAACCATATTCCTTTTTTAATTAGGAATATAATAAGATATCACCACTAATGACATTGAAAAATCAACCAACACAAGAATGGAAGATCTTTTTCATCATGTCTATAAATACAATAGGATTTTTTTTCAATCCAAAAAATAATTTTTAATGACTATATGTAATTATGAACATAATTTTTGTAATATCTACATCTCAAACTTCAATATAATTATATCCATATAATTGAGTAATTATGTAAAAAACTGTATATCCCTTAAACTAATCAAACAAAATTTGTCTAAGGTAGCGGATAACTATTTATAGTTTTTACTTTCTTTAAAATTGATCATCAATAGAAATTTAAAAACATCTATATTAATTCATCAAAAATAATTCCAAATCACCCCAACTAAAAATAATCCACCTGATATAACCTTTTACATCCATGTATCCTAGAAGAACATAAAATTCGGGCAGTTCCATAGGTTTTATATAGTATTGAAGAATAAATATTACATTAGTATGAATCACTAAATAAATAATGAATTAAATATATATATCTAGGGGAAAACCTATGAAATATTGAAGAAGATCATTAAGAAATATTATTATAATCCAAGGGAAAACAACATGTTTATACTTTTATACTTATAAAAGCATCACAAATACCTTCAAAGAAGTGATAACATAGCTTTTTCCCATTTAAATTCATAAATGAAGAACATCTAAATATTATATACCAATAAATGTTTTAAATTTAAATCATATTTGAGGAAAGGGAGTTTAATATTTCTAATAGTCAATATGTTCAAGGAAGAAAAAAAATAATTCAAAATTATGATCACATTGAATTTAATCATGTACAACAATAAATAATTCATAGATTTTAATAATATCTCATAAATATAGATTATGACATATGCTTTATGGTATACTCATCCATCCATCCAAAAGGAGTGTCAATATAAAAAACAAATAAAGCGTTATTCCTTATCTAAACATTCATTGTATGAAATATGATACGAAATAAAATAATTAGATAATGCAATGTAAAAAAATACACTAAATAATGTAATATCACAAATATAATACCTCTTGATAATAAAATTTTATCATCTATGTTTGTCATAACTTCTCCATAATTTAAATATTTCTATAACTAGCTGCATAAGCTTTTTGGGTAGACAAAAAACATATCCTATATAAAGAGGTTTCTATAAACCTCATTCACAACCATGATGTTACCCCCATATATTATTTGATTACTACTCAACAGAGGCCATCACACCCATAAAAGAGATACTGGTGTAAACCTATAAACTCATCCATGACCTTTTTGAATATCACTTGAGTAATAACATTGATGTTAACACAACTTTCTATAATAATGAATTTTATTTGGCTCACCCAAGTATATATCTTTGTTATGACCTACACATCCACATTTACAGCATTATAATGAATTTCTTAATTGATATGGAAGTAACAAAACATTCAATCAATTAACTTTTAACAACGCACCACCCAATAATAAATCAATATATAAAATCTTCCATTCCCTTGAATACTCACTTTCTCAGAGCCTAAAATAACATCAAATCCTTGATCTCTACACAAATCATTCACTATAATAGTAATTTTATTCAATTCATAATTATATGTAGGTATAAAAAATATTATAACCTGGTTAATGAAATATAAACAATAAATTATAAAACTGAGAATATTTATTACTTTCATATACACCCAAGGATTGTGTATGCCTGATAAAATAAATAAATATTATTATATATTCCATCCCTATTATCTTTCTATTTTTTTAATTCCATAATCTGTAGTTATTTATCCTTATATAAAGTAACAATATAAAACCATTCATAAAAAAGGATACAAATACATCCCATGATAACCCTTTAGTTTCCAAATAATTTAGTAAACCATCCCAAAAAAAATTTAAACATAAATGCCACTTGCTTTAATTTTATCCATCTAAATAGATAATCAACTCAAAAAACAAGGAATTCCATTTTATCCATTCATCCAAATATTATGTTCAAAAATCATCCTAAAAGAACTAAGGATTTCATATATATAAATAATTGGTGTTATAAATATTGATGAATTCACCCCAAGAATGACCCCTCTCAATAGTCATGTGTACCTAGAGGTAGCTCACTATGAATTTTGGATCAGTTAGATCAACATGATATTTTATTGTTGGATCATTACCAAATTCACCTCCTTAAATATATTTTTCTTAGGGTTCATTATATCTATAATATCAAGAAAATAGATAAAATTTATTCACTAAAAAATGAAAATATCCATTAATAAACCAATCGATTATTTTTAATTAAATAACTACTAAAAATTCTATTTATAAAACGTTAAATAAAGTATTAATTACATATAATAAACTAAATTAATTCATATATCATTCCTATAAAAATATTAATCACTTATAATCGTGGATATTTCAAGATACTATGTGAAAAAATTTGATGTATGAATGCAAACCCACATTTCATTATTAGGCTGAAGTAAAAAAAATTGTTAACTTACATATGTATACCTGATGTGAACAAAATTTATATGTAATAAAAAACTAATAAATAATACCTCATAATCCGTCATAATATGAATTTATATTTGAAATTTTATGTTTAGACACATTAATAACTTTCATCTCAGGCTCTGATCAGTCTTCCTTCCCTTTACTAACATTTCAAAAATAATAAAACAATTAAAACAAATAGTACATGATACCATCTTGAATTGTCTCACCCAGGATAAAACCATATCACCAATATAAATTTACTTATGTCCCCAAGCATGTATATGGATCTCCAAATACTAGATATTTTTGTTAATTCTATACTATAATCATTGGGTAAACATTTACCCTCTCATAAAATAATAACCTTTAATAATATTAATAATTGAACAAATGAATTAAAAATAATAAATGGTCATATAATTGAATATATGGACCCCAAAAATACATGTAATTTCATTTATTCATATATCAAAAAATTATAAATATCTAAATGAGATATAAAATGTTAAACCAAAAAAATTTAAAAATAAAATGAAGACAAGTCTTATGGTTAATAAGTCTCAATATTTATTTATCATCCTACCTCTATATACGTATTCAAATACCTTGAATTAACCATCTAAAATAGGTCTATTTTGAATACCTCTATCATGAGACACAATTATGTTCACACACAATATTTACATATACATTGTGTGATTATAATTTATTAAGTTAACACTAACTGACCCCAAACATACCATGTGAAATAATGTGTATACATGATTAATTAAGAAATGTTGTATGTATATGATTTCATTTATTAATAAAAAAATAATTAATATATTGGACTATCATGTGATAGGTAAACCATTATAACACTTAGTAATACATGATTTATCCTTTTCCTTGATGAAAAAAAATCAAAGTATGTATCACATTAGTATTTTATATCCATGAAATAGTATATATAATGAAAATACTATATCAGGACCATAGAATACCCTATAAAATTGTATATTTTACAAGAAATTATATAGTCTATAGAATTAATATTATTCATAGCATAGAAAAAGTATTAATAACCCTCAATAAATTTATTGAAAATTATACCCAGTACCGATATCCCTTCTCATCATCATATAATTAATCAACAATATCAGATAGCAATTTAAATTAGTTGATAATTATATTTATTGGAAACATATCTATTTTATATTATTAATTTTATAAATATTAGTCAGATTAACAGTTGTTACATACCATGAATGAGAGACAAAGTGTCCGGCTTTAATTCCATCCATTCCCATCCAAATTCATAATAAAAATATATATATAACCAGATAAATTGACCTATTAGAGGGAATAATACCAAACAAAGAACCCCCCAAAACAGAAACAAATATTTCAATGTTTCTAAAGGAAAAAAGTTTTCACTTCCATAGGACAATCACCATTAACATTTTTAGATGACGAACACTTATAATAAGATCAACATCATTGAAGGTTATCTATTTTTGTTATGTTATTACAATAGTCCTATCATTCCATTGGAAAATATCTATAGCTAAATGGAAAATTGAATCTCTCTTACTCGGAAGCTTGTGAAACCAAGATCATGTTGAAACCAAGGATCAATCTCTATCATAATAGGGATAAAATAGACCCTATGAGGATGTCATGTAATGTTAAAAGATGGAAGGTAGGGATAATGCACAAACATCCTTGGATCTAGAAACCAAATAAGGCTGGAGAGATAAAAAAACTATTGTAAAATAGCCATCAAAAAGTGGACCATCCACAAATGGAACCAATAAAAACAACAATGATTACCATGAACATAGACATAATCCCACCAAAAAACAAAAAATTATGTGTAGAAACACTAGAGGACACCAATTGAAGTTTGATCACTATATAAAATCTCAAATTTGGATATATCATGAAATAATAGAAACCTGTATCATTGGTCAATGATGAAGAAATAGGAAATCTCAATAATAAATAACTATAGTGTTTAAATTCAATAAAATAGTAGCTATAATAAACAGGACATGCCGTTATAGGGGAGAATTATCACCCAAGACTGGAATCACAATGTACATGACCATGAAATCATGTCTCTGGATGATAGAGAATAAGGAAGAAAAAATAATAAAATAGATACAATAATGGAAAGGTTTTATTAAAGAAAAAAATAATCATGAGTGTTAGTAGAACTAAAAATGTAACATACCGACCCCAGTTACCCAGATTCGGTGCATTATTACATAACATTACCATGATATAAAGAATCATGTCCCGAAATAATGATCAGTTTAGTAGCCTTAGAAGTACTAGATATATTCATATATTTTACATTACATCATGATAAAAAACATCAACAACACTTTGTTCAATTTTGATCACACTTATATCCTTAGCATATCCCGGTAGGTCAAACATAAAATACTTCTTCACATCCTGGGAAAAAATAAACATAGAAAGGTGTGAGCTCAGATGATCAGTAAGGATAACAATATAGTAGAAACTCTCATAAATAAGCATAAACATTTAAGGCAATGTATAAGACTAAAAAAGCCTTTTAAACACAAACTTCAAAATAATATAGAAATGATAAAATAAAATAATTCTTTTACATATTCACATGGATATTATTCTAGTCGAGTAATCACATATAATATCAATAGACACTTTCATAATGATGAAATGCATAATGCCAGACTTCATAACCACATATCATGGCCTTGTAACAATAATACAAATAAGATTTTTTCAAGGAATTGTTCCAAGACAAAAGCTTGTCTAATTAGACCTACTGATGTATCTTGGAGCTATAGTAGGCTCTACCCATCACTTACTAAGTCCAATGCATTTCTCATACGAAAAGGTATAGGCATAACATAAACATTCTTATTAAAACTGGCATATGAAATGTTAATAATTTATCCATAAACCATGGATGATATAAGAATAACATATCCACAGTCAAACATATCATAAAACACTCAATACAATATATAAGATTTGTATCATATAAAATCAACTTCAATTATGATTATAATCCATCAAATGATGTTGACATAGATGAAATAAAAACTCTTTTAGAGAAATATCTCATTCCATTTTGAAATCATTTAAAAGACATATAATAATTAAACAAAACATTTATTTTCAAAATATTATTATAAGCTTTTAAGTTAATCTTTGATGATGTTATTATGGTGGAAAATAGCCACACTCGCTGTGTAAGTTAAAAAACATTCTTACCTTAATTTTGTCGAAATGGTCATAAAGTACATTGTTTGGAAAACTATAGAAAGATACCTTTCATAAAATATAAGGTAAAATAAAGGTATAACTGACATTAAACTATTCTCTAGTAAATATTAAGTATGTTTTGAAATTCCTTTTTGTATGAAAACATGGATGTGGATGATAAAGTTGTCCCAGAAGATACTTACGTAAAAACAACCTCTGATAATAAAGAGATTATGAAATTAACCCTTACCTTATACTTTTCCTTAGAAGAGGGTAATTTAACCTACCATATAATAGTTAAATCATTTTTATTAAATTATACAAGAAATATATACATAAATACGATATCATATAAGATCCGCTAATATTGCTTTGTTAATAATATTTTAGTAGTGTCATCGTTTCAGGTGTTAATTGATTCGTTTTCCTTTATATGTTTGGTCATGTAAGCAATGTTTGTTGTGGATAAGATGTATTTTATTGATATATAGAATGATATTATGTTCATAAACATTATTTTTAATCTTAAAATGATAATTATTCTTGAATGATTACGATGGGGAATGAATCTCTTCGTGTTTGTGTAGACAGTAATCTGTACATATACACATGCGCCAATATCATTATAATGATGGTGAAATCATTTGTAATTGGATGGAATATCATATATACAGAATCTTTAACATTTTATATTTATTATTTAAATCAGTTATATTCATTATTATACCAATCCAAAATAATGAAGTGTTTGAATAACAAACTACACCACAACGTGGAGACGATAACCCATATGTACGTACGTTTGGTGACTTTCTCATTTATGTGATGGATAGAAAAACTAATATGTTTGTACCATATTTATTATAATATCACAGTATATAGAATATACTTGAGTTATTATTTTATAATGGAAACAACAAAGAAAGTGGAAGTAGAAAAAAAAAATAACTTGAAAGACGTGATGAAATATTTACCTCTTCTTTAGGTTCTTCATTTCGATTTGATCAAAAGGGATCATTAGGTTGGAATTCTGACCAAAGGTAGGAATATAGGATGAAGAGAGGAACGTTGGTAGGATATTTCGGTAGGGTTTGGCCGAGCCAAATGGCATTGATGGTGTGAAATTAAGAGAAGGGGAAGTGCCCTTTATAAGAGAGGTGAGGTTCACTTTAGGAAAAGTTTGAAATATTATTTTATGATAAAATCATTTTTGGTTTCTAATGGATCCAAAATGATTTATTTAAGGGCTAAGGTGGGTATGGGTCGGAAAACACTAAACCAATAGGTTTTATACAGTTTTAGGTCACCATATTAACATTATATTTTAAATTTAACTCTTTATTAAATTGTTTAACATTTACCATGTCTCTGTGTATTAGTATATTATATGGTTAATAAACATATTGTAAACTACCAATAGAACCCAAAGTGGTTCATTATTAATATATATAACCTCATCTAATTATTTTGGGCGAACCATAGATTTATAGGAATATTATATCCATTAATAATATAGTATTTGTTTTAAAAATCCAATTATGTCAATTTTGACACTATTTAGTATTTAGTTTTTGTGAAAATCATAATAGCATGATTACTTCGCAAAAATATGTATAATCAACCCTAAAATGTCATATTATGCTATAAAATTAGTGTAATTCATTAAAAGTCTCAAATTAATTATATTTGTATATTTATAATATCAATTATTTTAATCATTCATTAATAAGGTAATTACTGCATCATCATTGTGCCATAAATAAATTAAATAATATAATAGTTAAAATTGTAAATAAAATACCATTATGCATGAAATCATTTTAGCTTTCCAATTAATATTTATAGTATAATTAATATTATGGGTAACCCTATATTAAAAATAGTTTAGTTATTAAAATTTGAATTTAACAATTTAAACTCTTCTTTAAATAAAATAATAATAAATGTCAAAATCTGTTCCATGTGGAGAAAAGAGGATCGTATTTTATTCCTAAAGTTTTTTTTGGTTGATTTATACTTATCCAATATAATTAGGACATGTGTTAGGGTAATTATAATATCATATTTACCCTAAATTACCCTATTTACTTTTAACTGTGGTAAATAAATGTAAAAACATTACTATTCATGAAAAATTATTTTCATCCTATTGAACCAAATTTTACTTAAATATGTCAACCTTGTCTCTTGGATTTTTGAAATTCAACTCACAGAAGTTGTAAAATTATGTTTTATGCAAATTTTCAAATTCTCTTAGGAGGTGGGTAAAAGACGGTAAAAAGTTCAATAAAATTTATATATATATAAACATATTATAAAATGACTTCAATGAATTACATTGAACTTATATAGGTATTATGAATCTATTTTTCCTCTTCCATATTTTTATTTCTCCATAGAACTTTTACCAGATGACTTTTCTGGTTTCTCAGCACTTGTTCTTTGGTATCAAGAATATTTATATGCTCTTCACAATAAGATAGATCAGGTTCCAGTTCAATTTACTCATAGGTTAGTACACGCGTTGGGTTAGGAATTTATTTTCTCAATAGTTATATGTAGAACACATCATGAACTTTGGAGAGACATGGAGGCATTTCTAAATGATAAGCTACAAATCCAATTCGTTCTAGAATTTCGAAAGGTCTGATACAACTAGGACTCAATTTGCCCTTCTAACCAAAACATATAACACACTTCCATGGAGATTCCTTCAAAAAAACATGGTCTCCTACTTGAAATTCCAAATCCTTCCTTAGATTATCGACATATCTATTTTTCCTACTTTGGGTTGCTATGATGTGGGTTTGGATAACCTTCACCTTTTACATTGTTTCCTCAACATGTTCTGGGCCTACGAGTTTTCATTCACCTACATCATCCCAACAAGTTGTCATGTGACATCTCTTGGAAAGCATGGTAATATTCTACTCATAGGATTAAATATGGGGAAGATTAATTGGGTGGAGTTCATGATAGCTTGGGATAACATGGTTCATCAGTACGAAGGCATCTTAAGGGATACCCTGACTCCCTAGTAAATTCTATTCCCTAGATATTGTTTAGAGAAATTGATTCAAATAAGCTAAAACTATTCTTCCAAAAATCTAAATTTTCTTTTGGTCTTTAATGTTGTGAGGATTTTCACTATCCCCTTAAAAGTGTTTTGAAAATAAAAAAGTAACATTGAAGTGAAGGTAGGCAGTGCTCAAATGATGTTCAGTATCTAGGGCCTTCTGAAGACATTTCCAAAATCAAGAGTTAAAATGGGGATCACAGTCAGAAACAATTGATAGAGGTACACCATGGAGTCTTACAACTTCATTAATATATAGTCTTTCCAGACGTTCAAGTGGTAAATCTTCTCATATAGTAAGAAAATGTACTTACTTGGTAAGATGATAATGAATGACACAAATTGCAGCATTCCTTCGAGGAGTCTTCAGAAACCCCATGACAAAGTCCATCGTAATATTATCCCATTTCCAATCAGGTATAGGAAGGGGTTTAATGACTCCTCCAGGTTGTTTCCTTCCAGCTTTCAATTGTTGACAAACCTTACATCTTGACCCAAAATCTGCAATCTCCCTTTTCATGTTGCCCCACCAAAAATGTTCCTTCAAATATCTATATATCTTGGTGCTCCAATGGGGTATAGAGAAGTTGGAGTTATGAGAATCATCTAACTATTCCATTTTTAGATTAGGTATGTTCGGAACAAAATTTCTCTTCCAAAATTTCAAAATTCTATCTTCATATATGAATTCACTTAGTCTCCCATCATTCAAAACGTTATTCCTCTTTTTAAACTTTTCATCATTAATCTGAGAACTCTTTATACTTTATAGTAAATATGGCTTTGCATCCATTTGAAAAGGTATTGATGTTTCACCTTCCATGGTTATTCCCATATCCATATTTACTAGATCCTTGAAAATAGGATCCCTTTCAACTCTCATCTTATTCAAAACTCAATGATCTATTCTACTCAAAGCATCTGCCACATTATTTGCCTTTCCCGTGTGCTAGTGTATAGTGAAATCATAAAACATGAGTAGTTTAATCCATCATCATTTCCTCATGATGAGTTTTTTCTATGATAAAATACACTTCAAACTCTTGTGATCAGTATAAATCTCACATTTTTTATCATATAGATAGTGTCTCCATATATTCAGAGCGAAGATTACAACTGCTAACTCAAGATCATGAGTGGGATAGTATTCCTGTGAAATTTTTACCTATCGTGATGCATAATAAATAAATCTATCATTTTTTATAAGGAAGCTACAAAGTCCTTTTTTTGAATCATCACTATAAATAACAAACACATCATTCCCTGATGGTAGAGTCAAGATAGGAGCATTAACTAATCTTCTATTCATTTCTTCAAAACATTATTTACACACTTTTTTTCAAACAAATTTAACCACTATATGTATGAGCTTGGTTAATGGGTTAACCAACAGGACAAAATTCTGGAAGAAACGTCAATAATAAACTGTTAAACCAATAAAACTATGTACCTCTACTATACTCGTCGGTGCTAGCCATTCTTGGATTACCTTGGTCTTTGAAGGATCTTCAGAGATTCTATCCTTAGGGATAATATGGCCAAGAAAAATAATCTCTTGAAACCAGAATTCACACATGCTAAACTTACCATATAATTCATTTCTTCGTAGGGTTTTTAGAATAATGCGCAAGTGATTTTCAGGATCTTCATAGCCTTTTGATTATAACAAGATATCATCAATAAATATAACTACAAAGTCATCAAGATATTCCATAAAAACACTATTAATTAGAACCATGAATACATAGGGAGCATTATTCAATCCAAAAAGGTATTACTGTAAACATGCAATGCTCGTACCTAGTTTGAAATGTGGTTTTCGGAATGTCTTCATTCGTTACACACAACTGATGACATCCAGAATGAAGTTCAATCATTAAAAAATATTCATCTCCATGAAGTTGGTCGAATAAATCATCAATGTGAGGTAGGGGATACTTGTTCATTATTGTTATAGCATTGATCTATCTGTAGTCAATGCACAATCTCATTGATCCATCATTCTTCTTAACAAAAATAATAGGGGTTCCCCATGGAGAAAAACTAGGGCAAATAAATCCCTTATTACTCAATTATTCTAGTTGATTCTTTAGTTACACTAATTCCACAATGGTCATTCTATACGGGTTCCAAGATATCAGCCTTGAACCCAGAATTAAATCAATGGAAAACTCAATTTTTTATATGGTGTATGTCTAAGTAAATCCTCTGTAAACACATCAACATATTCTTTCACAATAGGTATGTCCTCTCTTTGAACATTCTTTTCGTCACCCATAATTATTTCATTATCTTCCTACCCAATAATTGAATTTAGTAGAGCTACTGGGGGTGGTTCAATATAAGAATCAGGTGGTGACATTTCTACTCTAAAGATAAGGTATTGTTTATCATTATTGAGAATTTTATCCTGCTTCTTCATACAATAAATTTTTGCATTGTGGTTCGAAATCCAATCCATTCCTATGATTATATCAAATTCAATCATGGGTATGATGATGATATCAATAGATAAAGAACATTTATATTCCCAAATAGAACTGATTCAGAAAACAGTGTCGCGATGATACTTCCCTTAGGTGTTTTGACTGACTACTCCCTTATTAATTCAAATTGAAAATCTCTAATTTTATTAGCAAACTGGGAAGATATGAAACAATTTGATGATCTTGAATCAAATAAAGCATTGGCTATTATTGATGAAACCATTAAATTACCTACAACCACATCTTTTAGAGCTTTAACCTCAGCAATAGTGATTGCATAAGCTTGGCCTTCCTCCATTGGAATATTATGGGGTATGTTTCCTTGGATCTTAGGACATTCATTTTCATAATTACCCTTTTCTCCATAATTTTAGCATCTAATAGTGACAACCTTTTTCTTCCCCTTGCAATCATGATCTTGTTGGACTTTTTCACCACACTTGTAACAGACTCACATTCCCTTTAGGAATGTACCAGGGTGTTTCTTCCCACATTTATTGTAGGATGGATATTAAACTTTTCCCTTCTTCCCCTTATTTCCATTTCCAGAGTGTTCACTAGATCTCTACTTCTATGGATTTTCTTTAATGTCCTAGGACTTAGATAATTCTTTTTCTATCCTGATAGCACATGATACAATATATCTGTATGATATGATGGATTTTGAGACTAATTATCAGTCAAGAAATGGTTTTAACCCATCAAATAATCAATATTACTCTTTAGGCTACGTATATAATCTGATGCATTCCTTTATAACCTTTTAAATTTAGCCTCATACTTTGCGACATTCTCATTATCTTTTTACCTCAGACTCAAAAATCATCATTCCATATCTGGTCAATGGTCAGGAGGAATGTATTTTTCCAAGAAAATGTATTTAAACTCCTTACATTCCTTGTTTGATACTTCTTCATCTTCCTTTTTGTTTTGGATTGATGACCACCATTGATCTGCATCTCCTATGAGGCGATAAACATCAATGGCAACTTTTTTCCTTTTGCTACTCCCCAAAGCATGAAATATTTTCTCTAAGGAATTTATCCATTGATCATATACTAATGGATATGTACTCCCATTAAATTTTTGTGGTTGTTTACTCATGAAGCGGTCTAACATTGATCCTCTGCGTTGTGGATCAGGGTGCTCCATACGGTTAAGGAAATTATTCATAACCTGAGTGAGTTGTCCCAGTATGGTATTAAGCTGATCAGCCCCAATTACATCACTACCTCCACTATAATTATCTTGAGTATGAGGGAAATCCCTACATGGATTATGTGCATTGATACAGTTTCCATTCCTTCCACTAGGTTCCATTTCTAAACAATGGCATACACTATATTAGTTTATGAATTTCAATACATAATTCAAACTCGTAACCAAGAGTGCGGCAAGGCCCATTGTCGTGCATCGGTTCCTGTTCGAGTCTACCTCAAAGCTTTGTTTTTCGGTTATACCCCTAGGTATATCTATGCCAGAGCCAACTCTCCTTCTTGTATCTAGATAGGTATGTATTGCTTGGAAATCTCACAAAATACCTAAAATACCAAAATTCTAGGAAGTTATTCTTTACTAATCCTTAAAATCAATATTAGGGTAATGATCTCTAATCAGAATTTTTCTAAATCTAGATTCCAAGGTTTATACTAAACATCCTATGGTACCAATTGTAACTCCCTGACCCCAGTTACCCAGATTTGGATCATTATTACATAACATTGGCATGATATAAAAAATCATGTCCCAAAAGACCGATCAATGTAGTATCCTTGGAAGTACTAGATACATTCGTAAGTTTTATATTACATCATGAAATAAAAACATCAATAAAATTTTCCCCCTTTTAAGAACACTTATATCCTTAGCCTATCCCTTTAGGTCTACCATAAAATACTTCATCACATCCTAGAAAAAATAAAACATAGAAAAGGGTGATCTCAGATGATCAGTAAGTATAACGATATAGCAGAATCTTTCATAAATAAGCATAAACATTTAAGGTAATGTATAAGACTAAAACAAAATCCTTTTAAACATAAACTTCCGCATAATATGGCAAAGATAAAATCAAATAATTCCATTTACTTATTCACATGGAAATTCTACTAGTCCAATAATCACATGCAATATTAATAGCCACTTTCATAATAACGAAATGCATAATGCCTGACTTCATAACCACATAGTCAAGGCCTTGTGCCAAAACTAAAAATATGATTTTTTGGAGGCCTTGTTCCAAGACAGTAGTTTGTCTCATCAGACCTAATGATGCGTCAAGGAGCTATAGCGGGCTCCACCCGTCACTTACTAAGTCCAATTCAATCCTCATATGAAAATGTTTTAACATAACAAAAACATTCGTAATAAAACAAGCAAATGAAATGTCAATACTTTATCTATAAACCATGAATGGTATACGAATAACCCATCTATAGTCAAACATATCAAAAAACAATCAATACAATATAGAAGATTTGTATCTTAATAAATCAACTTCAATTAAGCTTAAAATACATTAAAGGATGTTGACATAAATGAAATAAAAACTTTTTTAGATAAATTTCTATTTCTATGGTTAAATCATATAAAAGTCATATAATTATAAAAGAAAACATTTATTTTGAAAATATTCTTATAATATTGTAAGGTAATATTCGATATTCCGAATTCAAAAATGAAGTCCATTTTGAATGATGAAATTTATAGAATTTTAAAAAGTGTGTATTACTATTCATAATGGCTAGTTTGATTGGTAATGGTGTGTTAGAATCTCGAAGTTGCGTATAATGCAACCAATTGAATTATTCAAAGGGAAACGTACTGTGGAAGCTTGGGGTGTTACAAAAAAACAAGTATTGTTACTGATAAGTCATCTAGAACCAGTAACGAAACAACAATTGAAGGAAAATTCCACGGGTAATGATTCAATGTGAAGAGAGAGGAGGGTATAAGAAGGTGGGGAATAGAATAATCCTGAGTTATCAATATTAAAAAACCAAAGAGGATACACTAAACAGAGATTAAAATAATCAATAGTACATGAAAAGAACTATCATCCACACACAAAAAAAAGAGAGAAGGAGAGGATTATATGTTAGAATCTAGGGGACATACTTTATCACTTTAAGATTAATAACCAATCTACATCAATATCTTGTGAATATGTTTCTCTAAATATAAATCCCTTAGGATACATCCCCCTGAAAATAAATTTTAATCAATACATAACATCACAAATAATAAATTTAATTCAAAATAATAAATTATAATCATATAATTCATTAATTTATTATTTAAAATCCCCATTTTATTAAATTAATTAACACATTTCTAGATAAATATTTCTTAATTGATTTTAAATCCTCATTTAGTAACGTAGCCGATAGATAATTTATAAAATCAATTTATATTATTATAAATCATTATTATCAATAAAATAACATTTATATGTTATATTATTTTATAATATGAACACTTTAGTAATTTATTTATACTTTACTTATCAAATTAAAAATTACCACACATACAACTACATAAATAATATGATTAAATCACTGGAGAGGTTGAATGTCACTTTTTAAAGAATAAGTCCATGTGGGAGTGTATTATTGTGGTACTATTTTTTATTGTATCACTATAATTGTGGGGTACTGTAGTAGCATTATGACCCTCCTGAATTAGGTTTTCAGGTTATGTATTGGGCCTTTAGAAAAATAAATATGTGCCTTCCAGGTTCTGTACTAGAGATGATTTGGACCAATATATGGTTATATAGAGCAATGGTGTTCCACGTAAATCATAGGTTAGGCATGGGTAGTATTGAGAATAAATCATTCACAAAGAAATAAGCCTTGCACAACTCAATATAGGGTGGTGATAGCGGACCCCAGACACAACATTGCAGTGATGATAGAGTGGATGTATGGTAGAAAGGTGGGGTTTTATTGTAGGGTTGGATCTTTCATCAACTTATACACTGCATGTGTTACTCTAGGTTGTTAGGCCATATATTCCAAAAATATTGTCTATGTAAGGGTTACCTATCAACCTATTTAAATATAGTATCGAAAAAATAAAAAAATAGAAATTGAAGCTAAAGGATTATTTTCAGAGGGGAATTCACAATTTTTAATGGATCATCAAAAAATTTATACTCCATTAAAATAATGTTTATGTACTTTATTATAACCTTTCACCTACAAAATAGAAATAAGAGTATAAATATTAAAGGGTTTACCGAAATTTTGTTCAAGGAATTCTAATTCCATAGGCACATTGAAATTCTAAAATTAATGATAAGAACATAGTTGGATGATGCCATGAGGGGTATTTATACAATATTTGTCCATCAAACAAAAGGAAATAAAAAAATATTCTAACAAGAATACTATTATAGTGTTGATAAAAATGTAAATATAAAATATAACTATAAAATATACGACCATAGTGTTGATAGTCTTTCACTAAACCTTGAATGTCTATACTAAGGTAGTTTCTCTACCCAAACCACTACTTTTTTTTTGTTTCTTCCCAAAATGACTTTGTTGGATTAATGATCAAGATAATAAGTTTTTATATCCCCTCAAAAAACATAAAATCTCTACTAAACATATAAGGGTATACTAATATAATTTATCAAGGATATCCAAAACATTAACCACCAAAATTACATCCAAATTAAAATAAAAATACACTTATTATTACATTAAAGAACCAAAAATAAATTTAATGAATCCAAATGAGATCATAGGTCATTATAAATAAATTCATCTATAGTATATGAACCTATAATGATATATAGTTGGATAATACGGAATTCATTTTGTAGTATTGAAAATGGATGTGGACTTTGTCCTCTATAACGGTCGCCTCTATAATAATATTCATCACCATAATGACATTTGATGTTTTTATCTATTTAAGGGGTTAACACTCATCTTTAAACATAAAATTGTTAGAAATTTCGGAGGACTATGACTTTCCATGAATGATATATATATATATATACATATATAAAAATATCATTTTTGAATAATATATATTATTGTTAACAATTTCAAGAGACCATATGGGAAGGCCCACAAATATCTGTTCATATGAGAATGATTATATTCAATATCATGTTGGATTTTTTTTTCAATTTATATATTTAACATAAATATAAAATTATAAAAAAATATAAGAGACCAATAATTTTTTCTAAGATATTTCTCACTTTCCTTCATTTATATATATGACCTAATCTGTTGTTCCAAAACCAAAATAAATTATCACATGAAATTTTTTTTTCTACCTTGTGCTCCTAAAAGTAATTATTTATTAAAGAGAATATTTATTTAAATTAAATAATTATTATCATGACTTGAAGAATAATAAATAATTTCCAATTTTGAATCATGAAATAAAATAAAATTTTATTTTTAAATGAATAATAATTACAAGATTTTTACAAAACCTAAATTGAAATATTTGTTTATCTAAATGATGATACAATAAATGTCTCATAAATATCCAAATAATATTTAATATATAATAATTGTATCAACTATTCACTTTCCTTATCTTTAGCTATCTTTCTATCACTAAAATAGAAGTATATTTCAACATTTTGTGCTTTTCAAAAACTCAGGCAACACATTATAAACACACTAATGTGACTTTTTCATAGTAATATATACACCACATATTTATAGATACCAAAATAGATTTAAATATATATAAAAAACATAGAAACATTGCTTTTCATAGAACCAAGATTTATTGACTTGGGGTATTAATTCTTCCTATAGATTTCAAATCCAAAAAATACAAAATTATAATGTTCTAATTGCTTATTGTTCATTGATTTTTTTATTTAGTGTATTGTATATGTAGCTTCATTAATATTATTACTTCCACAACTCATCCTTAGATGTTTAGACTTGTTGAGTACTCTCCATATTATATATCGTAAGTCTTTATTTTTCTTAAAAATGGTATTAGATGGGAATACATAGAGACCAAATCTATTTTAAATGGACTTATCCAACCTTAAATATAAGTCCCCAGCCTTAAACATTACTTAATCATGAGTTATTACCACAATACACATTGAGGATATTTTCAGGTTTAGAGTTTTAGAGAATTAAATCATAAATCATGCATTACATTCCACATTTAAACTTGGTGGTTACATACAAGATAGTATTCATTTTTTCCATCAAAGAAGACATGTTTAAAATTAAAAATGGATTCCTTCATGACACTTACTTGACACTATCATCACATCATGTACATTTCCCTTGACCAGTGAAAAACATTTCAAAAAATTGGGATGAGCATAAGAAACACAGTAAGGGGTATAAAAGTATTGAATGAAAACATTAGTCCATGTACAAATAAGAATTAATGAAATCAGACTTTACTCATAAAACATAAGCACTTTATCATACCTCATGAAATAATAATATTTATGAATAACTCATAGAAAACATAAGATATAAAGGTAACTTGAGGCATTCATAACATTCTTACATAGGGAGTAACCCTCATGGTCACGTTTTGAATACCCATCACAGTATATTCCCTAAATCCCTTCGGAGAAACCATAGAATTTAACTCCCTTGCATTACCCAATGCATTGGAGAGCTATCATGGGCTCACCCGCACTTAGTTTATCACGGAACCACTCGTCTTCATAAACAATGTCCAAGAACCATAACATAATTGTATCGCATAAAACATGCATAAAAGAAAACATAACATTTCCACATTTCAATCACAATATATCAAAAACACATTGATATAATAAAAAAATTATCAAAACCATTTTCAATAACAAAATAAAAGAAAAGAACACAAGTGAAGACATTAACTTTAAATCGAGTAACTCCTCTTCGTTAGAACCAAAAGGGTTTCTTGAAGAGCTTTCTGCCTAAGGTAAGGAATCTAGGATGAAGATAGGGATGTGTAAAGATAAAATTATCAGTGCTTGTCCGAGCCAATGGCTTGAGAGGTGTGGGTAAGGTGGTAGAGGTGGGGGTATTTTATTATAGGGAGGAAGGGCACACTTGGAAAGTTAAGAAATGTTACTTTATTATATTATGAGTTTCGGATTTTAAAGGTCCCAAAATGATATATTTCTAGGATAAGGTCATAAGGGTTTGAAATACACCCATCCAATAGGTTTTTGATAAGTGTATGTCTTAGATGTTAAATTATCTTTTCAATTTTTTAAATCGTTCATTAATGAGGTAATCACTGCATCATCATGGTGTCATAAACAATTTAATTTATTTAATGTCTAAAAATTATAAAAAAATTCAATGATGTAGGAAATATTTTTAGCTTTCCAATTACAATTTATAGTCCAATAGATCATTTATTTAGACCAAATTAAAATTGTTTTACTTGGGTGATACATACTTTGGTTATACTTTCCCTTTAAAAAAATAATATAATAAAATGACACTATCACCCAAAAGTGATTCCATGGGGTCCCAAAGTTTGGAACAAGGCATCCCATGGTCGGCCATGACACAACCAGTAGCATTAAGACACATTCTGGGGTCATTTTATATTATTATGTTTTTATTATATTACCCTTAACTACTAGATTAATTATTAATCGCAATAATTAAAGATAATTACCATCGTTACTATTCATAATGTCAAAAAACAAAAGCGTATTAATTACATAATTTGGATCTTCTGATTTCAAATAATAAATCCATTTTACCAATTTCTAAGCACAAAAATTGTACCATTTAATTTAAAAATAATTGACGTTGTCAAAACAAATTACGGGTTTCTTAGAAACAATATTTATCAAAAGCTTGACAATTGTTTATGTCCAATTTCAAAGTGAAATTAATTCCAATGACCACCATTGGATTAAGTGGTAAAAATATATTTTATTTAAACTTTAAAAAAAATTAAGAAGATAATCTATACATATAATTAAATTAGATAAAAAAGAAGTTTTTGAAGTAAAATGCAGTATTTTTCACTATTCATTAAAAATTTAACATTGTTAGAAAAATACAAAAAATGTATCCAAAGTAAATTTCAATGTCAAAATACTGAAGAATTATTTTATTTTGACAAATAGAGCTTATAAAATTTTCAAAAGATAGATTTAAAAATGGTTCTCCATCAAAAGTCGTTAAAACAATCTTTTTAAAATATTAGTGAATTCAATGCTTAAGATTGGATTTATTCTCATTTTAAGACTCTGAAACACTATATAATTTATAAATAGACCTAGATATAAAAATTCATAATTCTTTACTTACATGGGATGTTACATCCTCCCCCCTTTATAAAATTGTGTCCCCACAATTTATTTACTTATCGAATAAGTGGGGGTATTTATCCTTCATTTCATTTTCAGATTCTCATGTTGCCTCTTCAATCATGTGGTTTTTTCACAAAACCTTTACTTGATGAATCACCTTATTCCGAAATACTTGCTCCCTGTGTCCAAGAATCTCGACTGGTTGTTTCTCATAAGATAGGTTCTCTTCCAGTTGAACGACCTCTGGACTCAAAATAAGAGATGGATCTGGCATGTACTTCCATAACATTGAAACATGAAAAACATTGTGTACCTAAGATAAACTCAGAGGTAAATCCACTCTGTGTGCAACTGATCGAACTCTCTCTATAATTTCATATGGTTCAATGAACCTTGGACTCAGCTTTCCTTTCTTACCAACTCACACCGCACATTTTCAGGGAGATACTTTGAGGAAGACATGTTCTCCTACCTCAATAGAGAGATCCTTCCTCCTGTTGTCTGCATAACATTTCTGCCTGCTGTGAGCTGTTCTCATGTGTTTTTTTATCAACTGAACTTTTTCTGCCAACTCATCTGACAATTCTGGTCCCATCAACTTACTTTCAACCACTTCATCCCAAAAAGCTAGAGTTTGACACCGCTTCCCATATAATTCCACAAATGGTGGCATCTGTATATTGGAATGAAAACTGTTATTATAAGAAAACTCAACCAAAGAAAGATGTTGGTCCCAACTTTCCTGATAATCCATTAAAAAAAACACAACATATCCTCCAATATCTAAATTGTTTGTTCTAACTGCCCATCTTATTGAGGATGAAAAGCTGTACTAAAATTTAATTTAGTGCCCAAAAACTTCTGAAGGCATTTCCAAAAGTTAGAAGTAAACCTGGGATCACGATCAGATACAATGGAGAGGGGAACTCCATGTAACCTGACTATCTCTTTATGATACAAACGAGAAAGTTGATCGAGGGATAAAGTACCTCGTATATCAAGGAAATGAGCATATTTCGTCAAGTGATCAACAATAACCCAAATTGCATTACTACCTCGAGGTGTCTTCGGCAATCCCACAATGAAGTCCATGGATATATTCTCCCATTTCCACTCTAGCACTGGTAAAAGCTGAAGCATCCCTTTCGGTAACTGCCACTCTGCTTTAACCTGTTGACAAGTCAAACACTTCACAGTAAAATCAGCAATATCTCTTTTCATTCCATCCCACCAGTAATACTCCCAAAGATCTATATATATCTTAGTATTTTCCAGGATGAACTGAAAACAGAGAACGATGAGCTTCACATAACAACTCTCTCTTCAACTGTGAGTCACAAGGCACACACAATATCTTCCCAAATCAAAAAACACACTCATTATAAATTTTGAATTCAGGTAACATACCCTTCTCAACCAGCTCTACCTTTTTCTGCAACTCACTGTCTTGATTCTGAGCATGCTTAATTCTGTCTGATAGACAAGATTTCCATGATACCTGAAACAAAATAGAAGAACATCCTGCACCAATAACTTCTATAGAAACGTTCATCAAATCCTTAACCAAAGGTTCATGTTACAAACGTTACATGGTTAATGAAGCATTACTTTTTCAACTCAAAGCATCGATCACTTCATTTTCTTTTCCCGGATGGTAGTGAATTATACAATAATAATCCTTGATTAATTCTATCCATCTCCTCTGTCTCATGTTCAATTCATTATGAGTGAATATATACATTAAAATTTTTTGATCAGTATATATCTCACTCTTTACACCATATAAATGATGCATCCAAATTTTTAAAGGGAAAACAACAGCAGCTAATTCCAAATCATGTGTAGGGAAATTTACCTCATGATTTTTCAACTGTCATGAAGAATAATCAATTACCTAATCATTCTTCATTAAGATGAAACCAAGTCCTTTCAATGAAGTATCAATATAGATAACAAACCCACAATTCCTGTAAGGTAGTCCCAAAACTGGAGCATTCGCCAATATTATTTTCAACTCCTGAAAATAATCATCACATTCTTTTGTCCAGATAAACATAACACCCTTCTAAGTTAGCTTAGTCATTGGACTAGATAACCATGAAATGTTTTTAACAAACCTTCTGTAATAGCCTACTAAACCAAGAAAACTACGAATCTCAGTTACATTTGTAGGTCTTGTCCATTCTTCAACAACTTTCATTTTTGCTGGATCAATAGTTATTCCATCTTTAGAAACAATGAGAGCAAGGAACGAAATTTATTGCAACCAATACTCCCACTTGATGAATTTCCCATACAATTTATTTTCTTTTAATGTTTGCAAAATTACCCTTAAATGACTTTAATGATCCTCTTTAATTTTAGAAAACACGAAAATATCATTAATGAAAACAACCAAAAACTTATCCAAGAACTCATGGAAAATTCTATTCATAAGGTCCATGAATACAACATGTGCATTGGTTAACCCAAAAGGAATTACTACAAATTCATAATGTTCATATCTTGTACGAAATGCGGTCTTTGGAATATCTTCTTTCTTTACTTTCAACTGATGGTACCTCGATCTCAGGTCAATCTTTGAAAAATACTGAGCTCCCTGGAGCTGATCAAACAAATCATCGATATGAGGCAAATGATATTTTTTCTTAACAGTGATGTTATTCAAGGCTCTATAATCTATTAAAAGTCTCATTGAACAATCGTTCTTTTTAAAAAATAAGACAGTATCACCCCATGGTGATGTGCTAGGTTGAATGAAACCTTTCTATAATAAATATTGCAATTGCGCCTTCAACTCTAAAAGTTCAATTTGATCCATTCGAAAAGGGGGTTTTCAAATTGGCTTAGCATCAGGAACTAAGTCAACAGTAAATTAAACTTCCCGATATGGTATTATTCTAGGAAACTCATTAGGAAATACATCAGGATACTCATTTACCACTGGCACATCATTCAACTGAATGGTTCCTTTGTTTTCAACAATATGTACAAGGTAACATTCATTTCCAGCTTTTACAAGTTTCTCAGCCTCATGATATGTTATCAACAATAAGGGTTAATTCTTGTACACAAACTGAAAGTATTTTTGAAAAGAAACTTTTTATCTCTACAACTAATTATAGCTTTGTAAATAGAGATCCAATCCATACCCAGGATAACATCAAACTCTACTAGAGGTAATACAATAAGGTTTTCAAGTAGGTTCTTTCCACATATAAGGATAGGAAGATTCTTATGAATTCTTTTTTGCCTCAACATTTCCCCCTGGTGTTTTTACCACAAGTTTAGGTGTCAATTCTTGAGATGGAATTCCCAATTTACCAAAAAAAATTCAGAGATGAAAGAATTTGTAGACCCTGAATCAAACAACACACTGGAATAATCTTAAAAAACAAAAAAATTACATGATACCACTTCATTTGATGTCCCAAAATCTTCTGAATTTGTTGAAAAGTATTTCACCACACCTTTCTTCTTGTAGTATGACTACTTCCCATCATTTGAGCTCTTTGTCAAACACTCATTTCCATAATGACCCATCCCATTGCACTTGAAACATTTCACTAACTGTAAACTAGATTTGGTCTTACCATCACCCTGATCTTATTCAGTGTAATCACGAGCCTTATGTCCCATCTTACCACATTAGTTGCACTTTTCAGAATTCAAAGGACATTCCCATCATGCTTTTTACCACACTTATCACAAACTGAAAACTTATTTTTCTTACCATCAGACCACTTTGAAGGAATATTTCCTTTCTCCTGCCACTTCAGTATCTTTTTCTTTTGGTTGTTATAGAGCACTTGATCATCAAAAAACTCTATTTCCACCTTCTCATCACATCGAACAAGCTTTTCATAACTTTTGAACTCACGAGAAGATAAATCCCTTCGGTATATTGGCTTTAATCTAGAGTAAACATGATTGATTTTACTATCAAGGTCTCAGATAAAATTTAGAGCATACCTTTCCGATCGAGTGAAACATTCTTCATAAGCATCCATTGAGTCGTCCTCTTGGATCAATTCCCAGAATTCTTTTTCCATCCTAATTTGAACAGCCTTAGGAAAATATTTCTCAAGAAACATACCTTTGAATTCATCATAGTCAAGAGCATCAATCTCATCAGCATCCTGATATTTTTAACCATCAACCACCACTGATTTGCTTCACCCTCCAAATGGTAAACAACAAGACTAACCTTTTGATTTTATGAACACCCCAGGACATGGAAAATCTTCCCCATTTCTTTATTCCACCCTTCAGCTAGCACAGGGTCATATGATCCTATGAATGATGGGGGATGTTGCCTCATGAAATGTTCCACCACTGACATGTTCCTCTGCGGTTCATCTGGCTGATCTCATGCATGGATACTACCACCATTTATCTCTTGATTCAACTACGCCATTACTGCAAAAAACTGTTCAGTTCCAATTATGACCATCTCAGGATGCTGATTTGGAAGGTCATTTCCTTCTGTATGCCTTCCTATCACTGCTTCCCTGTTTCCTCTACGGAAAACCATTCTGAACAAACATGTCTTAGATGAAGCAACATGGTAATATTCAAATGCTATATCATTTCAATTTTACCATAAAAATATTTTAGATAATCATTTAATAGAATTCTAACTCATAAAGTTATCTAAACTGACCTCTGATACAAACTATAAGGCCCCAACCTTAAACATTAATTAATCTTGAGTTATTAAAAGAATACACATTGAGATTCTTTTCAGGTTTAGTGTTTTAGAGAATTATATCATAAATCATGCATTACATTCCACATTTGAACAAGGTGGTTACATACAAGATAGTATTAATTTTTTCCATCAAAGGAGACATATTTAAAATAAAACATGGATTCTTAAGTGGCACTTTCTCAACAATATCATCACATCATGTACTTTTCCCTTGGCCTGTGAAAAACATTTCAAAAACATGGGATGAGCATAAAAAGCTCCGTAAGGAATATAAAAGAACGGAACGAAAACATTAGTCCATGTACACATAAGAATTAATGAAATCATACATTAATCATAAAATAAAATTACTTTATCATACCTCATGAAATCATAAGATTTATGAATAACTCATTGAAAACATAAGACATAATGGTAACTTTAGGCATTCATAACATTCTTACGTAGGGAGTAACCCTCATGGTTACATTTGGAATACCCATCACAGTATATTCCCTAAATCTCTTCGGTGAAACCTTATCGTTTAACTCCTTCACGTTACCCAATGAATTAGAGAGCTATCACAGGATCACCCACCCTTAGTTTATCATGGAACCAACCATCTTCATAAACAATGCTCAAGAACCATAACATAATGGTATCACATAAAACATGCATAAAGTAAACATAAAATTTCCACATTTCAATCACAAGATATCAAAAACACATTTATATAATCAAAACATTATCAAAACAATTTTCAATACCAAAATAAAAGAAAATTAAAACATGGTATTTATTTTTCATTGAAAAAAATGTTATGGCTTGTAGAGGAAGCTGAATCTCAAATAATGGCCACAGCGGTGAAGAAGTCGTTGTCGCCGCATATGTAAGAAAAAAACATTCCATTTTGTCGTTTAGTAAAATGATTCATATAAAAGTATTTCTTTTGAATAAAATTAAAAGTCAAAGGGGTTTATACACCGTATAAAAGAAAGTTCTGTATAAAACAAAATATTCCTTAATGAAAGGAGATTGAGACGAAGTCCCATACCTCGTGTCCGACTTTACTTGATCGTTCTTTAATCTCCTAAAGAATAAACTAGAGTTATTTTATACTTTCTTAAGAACCTTTTTAAATTTAATTATCCCTTTATATCACTTATTACCATGTTATGAACATTATGTAATTATTTAAGTTAATAATGGACGTTTTGTCGACCCTTGGTACTTGAGTCAAAAATAAACTTCTTATAATTACAAGTTGTTAATGTGGTAAAATATCCATTATATCCAGAATTATATTAATGATTTATATATCATATATATCATATATATCCATTATATACATGCATTTATAATATTTCATAACATTAAGAGGTAAGAAATGAAATACACCATTCATGGAGATGTAAAGTCGTACGTAAGCATGGACGATACTTTCATTTCTATTTCATATTTAATGGAATGAAATCATAATGATATAAATGTATATTATAATTCCAGTATAATATCATATATAACATCATAAACTCCATCCTTTATACGTCCCACATATGGCATTAATGAATCAAATCACTTTGAGTAGGCGGTAGTCTGCACTTCCTAAAATGAAGATATCGTGTTTACCGATAATGGAAACCAGAAAGGTATGACAAAAAAGTAAAATATGGAAGCATATGGAGAACATAAACATAATATATATATAATATAAAAATATAGTTACATCTTAATTTCCACCAGGAAAGTTGTTAAAAAAATATTGAACAATCATCGTTTCGTGAGGGAGAAATTCACCAATCACAGAAACAATATGTTCTTTAATAATTAGACGGAGGCGTGTGTAAGTGTAAATAAAATAATTATCATAAAAACGTCCTAGTATACTTATTATACTGGTTTTGTTACAAAAGAAAGGAATAAAAATAGTTTATGTGGTTGGAGAAGCAAAATAAAACAAAAGAACACAAGTGAAGACATTACCTTTAAATCAGGTAACTCCTCTTGGTTTGAACAAAAAAAGTTTCTAGAAGATCTTTCTGCCTAAGGTAAGGCTTATTGGATGAAGAGAGGGATATGGCGAGATAAAATGAGCAGTTATTTTCAGAGCCAATGGCTTGAGAGGTGTGGGTAAGGTGGTAGAGGTGGGGGCCTTTTATAAGAGGGAGGAGGGGCACTCTTGGAAATATAAGAAATGTTACATTATTATATAATGAGTTTCGGATTTTAAAGGTCCCATAATGATATATTTCTAGGATAAGGTGATAAGGGTTCTAAATACCTCTATACAATAGGTTTTTGACAAGTGTAAGTCTTAGATGATACATTATATTTTCATTTTATTTAAATCGTTCATTAATGAGGTAATCCCTACATCATCATGGTGTCATAAACAATTTAATTTATTTAATGTCTAAAAATTATAAAAAAAAATACTATGATGTATGAAATATTTTCAGATTTCCAATGAAAATTTATAGTCTAATAGATCATTAATATAGACCAAATTAAACTTTTTTTACTTGGGTGATACGTACTTTGGTTACACTTTTCCTTTAAAAAAATAATGTATTAAAATGTCACTATCAACCAAAAGTGATTCCATGGGGTCCAAAGTTTGGCACAAGGAATACCAGTGTCTTACATAACACAACCAGTAGCATTATGGAACATTTTGGGGTCATTTTATATTATTATGTTACTATTTTATTACCCTTAACTACCCGATTACTAATTAATCGCGACAATTAAAGATAATTACCATCGTTACTATTCATAATGTCGAAAAACAAAAGAGTATTAATTACATAATTGGGACCTTCTGATTCCAAATATTAAATCCATTTTACCAAATTCTAAATAAATAAATTGTATTAATTAATTTAGAAATAATTCTCATTGTCAAAACAAATAGCGGGTTTTTTAGAAACAATATCTATCAAATGTTTGACAATTGTTTATGTCCAATTTCAAAGTGAAATTAATTCCAATGACCACCATTGGATTAAGTGGTAAAAAATATTTTATTTACACTTTAAAACCAATTAAAAAGACAATCTATCCATAAAATTAAATTAGATGAAAAATCATTTTTGATGTAAAATGTAATATTTTTCACTATTCATTAAACAAAATGAACATAGTTAGAAAAATACCAAAAATTTATCCAAAGTAAATTTAAATGTCCCAATACAAAAGAATAATTTTATTTTGACAAATATAGCTTTTAAAATTGTCAAAATATAGATTTAAAAATGATTCTACATCAAAAGTCGGTAATGCAATCTTTTAAAAATATTAGAGAATTCGATTCTTAAGATTGGATGTATTCTCATTTTAAGACTCTAAAAGCCTATCTAATTTATAAAGAGACAAATATATTAAAATCCATAATTTTTTAATTACTTGTAATATTACATTAAATGGATTAAACTATACTGGATGGGTTATCAAATCCAAATTCACAAATATATCATAAAAGTTTTCAATATAAAGTTCCTTTATTTTTAGAGAAATATTATAAATCTTTAATATGTACACCCTTATATTTTATTTTCCCTTATATCTCATTGAAATAAGTATTCTCAAGAGAATTCTCTATGAGACTCAGAAAGTTTATATTTCCAAGTTCAAAAAGTTATGGATTTTATTTGGATGTTTTTATTAATTAAGGTCAAATACTGAATTCACTTGTATTGGGATAAAGTTTTTATTACTCTTTTAGATATTAGAATATATATTTATTCCTGAGTTGAGTGTAATTTTGGTAATTTTAAATGTATTTCTTGTGCTTTTGGATATCTATAAAATTTAAATTACTTATTTATTTAAGTAACTTGTTAAATTTATTTTTAATTAAATAAGATGATTTTTTTGGATATTCACATAAAATTTCAAATATATACACCATGAATATTTATTCTAGAGAATTTGATGTAATAAGATCTAGTTAGTTGTTTAATGAGTGTTTTGAATTGAAATTTCAAATAAAAAAAATCAAAGAGGGGATACATTTTAATTATTACAATGGAGGGAAAAGAAAATTAAAGGATATGTAAGTATATAAATAAAGTGGAGGTGATAAATTGTTCCATGTATATTATTCGGGGTCAAAAATAGTTCTCTTAATGTTTTGGTCAGAAATTTAGAAACAAATGAAGAATTATTAAAGAGGAAATCAGTGAATAAACTATAGTGACCACCATAGTAGGTTACACTAGATAATAATCTATATATAATCAATATATATTTATCATTATTTTTCCTATATTAATCGGTTATATTTCCTTATAAGATGGAATAAATTTTTAATGAATAAAAATTAGTATATATTTGAGAATTGAATTAGGGGATGGATTATTATGAAATACTAGGGGATGTGGTGAGGATTCATTAGATTAATATGTAACATGAGAATTAATATATGTCATGAATGAATATATTAATGAATGGGGTCATATTAATAATTTTTTATATAGGATTTTTTATTCATCTAATTATGAAATTTTAAAAAACAAATCATATTAAATTAAATATGATAGTATTTATAAAGTTTGATTTATTGTGTTTGGTTTATTTAAATTCTTGTTAACCATGGGATAATGTTTTTTATAATGATTTAATAAATAATAGTATTTTCTCTAAGTAGACCCAAGAAACTATATTTTAGTATTTAACATGGGGATATACAAAATTTTATGGAGGTAGTTCTAAATTAAATAATTTTTGTTCCACTTTTTAGATGATACACAAGTTGATGACATTTTCTTCAGGTGAAAAAATAGTGGCATACATGTGGATCATGAAAATAGAGGATGGTTTTTTGAAAATTCCTGGGAAATTATAATTTTAAAGAGTTTGTTACACAAGGGTTGTTTTTTTCTATATGATCCATGATAAATAGGCATAAGGTCATTCTATATCGGCAAAGAAGTTATTTACCTCGATTTTTTCTCTTAAGTTTATTTATGTATTTAAATAGAGGTGTGAATTTGTAATTATGAGATGGATGGAGAGGTTCTATTTTATCATGAGATATTATTGCATCATTAATGATGTTATATGTTAATGAATTGTTTAATGTGGTATTGGAATGTTTTATTTGATATTTGATTTTGAGACCATGACAAGATAATGATGGGTTATAATGGGATTTGGAATTCCAAGACGATGAGGGGGAATAAAGGGATATTTTATTCACTATAGATCATATTTTCTATATGGACATCATATTATCTAAGTGATGCCATATTAAATAATAAATATATATAGAAGATTCATAGGGTTCTAAGTATTATTAATTCAAACTATGTCCCCTGGTTTATATCATAGATGTTGAAAGAACTATAGTTTTCCATTGGTACCCCATTGTGGTTTAACACTATATTCCACCAACAAAAAATATCAATAGTGTGGATGATTCCAACATTAGAGGATTTGTTCAGAGTGTGAATTTTAGATTTTGGTGGATTAGGGGTGGAGTAGTTTTCACTGGTTAGGTTTTAATATATTAATAATTACGAAACTTCTATTATCATATAATCCTTTTAATAACAATATGGATGACCTTATAGATCACCCTTATACTAGGTAAATATATATGAATGTATATTTATGAAAATAGATATGGTGCAGTATATGATAGAGAGAGTGTATATAATCAATGAGAGGAATGTGATAACATAGAGTCTTTATAAGCCCACCATAAAAATGATGACAGTATTTTATTTGGAGATACATTGGTACCTACTTTATAACATTTATCATCAGTTTCATTCCAAATGGTATTGTGGTTTTTCTAAATGGAATTAGGGACATTCCATTTTTTTCGGTTCATACCCATATTGAAGTCATTTTCCTTAAGTGGAAAAATAGTTATATACATGAGGGTAATCTTTACTATAAATCTGAGATCACACTTATTTTTTAACATTTATCTTGGGATCTTGGAAGATAACTATGATTAATTTTCATTGAAATAATGGAAGGGATGATTACTTTCTTTCCATGGGTTCATAATGAATCTTGTTTTTATATTGTAATAGATGTATTAATATATTATTATTAAAATACTAAGTTATTGGATCTGGTGAATGAAATTATATTTTGTTCCAATAATGTAATATACCTATCGTCTCTAGGTTTCATGATCCTAGGTTATTACAATTGTTATCATATAAAATTTATTAGGATCATTTGGGAATATATTTGGAGGAAGCTAGTTGGATAGGTAATATACTACGAAAATCATTCATGATTTCAAGTAACACTCTAGAAAATATAATATGAATTGTATTTTATAATTAAATATACTTATATAATTATCAACATTTTATTATATAAGGATGGTGACTAATGGGTGGAGTAGGCACTGTAAAATACATTAATCGATATATCTTCCTTTTTCAAAATAAAGTATTCTATTACAGGTCAGTTCTACCCAAAATTTCATTTCATTTAATTTGTTAGGTGAACAAATCCCATTATTTAATAAATAGAAATTAGGATAAGATGATGTTAGCTTTGCATCTTGGGATGTATATAATTGAAATGGTGAAAAAAGGAAGGTTTGGATTTACCACATATGATAATTTATGGTAGAACCTCTATAGGTCTTGTATGAAGGGGCCACGAGGGTGTTAAAAGTTTGGAGAAAAAAATTATCAATATAAATAATGTAAAGGAAAGGAAGGTATTGTAGATGTTCAATTATTTAATTGTAAATGGAAGGTACATTATAAAATCCAATGCCTCAAATATCAAAAGAAATTAACTTATAAATGGGAAAGGGATCAAGGACATAATTATGTAATTACCACTGTTTAAGTTAGAGTTCATTATTTCATGGTAGTGGGTATTTTAATCATATCCTCAAAGTTAGATATTGTTTTATTTTATTTTGTATATTAACACTCCTTTATTTCATTAATTATTCCTAAAACCATTAGATATTTTTCTAGCACTCTATTAAGGGAGTAATCAATTTGGAAACCATGTGAGAATATTATAACACCAATATATGTCAAGAAATTAAAAATTATAATGCCTGGGAAAACCTTATTTTAAAATTTTTTTATTATAACAAATATTTACTTTGATATGTACCATGGTATATATTAGATTTAAATGTATAATATTAAAATTTATTTCCAAGAAAATGATATTGCGATTCATGAAGGTGAACATGAATATCTTGACATTAAATAGGAAACTCCATCATCTAATTCTGGTCCAAATCCCCTTAGTAGCTCTCCATAATGAATTTTTCGGAACATAGGAAGATCAAAAAAGATCTATGTGTTACGAAGTTATCCTATGAATAAAGGATGTACATATAGTATAAAAAATCATTGATTTTTATCCAACAAAATTATCTCCACATAGATTATATTTTTATGTTATGTTCTCAATTGAAATAATCCTTGATGTAAGACCTATATATAAAAATAATTATAGAATAGATCCGCTAGAATTTGTAGAGTCAAATAAATAGTTGAATGATTTATTTGAAAAGGGATTTACATTCCCTATTATTTCACCTTGTTTAGATAAAATATTATTTGTGAAAAAAATGATGGATTTATGAGGTTTTTCATCTATTATAGGGATATCACTTACATTACATTAATGGATCAGTATCCTCTACCATGAATTGATGACCTATTTGATCAATTTAAAGGATCTGAATTCATTTCATAGATCAATATTTTCTCTATTTAACATAATCTAAGGTATAAAAAGGAAGATATATTGACTACTAAATTTTGAACATGTTATAGTAATTATGATTTTATTGTAATTCCATTTTCGAATAACTAATAAAACGTTTTCCATTATGGATTTTATGAATATAATATTAACGGATTGTCTTTATAACTTTATAGTGGTGTTCATTGATTATATCTTGATATAATCTAAGAGACGTGACAATAATAATAGTTATCTTCAAATAATTTTGGATACCATTAGGAAAAATGAATTTTATGGAAAATAATGAATGAATGAATTTTGGTTTGATGAATATTATTTTATTATATATATTTTATACAAGGATATCATATATTTTGACCTTTAAAAGACAATGGTAGTCAATGAATTTCCTAAATAGATAAATCTAATGGAGGCCAGAATTATCCATGTTCTAGCTGGATACTATTAGAAGGTTGTACATGATTTTTCGTAATTTCACAACCAGTTAACCAAGTAAATTCTTATATGGTTTAAATTGACATGTTCAATAGAATGGGTGGAAATTTTTGAAGACATGAATGAGATACGGATTGAAGAACCAATATTATATTTAGCATCTGGTTGGGATGTATTGATACGATAATGTGATTCATAAAAGAAAGGAATTTTTTTCATCCTTATGTAGAACGATAAGGTTATTTAGTAAGCATCAATGAAAGTGAAAATACATGAATATAACTATCCAAATCATGAACTTGGGATAGAATTGAAAATTTTTTATTTGAAAATATATATACCCAACCTTTATGGAGAGAGATTCAATATATATATATATATAAACAAAAATATTTTTATGTGTGTCCTCTCTCATATAGAGTTTATCATCAGGAAAATATGATTTTTGGAACTTCTCTAATACTATGATTACATGATACACTACCACCCTAGGAAGGAAAACAAGGTTATTTTATTATTTGAAATAGAGAAACCATAACATTTTGAACATGGTAATACTTAACAAGGATCATATTTATAGTGATTTAAAAAATATGGATGTGGTGATTTTTAAGAAAGGGGGTCCATTATTCATTTTACAAGAAATTTATTTAAAATGTTTATTAGAAACGATTACGAATTCTCTGTAAGAAGTTGAGAAGATACAAAAAAATTAAATTATCAAATAATTTTAAATTGATATAAATCATCTATCGAGATGGAGTGTTGATATTTTGGAAGAGGATATGTATTACATCAATACTATAATTTATAAAATAACTTCTTGATGAATTATATTGTTCAAATTTCTATATACACCAAAGCATCATAAATATGAATTGTATTTTTAGAGAAAATATTTGGTGGACGGTATAAGGTAAAAAATTATGGAGTATGTGTATAGATAAATAGTATTTCAGTTGTTTAATGTTGATATAAAACATCTTAATGGGGTCATTTAGTCTTTTCTATACTTACACGTAAGTGGGAAAATATGATAAGGTAAATTTTCACTAGTATCCAAAAGACTCTATGGATGTACTATTCCCTATAATTCCTTATTGATCTTATTAATAAGTCTACAATATTCTTAGTGATAATATATTATATACCCCCATAAAAGCTTTTCTGGTTATATATCAATGAAATTATAAGGTTTCATAGAAAAACTTTATCAATTGTATCTCATCATGACCCTCATTTCACATTGAACATATAGATGATTTCTTAATGGAATATTAACAATGAGACATGTTTAAGTATTTCTTATCATCCCAAGATTGATGAGTAGTCTCAAAGGACTATAAAAATTATGGGAGACATGCTAAGATTGTGTTCTCTGGATTTTCCAGGTTTGTGATATCATTATATACTTTTTTTGAACAATCTAATAATAATATCCTTCATTGAAGGATTTGGATGAAACCATATGTAACATTTTATAGGAAGAGGTGTAATAATATAACCAGTTGGGAATAATTTAGAGAAATACATATATATTTCATAGAGCTTATAAAGGAGAATATTGTTAAATTATAGACTATTCTGTATCATATTAGAGAATCCTGAAGAAAAAATAGAGATATGTTGATTATAATAACCTAGCCTTGAAGATTATATAATTAAATGTCCTTATACTGTAATTATATTTATTTATATCCCAAATATCCTTTATGGTTATATATTTATAGAAATAGGTAAAACTCAAACAAAAACAAAAACATATCTTATAAAGTTGACACTTCTACAAAGTATATATTCTCCAAAAATATAAAAATATTAAAATAAAAAACCTTTTCTTTTCATGTTAAATCATTATGACTTTCAAATTATCAAATTCTTTATTTTTAATAATCAATAAAACCAATTAAACATATATATATAAAAGTGTTATGATCATGATAATAACAATAAGAAACATAAAATTAAGAAATTTGTTGGTCCATTGAAAAAATGAAAACCTATAAAATGTGTACCAATATCATAATATTATTTGACTGTGTGAAAGAAATCATATTGAAAGGAAAACACACACTTTTTCTCATAAAAAACCTTTAAACCCATAGTATGAAAATAGAAAACCATTTTGAAAACTTAGGGAATTATATGAATAACACATGTTAAACTTGTTTCATAAATAACTTATGTCAGATTTATTTTTTGGTGACTAATACAAATATAATTGTTTTAAAATGTGACGCTTATAACATATATAGGATGTAAGAATAAACTAAAAAACATGTCACTATTCATGTAATAAAATATCAACATATGTAATAAAAATATTCATTTCAAAAATATTCTTTCAACTTATAATTCCTATGTCAAACATTTTTTAGATCTAATTAAAATATAACTTTAATGAAAAATAATTTTTTAGTTTTTTATTTCAATCGGGTAATCAAGGTGATATTCATTTAAGGATTAACTTGAAATCCTCACACCTTTTATTTTTTATATTAAATCAATTTATGAAATTAAAATAAGTATACAAGATATTTTTATATAATATATAAAATTAAATAATAAAAACATTACTTATTGGAAAACTCTTTTTATGCGAGTAAGTGTGTTTATTTTAAAATTATCATTTTACATGTTTAAACTTTTATTTAATAAAAATACTATAAAATTATTAATTATAAGCATAAAATTCAGTAATATATTAAATCATAGTTTTTTTAAATAAAATTTGTTACCAAGGTTAAAAATTAATTACTATGGTTAAATTAGGTTATGGTAAAAAAATAAAAGTTAAAATATTATCAAAAAAATAAATATATTTTTTATAATATAATGGTTGAGGTGAGTTTCAACCCACACTCACTTTAAACTCCCCCTTTCCTAATTTATTTAACATTTACACTTGAATATTAACCTGACATTATTGGAAATGTGAGGTTTACTCCCTAAAATACCATTCCTTTAATTTATAAAAGGGAAACCCTTCCCCCACATCAAAACTCACATTCACATTGAAATTACCCATAAAAATATACCAAATTTATCCTACTTGAACCCTCCAATTTGTTCAAAATATTCTAGTGACAATTAGTGTGACAGCTTTAGATTTTATGATTTATTTTTTCATTAAATTAATTTAATTTCATTGATAACATATTTTACATACAACACTGAGTTTATAGAAACCATGATATAATATTTAATTATTGTTCTGTAATATGATAGAGGTCACCTAGACATTGGATTGGGGGGTATGAAAAGGAATAAATAAATTGTGAAATTAATTTTTATCGAATTTATCAAATCAATTCATTGGTTATCAGTTAATTATAAATTAAAATAAAAGCTTTTGAATGTAATTGAAGATGTTTTACCAAAAACTAGTCTTTAGGAACAAAATGTGTTTTTATCTTAAAAACATAAATTAATATATATTGATAAATTATTTTAATTAAATTATTTGAAAATATTTCACTCAAATATTTTAATATTCATCTATGATTTTTTATATGGTAAGGAATAATTGTAAACTCAATTTTTATATTAAAAATACATTTTTGAAAATGATTTTTTTCTTATTTTTAACAGTTGTTGTTAAATGATTTTTTTTTAAAGAAACTGAATCATTTAAAATTAATAACCTATTCAAAAACATAAAAAATAATATTATTTAATTTGGTGAATTTTATTTTCGGATATAATAAATTGGAACTTCGGTACATATTTGTCTCCTTAGTAAAGGTATATTAGGTAATTAATGTTAACAATAATGTGATAAATCTTTAAAAATATATTTAAAATATAAATTATTCTGATTGGATGAGTTTTGTTTGACAATCTACATCCAATATTTGAATATATGCAAACATAGTGCAATTTTTAATTGATGAGGAATTTAATATTGTTTTATGTAATTAATTAATCTTAAATGTCACTCCCTTTGTTTTAATATCTCAAATATTTTTCCATTAGGAAAAAATATATTTTTATTTATAAATGGTTACTATAATTAATAATGACTTTTTTTATCATGGAAACTTATTTTTTATTTTTAACAATGGGATAATTACACTAAATGAAAACACAACGCTGACAAAGAAATTTTTTAGTTAATAAAAATTAAAATAAATAATTTTAAAAATATTAAAAGTAATACAATTTCGATGAACTATTATAGTGAAAAAAAATTCATACATTACAATTACATTCTTTTCATGATAAAAAGTTAATAGTGATACAATCAAGTATCTAAAAGGTTTAGTTTATTTGTTAAATTATGTGCAAACGTCGCTTATACGTAATTAAACCTAAACATTATTTAAATCCTTTTTATTTAACCACTTAAAATATCTCATTTTATCCTCGATATATATATTCACCTAATGATATACATCATATAATGTGATGAGCTAAAATCCGAGTAACGGGAGGAAGATCATGGGAGGATAAGAGGAATTAACTAATAGTACGTGGGTTATTATAATCAACACCATCATATATAAGTATAGGATCATCATAATAATCATGAGTGAAACATTTTATTATCAAATGGAATATGGAATAGGCATAATAATGGAACATCATAGCATAGTGGTCAAATACCACATAATTATGTGAACAAAGCTAGAATCTTATTTACACAAAATATATATGCATAAATAGTAACATCATTTTGTGAAGAAATATTAAATCAAGATCACACATAATAAAAATAATACCATGAGATATATGACATTACCCAATTTATTGTGTGGATATATAATTCTTGGCCCCTCTATGACATCATAAAATTATCGTAATCATTAATGACACATGGAAAGGTAACATATAAAAATTATAATCATAAAATGAACCAATGAAAATGAATGGGTTTCACAAAGGATTTAACATATCATACTTCATGGAATTACATTTGGGGTTCCCAAATGAGTAAGGTATATATTTTTTTTATAAAATATTTTTTTTCTTTGAAAAAGAAACAATACAAAAGGATTCAAAGTTATGTTTTGGAACAATATACTCTATTTAATATATCATTGTATTTGGATTGGAAATAATTTTTGTATAGAAAAAACAAGTATTTCCAAAGAAATATAATTGAAACAATATTGAATGGATAATTTTATTATATTTAAGTAATATCCATACTGAAAATTATGTGAAATTGGTAATAACCCAAAATAGAGGGATTTGGGTTTGAGAATCCCCATGCCTTAAATCCAATACAATTTCATCAAATTTGTATATCCTTAATAAAAACATTGGATTATTAAAACATTGATCCATAGGTGAATAGTTTTATGTTTTAACTAATGATTAGTTATATTCATCAGATTTTATTCAATACTTCCCTTGATTAAAGTTCAAATGTTTTGATATTTATTTGCATTAAAAACATCCCATTTTATTTGGATTTCAGAATTGATTTCCAAGAAAATTTATACATAAGTAGAGTTAATTAAATAATATTAAAATAAATATATTTATCAATGCATATGTTATATATAATTTCATATAGCCTTCCATAATGTGGGTGATAAGAATGGAGTTTGAAACATCCCTTTGGTAGTTAACTAGTGGTTAACGAGACGTAGTCGAAAGAAGAATATAGAGAAACATGAAATATAAATATATCCTAAATAAAATATGTCTCGTATATTATAATGATTAATTTTATGTTAACATATAATGAACTGATATTAGAATATTCTGGTTTGGAAGGAATAGAAAAAAGAGGAAGATAAGAGGGAAATTATATGTGAAGTTGATTAGAACTTTCCCTTTTCTCATTGTCGCTTTTTTTCTATAGAATTTAAATAATTTGATTCTTTGAGTTGGTTTTTTCCAAAAAGATCAAATAAATCTATGGTTCTTAACAGATGGTATTTGGCTATATCCTAGTATTAGGTAGTAGAAAGGTATCTAGTTTCATAAGGGTGGGTGAGGGGTTATTTATACTTTAGGAGAGAGGTATTTTTGAGTAATAATATTCAATAAAATATTATATACAATGTAAAAAAATTCAATTTTGATATTTTTTAAATTGTGAAACATATTTCATTTAAATTACAAGATTTTAAGACTTTAGAACACTTTATTATTTGAATTTCATATTTTAATGGAATTTGTTAAAAAATAGAATTTTTGAAGTACTTTTTCGATTTGGAAAACATGTTTACAGAATTTAAATGACCTTTTTTTAAATAAATATGTTTTTCATCAAAAATACTTATAAAATTGATTTTTTTCATTTTTATATCATGATTAATGTAATTTAAAATACATAAGTAATTAAAAAATCTATATTTTAACTATTCACCTTGAAATTTAAGTATTTTTTAAAAATACCATGAAACGCCCATTGATTTGGAATATATTATTATCTTAATAAAATACATTAATATTTATATTTTTGAATTTACTTTTTATATTGGTAAAACATTTTTTTTTGAAAATAAATCCTTTCTTTATCAACTTGATATTTTTTTGGAAAAGAAAATAAATATAAAATTGATTTGGTCCTTAATAAGTCATGAATATTATAATTTAAAATACATTAGTTAGTAAAAAACTATATTTTTAATATTCACCTAAAATGATTTCATAAAATTACCAAAATATTACCCCTAGAAAATTTAAATGTAATGATTCTTAAAATAACATTAATATTTTCAAAATAATTTTCTAACATAGGTAACTTTAATATTTAATATAAAAAATTATATTTTTATAAAATAAATTAAAATATAGTTTAATAAAAATGTTCTTTAATTTTCATTGATTTTTTAATCATGATATTTATTTTATTGAATTATAATCATTATATTTTCTTATATTACTCATGATGAATATTATTTAAATTTCATTTTATTATTATTAGGTGAAATTGATATTCCAATTGTTAGGTTACTTTTCGCAATAGTTAGGTTACTATTCTCAATGGTCACGTTACTATTCTAGCGGTCACATTTCTATTTAAATAATCACATAACTATTTCTATGGTCATGTTACTTCCTATAATTACAACTTTATTTCATCATACATTTTTCACTAAAATTAAATTGAAGATTTTATATTTTCATTTCCAATGATGTAAATCATTTTATTAATATGATTTTTGTAAAAACCTTACAATTTATGATATATTTATCCCTAAATAAATTTTATTCCTTTATTATCTTGTTTTACATGCAACAGTATGTTTTAACGAACATCGTTGTACTATTAAAATACTGTTATTATTTAAACATTTATAATATAACATCTATGTTAAACTAAGGGTAATTAATATGATTAAATATATTATGAAATATATATAAAGGTCTAAATTAATATAAATTTATTGATAAATGCTTCGTATATTGTCACACATTTTTTTGGTAAAGTCATTTCATTCATCAGAACTTTGCTTCTTCAAAAAAGATTTTTTTATTTTTAAACTAAAACATTATAATTAATTTATATAACTTTTAGAAAATGTGTTTATTAAAATGATCCTAGTTGATGAAATTATCATGAAAAAATGAACATATGGTTAAATTTCGATATTTTTCAAAAAATATTATTTTTTCATTGAATTTATAAAATTACAAATTTTAGAAAAATAATCATTGTTTTTCTCTAAATTATGTTATTTAAAAGTCTCATTAAGGTTTTACTTTGATTTTAAGTAACATAAAGGTTTTTTAGTTATATTTAATTCTTTTAATTCTTTTTAAATATTATTTATTTTTTATTCTATTATAATTTTATTTTTTATCAGAAAAAATATTCTTATCTAAATATTATTTTAATGTACATAATGTTTTCAATTTTAATTAATTAAAATAACCACAAATGAGGTATTATTTAATTAAAATTAATATATTATATATCTTAATTTCAATGAAAATATGATGAAAATTTTTAGTCATTTAGTTAGTTTATAATTATCTATTCCATAAAAAGTGAATTTTTTAGAAAACCTCTTTTCGTGGCACTTGTGATTTTTATTTTAAATTAAATTATATCACTTTTATGAATTTAATGAGATAAAATGTACCCCCTATTTTTAGTAATTATAATTTATATTATATTAAAATTTTAATATAATTTTGTTTCATAGTGAATATTAAAATAGTAAAAAATAACTAGTTACCTTGGTAAAAAATAAAATGGTAAAGGTTGGTAACCTTAGAGGTGAAGGGGATAAAATTTCTAAAACATGTTTATTATTAGATTTTTAGGTGGTTACAAGAATTCATATGTACTCTAATCACTTAATTTACAATTTTCATGAACTATTATTGAGAGTGACTTCCAATTATTGAACAATTTTTGGTATTTTATAAAAAGTCACTCCTCATACTTTATAAAAGATCACCCCCTATCCTCTCCTATACACACATAAAAATCTATTGGGATAAAATAAACCTTTTAAAATATATCTCCTATATCATTATCCACATTCTATTTCTTTTTTTCTTCCCAAAATACAAACCACCAGGTCCTTAAAAGGAGATATAAATGAGGTTCTTCTTAGGAAAGGTAATCATCTTCACCGAGCTCCTAATTTTTTCTTATTACTTTTCTAGGTTAAATAATTTAAATAAAATTAAAATATTATATCACCATCATATCATCTATACAGTGATTGTATTATTGTGATGGACTAATATTTATCCATATCCTCTTCCATCAAATGGTAAACAAAACCATCTTTCCTGTGTACGACAGACTACCGCCTCATGATCTAATATAATTCATTTTCTATAATCACCTCTCAAAGCTATTCATGATAGTTGATTTGATATTTTGATATTATATTTATTATATGATAATCATTATATTAAATTGACATATCATATACCCTCTTACATTATCATCTATTGAAAAATGATATCATCATTCATGTGTGTGGCAGACTATCACCTCGCAAAGCGATGCGATTCATTTTTGTATATATGAAACATGAGGATGGTATATTAAAGTGAATATGAAGAAAAATTATGAGATTTATGATATAAATATAATTACTTAAATACAATATAAAACATACCTTATTTCAAATCTGACAAATAGAAACATTACTCAAGTATACCTATGGCTAACCATCACCATGATTGTAATGTACATTATTTTCTATAACCATATTTCCGGGTTTGTTTAAAAGGTTTAATTTTTTTATTAAAATTATAATGGTGTAATTATTATTATTCTATAGATGATGGAATAATGAACCCTTTGACAGTGGCTAACACACCAATTCCATTTTTAAATTATGAAATGATCATCCTAAAAAAACTCAATGTGGATAAAAATGAATAATAATTAAATATGTAATTGAAATAAATGAATCAAATGGTTTAAGAATTAGGGATTAAACTAAAAAAATTGTCTTAAGAGAATAATTAATTTATATATTTTTATTATATATGAGATAAAATAAAAACATGATAATGTCTAGACTCGTGGTATGAGTTTCATCTCAAAACATACTTCTTTGAGAAACATGTTATTTTATGAACCTAAATTATTTTAACTGGTGTGTATACATACCTATTGTATATTATATCATTAATCCTTCACAGGAAATTATATTTTATGTAATAATTACTTTACTTTATTCAAGGGAGTTATGATTCAAAAGTCATCGAAGCGGTATGAGATCTCTCTAAACCACCCTTTCTATTGGGATTTGACCATTATCTCTCTTAATCACTTTATCTCTCTCTTTAATGTTGTGGAGTGAAATTAAATTAGGTATATATTTCAATAAAAATTATACCTATAGTATTATCCCTTCCATTTATAAGGAAATACACTCCTTATTCTCATTTCTCAAATTCCCTGATTATGAAATTTACTTTGATTACGGTATGAGAAAATATTATGAAAACCCTTTTATTTCTATGGGTAATTATTATTTTATACATTAGTATTTTTCTAAATTATATGGAAGACATAAATCATAAAAAATTTATAATGTTTATGCACAAATAAAACTCTAATTTATTGGGTAAATCATTAGTCTTGTGAGGTGTCATGTATGGGATTAATGAGAAAATGTAATCCATTATCGGACTTTGTCCACCAAACGATCTTGTTTAGAAATTTATCCTCCACTGATGATTATATATTGTTATATATTTCTTTTAAATTTCTTATGATTACATTATCTTATGATACCATGTTCTTTATGTTATTCTCCAATGTGATTACTCTAGAGACTTCCCTTTTATGATATCATGTTATACATTTGACTCATTTGGTATGATACCTTATCATGGTTAGTCCCTTATTGGGACATCTTGATCAACCCTTTTATCTATGTATTCCCTAGGTTTTCCAATAATTGTTAGGATCATGAACTGATTTACTATCTCTTTATGTATAATAAAATAATTTTAAATTTTAAATTTCACATTGATGCATTATGAACCTAGTATTCAAATGATATTAGAACTCGTGATATGTAAGTTGTAATTAACTGTTTTTATGTTGAAAATCATTAGATAATATTTTTAAAAAGACTACATTTATACATGATTTATTTTCTATAGTTTTTTCTTGGGGGTGTTAATTCTATCATAAAATATGATAAAGGTTTTTTCATTCAACTTTTTTTATTTATTCTTTCCCCATTATAATATTCCTAATTTCAATGGGTTTAGTCCTTGGATGATATTTTTTATAGGGGAACATTTTAGTTAGTTGTGGATTTGGAGTCTATCACCAAGGTTTTGAGTTCGAGTCCTTTATATAAAAATGCCTGAGTTTCCTGAATAAATCACTCGTGGACCCTCTACCCCATGTAGAAGTAGCCCAAAAGCACAAGTGTCGTTACAGTTAGGAAAATGGTTGTGGGTGTACATAAAGACATTTGGTGTGGGAGATGGCCCACCAATACCTTATAACCACCTGGGCCTAAAAACCTTATGTACCTTTTCTACTTCAGTAGTGGTGTAGTGGTGCAAGGTCTAGGGCCATTCCAATGGTGTTTGATGAGGTATGGGGTTTGATTCATGGGAGCCTACTCTTGGGGGAATTTCTGCCTCCCATGCTCCACTCACCTTATTGGGTATTGTGGTGTTTCACTGGGGTGGTAATAAGGGTAAATGACACCTAGCTGATGGGTTTCGATGTCGAACCATCGCTGATCAGACTGTTACCTCATCAGACACTCTGTCACCACGGCTGGAAATGGATCCTTCCTGGTTGGGATTATTTTGAATGACCTCTTCATGTGAGGGGGTTTATAGGTGTGGAGGGTTGGAAAATTACACTCCCAGAGATGCCCATTAAATATAAATGAGAAAATATGTTGACAAATGTAATCATATTTATTAATGCAATAAAGTGTTTTGGTTTCCCTATTTTCTATTTATGTATAATACAATATCATATAATATAAATTTTATTTATTTAAGAAAATGATATCATTTATAATGTATGGGTCATTAAAATATTCCCCCAATTATAAATTCAAACCCCAAATTTTTAAAACATGTTCCTTGTTTAGAATAGAATAGGGTATTTATGTTTTATCATTTCCTCTGGTTCCCACTTCACCACTTGATATTTATAGTTTTCACACAACACTTTGAATAGGTGAGTTTCCCTATTATGTAGAACTTTTTCTCTAATTTACAATATCTTCACAATATTATCCTCGTAAGATATTCCATTCTCTAGTTATACAACCTTTGGATTTAGTACTTTCGATGGATCAGGTATGTGTTTCCTTAGAAGAGATACACGGAACATATCATGAACACAAGACATGTTTTGTGGAATTTCTAGATGATAGTCCGTTTATCCAAGGAAATAAATGATCTGAAAGGGTCCAATGTATACAATATTAATCTTCTGTTTATTTCCAAACTACATTACTATCTAAAATAGTGATATTAAAAGGAAATTTCCATCTCTAACTTCAAACTCATAGTCCTTTCAACCACTATTGAAATAGCTATTCTGTACACTCTAAGAAGTATTTATATATCGTTAGATAGATTAAACATTTTTTTACACCTCTTTCATAAGATCGGGTCCATGTAGTATTCGTTCACCAAATTCATCACAAAAAGTAATAGTTTTATATCAATTCCCATAGAGAGTTTCATATGCATATATTTGATTACTTGAGTGGAAGGAGTTTTTTCTGGGAACTAAACTAATAAGAGATATTGACCCCACCCACCCTGAAATTCCATTCAGAAGGACATCAGGATGTCCTTGAGTGTATGAATTCTCATTTTATATTAGCCATCTGTTTGGGGGTCATAGGTCATACAGAAATTCAATTCGGTTTTAAGATCATATTAAATACTTTTAAAGAATTTAGTTGTGAAGCTCGGATCAAGATTATAGATAATTGAACTAAATTCCACATGCATCTTCACCACATGTTTTATGTATATCATATAGAGTTGTTCAAGTGAGAAATCTTCCCAAATAATGATGAATATATAAGTTTAGATGAGTTGGTCAAATAATAGTGATATTTTGTTACATCCTATGAATTTTTGGGAAATTAATCACACGGTCTTTGGTGATGTACTTAAATTTCTATGTTTGTATGGGTAATGTCTACAACAATCCCTTGGACTTCTATCACAATAATTTAACATTTGGACTCAACAAACGATTTGAGATGTACTCGGTAATGTCCTTCTTCATAATTTCAAAAATAAGTTCTCTCAATGATTACAGTATATTTTGGTACTTCTAGTATGGATGGGGAAATATGAGCTATGTGAATTATCTAATAGATCTTTCTTTATCTCAGGAGATGAGGTTACCCAAAATCTAGTTCAAAATGGAATGAAACTATCTCCATTCATATTAAATTCATGAATATTCCACTACTTTACTACATACACATTATGTTGAAGATTTAGATCATCCCTATGTGCATCAATGAAATTATCTTTGATAAAAGGAGGGAAAATAAGATATAATTTATTATCTATTATTATAATTTCTAGACACATTCATTTCATATATTTGATGATTACTTTTTCTCAAAATACATCATGGATAGTGTACCATGTTCTTCTATCCTAGGAGCATCATCTTCTTTGTTATCATTTTCATGATGGTAGTAAAAGATAAACCATAGTCCTTGATCATCTTTAACCATTTTCAATGATGCATGTGTAGACGTCGAAAAAATCCGTTGCTCCCAAATGAAGTTCCGGATGAGGAAAGCGATGTCATATTTGGAGTCAGAAGGATGTTTCGGAAGGCCCGAAGGCCTTGCGCGAAATATCGGAGGCCCGCGCGCAATATTGGCTATGCGTGCGCAATCCTTCCGGGATTCGCGCAATGGGCCGAGTCGGCGTGTAATTTTCCGCGCCCGACGCCCGTGCGCGGCCCTATTGCGCGCCGGGCCCCTATTCTGCGCCCGCGCCGCGTTGCGCGCTCGCGAGCCGAATTGCGCGCCCGCGAGCCGAATTGTGCGCCCGGGGTTGCCAATAAATACAAGGAAACCCCCAACGTTTTGAAGGTTGCCAGAATTCGAATGGTCGCTCGTGCGCGCAATCCCGCCCCATCCGCGCGCAATGTCGATCTTCAGGTAACCTCCTTTATTTCGCGCAACCCCTTTGGCTTCTTTCCTTTGACCAACTCCTCACCCCAAGGCCTTCGCGCGTAAAAGAAGTCTCTTGCGCGCAATTGCCCCCGGGTGCGCGCAATCCAGCCCGATTGCGCGCACCCCCCCTTACTAAGTGGTCATTCGTTAAAGAATGGGCCGTTGCCCCCGCGTGCCATCAAAAGCCCGGTGCGCGCAATCTCCATCTTCCGCGCGCAAAGCGCTGCCCCATTGCACGTCATCCCGCCCAATTGCGCGCCGACCCGCGGTATTGCGCGCCAAGTTCCTCTTTTGCGCGCAAACCACCAAGGGTCGCCCCCTTTGACCCCCTGAGGGTACCCGCCTGCATGGCGCCCGATGATCTTCATCCCGGGTGCCCGCACCGTACGTTGTCTTCCCGTGCGGCCCTCCAGGATCGCGCGAAGTGATACAGACCCATTGGCGGCACCACCTCGTCCGCGCTGCAGGACGTTAAACTTCCAAGCATCCATCGTCCACGCTGCAGGACGTTAAACTACCAAGCATCCCTCGTCCGTGCTGCAGGACGTTAAACTGCCAAGCATCCATCGTCCGCGCTGCAGGACGTTAAACTGCCAAGCATCCCTCGTCCGCGCTGCAGGACGTTAAACTGCCAAGCATCCCTCGTCCGCGCTGCAGGACGTTAAATTGCCAAGCATCCCTCGTCCGCGCTACAGGACGTTAAACTGCCAAGCATCCCTCGTCCGCGCTGCAGGACGTTAAACTGCCAAGCATCCATCGCCCGCGCTGCAGGACGTTAAACTGCCAAGCATCCATCGTCCGCGCTGCAGGACGTTAAACTGCCAAGCATCCATCATCCGCGCTGCAGGACGTTAAACTTCCAAGCATCCCTCCTCCGCGCTGCAGGATGTTAAACTGCCAAGCATCGATCGTCCGCGCTGTAGGACGTTAAACTGCCAAGCATCCCTCGTCCGCGCTGCAGGACGTTAAACTTCCAAGCATCCATCATCCGCGCTGCAGGACGTTAAACTGCCAAGCATCGATCGTCCGCGTTGCAGGACGTTAAACTGCCAAGCATCCCTCATCCGCGCTGCAGGACGTTAAACTGCCAAGCATCCATCGTCCGCGCTGCAGGACGTTAAACTACCAAGCATCCATCGTCCGCACTGCAGGACGTTAAACTGCCAAGCATCCCTCGTCCGCGCTGCAGGACGTTAAACTGCCAAGCATCCATCGTCCGCGCTGCAGGACGTTAAACTGCCAAGCATCCATCGTCCGCGCTGCAGGACGTTAAACTGCCAAGCATCCATCGTCCGCGCTGCAGGACGTTAAACTGCCAAGCATCCATCATCCGCACTGCAGGACGTTAAACTGTCAAGCATCCATCGTCCTGCAGGACGCTAAACTGCGCCTCGTCCGCGCTGCAGGACGTTAAACTGCCAAGCATCCATCATCCTGCAGGACGCTAAACTGCGCCTCGTCCGCGCTGCAGGACGTTAAACTGCCAAGCATCCATCGTCCTGCAGGACGCTAAACTGCGCCTCGTCCGCGCTGCAGGACGTTAAACTGCCAAGCATCCATCGTCCTGCAGGACGCTAAACTGCACCTCGTCCAAGCTGCACGACGTTAAACTGCCTAGAATATGGGCCTCCTCAAGGTGTAAGCCCCAAACACCATCGTCTAGCAAGACGTTAAACTGTGATCCACCCACTTCGTGCGTGCCAGCAGCCTAGACCTCCTCGTGAGTCGGCTTGCCAATGTCCAGCATGACGTGAAACTGTGATCTACCCAGCCGTTCCATCCTCCTTCGTGCGAGGTGGTTCGGTTCAATCCTCCGCCCGGCAGCCTCGACCTCCTCGTGAGTCAGCTTGCCATCGTCCAGCATGACGTTAAACTGTATATCCGAACTACGCTGACTTTGATCCGCGCTAACGCGCGGTACGTAGGAAGCCTCTACGGGGTCCAAGCTCTTCACTCCATCATCCATCCTGATCCTTACCCGGGACGCCACATCCCGGTGGGGTCATGCCATTTCATTCCACTCCACTTCACTCGGGAAGCCTCCCATGTGCTGGCCCCAGCGTCGGAGGTTCCCCGCAAGGGGTTCTGTCATCTGATCCACTCCTCGTGTTGATCAGTCTGATGTCGTCCCCGCTGGACGTTAAACTCACGGCATACCCCGTGTTAAACATGGGAAGCTGAGGAAAACCTCAGGTAACGCAGTTCCCCGCACCCAGCCCGGGATGCCTCAGGCCATCACGCCTTCGAGAAGCCCTATTAGGGACGGAAGTCAGACATGCAGAGCCGCAGTGTTAAGACACGCCCCCAACACCCAGAGTTACCCGGTCTCCTCACCGCGGGTTGCTGCCCCGACCAGACTCCTTGGAGCATCTGGGTGGAAGCAGCGTAATTAACCGGTGTCCATGAAGATATGGCACCGGGAACGAGATTCACTAACATTCTTAAATCTATGAGGGAGACCCGGATTAGGAGACGAGTTCCGAGGAGACGTCCACGGAAGGAGGAGTCGACATCCCATCATCCCGGTTTCGATCAAGGAGCAGACGTCCCTGAATAAGGGACAGATGCCGCCCGCCTTTGAATGCGGGACTGCGGGGCCACAAGCCGCGCTCCCATCCCCTCAGGTCGACGGGTGCACGCGCGAACACGTCCTGGCGGAACAGCGTCGGAACAGAAACCCGATGCACATCTGCACCGAAATAGAAAATGGTGAACCCGACGTGAATCTCTTCTCCTCAATACCAAGACCGATAGCTTTCAGAGGTGTTGGAAGACTAGCATGTTGCCCGGACGAGCATTCAGCACCGGGGCACGGAACCCGCCAGGGGATGGGGAAGGGAACTCGGGCACTCTGTCTCACGACGTCGATGGCCTGGGTTCCCCCCACGGAAGGTGTCGTGGCACTAATGATTGGTTGTTGATTCCATTTCCTGTCAGTATTAATGGGTTCTTCTCCCTGCTTTCAGGAATCAGGTCGCCCAATCTAGTTCCCGATCGTCGCCCGTCCACTGGCGCAGGGGTAGGGGAAACACCGACGCGGCTACTCCGCGCGGTCCCGCCCGTTCCACAGCCGTCCCAGCAGCCGCAACTGCGGGACAACCACGCCCTCTCTCTCCCTCGGAGGTCATCCAGAGAAGGGTGATCAACAACTTGGTGCGGAGATACGAGGAAGAGGGAGTCATCCCCACCAGGGACATGGCTCGCCTAGACCTCGAGGAAGCTGCACCTCGCCACCAACGCTGCCCCCGAGGGCTGCGCAGGGAGGCACCACTGCCTACCTCGACGTCCAACCGCTTCGGGAGTTTATCCCTGGAACGCTCCGACAGCTCCCTCCCCTATGAGTATGAGGTGGAGGATGTCCAGGACCACCCTATCCGAGATTCTCTCCAGGGATCCGCGATAAGGGCTCCTGCCAGGCCACGTCGACACCGCCGCCAGGCTTCTCAAGTCGAAGAACGGGCTCCCCACCTGCCTGCGCCACTAATCCCGACTCGTCTGACCCGACGCCAACGTCGGGCACAAGCGGAAGAGGATTCCCACCTTGGGGCCCTAGCAACAGTGGCCGCGTTGGCCCAAGACACTGCTGGCTCCAGTCACCAGGCCCCTGCGCATCCTGAGCAGGGGCACTTCTATGCCCGACCTGGATCGAGGCCCTGACCGCCCCAAAGGCAGGTTGGGTTGACTCTCCCGGTTGCTGGTACAGGCAATAGCCACCGCGGACCACCTCGCGGTAGCGCTATTCACCCGCAGGGTCTACTCCGTGTGGCTGATCCAATAGGCATGGGTTATCCCACCTTCCGATCCCGGCCCGGAGGCCCGCCTGGAATCATCTCTCCCCGCGTCTCCTTTGATATCTGTCCCGGTGTTCCTCGCACCTTGGTTTCCAGTCCTCTTGGCCCTAGCACCGATGTGTCCAGAGGACGCCAGGACAGAGATCAGCCATGCCCCGAAGAACCACCTAGGGGCAGGAAGGCGAGGCGTCGACATCGAGGGAGGAATGTTAGGGAATTCCAGACAGAGATCTGATCGGTTCGTTTCTCTGATATAGAGGCGGAGTATGATTCTGCGACGGAGCCCTCCCCCCGATCCCGCCAGTCAGGGGAATGGGTAGGAATGCGGCACGTCAGCCTCGTACTCCCCGAGAGCGAGATCGATGTGATCCCCGCTTCTCTTTGAAGGTATATCCGGAGTAGCGAGGGCCTGGTAGACCTCCAAGGATCAAGCTTGCGGTTGGTACCGGCCCCTCCGTAAGCGCCTTCTTCCTCGATCGGAGAAGTCGGAGTCCTTTTCTGGGGACTGACGGTCGAGCCACGATCTAGTGCACCCTCGGTGAGCACCGACGCTACGGCAGGATGTTCGCTCGCCGACCCGTCCTATCGTGATGTGGTAGCTGGGCCCCCACAACCCTTAGAGGGCGGCCCAGGATATGGAGGCCAATCGGCCTGCTCGCCGTATTCACCGCCGGCCAGCCCGCCGGCCCGCCTCGGCACCACTGCCGGTTCCCCGTCCATTCCCAGTCGCTGAAGGGGACCAAGAAGACCTGGGTCCCGAGTTTGAGTCGTGGAGCTTCTGGACCGTCCTTGTAGAGGGCCACTTCCCTGAGAAGTTTTGGCCAGTCGCAGGACCGGACTTTGATGCACCATAATCGCTCACCCCGGATGAGTTCGAATGCTTCCGCCGAACTCTCTGGGAGACTCACTCTCGTCTTCAACGCCTAAAATGCCATATCCCGGGAGTCAAGCACACATGGAGGATATTGGTGAGAAGTTCCATCAGATTGACCTGGCCACGCTCCCCACGGTTCGGCACCCCGGGTCATTTGGGCACCACAGGGCCCTCCAACAACGATGCGTTGAGTGTTTTCAAGTACTCCGCAAGGTTATCAAGGAAGCCACCCCCCACGTGTACATCCATGGATGGGGCAGTACACTGCCCTACGCTTCAGTGCGATTCACCGACAGCCCGACTCGCTGGGTGGCCCTGAGGGTACATCCCCAGGGACGGAAATGGTCAATATGGCGGACCTATCGAGAGAGGGGAACGGCTTAGAACTTCTCGACAGGGGATCTCCCCCCGAAGACAAGCCGTCGTTGGATCCATCGGTGAGAGTTACTCGTCACCAGAGGAACCTCCTAGGTCTCCCCACACCCACTGAAGCACTGACGTTGAGCCGAAACGTCAGCAAAGGTAAAGAGCACGGCGGGGCTATAAAGCCCACCGACCCATCTGCCTCCATACAGAGGGCAGATGCGGATCCCGAGAAGGCCACGCTACGTCAACAGCTCGCCAAGCAGAATAATCTTTTTGACCAGCTCCTCGCCGAGTGCGCTGCAGAGCGGCGGCCTGACTACGATGATCCTAGGCCAGGACAGCAGGGACAGGAACAACCACTCCTCGACGAGACTCTCCCGGGTAACCGTGATTATGCCGTGTTTGCCGACATGGGAGAGGCCATTGCCTATGGAAAGAGGGCACGGTATGTTTCACCACACCCTCCCGAACGGCGTGACTACCTGAGAGACCCCGCTCGGATTCCTCCCATTACCCCAAGGGCCGCTCTGTCCGCCATCCCACGAGCTGCCGAGTTCGACGACCCGGTCGACGACCTGATTGAAGAGCCATGCAATGCGCTCGTGGTTAGAGATCCTCGCCAGGACTGGAACCCATGTCCGGACGATCCGATGGCGGCACTCATCGCCCGCTTGGAAGCCTTGGAGACTCGGCAAGTGGTGATCCCACCGGACGGCAAGCCATACCCAGCATGGGTGGATGACATGCCGGAACCTCCGGGATTTGGGAACCCCACTTTCGCCCCCTTCAACGGGACTGGAGATCCGCCAAAACATTTGGACCATTTCAACTCGAGGTGCGGGCCTATGCTGGGAACTCCGGCGCAGCAGGAGGCCGCTAAACTTCGATACTTTGTCCAGACACAGGAAGGGCCCGCATTTGTTTGGTACAGCCATCTCCCCGTCGGGTCGATAACTAGCTGGGAGGACCTTCATAGACAGTTCCTCTACCAGTTCAGTTCCATGACCCGGAAGATGAGTATCGTAGAACTCTTCAAGTGCAAGCAAAGGCCTGATGAGCGAGTCGCGGATTTCGTCGCCCGATGGAAGGGTCTCACGTATTCCCCTGACATTTCATTGACTCAGAAGCAGTTGCTGACAATGTGCGTCGGGAACATCAAGACCAAGCTAGTCCCTTCCTTGATCACTCAGAATTACCCCAGAGGGTTCAGGGACTTCTCAGACAAAGCTCAACGTCTTGAGGAAGCCCTGCAACAGGCCAGTCAGGCATGCCCGCTACCTCCTACGATCCCTGCAAGGAGAGTCAGCAGGGCTGAGCCCGCTGCTATTGCCCAGATAGAGGCCCCTAGGCAGTTGGAGCTGCTGCCGGTGAGGCCAGCTCCACAACCTCACAGGAATCCGCCTCCACGGGCTCAGTTCCCGGCCCAGCAGCGGCAGCCCCAGAACCGGCCGGCCCCTCCGCGTAATGTACCGCCACAACCCAGGCGAGATAATCAGGGTCCACCTCCTCGGCATGCCCCTCCAGCCCCACGTCAAGACCACGGTCCCAGGGCCCCGCGATACCTGACTTACTCATTTCATGAGGATCAGGTCCCCGGTTATTTCCGGAGCGCCCTAGAGCAGAGGATTGTGCGACTGCCTGAGTGTTTGAGGCCAGAGGAGGCACATCTCACGGATAACCCCTGTTACTGCCCTTACCATCGGGCCCTGGGGCACACCATCCGGCGGTGATATGTGTTTAAGGACTGGCTCCAAGACCAGATTAACAACAATGTAATCAGGTTGGGCCCAGCTCCAACACAAGTGGCGGGTGTGTTCGTGAGATCAGATGACGATAGTGGCGATGAGGACGAATGGCAGCTGGTCTCCGACCGCGGATCCCAGAAGTATAATGACTGGATGGCCCGCAAGACGATCATTCGTTCCCATGGAATCATCCGTGTGCGCTTGAATCAGCCTAAGCCCCCAGAATCTGCAGGTTCTACTTCGGCATCGTCGTCCCAGCCTGCCTCTTCCGAGAAGAGCAAACGGCGGCGGCGCAAGAAGGAAGAGCGCGCCCCGCCAGTTCCGCCACTATCCCGCACTGTCGGCGATTTCAGGCCCCCGGAGATGGGGGTCCCTCCCCGGATCCGCCCAGTGATGAATGATTCGTCCGATGACAGTGTTGGGTACGCTTCAGTTAATACCGTCGAGCTGGTAAATCCCTTTTCGGTTCCCGACGTTGAAGAACACCAGGTGGACCTCCCTAGTGTCCCCGGTCGTCGCCACCGTCGGAGGAACCGCAACAACAGGAGTCGATGGGGAACAGCAGTTGGTACCTCCAGCCAGGCCGTGCATGCTACTGAGACTAGGCAGCGGGCTCAAAACCGAGCTCAGCGCGCGCAGCCCCCCCATCCGGGGATGACGGATTCGCCTCCTGCTCCGTTTGTGGTGTGGGACCTGGCAGAACTGCCTCAGCCGCGCCGCGACCAGCTCCGTCCTGCCAGGAGTCCATCCCGGTCTCCTAGCCCCAGTACGGTGACCACTTCCCGGGATTCAACCAGTGAACAGCGAGATGCGCCAAGCACCAGTCGGCCGCCGGTCCAACCGGAAAGGCCCGTCATGCCTCCAACCGCAGAGTAACCTCCTGCAACCAGGGGCTCGCGCTTGGCAAGAAAGTATGATGTCCTGAAGCACTTGGCCGACATCCCATCAAGGCTCTCCATCCTTGAGGCTCTGCGCCTGTCACCTGAGATGCGCGAGGCGCTCGCTGAAGCCCTGAAGATCCCCCTCCAGTTTGAGACGGAGGATGCGGCTGCAGAGGCCTTTCACGCCGAAGTGATTGAGAACGCTGAATGTCAGGCAGTTATCTCGTTCTCTGGTAAGGATGAAGACCCTCCTATACAGGGGCACATTCGTCCGCTGTATGTTACTGGCCAGTTCAATGGCCTTGAAGTCCGGCGCTGTCTTGTCGACACAGGGTCCGGGATTAACCTGATTCCAACTCGGACGCTCCGGATATTGGGGTTGTCTGAGGATGACTTGATTCCCTCCGACCTCAGGATCCAGGGGTACGACCGCACCGAGCAAACTTTGGTTGGCATGATACGTTTGAAGACCCAGTTCGGTGACCTGGTTTCCAACATCGAATTCATGGTAGTCTCTCAGGACACTGCGTATAACGCATTGATGGGAAGGCCATGGCTCCACCTTCATGCGGCGGTTCCCTCATCATACCACCAATGTCTTAAATACTCCCTTAATGGTCGAGTAGGCGTGCTTCAGGGAGATGCCTCTCCTTTTTCCTCATGTGAAGCCCACTATATGGACGCGGAATATTACAAGAGCAAGGATAAGCAGATCCTGGCAGGTGAGGTTGAGCATGTCGCTGTTGCAAGTGATCCCCGGGCAAGTTTGGATGATGCTTACGTCCTCCCGATCCATCGGTTGGACGTAGCCATGGTCTCGACGGCCTGTGAGTCTCCTCATGAGATGACCGCGACCGCCCATGCCAGCACCAGTGGCCCAGCAGGATCTAGTAGCCCCAATGCAGTTTCCAACGCAGTCTCTCCCGTGGACGATCCCTCCCCGAGTGGAGAGGACGTGGAAGATGCACCCCCAGCCTTTGAGGAGGGCATCTCCGCCACGGTCGATTAGTTAGTACAGGTGAACCTTGGAACCGAGGCGGATCCAAGACCCACATTGGTCAGTGCCGCCATGCCCTCTGAGGAGCGGCAGTAGTACGTGGACTTCCTCAGACAACACCGTGATGTGTTCGCTTGGGGATATGATGAGATGCCGGGGCTAGATCCTCAGGTAGCTGTCCACCGCCTTGGTCTCCCAGCGAACCATCGCGGGTTCAAGCAGCCTCCCAGGAAGATGCACCCATTCCACGATGCCATGGTTGAGGCCGAAGTTGAGAAGCTTATCAAAGCCAACTTCTTGAGGGATGTTCAGTACCCCAGATGGCTGGCCAACATTGTGCCGATCAGGAAGAAGAACGGGCAGATCAGAGTCTGTATCAACTTCCGCGATCTCAACCGCCACTGTCCGAAGGATGATTTTCCCCTTCCGGTGACAGAGCTGTTGATTGACGCCACGGCAGGGTTCCAAGCCCTCTCCTTCATGGATGGATACTCCAGATACAACCAAATCCGGATGGCCCCTGAGGATGAGGAGTTCACTGCCTTCAGGGCCCCCCAAGGTATCTTTTGTTACCAGGTCATTCCCTTCGGCCTGAAGAATGCAGGTGCCACCTATCAACGGGCGATGCACCGCATATTCAAGCCAATCCTCGGCACACTGGTGGAATGCTACGTCGACGACTTGGTGGTCAAATCGCGCCAGCGTCAGGACCATCTCAAAGATCTTGAGAAAGTGTTCGGCTTCCTCCGGTCTCGGCGCCTGAAGATGAACCCATTGAAGTGTGCCTTCGGGGTCACCGCCGGGAAGTTTCTTGGCTTTGTGGTAAGATACTGGGGTATTGAGATCGACCCAGATAAGATCAGGGCGATTAGCCAGATGCCTCCCCCAGGTAACATTCGGGAACAACAAGGGTTCCAAGGCCACTTAGCCTATATACGCCGATTCATCGCGAATATGGCCGGAAAGTGTAATCCCTTTTCTCGGCTCCTGAAGAAAGGTTCCACCTATGTATGGGATAAGGAGTGTCAGACCGCTTTCGAGGAAATCAAGCAGTACCTGCTTCAACCTCCAGTTCTGATGCCGCCTGTATCCGGGAAGCCACTGGTCTTTTATGTGACTGCCCTGGAACGGTCCCTTGGTGCCCTTCTCGCCCAGAAGAACAACGAGGGAACAGAGAATAGCCTCTACTACCTCAGTCGCATGCTCCTCGATGTGGAAGTTAGGTATTCCCCCATCGAGAAGAGCTGTCTGGCGCTCGTATTTTCCGTACAAAAATTACGGCACTACTTGCAGCACCACGAGGTACAGTTGGTTTCTCGGGTAGACCCGTTGAAATATATCCTGAGTCGGCCTATGTTGACTGGCCGTCTAGAGCGGTGGGTTGTGATTCTCCAGCTGTTCGACATCAGGTATGTGTCTCAGAAGGCCATCAAAGGGCAAGCATTGGCGGACTTTCTGGCTGCTCACCCGGCCTCCGCGGGTCAGCCGCTGGATCTAGGCTTTCCTGATGAGGCCGTTCTCTCGGTCGATCGTGTCGATCCATGCTGGCAGATGCACTTTGACGGTGCCTCCCGGAGCCCCACTGGTAGAAGACTCGATAATCCTAAGCTCAACAGAGTGGGCTTGGGTATCGTCTTCATTACCCCAGAGCAAGCCGTGCTGCCATACTCTTTCCTATTGTCAGAGGGCTGTACCAACAATGAGGCAGAATACCATGCCCTCATCACTGGCCTCGAGTTAGCTCTCGAGATCGACGTGCCCCATCTGTGTGTGAAAGGGGACTCCGAGCTGGTCGTTAAGCAGATCAATGGCGACTATGTTTTCAGGAAGCCGGAACTTGTTCCATTGCTGGAGTGCACCCTCCTCCTGATGGACCAGTTCCCTTCTCGGCCAGAAATTGTCCATATTCCCCGGTCGCAGAACGGTCGAGCAGATGATTTGGCCAGCCTTGTTGCATCACTCGCAGAGCCTAAACAGGACAACCTGATCATCCGCGTGACGCACCGCGGGCTCATCGCTCCCGTTATCCCGGAGGGAGATCGCGGCCCATCGGTAAGTAATCTCACCATGGTTGCCCCTGTGCCTGGAGCCCCGAGTACCACAGATATGGCAGTCGAACCAGCCCCTGATTGGAGGACGCCTTTGGTTGAGTACCTCCAACATGGAATTCTCCTGTCGGATCGGGCCGAGCGCAAGCGAGTTCAATGCCGCGCATCGCAGTTTGTCCTCCAGAGCAGTCCCGGCCTGGAGCAGATCCCCTATAGATGCGTATTTGACGGTGTTCTCCTCTGTTGCCATCAGGGAGTTGAGATCACACGAGTCATGCAAGAGGTTCATACTGGTTCATGTGGTGCCCACCAGACTGGGCCGAAGTTGTCCCCCCAGATTCGGAGGTTGGGATACTTCTGGCCCTCCGTGATCCATGACTGCATCGAGTATGCCAGGAAGTGCCATGCGTGCCATGTTCATGCGAACTTTATGCATCGGCCGCCGGAGCCTCTCCATACCACCAGGTATTCTTGGCCCTTTGCAGTCTGGGGGCTGGACGTTGTGGGACCTTACCTACCGGCGACGGCTCGCCAGTGCCGGTTCATTCTGACCGCCACAGACTTCTTCTCCAAATGGGCAGAGGAGATTCCGCTCAGAGAGCTCAAATCCTGTTCTATTGCTGACTTCGTGACCTCCAACATCATTTATCGATTTGGAGTGCCTCACGCTATCCTCACGGATAACGAAGCCAATTTCCGAGCAGCCAAGTTGAAGAAGTTTTACGCCAAGTACAACATTCGCTGGAACCATACATCTCGCTATCATGCGCAGGCAAATGGACAGATTGAGGTGTTTAACAAAACCCTCTCCAACATTCTGCAAAAGATGGTTGGTCAGAACAAGAAAAGTTGGTCGGACAAGCTCCCCAACACCCTCTGGGCTTATCGGACGACGACTCGCAATTCCACCCAGATGACCCCTTATTCCCTAGTGTGTGGAGCTGAGGTCGTCCTGCCCATCGAGATCCAGTTACCGTCCTTGCGCACTGTGGTCTACGACCAGAAAGCGCTGGACAGAGCTGCTGAAGCCCGTCTAGTCGAGTTGGAAGCACTGGATGAGAATAAGCTTCGCGCTTTGCACAACTTGGAGAGGCATCAAAGCAGAATGGCTCGAGATTTCAATAAGAAGGTTCGCCTCCGCTCCTTCCTGCAGGGTGACCTAGTAATGGACCTAAGAGCACCAATGATCCCCGGCAGGAAGCCGCCCAAGTTGGAGCCCAAGTTGGAGGTACCTTTTGTCGTCCACAAGGTCTATCCCAATGGCGCGTACTCCCTAGCGACTATGGATGGTGAGCGTGTCACTCCTCCCACCAACGCTAGGTTCCTCAAGCAGTACTTTGCCTGACTGCACTTCGTCCAACATGACGTTAAACTGTACTTCGTCTCGCATGACGTTAAACTGCACTTCGTCCAACATGACGTTAAACTGTACTTCGTCCCGCATGACATTAAACTGCACTTCGTCCAACATGACGTTAAACTGTACTTCGTCCCGCATGACGTTAAACTGCACTTCGTCCAACATGACGTCAAACTGTACTTCGTCCCGCATGACGTTAAACTGTACTTCGTCCCACAGGATGTTAAACTGCACTTCGTCCCGCACGACGTTAAACTGCATTCGTCCACGCTGCAGGATGTTAAACCGCATGCGCCATCGTCCCGCATGACGTTAAACTGCACTTCGTCCTGCATGACACTAAACTGCACCACGTCCGAGCTACAAGATGTTAAACTGTTCAAAATTCGTCCCGCATGACGTTAAACTGCCTCTCAAGAACTACGTATGGCTGGATTCCCATCCTTATGGGATACGTAGGACCGCATGGACGTTTGTGTTCCAGGTCCAGCCCCGTCTCTTGGTTGATCACGGGGATCTGCCGTCCTTTGGTTGCTCTCAAGGTGAGTCCTCCTACCCTTTCCGGTGATCTGTTAGCATGTTTTGGGGTACTCCGGTCTATGACCTGTAGTGTCGGATTTAATCCCGACAAGTCCTGTGTTACTTGTCAGGCCTCGTGCTTCCTCTTGTTCGGGCCTTCACTCAAAGTGATCCTCATTAGCGGTTTGGATACGATGCCTTAGTGCTCTCCTACCGCTACCGGTCGATTTAACGGCGGGTCCTGGGCAGCAAATCGATATGAATCCTGCGCTTGAGCGGTTGATGCTCGTTTTCTTGCCTCATCCTGGGCTGACGCGATCGGATGTTGTGTTGCGAATATGGTCAGAAACATCCTTGATCGCCATGTCAACTCTTTCAGGCTCTGAACATTGGTTGCGCAGTCCTTATCACACTCCGCCTCAGTGCGTTGTAGTGGAAACTCAACACTCTCTCTTCATACTGACCCTCAGTACACCTCTACACGTTAGGCAGGCCAACCAGGGTAATGGAGCCTTTCGAGGCTCCCACGATACGAGCACCAATGATATATGCTAATGTCCTATCTAAGGGCCATTTGCAGCTTGACCCTCGTCCCCATGAGGAGGAAGGAGTCGCCCGAACAATCGCGTTCTGGGCCCAGCATAGCTGGAGGCTAGCATCTCTGCCCCTCGGTTGATAGACATATGCAGGCCCCTATCCCAGGATCCTTCTCCTGGAATTGTGCCCGACCGCAGGGCTGGGATGTGTCCCCACCTCCGCTGGGTCCGCCGTATCGCAATAAGAGGATTCCTCCATGGTCCGAGCCACACGACCTTAAACTGTGTTGCCTGGTCTTACCACACGACCGTAAACTGTGATCGTCTTGGCCGCCCGACGAGAAACGGCACTGCATCGTGATGTTCTTCTCAGGGGACACTCACGTTGGGCGCTGGTTAACAACCACGCCATTTATCAATGCCTTTCATGGCTTGATTATTGTGGCGACGCCAGGGATTTATTAATCACAGGAAGGTCGCTGCACAATGAAAAACCATCCACCTTTAAGGACAAACAAGAAATATCAAATACCGCTTCTTCTGGGTGTGAGGGCCAGACCCGCACCCCTCCCCGCGCTGGTGCCCGATTGTGTTGCGCCGCGCTTCAAGAACTACGTGTGGCTTGATTCCCATCCTTATGGGATAAGTAGGAACGCCCGGATGTTTGAAACTTCTGGTCCATCCCCCCACCTCTTAAAGATTCCCCCTTCTCTTGGGGATCCGCCGCCTTCGGGTCACCCTCAAGGCGTGTCCCTTGACCCCTTGCAGTGGTCCACCAGTGTCAAGAGTACTCTGGTCTATTTCCAGGAGGGTCAGGTTCATCTTGGCCAGGTTCCTTCGACTTTTCAGGCTTCATGCTCCCCTTCATTCGGACCCACCACCTACGCCCTGGGTGGAACCCCCCGTGAGCGGTCTGGATACAATGCCTCAGTGCTCTCCCACCGATCCGGGCTGGTGCCCCCAAGGGCCTTGGGCAGCAAATCGATATGAATCATGCGCTTGAGAGTTTGATGCTCGTTTGCTGCCTCATTCCATCAACGGTCAGTGCGATATTGATGCTGCTTTTCCGCCATGGTCGGCAGTACTCCCATATCGTTACGCTGGTGCCCCCAGTCCATGAGTGAATGGCCGCATGATTCACATTACGTTTTCCATCCCCCATTCTGACCAGGCAAAATCTCAGCACTCTTGACACTATCCCTCAGTGCATCTTCGCATATCCAGGGGATAGGACCACGATGTGGCGTACTTTGAGGTTCTTATGGTCCGAGCTCTAAGACCTTAAACTAAGATCTGCCCCTATGGTCCGAGCTCTACGACCTTAAAATAAGATCTCCGTAATCGGGGTTCTGCGTCCCGCATGACGTTAAAACTGCACTCTCAGAACTACGTGTGGCTTGATCTCCAGCCTGATGAAGTACGTAGGAACGCCCGGGCATCTCGACTCGAGTCCAGCCTCAGGGATAGCTAAGTTCCGCCCCTCCTCGTCGCCGACCGTTTGGCCTGACTTCTGGTAGAGTGGTGCGGTTGTGATATTCTCCCTGATTCAGCTCGGGATGCCCCATTGCAATGATGGAAGGCGACAGTTTCCCCGTCAAAGAGGTTCTGTCTGAGAATTGGGGTGATTCATGGCCAGATTGGTGCATCCGCCTAATACGCTTTCCCCACGGTGGCGCAATTTTGGGAGTGTTAGATTCTGTCTGAACAAATCATCACTTCGCCCCACGCTTTGCATGCTCTTTTGATCCGGATTTCCACCCTTGTGTATGAAGGAACCCCCAAAGCGGTATTGATGATGACATGTGATCCGCCTCCTGCAATATGAATGATGACCTTCGGTCTGTCTATTACAGTAGTATGGTCGATTGATCCATTGTCCGCTTGCCGTCTTGGGCATTTCCTGGAAGACTGACCGTCGTGGATTTCTAAATTTGGGACACGCGATTCACCCTTTTTCATCTCCCTATGTTCGGATAAAATCTCAACGCCCCTAGAGTTGTCCCGCTCGTGTGTCGGAACAAGTTGGGGGGATGGTACATTGATTAGGTCTGAGGTCTCCTTTCCTAGGAATGACCTCCCTCTTTTCCTTAGAGATCCAGGCCCAATTGTGGATGCCTGAAGCTTGGTTAATGCTCCCGCAAGACAATGAATTGTGGTTGAGCACGTTAAGCCAAAAGATGCAGATAAATATGTTTATTCATACAAATGGATCGAAGTATTGAGTAGCGGAAGCAAAATGTTCTAGGAATGGCAAAAACAAAGCCCCTAGGGATTAACATGCTGAATGGATCTTTCCAACGCCGCTACCCTTTGGCTGGCGGCCTCTAGAGCTGCTTCTCGCTCTCTGCATGCCCTCTCTTCGTCGGTGGTCGCAACGTGCAGCTCGCCAATCCTGGCCTGTGCACGCTCCCGCTCGACTTGAAGTGTGACCATCTAGTGGCCCGCCTCCGTCAGATGTGCCTGGGCGTCATCTAGCTGGGCCGTCAATTGCCCCACAAGCTCAGTGCATGCTGCGACGAAGGCCTCCTTCCCTACCGCCTGCCCTTCGAGGCGCCGGACTTCCTGCTCCGCCACGAGGAGCGCCCGCGTGTTCTCCGACATTTCCCGACATTGTGCGACGTCGGCACGCCGGCGGCTCTCGCGCATCTTTTCGTCCATGAAATCACGGACCGTCAGATGGAGGCATCGAGCATCAGCTCTCCCGGCACACAGGAAGCGCAGCCAGGTTTGAAGCGATCCCATGCGCCCCAGCCACTCCGATGGGAGTCGCTTGAGGAAGCGCTGGATGCACTTCCACCCCATGCGGCACGTTATCCGGCTCTCCTCGACCGCCTCCGAGCCCGAGTCATCCATCTCCTCGGGGTCGGCAGGCCGGTAGGCAGGGAAGGCAGCCAGCAGGTCTGCTGCAGGGTCCGCCCCTGGGATGTCCTCACAGGGGATAGGTTCCCCAGCATCTGGGCGACCTTCTTCTCTCGCCCCAGCGGCGTTGACACCCTCGTCAGCCCCCAACCTCTCTCCGATGGCAGCACCGCCGGCGTCCGTTGTCCCCTGATCAGCAGTTGGTGGGGTCGGCTCGGTGTGAGAAGTCTGTTTCGGAGAAGGCGGCATGTCTGCCACTGGTCCACTCGTGGATGGCCCGGGTTCGACAGCCGGACGAGCCTCCAGTATTGAGATCACTGCGCAAGGCATGCCGCGGTTAATCACGAATCGTCAACGGCAAGCACCAGCAGTAAAGTAAGGAGACTTACGGGAGTCCAGAGCGTCATCTTCCGCTGTCCCGGCTACCGCAGGAGAAATTGCAGTAGGGGACCCCTCAGCACTTGTCAATTCAATGATAGGTGTCTGTCCCCGCCCTGTCCTGCTGGCGCCTCTCATACTCCTGCTGAGGATGCCTCACCAACATCCGTGCACTCCTGAGGAAGATGAAGAAATGGGTTAGAAGCTGCATAGGAGAATGGACGAAGCAGGTTGAGTAGGGATAGAAGCGGACCTCTAGGAGCTCAGTGATATCGATATTGTCAGAGCCGGCCACCTCGCCGCTCTCCCACAGGCTCCCCGGATGGGATCTTCCCTCAGAGCCTTCATCCTCCCCCGTCTCCTCCTCTTCCTCGGAGTCATCGTTACTATCACCTTCCTCCGGCGACATCTGTTATGGAGCAGGCTCTAGACCGAGCATCAACTTCACTAGAAGGGACGGCTCCGCACGCTGACCACGTTGGCGCGCGTACTCGTCCATGGCCGTCAGATACGCATACCGCCGGTGGATGTTCACCCTGTCGGCAACCTGAAGGCGCCCGACCTCTGGCAGATGGATTCCTTCTCTGACTATCTTCTGCCAGATGGTTTTGGTCCCCAACGACTGTCGCAGGGTCATCCAGGCCGACCACAGCGCTGGGAAGACTGCATCATGGGAGGTTTCGAGCAGACGCCTTATCTGCTTCCCGGGCCGCTCCCCGACCACCGCACGTGCCCCCTCTCTGGGCGCTGAGGCCATGGCGGCAGTCTGCGATGTGCCCGCTGCCGAAGTCCCGGCCTGCGTCGGCTCCGCTGCTTGGCGCGCCTCCGTTCTCCCCCGCGTAACGGCGCCTCGCCTCCTTCCTTGACGCCCGGTCTCCGCACGAGTGACCTCGAGCCGCCGAACTGGTTTCCGTAGAAGCCCATCGGGGTACGCGATGGCCCAGTGATCGGCGTACTAAGTTGCCAAGCCTGCGTCGACCCCGGTAGGAGGGAGAGTGATGACATCGCCAGAGCCGTAAGCGGCGAACATTAACCACATCTGGCGAAGGACGCAAGGGTTCGTCTCCTCCCGGACAGCAACGAATACCCTCTTCGGCATCCGTTGAAGGCACCCGAACTGCCTAGAAAACCAGGTTGGCACGTAGGGCTCGCAGATCACCTTCCTGTCGATCCGAGCCACGAGCACCCCGCCCCGCATGCTCAGGAAGTATTCGTGCTGCTCCATCAGACCCTGCCCATTATCGATAATTTGGCCAACGGGAGTGGGGAACGGGCTGAAGATGAAATTTGCGTGATTGCCAATCCGAATCCTCATGCCCTCCTCATTTAGGGTCATCGGAGCGACCCCCGCAATGTTCACCAGGGAGGGTCGCAGGCCGTTGCCCGGAGGAATGACGGAATTTGGAAACGTGTACCCACCGAGGTGAGCAGCCACCCAGCCGTGGAAGAATTGAAAGGGCCCACAGATCCTTCGCGGCGACCCCCCTCACGAGATGCGTCCCAGGATGGCGTACAACTTAGCCAGCACTGGGACCTCGAGGTTGAATCTTTTGTTGGCGGCCATGGCGCCCGCCATCACCAATGTCGCCGGGCGGACGCCCATCCTCGCATCCTGCACTGGCAAGATCCACCCACTCAGAAAGTTGGCCAGGAACGCCGCGTACCGGACATTTGGGTCCCGGGCCTCGATGATGCGGTACCCCCATGAGCGGTAGTCTCCCGTCTCCAGGACCCGCCAGTACGACCCGTTCTGGCTCCTCTGAGCTGCGGTCGGGCACCGCTTCCCCCTGCCTGGCATCTTGACCGCTGGGTCATGCTCCAATAACTGGCCAAACCACTCCTTGTAGGCTATGTCCTTGTGGAAGTCCTTGACCCCGAGCCGCTCCGTATCCAGGTCCAGTAGATGCCATGTCAGGATGGGATTCCGTGACCTGTCGCCCCAGGTGTTCCTCGGAGGCAGGAACTCATCATATTGGTAACCCTCCAGCGGGATACCTCCGATGTAGTGGATATCCCAGAGACCGATGCTGACCTCCCCATGATGAAGATGGAAGGTGTTGGTATCCGGGGACCAACGGGTGAACAGCTCCGGCCCGAGCTCGGGCTGCTGGTAGAAGTGGAACTGCGACGTCCACACCGCCTCAAAAAGGCCGATGTACCGCAGTTCCTCCGCTAAGTGATCGCAGGTGTGGCGTACCCAGAACGCCCAGGCCCACTCACTGGTGAAATTGCCCCCAGACCGCAAGTCCCAGTCCTTCAACCAGCCCCTGGTGTCGTCGGTGACACTCTGGCGATACGTGCTCGAGTAGAGGGCTGGAGAGTTCTCCGCAGTAGGCTGACCCCCGGTAATGGTCCGCGTCCTCGGGTTCAAGACATAGACATTTAAGTGCCTGGTCTCCCTGGCAGGATGCCCGTTTTTGGTGATGTTGTAGCGGGAAAGCTCGTCCTCCCGAGTCACCCAGGTCCGTGGCGCATCAACCTCAAACCCCGGCACCAGAACCTCATCCAGGATGCCATAGTTCCAGAGTGGCAGGTTGTCCGACAGCGGATACGTGTTCTGGGCTGGCGTCAGCAAATCGAACAAGGATTGATTGTTGGAAACAGTCTCCTTGGCTCCGTAGACCTCCTCGTTCGCCGCCATCTCAGCTCTGCGAACGACGGCATCCCTCTCATTAACTTGATTCGCGGCCATCTCAGAAGCTCCGGGAGTCGTGTGGGTTAAGGGATGAGGTGTGCGGAATCGGAGGAGGCTGGTGGAGAAATTTGGGAGTTGGTGCGCAATCCTAGTGGACGGCGCGCAATTGGGAAGTCTGTCGCGTAAAACCCTGGGTGTTCGTGCAAAAACAAGCCGAAATCCGGACGGGTTTGCGCGCCTAACGGGCGAATTTCGCTCCGTCAATGGCAATTTCGCGCACGAGAGCTTGGAATCTTATCGCGCGGAAAGCCTGTGTACGGCACGCGATACCTAGGGCCCCTATTTATAGGCGAGGCCGGGTGTCCGCGCCGCACGGAAAGCGCTTTGTGCGACCAAGGAAACGAATTTCGCGCACGACGCCCTTTTTGCGCGCCAAAGTCCCGCGCCACCCAGGACTTCGACATTCCGGCGTCTCCCTCAGAACCCGATCGTTGCGACCTCTCGCCGATCAGATTCCGAGGGGGGGCTTTTGTAGACGCTGGAAAAATCCGTTGCTCCCAAATGAAGTTCCGGATGAGGAAAGCGGGGTCATATTTGGAGTCAGAAGCATGTTTCAGAAGGCCCGAAGGCCTTGCGGGAAATATCGGAGGCCCACGCGCAATATTGGCTATGTGCGCGCAATCCTTCTGGGATTCGCGCAATGGGCCGAGTCGGCGCGTAATTTTCCGCGCCCGATGCCCGTGCGCGGCCCTATTGCGCGCCGACCCCCTATTTCGCGCCCGCGTCGCGTTGCGCGCTCGCGAGCCGAATTGCGCGCCCGCGAGCCGAATTGCGCTCTCGGGGTTGCCTATAAATACAAGGCGACCCCCAACATTTTGAAGGTTGCCAGAATTCGAAGGGTCGCTCGTGCGCGCCATCTCGCCCCCTCCGCGCGCAATGCTGATCTTCAGGTAACCTCCTTTATTTCGCGCAACCCCTTTGGCTTCTTTCCTTTGACCAACTCCTCACCCCAAGGCCTTCACGCGCAAAAGAAGTCTCTTGCGCGCAATTGCCCCAGGGTGCGCGCAATGCAGACCGATTGCGCGCACCCCCCCTTACTAAGTGGCCATTCATTAAAGAATGGGCCGTTGCCCCCACGCGCCATTAAAGGCCCGGTGCGCGCAATCTCCATCTTCCGCGCGCAAAGCGCTGGACCCATTGGGCGCAACCCTGCCCAATTGCGCGCCAACCCGCTGTATTGCGCTCCAAGCTCCTCTTTTGCGCGCAAACCGCCAAGGGTCGCCCCCTTTGACCCCCTGAGGGTACCCGCCTACGTGGCGCCTGATGATCTTCATCCAGGGTTCCCTCACTGTACGTTGTCTTCCCGTACGGCCCTCCAGGCTCGCGTGAAGTGACACGGACCCATTGGCGGCACCACCTCGTCCGCGCTGCAGGACGTTAAACTGCCAAGCATCCATCGTCTGCGCTACAGGACGTTAAACTGCAAAGCATCCCTCATCCGCGCTGCAGGACGTTAAACTGCCAAGAATCCATCGTCCAAGCTGCAGGACGTTAAACTGCCAAGCATCTCTCGTCCGCGCTGTAGGACATTAAACTGCCAAGCATCCATCATCCGCGCTGCAGGACGTTAAAATTCCAAGCATCCCTCGTCCGCGCTGCAGGACGTTAAACTGCCAAGCATCCATCGTCCGCGCTGCAGAACGTTAAACTGCCAAGCATCCCTCGTCCGCGCTGCAGGACGTTAAACTGCCAAGCATCCGTCGTTCGCGCTGCCGGACGTTAAACTGCCAAGCATCCCTCGTCTGCGCTGCAGGACGTTAAACTGCCAAGCATCCATCGTCCGTGCTGCAGGACGTTAAACTGCCAAGCATCCCTCGTCCGCGCTGCAGGACGTTAAACTGCCAAGCATCCCTCGTCCGCGCTGTAGGACGTTAAACTACCAAGCATCCATCGTCTGCGCTGCAGGACGTTAAACTGCCAAGCATCCCTCGTCCGCGCTGCAGGATGTTAAACTGCCAAGCATCCCTCGTCCGCGCTGCAGGACGTTAAACTGCCAAGCATCCATCGTACGCGCTGCAGGACGTTAAACTGCCAAGCATCCATCGTCCGCGCTACAGAACTTTAAACTGCCAAGCATCCCTCGTCCGCGCTGCAGGACGTTAAACTGCCAAGCATCCATCGTCGGCGCTGCAGGACGTTAAACTGCCAAGCATCCATCGTCGGCGCTGCAGGATGTTAAACTGCCAAGCATCCATCGTCTGCGCTACAGGACGTTAAACTTCAAAGCATCCATCGTCCGCGCTGCAGGACGTTAAACTGCCAAGCATCCATCGTCCTGCAGGACGCTAAACTGCGCCTCGTCCGCGCTGCAGGACGTTAAACTGCCAAGCATCCATCGTCCTGTAGGATGCTAAACTGCGCCTCGTCCGTGCTGCAGGACGTTAAACTACCAAGCATCCATCGTCCTGTAGGACGCTAAACTGCGCCTCGTCCGTGCTGCAGGACGTTAAACTGCCAAGCATCCATCGTCCTGCAGGACGCTAAACTGCACCCCGTCCAAGCTGCATGACGTTAAACTGCCTAGCATATGGGCCTCCTCAAGGTGTAAGCCCCAAACACCATCGTCCAGCAAGACGTTAAACTGTGATACACCCACTTCGTGCGTGCCCGCAGCCTAGACCTCCTCGTGAGTCGGCTTGCCAATGTCCAGCATGACGTGAAACTGTGATCCACCCAGCCGTTCCATCCCCCTCCGTGCGAGGTGGTTCGGTTCAATCCTCCGCCCGACAGCCTCGACCTCCTCGTGAGTCGGCTTTCCATCATCCAGCATGACGTTAAACTCTATATCCGAACTACGCTGACTTTGATCCGCGCTAACGCGCGGTACGTAGGAAGCCTCTACGGGGTCCAAGCTCTTCACTCCATCATCCATGCTGATCCTTACCTGGGCCGCCACATCCCAGTGGGGTCATGCCATTTCATTCCACTCCACTTCACTCGGGAAGCCGCCCATGTGCTGGCCCCAACGTCAGAGGTTCCCCGCAAGGGGTTCTGTCATCTGATCCACTCCTCGTGTTGATCAGTCCGATGTCGTCCCCGCTAGATGTTAATCTCACGGCATACCCCGTGTTAAACATGGGAAGCTGAGGAAAACCTCAGGTAACGCAGTTCCCCGCACCCAGCGCGGGATGCCTCAGGCCATCACGCCTTCGAGAATCCCTATTAGGGACGAAAGGCAGACATGCAGAGCCGCAGTGTTAAGACACGCCCCCAACACCCAGAGTTACCTGGTCTCCTCACCTCGGGTTGCTGCCCCGACCAGAATCCTTGGAGCATCTGGGCGGAAGCAGCGTAATTAACCGGTGTCCATGAAGATATGGCGCCGGGAACGAGATTCACGAACATTCTTAAATCTATGAGGGAGACCCGGATTAGGCGACGAGTTCCGAGGAGACGTCCACGGAAGGAGGAGCCGACATCCCATCATCCCGGTTTCGATCAAGGAGCAGACATCCCTGAATAAGGGACAGATGCCGCCCACCTTTGGAAAGCGGGACTGCGGGGCCACAAGCCGCGCTCCCATCCCCTCGGGTCGTCGGGCGCACGCGCGAACGCGTCCTGGCGGAACAATGTCGGAACAGAAACCCGATGCACATCCGCACTGAAACAGCATGTTTAGCACTTTTTTTGTTAATATATAATATAAACAATATTTATCTATATTTATTTCATTCTTATCACAATCGAGTTAGTGATGAAAAATCCACAAGGTAATGACCACAATTGTTAACTCCATACCATGCATCATGTTGTTCTACTCGTGGATATTCAACTATAATGAGGCATGGGCCATCACATTATTATTTTTTATGAGTACACAAGATAATCACTTATTTTAAGCATAATTTTATATCACAAAACCTTCTCCATTTTACGGTAGTATAAGTAGTGGAGCAGTTATTAGACTCTACTTGATATCCTTAATTATTAACTCACAATCTTCTTTCCAAAAATACATTACCCCATTCCATGTTAACTTAGTAAGTAGCCAAGAAAATCCTGAAAATTTATCACAAATATTTTATAATATGTAGATAATAAAAAGAACATATTTCTATGGTACTATAGGGTCTCAGCCATTCCTTAATTATATTCTTTCTTGAAAGGTCTACATAAATTCTCTCACTTGTGTTCATGTTCACCAAGAATGTGACTTGTTGCATCAAAAATTCAAACTTTATAAACATAGATTACATTATATCATTTATAAATATCACCAGAAAAAATCCTTATATTCTAATCATGTTCCACATTTATGATGTACTAAATGGCGATATATTAGTTAAATACAACCACAAATTTGTCTAGGTGGACACTAAATAGTCTATTCATGAATTTCATAAATATTTCTGGTGAATAAGTTTGTATTAAGGGAATAAATATGAACTCATAGTGGTTATACCTGGTATTAAAGTTTTTCATCCTGATATCTTCCATCTTTACCAACAGTTGATGATATCTAGAATGAATATCCATTTTAAAAGTATTGACCACCTCATTCTAGATCAAACATATCAACTGTAATTTGTAGGGGATACTTGTTCTTTATGGTGATATTGTTTACCTCCTAGTAAAAGATATACATCCACATTTATCATCACTTTTATCGATAAAGAGCATTGGCACACCCCAAGCTGGTACAGTAGAGTGTACAAAACCTCTATCCATGTCCTCATACAACTGTATCTTTAACTCATCTAATATTTTTGGGGCAATCAAACAGTGGAATTTAGAAATATGATTGGATCTGATTATAATATATATTGATAAATCTTACTAATGATCTAAGGGATGGAAAAGTTACTCTTTAGGAAATACGTCATTATATTCCCTTACAATGGGAAGTTAAAAAAATTTGACACTTTCCTTCAAATCAACCATTTGAAAAAGATATGCTGCTTCATGGGGTATCAATGTCCAAAATATTAATAGATTTCCAAAAGAATATCTTGGATATTCCATGTATTTTTATATAATAATTTTATTGTTAGAAATGTATAAGTATATTTCCTTTCCCCTATAGTTGATGTGAGATCGGTACAACTGAATCTAATTTATGGCCAGCGTAGTGTCAAATTCCACCAAAGTAAGGATTATGAGATTCAAGGGAAGAATCTTACCATATATGATAACAAGAGATGTGTTTAACATGTGGGTTCAAATGACCACATTGATAGGTGTTTTAATAAACATATCTATGTCAAGGCATCATGGTTTTGATTAAATAGTTCTAAAAAACGTTGTCCATATAAGGGAATGGATATAAACATAACAAAATAATATTTTTTCCATTATTGAGTGAATAGGAAATGTACCATATAAGATTTCATTTTTATTTTACACCTCAGTGGTGGTGATGGCATAATCATTCTCTTTATCCTTTGGATTTTGGGGTTGTGGACCCTTATTACCCTCAAAGTCCCACGGTTTAGTGAGATGGTTTCCATAGTTCCCTTTCACATTATATTTGAATCATTGTAACATGGGTGGTGTGTTCGGAGGTTTTTTTCATTCCACCATCATATTTTTGGCTTATTCATGTATCTTCCCCATTATTTAGCTTGGTGTGCTTTTCTACCATACATGAAACATTTCATTATCCCTTTCATGAAATTCCCAAGATGTTTCTTCATATACTTTTGACATGTTGGTAGTTGGATCTTCTTTCCAACTTTTACATTTTCTTCCCCAACATGAAACTCCATCTTTAGTTTTGTATCTCTATAACCGTGGGACCATTCTCTAAAATCTATTTTAACATTGATATCACATCCAACTTTTAGTATGTAACATCCAAATTATTAGATTGTTGGAGCCTTAAAATGTATTTTTTTAAACCAATAAATAGTAGATATATTTATTTATATTTTTTTAAACAAAAAATGAGGCAGATAATGAATATATTGGGAAATATTACCCCTAAATCAGGATATATTATTTATCTTTCTTTCCAAAGTTATGGTAATTATTTCTTTTAATTTTTTCCAAGAGTTTAAGGGAAAAAATATTAAATATTTTTTCTTATATTCTTCATATTCCATCACATCCATTTCATATTTCATATATGAATTCTTTATCAATTCCCACTATTGATAATCCCCTCTATCTAGATAATATACAAATAGAATAACATTCTCATTATTAGAAAACTGAACTAATAAAAGATTTTTCTTCTTGAGTCCACCAACTATTCCATGAAAATCGAATCAGAAGAACTAATTAATTTCAATGGTTGTTATCACACAGAAGACTCGATATCTATTTTCTCCTTATTGTTAGAAGGAAGACGTTCAACATGGTCCATGTTATTTTTCATATTCATGATATCCGAGTTACCATCAGCATGAATTTTTAAACTCCACGACCCATTTCATTGTGAATTTAAATCAAAAAATCATTTCATTATTTCTATCATGTTGTTTTCATCTAGTTTCTCCTTATTGACACTATTTCTAAAATATAAAAAATTTAATCGAAACATAATTAAAAAAATTATGAATAAATAAATTATCCTTATGAAAAGGTTCATTAAAATTTTATATCTTATGGGATCCTAATGTTTAACCTTTTTCTAAGAAAATTTTTCTATTATCATATACTTTAATCATTTTCAATAATTAATAGGAATAATCACTTTAGTTTTATACCATTCATAATAGTTTTTATAAACTTTATAATAAAACAAAGAATATCCCCTAAAAGATTCAAACCAGCTGTGCAGTAAGGTATCATTATCATTCACTAGATAATGATTGGGTTAATACCCAATAATCTATTTTGGTTTTATTTCACACAGGTACATCTATTATAGAACTAAGTCCACATGTAGTCTCTATAATGGGATTTTATTATTTATAAACCACATACTCTTCAACTTTATCAAAATTTTAGGATGTTTCCCATTAAACTAAATAAAATCACTAGGGTTTTCACTAATCCTTTCTAGTCCTTATTCTAAAATTAATTATACCATGATCTAATTACCACTATAGTGATGATAAAAATTCTTATATTACTATTATGTCATTTTGAAGTTAAATAACAAAATATTGATACAATCTGGGTTCCCAAGGAATAACATTATTGGAAAATTAGGCTCACACATCACTTGTTCATAATAAAAGTTATAGTTTACTTGAATTAGTTTTCTTTATACACCTGTAAATTCTTGTTTTCTTCATAGTAAATGAATTCAACTGAGGATATACATGAAATAATTGGGTGATCTGAAATCCTCTTATGATATGGAATATCATGGGATGAACAAGGGACATGAATAAATATTACAAGGGTGATAATAATCAATATTATCATATCGTAATCTCTGTATAATAATAATAATAATCAATGAAAATTTTGATAAAGGCATGTAATGTGGCATATTTATTTTATTGAAATTTCCTAACATAATATTCAAATACTATATATATTTACGAACAAATATAGTGTCATCCTGATGCTTAACATATGTGCGTAAATCATAGTGTCATAATTATTCAAAAAGATAGTATCATGTTCACATATAACACACAACATATCATGGGATATATCACATTAACTAATTCATTATGGGGACATATAATTCTAGTCCCACACATCACATCATGTAATTTTCATAATCATGCATGCCACGTGTAAAGGTAATAAATTGAAATTATTTTCATGAAATAAACCCATATAAATGATTTGGTTTCATAAAGTATTTGACATATATTATTTAACGGAATAACCAATGGGGTTCTCAAATATATAAAATATATAATAATTTTCATAAATGATCATTTATATTTGAAATTGAAATACCTCAAGAGGAATAAATTATATTTTTTCTAAAAATAAAGCCTTTTTATAAATATTTTTATTTGATCTAGAAATTATTTTTAAATGGTCAAAAGATATATATCCAAGAAATATATGGTAAATAATATTGATAGGGAATTCTGAGGAAATTATATGAATATCCATTCATAAAATCATATGAAAGTGGTCATAACACAAAATACATGGAGTGGGTATCAAGAATCCCTTTAGCTTCAATCCTACTTTATTTCGAAGATTTTTAACCTCTTGAATATTAAACTTATGTTTATTAAAACATGGAACTTGAATTGAATTGTATTCTTTTATTAACTCTTAAAAAACTATATTAAATGGATTATTTTCATTAATACCCCTTGATATATGTGAAACATTATGATGTTATATTTTACTTACAAATATCCTATTTTTCATCAATTTCCCTTTTTTTACTCAAGGACGTACTACATAAATAGAATTAATTACTAAAGATTAATATATATATATATATATATATTTAAATTTATTTATTTATAAATTTATAAATTTATGTATTATAAATAATTTAGTATAACAATCCATAGTTGTGTTTATAATAATGTAGTGAGACATTTCCTTTATGGCAGTTAATTGATCGTAAATGGGATATATATGAAAAAAGAAGAAAAAAAAGTATAAAATATAGATAAATCATAAATATAATTCTTAAATTATTTTATCATCATTAATATAATTTGAAAATAATTATCAATAAATATTAGAAGATTTTGGTTTTAAATGAATCGGTAAAAAGATGAAGAGAGTAGAAAAATGTGAATTAAAGTTGATGAAAATGTACTTGTTTTTTTGATGTTAGTTCTTCATAAATCACTAAACACCTTTAATGATTTTATTTTTTTTACTATTGAAAGTCCCTGAGGATTCTTAGGGGCTTAAGGTAGGGGATTTTGGGAGATCATTGTATTTTTATAAATTAGGGTAAGTAGTTTTACAAGTGAGGGGTGAGAAGTTATTTATAATTGAGTAGATGGTTACTTGTTAGTAAAAATATTGAATAAACTATTGCATCCATGGTAAAACTGTTATAATTAATATTTTATATTATATTTAAATTTTTATACTAGTGTATTCAAATTTATACTATGTTAATAGTCCCAATAATGACATTAATGATATTTTATGTTAAATACTAATTTATTAAATAATTTAAAATTTGAAAAAATATATTATTTGAAAAATTGAATGGGATATGGTCAATTATATCAACTATTTATCACTTATGGTTTGCATTTCATTTTATTGTAACTTTCCTGACCCCTAAACTGTAAAATGTTTTGATATCATTATAATTCTAAAAGGGGTTAATGTGGGTTAAAACTAAGATATAAGTGATAAAATAACAACCTAATCTTATATAAATTTTATTAGATTATATTATTTAAAATTATCCTCATCCAAGATTCTAAATATATAAATTTGGTACTACATGAACATAAAAACTATTTTTTATTAACTTAGTAATTTTTGTAATTCCAAAAGTTCCCCTCCTCTCAAATATAAAAGGGAATACCATCTTTTTCCGTATTTCTAAAAATTTATCCCTATATTTCAGAAAAACCCTACCATAATCCAATACTGCCTTCCTTACTCACATCCTAGTCATTTGTTTCTTACTAAAATTCCATCCTTTCATATATGAAAGTATATGATAAATGAATTCTCGTAGCAAACATGTATAACTCTTAACCTAGTGCTTTCAATTTTATTTCTTATTATACCACACAAAAGGTTTGTGTATTATATCAAAAATAATGAAATTAGTATCTTCATTATACTGGATTTTTATAATGATTTTTGAAAAATGATTATCTATAACAACCCAAGATTTTCATATATAGATATTACATCATTTTTAGTAATATTTTTTAAATTACAAAAATAAACACCTAAGAACCAAATTATTTTAGTTCCATTACGTTATCTACCACTACATTTTTAATAACTTGAACCCTTTTTAGACATATCATACATAATACATATCGTGATAACCATGGCAAAGGAAACATAATAAAGGGTGAGCTCATATGCTCAGTAAGGGTAAAATTGGGAGATATCTAAGCATAACATGAACCTAATGGTATGAGAACAATATCATAACATTTTAAAATCATGCCATGCATATCAATGATCTTAATCACGAGTCATGTAATTAATATTGGATGTCCAGAAGACATGAGAAAAAATGGAATCAAAGTACATTATCTATTAGACCATGATACATGGAATTTATTTCATGACAATAACTATAGAAAATTATTTCTATACTATTCAAGTCCCACTTCCAAGACCATCATAGACAAAAATAGAAGATACTAAACTAGGCTCACCCCCCATTCCAGCTCTATATTTATGAATTGGGTTAACTTCTCATTATATATTTATCTTACTGAATTGTGTCCACTCCCCACTCCATTCCTTCCAATCTCATGATGTATAGGTCATTATCCTATGGATTTGAGGAAGATAATGGTCCCATTCATCACTTAATCAAATCATACATATATATTTTAAAATATCATAAACATTAATTATATAAAAAATAGTAAATGATATGGTTATCATATTCATTTCATTATATCATAACTTTTGGAAAATAGATGGACATCATAATCATTTCATCATAGCATAACTGTTGAAAAGATGTGGGTTTTACAAGTGTTTTATCATGGTATAACCTATGGAAGAGAAACAAGATTCATAGACAACATTTTATAAAAACATTAACAATTATGATAAATTATATTGATGGTATTCTTGTATAATATCCCCAATAATGAATAGGTAACACCAACATATTTGATCTTTAGATGAAAAATAATTTTTGACGATCATTTAAAAAATTAAATAAGGAAAATATACTTTCCACTTAAAAACATTTTTAAAAAATAAAACAATTTGAAAAAACATTTATTTGAAATAAACCTATAATAATAATGAAGGAAAATGTAAATAAATTATTGTTCATGATGTCAGAAAATTTCTTTCATGTTGTACACATTAAAATAATGGTTCCTTTCAATGTTTTAGTAAAAGCCAAATGGTAATTGTTTTAGAAACAAAACATGAAGAGTATATTCAAAACAATTTTTAAAATATATAATATAGAAGAATTTATTTCAAAAAAATTTATATAATAATAAAAGAATTTTTTTAAAAAAAAATAGAAAACATTGTTTTGAAGGAAAAGAGGTTTTCTATTGAAGATATAATTAAAGGTGATTTTTCTTAAAAACATTTTCTTAATTATCTTATGTACCAAAGTGTGGTAAAATTGTAACATTAGATGAATATATCCTAAATAATATAGGATAAGAAAATTAATGAGAATGGTTGAGAGGTAGAATATGATATTTCATTGTTGGAGACTTAATTATAATTCATCCTGATAAATGATTTTTTTAATATAAATATTTACCACTTTGGTAATATTGAATCATAATATCCATGTAAGAATAAAATAAAATGGAATATAAAATATAAATAGAATAAATAAATTCATGATATTATATGTAAAAGGGATTTTATATATACCTTATAAAGGAATATAGGTGTGTAACCTGACAATGTCTCAGAGAATAAGGATTGAGAAAATATCCCTTCCCTTAAACAATGACTTCTACCGTACTCGGTGAAGCCTCCTATATATAAATATTTGATTATTATGAATACATTAAAAAATATTATTCCTATATATATTTCCATATATAATTTTATTATGAACTTTTATGACCCATTAATTAATTATTCTATGTTAAGTTTACGTTTCGATAATAACCGCTTTGTTTTTCAAAAAAGTTTTGATTTGCTCAATTTTTTATTACCTTACTTTAATAATGATTTAATCACATCCACAGTGATAACTAGTATAAAATATCATATTATTAATTATATATGAATTTATAATAGTTTAAAAAATATTTCAATAGAGAATGAAATAAACCATTCATGGAGACAGTTTGTTGTATGTACGCATGAACGTTGTCTCTATTTTGTTGATGGATTTAAATAAAGAAAAATAAATGATATATAATAATCCTAAATAGTTATTGCATCAAATATATCACATATTTTTATTAAATACATCGTTAATATATTTCATCTAAATCATGAATTAATATCATTGCTTCATGAGTTTGTAGTTCTCCATACACTTGAACAATCTTATCACACACCCACATAATATGAAACAAAAAAGAATGTGTGATATAAAAATAATAGAACCATAAAAAAATCATAAATATAATATATATATATATATATATAAGCAATAAAACAATCATTATGTCTAGCCTTTAGAGGTGTTAATGAAAAAACTAAATACACCAGTTCCGGAGGCGATAGTCCGTCGTCCACACGAACGATGATTTCATAGCCCCTTTAAGGGAAGTGGAGATGATTTTATGTGAATAAATTATCATAAAAATAAATCAATATATGAAGGATAATAGTTTTGTTATATAATTATTTTATAAAAAATAATTAATGGTATTTGGGAAGGGATAAAAAAATTTCCATTGATGAATGTTACCTATTTTTCCGGTATCCTCTTTAGTTTTGCACTAAAATATTTTGGGATGGATTTCACCCAAAATAAGGATTATTGGATGATTAGATAGAATTTTAGAAGTTATTTGGGTAGGTCTTGTCTGAAACAAATAGGTTTGAATATTTGAATAAGAGTAGAGTGAGGGACATGACACACTTGGAATTTAGAAAAGTGTTCAATGATCCCTCGTTGTTCCCATGAAATAAGGTTCCACAATGGATCAAATTAAAAACATATATATTATATAGTCTAAATTTTTCAATTAAATATTTTTTGACAAGTTTATAGTTAAATTTTACCCTTATCTTTTTATTTTAACCCCATATAAAATGATTTTTACCTTAACGAAGGAAATTATTTTTTTTTCATTCACTATTCATTTTAGTTAAAAATTAAGTTATACTTATTATAAATTAATAATTATGTTGACTATAAATATAAAATCCATTTTTATAAATTCCATTCACATAAGTGACAAAAACTAATTTAAAATTAATTCCATATCTATGATAAGAAAGTGGATTTTTAAAGAGAAAATGATCAAAATTTTACAGTGTTTTTATATCCAATTTCAAGGTGATCAAGATTATAATGACCTTAATTATATTAATAGATATTTAATTTAACTATTTTTAATTTAAAATAAATATTCAATATAATTTTATTTATAAATATATTAATCAAAATGGTAATTTTCCAATTAAAAATCACTATTTTTCATTATTCGTCAAAAATGAAACTTTTCAAAAAACAATACCAAAAAATAAACCTACAATAATTTTGAAATTGTGAATTAAAAAAATGATATTTATTTTAATTAATTGAATTTTTAAAAAAAAATTAAAAAAATATTATTTTTCACAAAGTGGTGAAAAATAATTTTTTTGAGAAAATAGTATTTTCCGAAAATAAAATTACTAATCCAAAATTTTTGTCTTTTATTATCAATATATTTTCTTTAAGTACAGTTTTTAAATTAATATTTTAAAAATAATTATTATTATTTATATCACTAGGTTTAACATCTAGGTTATAATGGCCATGTTTAAATAGCTATATTAATAATATATCCTTATTTTTTTGAAATTCAGTGTCACATATAACATAAGAAAAAAAAGAATTTCTTGTAGAGAAATATTAGCATGGTGTATTATAAAACACAATAAATCAAGTAAATTTATTTTATTTGATAAAAAATCATAAATAATTAGGGTGTTACATTCTACCCACCTTAAAGTTAATTTCTCCCCCAAAATTCGTCATTTTAATGCAATCTAATGAGGATACTTATGCCTCATCATATCCTAAATTTCACACATAGCTTCCTGAAATTGGTTGATTTTCCAAAAAAACATTAACCAGGTTAGTGGCCTTTTTTTATAGAACTTTGTCTGTATAATATAGAAACTTCATCTATTGTTCCCCAATAGAAAGATCCTTCTCTAGCAATATCACTTATGTGTTCCTTTCATGTGAAGGGTCAGGTATGTACTTATTTAAAAGAGATGCAAAGAACATATTGTGGAGTTGAGAGGGGTTTTGTGAATGTGATAAGAGATAGGATACCATCCCAATTGAATCAAAAATTTCCAAGGTACCAATATACCTAGGTATTTGTTTCTATTACTTCCTAAATTGTGTATTCTTTTTCTATGGAGGACTTCTTTGAAACACATTATCACCAACAACAAATTCTAGACTACACTAGTGATTTAAAAAAAAAACTTTCTTCCAACTGTAAACTGCTTTGATGTGATAATGAATGGATATAACATTCTGTACCATTTCGTTATTTCTCTCAAGTCTTAATAGGTTTCTTTATACAACTTCATTCTAGCATGTCCTAGTTCTACATTTCTTTCTATAGAGGGCATCATAAGGATCCATCTGAAGGCTTGAGTGAAATCTATTTATCTATGAAAATGAAACTAAAAGAATGTTTGGATCCTAAATACATATTGAATCCAAATAACATGATATCAACATATCCTGTGGGTTTTAATTATTCTTTTATTCTGAACATTTGTTTAATGATGGTACATAGTTATGAAACTCAATTCCATATCAAGAGCACGCTAACGACTTTTCTAGAACATTAAGGTTATCCTCAGATCCTAATCAGATGCATTGTAATGTTGTATTCCATAAAACCATACCAATTCCTTAATATATATCACAATATGCGGGTCCATATATAGGTATTCTCTGATAGTGATGAACTTATCTAGCTTAGTAAGGTAATCGACTACAACCCATATAGCATTATTAGCATTAGTGGTTTTTGGGTTTCTAATAGAGACATACATACTGATGTTTTAACATTTCCAATTTGGTATGGGTAATGGATGCAACATCTCCTTATACTTTTGTCTTTTATCTTTTACTCGATGGAATATTAGGAACCAAGATACATAATCTATCTTCATGTCGCCCCACCAAATGTATTCTTTCAAATATCTATAAATATTCATACATCCAAGTTGATATGTGAATGAATAACTATGAGCTTCCTCAAAAAAAATGTTCTTCAAGTCTGGTATGGAAGGATTGTAGACATGGTTCCTGAACATTTTCATTCCATCATGTTCGAGGTTAAAATCATGATGATTTCATTCCTTCTTTTGCAGCTCTATATCTTCCTTTTGTGACTCTTTAATCTTCACCTGGATAGATGGGTAAACAATAATTTGAGAAAGATATGGTTTTTACCCTTCAATCAGGATCTCCAAATCTATCCTTTGTGAATTCACAAATATTGTACCTTTTTTTATCATCATCAAGGATAAAATATAATTATTATTTAGACTCAAACCACCAGACACCTTATTCGCTTTCCAATGGTGGTAATGTATTGACCTGTTATAACCATTAATCATCTCTAATTCTCTTCTCTAGTGCATGTTAAACTCCTTCTGTGTGAATGTATACTTAAATATTTTATGATTGGTATATATTTCATACATTTCACTACAATTATAATGCCTCCATATATTTAATGGAAACAATACCAGATATAACTCCAATTCTTGAGTTGGGTAATTTTTTTCATGAATCCTATGGTTTCATGAGGAATTAGCTATGTCCATGTCATTATTCATTTAAATTTATCCCAATCTGTTCATGGATTAATAAATATATATTTCAAACCCTTATCCACTATAGGGAAATGTATGCACAAGTGTGTTGACTAACCTTCACTTCATTTCCTTGAAAGTTTCATCGCATTCATGTGTTTAGTGGAACTTCCCTTACTCTTTAACTTATTCATAAGCTTATATAATCTTCACAAATTCATTGGAAATAGTCAATAATATCCAACTAAACCATTAAATCCTTAATCTCAATCATCATTGTTGGACTTAGAAACATTTAATATCCTCCATCTTTTATGGATCTGGTGATAGACACTATCTTGATATTATGCGACCCAAAAATAAAACCTTTTGTATCCAAAATATAAACATTAAAAAATTTATTATAGTTTCTCTTTCCTTATGGACTTTTGTATAAATCTCAATTGGTTTTAATTCTCTTTCTTTCTCATTAAAAAAGATAAAAATGTGATCTATAAAGACTCTATAAATTGATCAAGGTAATCTATAAATACCCAATTCATTAAATCCATAAATATAGAAGGGATATTAAAAACAATGAAATGATTCAATATAAAATTATATTTTCCATGCATTGTATGCAATATTTTCTTATTTATACCCTCCTTATTGGACCTCAATTGATGATATCCAGAATGAATGTCAATATTGGAAAATTATTTAGCTCCATTTAGTTGACCCAAATAAGTCATTAATACCGGTAAGAGGATAATTATTCTTAATTGTGATCTTTTTCATCTCCCAATAATAAATGGAGATTACAAATTTTATATCATTATTTTTCACAAAAAATAATATTTTCACCCCAAGGTCACACACATGGTTGAATGAATCCCTTATCATTGTTTTCATGGATTTTATTATTCAATCGCTAAAACTCAATCATGGACATTGTATATGGAGTCATTATAATTGGTGTGCCCCCATGTATAAGTTATATTAAGAACCCAACTTCATGTTTTGGGGTAAGTCTAGGAAAATCTTCTGGAAATAAATCAAAAAATCTCAAACAATATGCATGTCATAGATATCAAGTTTCTCCCCAACCATTTGAGATAAGCATGCCTTCTAAATGGGATTTAAGACACATATAATGGATATAATCTCCATCAGATGTTTATACTTATTTTCACATCAATAGGAGATCATAGGTTGTTTTGGAATATCAAACATAACCTCCCTTCCTTGAAAATTTATGTGGGATATGTGTAGATAAAGTCAATCCATGTCTTGTATGACATAAAATTCAACCAGAGGAAGAATGAAAAGATTTTAATGTATCACATTCCCACTAATGTCAACAAGATAGGATTCATAGACTTGAGATGTGATACTCATACCATTATGGGTCTTTACTATAAATTCTACATCTAATAATTGGGCTGGAAGCTTGGATCACTTCGAAAATAATTCGAATGAATGAATGGGTAGATCTAGATTCAAATAAGACATTGACAGTTCTTGAGTGGATGGTAAGTGTACAACTCACAACATTGTTATCACAACCCTCATAAGAAATAATGGTAACATGAGATTGCTAATTTTTTCTCATCTTAAGAGGTTTTTGATGTTGATCATCATCATTAACCATTAGGGTTGGAACGAGTTAGCATAATTCCAATTCTCCTTACACTTGAATCACTGAAGTGTTGAAGGTAGATTTTGTGTAGCTTTATCTACATTCACATCATTGGGAAACTTATTCTCATAAATTCATCAATAAATTACCTTATGACCTTCCCTTCCACTCTTAAAACATTTACTAGTCCCCATAATTTATTGTTTTCCTTGATTCATCCCATACTAACAATATAAAGGAAATTGCATCTACTTTTCTCTATGGTTCTTATATATTCATATGAATTTCATCTTTCTTTTCTTCTCAAAATAATTAGATTGATACATAACTCCAATATAAACTTCCACCTTTATATCACATCAATAAATATCTATATTTTGAAGATATGTTGTAATAGTCTCATTTAAATAATTATATTAATAATATATGAACAATTCATTAAAACTCAGTGTCCTATGTAATGAAAGCTAAGACAGTGATGTGTATGGTGCAAGATTAACATAGTGTATATTGAAATTAAATAAATAAAATAAATTTAATTTATTTCTAAGAATTCAAAAAAACATGGGGTGTTACATTATCTATTAACTTTCGATCCCATGGGAAAAGAAACTATTGCTGATCTGTATGTGTAGATTACCGACTCTTTGAAAAAATGCATTTATTTTTTAGTCACCTCCGAACATTGATGATGATAGTGATTGATTTATAGAATATATATGATGTATATTATATTATTATAGATACTAAATGGTGTATTATTTTTTACTTTTCATTCTTTCTATCCCTCAAATAGAGGAAACATCTACTGTGTATATGTATAGACTAATGCCTCCCTGAAGTGATGCAATTCATTTTTCATCACCATTTTTTACAAATAATTATAAATGTGTATATAGTGATTAGTATTATACTCATTACATTATAAAAATTATATACATTATAGAAAAATCAAGATATACATGAACTAGACTATTGAACCAAAACATGCATGAAAAATAATGATGATATTACCTAAAAGGGGATTTTAATAAAGAATTATTAATAAACTAGTGATAATATGTTATAAGTAAATTATATATTTTATTATATATTTGAATCTATTTTTGAAATAAATTTATTATGAAATTATTTTTATTAAATAGGGGTTCCAAATTCAAACAATGAAATATGATACTTGAGGTAATGGGTTTATGTTATTGTATCATTTACTTTTGGTATTTTTTATGCTAAATTTACATTAAGGGAAATTATATGCATATTTTAATTTAAAACCAATATATTTTCATAACCTCCATTAATTCCTATAATGTTTATGTTTTAGTACCATTTTACTCTCTTTGGTACTTTAAATGATGAAAAATGTTTTTTAAATAAATGATGACCTTATTTCCGTTCTGATCAATGAACTTTTTTCCATGACAATGCCCTTAGAAATTTTTATATATAACTATTTTACTATATACGAAATGTTCTATAATTTTAATTTAAATTCAATTTTACAATATTCTCAAAAAAAATTAAAGTATTATTTTTAAATAAATATTTTCTAAAAAATCATTTTGAAATTTTTATAATATTATGAATGGAATGTTTTCTTGTAATATATACAACATTAATGAAATTTCCTAACTTCATGTACATTCTATTAAATAAAGAGACCTTTAAAATTTCCCATGGTTATCTTAAAATAAAATGATTTTCTAATTATTCCAAGAATTTTTAGTAAAAATCATATCAAAAGAAAATGACATTTTCCTCCTGTTTTTTGAATAGAGGTTCAAATGATCTTTTAATATAATTTTTAATATATTTAATCATCCGTTAAAGATTTTTATAGTTCATTAGGATATGATATTACGATACAATACAATTTATTTCTATATATTTCATATGATAATATTAATTCCTCGATGATTCAATGAAACCAATATCTTTTCTACAGGTTAAAAGTGTTAGGAAGAAATATTTTTGAAACCTATTTTTTCATTGTTCATACTATTATTAAATGAAGGAATGAAACCCATTTATATTTCATGGCTCATGAAATTATGAATTAATTGATGGTTTTATGATCTTCTGTCATATTTATTATTTAAGGGTATGTGATGGGTGGTCATGTGATTATATATAACTCCAATGCATTGGGTAAAGATGGATAAATCATGAGATAAATAAGATTTGAGTGAACAAGATTTTATATTGATAAATATATGAATATAGATGGTTTCATTTCCATAATTTTATTCATAAACCTTGTTTCATGTATATAAGTTAATATATGGATCAGGTTTCATGTCCATTATTTCATATAAGGAACTGATTTCATGTCATTATCTTAGAGTGGACCAGCTAGTATTTGAAAATTTCCAAAAAGTTATAAGATTATTATATTGCAAAATTCCTATGTTTGTTAAATTAACTCATATATCATGTTTGATTATTGACGATTCCATAATCTTATGACTTTTTTTATTTTGACAAATATTTTTGCAGAAATAAATAGTTAATGATATTTAATTGATTGGTTTTGAATTTATTATGTTATGATCGTTTTCCCATTCCACAATTCATACATGTAGTCATTGATTCATATATACTATGTTTTCCCTTACTGAGCAATATGAACTCACCCTTTATGATGATTCCATTTTCCTTAGATTATGAATAATGTTATTAAGTAGGATAAATTTATGGAAAGTATTATGGTATAATAACACTCTAGGGGATATTGAATATTGATTAGGAAATAATATGTTTATTTATATAATATATATAAATACACTAAACCTTTATGGTTTTAGAGCATGTATAATTATTTTATGCATGGAATATTAATCTAAAATAATATAATATGTATACTTTTTTTCTTGGTTCACCTTATTAAAGTAGAAATAAGTTATTTTTGGATATTATGAATAGAAAATTTTGGTAAATAATCTATTGATAAGTCTAAGAAAATGATAAAATAATATATTTTTAGGAAAATATATTTTTAGTGTTTCCCTGGAAAATACATCTGTGTATGGATACTAGTGGGTGGATGAAACTATAAAACAGAAGCACCTACGGGTAAAAACAATAAAAGGGGTGGTCTAGGTATTAACTTCATCATAATCCTTGTATGATGATTTATTTTAGGAATTCAAATCTATCTATACACCCATGGTGGATATTCTTTCGTTAATTCAAATTCCCTTTATAGAAAATTAAGAAGGATTTTAATATATGATGGACATAGATTGGTTGATAAAAAGGTTTAATAATTTAGACATATCAGTAATGATTTCCACACGTATATGATTCTACACATTGGGTACTGTAGTTTTATTCATACACTATGATTTTCATTTTGTTAATCTATAAAAAGAGGAGGAATCATTTGAGGAATGAATGAGGTTTTCAATGCAATTACTATACTCATGAGAAACCAAACGTTTTAGTAGATGGGATTTAATATCTTGTGACTATGACCACTCTAATTTATAAAGATACAAGTTGTAATGTGGACCATGTTTAGCTTATGAATGAATCAAGGATGGACCAACATAACCTTGAATAATTTATGTGATAATGACCACCCTACATGTGTTGGTATTCTAATCCACAAGTTTCATAAAATTATATCAATGTGATGGGAAATATATTTTCTATTCTAGAGTGATCAGACCATGAAAAAACTATCTTATAATTATATCACTTGTATAGTGAAGAAAACCAATGGTGGTATCTAACCAAGAATAAATTTAATGCATAAGAAATCAACTCCATGAAATTGGAGGAGTTTAAGATGGTATTTCCCAATAATTAATTCCCCTAAACTCTTCATACTAAAAATGATAGTAACTTTGTTGATATGATGTAGAATGATTATGAACCTATAATTAGCTATAAAGCAAGCATTACATGATTTTTGAGGTATTATTTTATTTTTTCCCTGACCCATACAAAATATTAGTCGATCCTTTAGTGGGATGAAACCATGTCTTCAAAATGAATTAGGAAAAATATAATTTGGAATCTATAAACATATTGTTCGATATACACTCAATGTGGAAATGGAAGCTATAAATCCTCATTTTAATAGTTCTAATGATAATAAAGTGAAGATAGAGATTCATAGAAGCTACATTGGTATGTCACATAGAGAGAAGAAGAATTTAAAATCTACTAAATGCTAAAAATCTAGGAAGGAGTGAACATGTCATTTTCTAAAAGTCAAAAAGAATATGTTTCAAGTGTGGGATTCTTGGACATCAACAAAAATAATATCAATGTGATGTGAAGAGGCTAATAAATAAGATCAATTGATAGAAATCATAATTGAACACACCTCTAAAAATATTAGTGATTTAGATGAATGATTTTGGGTATTATGAAAAATCATTTCCCTAATATGCAGCATGATGATAATAATAAGACTCAAAATCAATATAAGTGAGATGATAATGGGAAATATTATGCAATTAAAATTGCTAAAGTGGGCTAGGAAAATGATTTACAGAATAGTACACCAATCATCCATTATGTAATTGAATTTTTTTTATTTGATTTAGGATCTACCTAGTCTTATATATATGAATAATTTTCTAAGGGTGTAACATCACCACCTCAACCATTAGTTGTTGAGTTAGTTTCGAAAAATCAGAATGATATGATGATTGCATCTCAAATTTTTTGGTCCTCTCTAATTAAAGATTTTTGGAATGTTGTTCTTAAAAATATCGTTATTATTCCCATCATTTATTTTCTTGTCTTTTTTTCATGGATAGGCTCTCTTTGTATGAATCACATATCAATTGCTAAAGAAGGGAAGTTATATTATTTATTCTGAATCATCCTATGATTATCTATTAGTGCAAGGATAAACATGAACTCCCAGCAGAGATTATTTCCCTCATATGAGTTTTGTTAACAATTCATGGGGTATATTTATCTCAAATGGTTGAGGAGAAAAGAAACATTCAATATTTTCCTATTGTCCATAAATAAGTTAACGTATTTTCTAAGGACTTGCCTAGTATTTCCCTAAATCAGAAAAATGAGTTTTCAATATAAATCATACTCTATTCTACATTTATTTCAAAGAATACATTTAAAATAACCCTAATTGAGTTATAGTAGTTAAGGGAAATACTCAAAGAGAATCCTGATAATGGATACATTTGACATAGTTCTTCAGCATAGGGTTCACATATTCTTTTTATTAAGAAGAAATATGGGTTAATGTATCTTTTAATTAATTTTATAGAACATAACAAGATCACTATTAATAATAATCGTAAATCCCTGGATTTTGTTGAGCTATGGTTCCTTTAATTTTCATTTTTAATATCTTTTTTTACTCTAATAAATTTACCTAATAGTTTAAGGAAGAGTTTGCGAGCATCAAGTGATTTTTCGGAGACCAAAACCCTAGTTTTTTATGAAACTAAAATAGGCTCACAGTTAGTCCACGGTTAGTAGTAACAGTGTTCTACAACCATAAATCCTAATTAGAGGACATGCATGGTTAACTAACCATGTGGGGTAGGATGTATGACTATAAGAAATGGTGTAGTTTTTCTACAGAGATGAAACACATGGTTAGTGCATGGTGTTTCTAAATATGTGTTTACCCATGTGAGGGGTTAGGCAATTTAGATAGTTATAATGCATGAGTTTCACATGGTTTTTTTAATGTGAGCCTAGACCTATGATGGGGTGGCACCCTAGATAGTGATGGAATCGTGTTAGTGCAAGTTTTTTCCAACCATGTGGTCGAACCCTGTGCCTCATTCAAAGATGTGAAATGAAATTTTTTCACTTCTTTATTTAAATATTAGTCTTCCATTTTTATCCTAAAATTACACATAACCTCTTCTGACTCCATTATGATATCCTCCATCCCATTCAAGGTAGTATTTTAGCTACCTCCTTCATCCAATATCCTCTTCAATCGATTTTCATTACTTTGGATTTGTATTAGTAATGTCATTAATCCTCTTCCTTTCATTCATCTTTTATCTTCAATTATGAATTGATATATTTGAGTGAGCTAAATTCCTTATTCTAGGGTATTTTTTTTATTTCATTAATTTATCATATTTTTGACCAAATCAAATATCTATAAATGATGAGGAGTCATCTGCCAAGTTAAAGAAGGCCATCCGGTTCTTTTTCCCTTTGATTATTGATGTTTACATTTTGTGTTGGCATGTAATATACTATAATTTATGTGTCAATCCTTCTATATTTAAATTCAATTAAAATTATTTTCATTAACATTCTTGGGAAAGTCCTAGAAACCTAATTTCATCATTAAAGGACATATATCTTAACACAATCCACCACTAAGGGAACGTTTCCTTTAAATCACAAAGAGCATTATGGTTTGAAATGAAATTGAATGACTATTTATGTTTTGAATAGTTAACACTTATGAATGAAATAGAATTTGAATTAAACCAATAGATAATGGTAATACATGTATAATGGCCCTTGCATCTTGTTTATAGTTTGAGTAGTACTTATGAATTAATTGTCCGGATTGAATTATGTGATTTTTAATGGTATGGGTAAATGCTATCCCATAACCATACTACCTATTATGTCGAGGGGGACAAAATGGTTTTTATTAGGGACACCTTGGATGGTCCCATCGATCAAAATAAATTAAAATTATTTTAAATGAAACACATCATTCGAAGGTCAATTCTCAGATTCCTATATTGGATTCCATGGATCGAATCGCATGTAGAGTAGACTTATATTATGCCATGAGTGACACAAGGGTTCCCCTTGTGGAATTATACGGACATGCTCAAAGGGATGTTTATTTTATTATTCTAATAGTGATACTCAGGTTCCCTATATATAATTCCAATGATGGTATCAGAAAGAAATAACATTATACTATGCCTTGAGTGATACCTAGGTTTCTAATGTTATTGTTTTTCAATTCTCATTGCCACATAATTTTTTACTTTTTTTTTAATTTTTTATTAATAAAATAGAGTTTTTTATAAAATAATTAAAAACTATTTTCAACTATGTACATAACTATTAAAATAATCATTTTCTATTAAAATCATGAATTTTAGTGATTTTTTTGAATAATTATTAAATTAAATAATTGATTATTATTTAACTTCTATTTTTTATTCTTTTTTTATTTAAATTTTAGATTTTTAAATATGTTTATTCATTCATTAATTAATTTCTTTTGCTTTTCTTAGGTACCCACTCCCAAGACTTTCCAGCACCGACTCATATGAGCCACTGCCACACCCCACACACTGTCAGTTTCCACCATGGCGGTGGTGTCTTGCTTTCACACAACCATACTACCTAATGGTGTCTCACATCCACACTACCAGCATCTGAGGATTCATCATCCTTTCCATGGAACACTGCCACTACCCCTCTAGATTTTTCCGCTTCCACATCTGTGATTCCCCGCTCACACCACCAGGTTACCCAGTGATGTCTCCATCATTCATAACTCACAGTTGTAACCACACCTTTATGTCAGTGTTATGATTTTCACCAACCACTAGGCATTACCTACACCTATTTTCACATAAACCACCTACCTTATGGCATTATCCCCACTAAAAATACTGACTTACAAAAATCAACTCACCACCAGAAGTCAAATTTGATCAATAGTAGATGATATTAAAAACTCAAATCAACAGCAAACAAAATCAAACTATTGTCCCCAGGGTAAAAAAATATGAAAAATATCTAATTAACAAATCCATAATCTGACTTGAAGAATCCGAAATAACCATAAACAGTTAGGGATCCCATCTCTATTGGTTGGATCTGAGATAGTATAACATCTATCGGCCACTCGAACCGTGCATGTCCTCTTCACCCGAGCACCATGAGTCGAGATCTCTTTCCACTGACTTGTTACATCATCATTTGAAAAATATTCCCCCATCCTAATACCATTGGCCTCTCCCCAACGTCTCCTTCAACCTCCGTCACCATACTTCTGAATCTCCCCTTCTATCCTCCCTACGCCATCATGATCCCCCATTCCCCTACCTCATTCCTTCACTGAACACTCTCCTTCAACCCCTCCATCTGCTCAGCTGAACCACCCCTCCCAATTATTCTTCTTCTAATTTATTTTATATAATTTAATAATTTATATAATAATAATAAGAAATAAAAATAATAATATATAAATAAAACATTAATAAAAATAATATTAATTATTTACTATAGATAATTTACATTGTATTAATTTGTGTATAAATATTTATTAAATATGACTATATAATAGTTACTTTGATTTACATGATATTAATTTTAATTTATACAATAATTATATTACTTATTTTTTCATTTAAATTTATAATAGTTAATATAATAATAATTAATTTTATTTATATAAATACATATATATTTATATATACAATATCTAATAAATTTATAATAATTGTTTTTTGAAAAAAGATGAAATCATTAAAAATGAAGATCCGCTGAAGTACAATCAATTAATTATGAAGGAATGTGGTCCAACCAGAGCTGGTCATTGTTAGGAGGGCTAGAGGCCGCCACCTAATGGGCTACCTTGTTTCCTTCTCTTTTGATAAAGTAGAAGGTGCAAATTGTGAAGCTCTGATGGAGGGAAATTATTTTCCTGATTAGTGAACCAAAGGGTTGAAATCCGCCATCATTGAGTATGATAGAATTGATAATGGTGAGACAGCCCAATTAAAGGTGGATTACGTCCGATCTGTGATCTTTAGCAAACATCATCCCTACGAGGATGGTGGTGGCATCAACAAAAACAGGTTCCCAAAAAACGCGATGAGTTTCATGTTTGGCTGCAATGGTCTGCCCAAGATGATCCCGGGCCACAAGACCAAGACCAATAGGTCTATCCTTGGGGAGAGACACATCGAAATTAATCATTAGAAACCATTTCGGTGTAGGGAATCAGTGTGAATAAGAGGATGGGGTTCCAAAGGGCTTTCGTTTTCAAGTGTGATGCAGCCATCCCGCAATCTATGATACCGCCCATTCAATCCAGAAACTGGGGGGATTGATGATGTGGTTGAAAATGGAATCGTTGAGACACACCGAGATGATCTAGGACAAAATTCAATGTGAGTACGCTTTGGCTGGTGAAAAGGAGGAGCACCATCGCATCATGAGAGAGGGGAGGTCTGGTACCACGTTCAGTGAGAGATTCGTACAGTATCCCCATTCTTACCAGACCTCCTTTTCCCCCGTGCATTGTATTATAGCATGAAGCGGAGTTTCAAGGGTGTTCGTGTAGAAGGGGAACAACCTATCGCTGGAAATATGATGGTGGATTAGAAGGTCCTTGGTCGGGAGGATGCCAGTGCACACCTGCCACCTGAAGTGGAGGATTTTTGGAGGGAAATTGAGCTTCCCAGCTATTCCCAGGGCCCCCATCACCTATGTCTGTCTCAGTATAAAGTGCAAGCCGATTTCCAAATTTCACCGTATAGGTTCCCGAGATGATGTTGATCCAGAAGAGATGGTCAGGGCCTACATCTGGAATACAGGGGGTACTCAGGATAAGCCTTTTGTCCCTGTCATTGAACCACGAGTGAAGTTTTTCTATGCACTACCCATTCCCATAATCAGTAAAAAGGCATCGGACAGTGGCCCCTTCAAAACCTTGTTGAGAAGGGGATGAAGCCCACATTCCTTCCTTATCAATTAGCCATGGATCAGTCCAAATCTTAACAGTTGAGCCATTCCCAATCCTACAACCCAACCCTTTATTTAGAAGACTTCGGGATCCCTAGATACTTATCCAGAGGATGCTAGGACATGGGCCCAGAGGGGAATCTTGGAAATCCTTGTGGGGGAAGTATTTAGCTTTGAGTACCCATGCATAAAGAGAGGATGGGTGGAAAATAAGTCACCATCCTTGCTTAGCCAGCAGTGCATCATTAATGTGAAAGAGGTCTCGGAATCCCATACCTCCCTCCAATTTTTGTTGCAGAGTTTATTCCAATCGATCCAGTGGGTTTTATCCCATCCATTGTTTTTCCCCATCAGAAGTTGGAAGTGCATGAGTGGATCTGGTTAACAAAAACAATAGGAAGATTCAATAGGGGCATGAAATAGATAGGGATAGAATGAAGAGTGGCTTTAATGAGGGTTTCCTTGCTAACTTTGGAGATTCTATTTGGGGTCTATCCAAGGATTTTATTTCTCGATCCTGTGCAACATAGATGAGAATATTTCATTTTTGGACCGACCAATCACCATGGGTAGCCCAAGGTACTTATGATATTTCTCGACCATATGAATACCTGAGTGACACAGAGTTCTTCCCTTTTGGATGGTGGTACCCCAGAGATGAAAGAGACTTCTGACTTTCCATGGTTAATTATTTTCCCTGAGTCCTTCTTATACTAGTGGATCACATGGCCTATAGTAAGGCACTCATTATGGGTGGCTTTGGAAAAATGAAGACAATCATCAGCGAAAAAGAGACGTGACACCGGTGGGCTTCCATGGAACACATTTTCCCTATGAATTGTATGTGAGGATAAAACCCTGGAAATGAGGTTAGAGAAAACATCAGCCACCAGGACGAAAAGAAACAAGGAAAGAGGGTCTCCCTGGCGAAGGCCTCGGGTAGGTGAGAAGCCTCGGGTAAGAACCCCATTGACATTAATATGTAAGGAGACCAACGAGACACATTGCATGATCAAATCTGTCCATTTTGAGTAGAAGCCCATTTTCAGCATCACGAATCTTAGAAAATGCCTTTCCACTTTGTCATAGGCCTTGGACATATCTAGTTTCCACACCATGGTTCCTCTTTTCACTGTGGATCGTGTTTTCATAGAGTTGAACACTTCATGGGCCACAATTAAATTATCAGTGATCAGTCTCTTTGCCATGAAAGCACTCTGATTTTCTGAGATGATTTCAAGTAACCAAGTATATTTTAGATTAACAAGAATCTTTGAGAAGATATTTTAAGAGACATTGCAGAGGTTGATAAGTCTGAAATCGGAGACTGTGAGAGGTTTCTTGATCTTGGGGATGAGGATGAATATAGTTTTATTAATGGCAAAAATTTTTGTTCTCCCTACCCAAATGATCTTCATCAGAATGCTGATATCGGGACTAATAATGTTCCATTGTTGTTTAAAGAAGATTGCGTGGAATTCATCCGACCCAAGGGCCTTGGTGGGGTGAATATGTTTCAGAGAAAGAAGAATCACATCATCCGTAACATTTTTGGTAAGTTGTCTGTTCGCCTACTCGGTGATCACGGGTCGGATGCAATCATCCACCTCAGCCAAGATGTTAAGGATTCCTATAGTAAAGAGATTCAAGAAAAAACTGGAAAAAAAACATTTTGGATTTCGTCTGTGTTTTAGACCTTGCTCTCATCCAGGTGCAAGACGAAAGAGATAAATTTTTCCGCCACCTAGATGATGCTTTATGATGTAAAAATCGGGTGTTTGCATCCCCTTTGGAAATGTGGGTATCACACACCCACATAGCCTAGAAGATTTCCTTGATTCGTTGGGTGGCATACGAGTATCGTTGGGTGGCTTTGATGCTGGAAAAAATGAAATTGGATGGGGGTTGGTTGAGAAGGTAAACCAACGTTCTTTCAAGAAATTCACAGTGCCTGTCAGGTTGATGGAATTTTCTGTTGCTCCACAACCTCAGATCGGATGACACTTGTTGGATGTTGGGACCAATGTCTGATTGTCTGCACATCAAGCCTAATCGGATAACATCTTCGTATTCACGGTCTTTTTCCAAGATGCATTCAAATCTGAAAGGATTCAAGAATTTAGTGATGCAGTCACCTTGGAGGATTCTATTTTGGTGACCAGTGAAGGGGAAGTGGTATATGAAGGTGTCACACATAGGCTAGAGAATAGATGCAGTATCAAACCATGTTGACTGGAAAGACCCCAAAGTTGAAGGTGACATGGTACCTCATGGGGATTCAAGAGAGCGTCATCCTCAGTAGACCATCATTGTATTCACCACACACACATTCAAGAGTATTCTATAGGCATCAAGAGATTACCATTTATGACTTAACCACTTCCACATCTAGGAGTAGGATATCAAAGAACAACATCACCAGAAAATTCCAACTTCATGATTCTTGGGGTGGGGGATTGAGAGCATATCATCATCACCATCGATTAGTAGACATTGGACATCAGAGAATCTAGAGATTGAGTAGGAAATAAGAGAATCCATTTTTTATTCCTTTTCTCTTTTTATTTAATTTTATACAACATTAACTCCTCTATTTTTACATCAGTTAATATGTTGATTTCAACCATGATCATCAGTAAATTTCCTTCGAGTGAATAGGCTAAGGATGGTTTAATCTAATATTCCCTTGTTCTAGTATTTTCTTCTGCTGTATTATATATATATATGGACAATTAATTTTTTACAAAAAAAATAATGAATTGGATTCAATGTATCTTGATTTAAATTAAAACAAAATTTTCTTTAATATGGGGAATTCACTGAATGGTGAATCAATCTTGAGAGAGAGAGAGGTGTGCTAAGATAAGTAGACAATTTAAACATAGTGATCTCTAATTTTTCTCAATATATAATAGAATAATTTATAAAGTTGATAAACTATAAGGATTATTTTTTTCATAAGTTTACGAGATGATTAATATAGTTTCCTAATTTAAATCAGATCCATTAGTGTTAATTTTAAGATCACGAACATGGGAATGAAATATTGATTTCGACCAACTAATTTCCCTTATCTAATTTATTGGTTTATCATTGTGTATTTTTTTTTATTTTTTTTATTCTCATTATCACTATTGTTTCTATTATTCTTCTTTCACATGCACTCACTTTCTCTGTCTCTCACACTAATCATAATTTTCATTACCTTCCACCACTATTCCATTGTTGTTTGTTTTTTTATAGTTTTTTGTCATATTTTTGGTCACTTTAGCATAAATTTAGTCATTACCTGTGATTAAACTCTATCTTACCACTATACTATGTAGTAAGTAGGATTTTATAAATTTTAAATTTATGTGTGCTCAATGACATGCGACGTAAACTTTTGGCATTATTGTCGGGGAAGGCACATGAAACCATTTAAAAAAATCACATAAAAAACAAACCAAATAAATTAAAAAAACAAGATAAAATAAAAAAATAAAGAAAATAAATTTTCAAAAAAAAAAATAATTTCACAAAAAAAACTGTAAAATGTTTCCGATGAAAATTAAAATAAACTGTGAAACTCCTATTGTATGATCACTTGGTTCAAATATAAAAATATAGAACCTGTAATTCTAAAAATTGAAAAACACTTTAGGGACATGAAAAAGAAAAAATAGATAATTAAAATGGAAGACAACTGGGCTGAAAACCAAAACCTGAACAAACATAAATATTTCAAAAAACCTGTCCATGAGATAGTGTAGTGACATATTCTGATAGAGTTATTTTTCATGTCCTATCTAGTAATCCTTCATTCATTAGGCTCTCACCAAGGTCAAAAAACTATGAAATAAAAAATTATATGCTTTCATTTCTTCCCAACATCAATGTGATTACTAGTGAAGACTCTTTTTACTTTATTAAGAGTTTCTATTATAGTGTCTAACAACATCGACTTTGGGGTCTGAGTGAGGAGTAATTTAAGCTGAGAATGTTTATTTTATGCCATAGGGGAAGTTCCAAGAACTGGTTCCAAAAATTCAAGGATAATATCATTTTCACTGGGATCAAGTATATAATGATTTTAAAATGAAATTATATCCTAGGAGAATGAACTCTGAAATTAGGCATAATATAACTGGATTCTTTCATGATGAGGGGGATCTGTTTCATGAAGTATGTGATAAGTTTAGGGGTTTAATTATACAGTTTCCAAAACACCAATGAACACTGCAATTTTTCATGGATACTTTCTGCAATAGCCTCACCCCATACCACCAAACCCTGATGGATCAATCTAATAGAGGAGACATTAGTGGTAGGACCTCCGAGGATCTCAAACAAATCTTTATTACAATAGTAAAAATAACTCCCCTCACAAGTTTTCGAGAAGAAGAAAAATTTTTAGGAAGAAAATAACCTCTTCCTCTCAATATTAATCCCTAGATACATGGTTTTGTAATAAGAACACCCATAACACCCTTTGTGAGAAATGACATGACAATGACATGTATGGGCATTCACAGACCAATTATCCCAATTTTGACATGCATGTCCAATCTCTTAAGAGTGACAATTTTGCTGGATATGGTCCTAGGATGTAGTTTGGGGAATATCCTTACTCGAACACTTATAATCGATGGTATAATAACCTCCTGAACATTCCTAGAGGGATGTTTTATTCCTTCAACTTGTTTCCCCTCCTTAATTCTAATAGCATTCAAGGTAGCAGTTCCAACCCCATCCCCAACCCAAGGATGAGTCATCCAACTCAAAAGTTGAGGTGATAGATATGTTTAAAAATATGATAGGGATATTTTATGAACAAATGACCAAAAATGAATTTGATAATGTTTAAATAGACTCAAGAATGAAATTTTTTGAAATTAAAATAGGGAAGTTGACAAGGGATGTCAATAATAGAGACAAATTCATGCTTCTTAGTACTAATAAAGCCAATCCTAGGGAAAATAAAATGGTTGTTACCACCAGACGTGTTCTATAGACACACCAAGATCCAATGAAAGAACCCCAAATTGGTAAAGAAAATAATATGGTTGAATATGAAATTTCAAATGTAGAAATATCTGAAAATGGAGAACTAAAGAGCATTACTAGAAACCCTCTTATATATGATGATTCAACTTAAAAAAACAAAGAAAATTAATTTTAAAAAAATAAAACAATGGAAGAATAATCTTAAAGAATAATCTGTACGAGTTACCTTAATTATTAGAAACATTTTTCCTATAATCCCTTTCACACAAAGAATAAAAAATCCAACTCATGATTCTGATCTGTTGAAATTTTTCAATGTTATTAAGAAGATGAAAATTAAAATACCATTCTTATAATCCTTCATACAAATTCTACCCTACATAAAATCCCTTAATAAAATAAAGTCGAACAAAAAGATACTGGAATATTTTTTCACTGATAGTATAACAAAAGGTTGTAGTAATATGTTAAAATATGATACCTCCTAAGCTCCAGAACCTATGATTCTTTGACATCCCTTGCACCTTTGGGGATATATGTGGTAAGTTAAACAATATATTTTATTTTTGATCACGCAAAAACTTCATACCATTTTCACTTTTTCAACACGTGAGATAATGAGTTCCCCAACTCACCATTGTTGTCTTATAGCTTGCTGAGAGATCCATTACTCCCCTAGTGTGTAGGGTTGATGATTTCATAGTGGGAGTAGGTAAACACTTTTTTCCTACTGACATTCTCATACTAGATATATAGTGTGACCAGGAGGTACTTATCATCCTTAGTAATCCCTTCTTGGCCACAAGAAGAGTGATGATATATTTCTCTAAGGGTAAGATAATTTCCCACAATAGTGAGAAAAAATGAACCATTCAATGTGTTCAAGATAATTAAAGAACCCACCCACCCATTCTTTCCCAAATATGAGCTGTTAGTTTATGAGGATACTTTTGATGAGGAAGACGAGGAGTTTATGAGGATTCTAGAGGAGGTCAATAATGAACCTGGTATCTCTACTTTCACTTGCATGGAGATCATCTCAAAAAGAGGGAACCTATTGATGTGTATGAGGGAGTATTTTTGGAGCACCATGATGAGTTATATTTAGAACACATTGTTTCCCCTAGAGATAAGTCTAAGTGTGATTAAATAATTTCTTGTTATAGTAGTGATGAGGAGGAAACCTTATATACCTCATTCTTCAAGAGTTACTATGATGAACTTGGCCTACCTATACCCATGTGTCTTCCATCAAGAAAATCACCACACATTCCAGAACTCAATACCCTCCCTACCCATATGAAATATATTTTTGGGGGGGGGGGAGAGATCAACACTTCTAATGACCATATCATCTAAGATAGAGGAATGTTAATAGAAAACCTTAATGAGTGTTTTGAGGAAATTAAAATCTATTATTGGATAAAAAATTTCTAATGTAATGAGTATTATTCCATTCTTCTGCATTCAAAAAATTCCCATGGTACCTGAGTGTAAACCAATATTAAAAGCATAAAGGATATTTAACCCAAACATGAAGTAAGTGGTTAGAGATTAAGTGATCAGATTACTAGATGTTGGGATTAATTTTCCCATTTCTGATAGCCCCATGGTAGTCATGTCCAGTATGTCCATAAACAATGCTGAGTGACAGTGTCCACAAATTAGAAGAATGAAAAAAATTCTAAACTAGACTTATGAATAAATTGCAGGTTTTTATTGATAATAGGAAACTTAATGCTTCTATAATAAAATATTACTTTCCCAATCCATTTTCTGACCAAATGAAGGAGAGGATAGTAGGCAATGAATATCTTGGATTTCCTAATGGATATTTAGGATATAACTGTATTTTCATTTTATATAAGGATCAATAGAAAAAACCCCCACTTTTCCATTCAGAATATTTTCATACTGGTGGATTCTCATTGTCTTATGTGGTGTGTATTCTACATTTCTTAGGGGAATAATGTTCATTTTATTTGATATTATTTAAATGATAATTGAGGTTTTTAGGGTTGATTTTTCAGTAGTGGGAAGTAATTTTGTGAACTACCTAAAAATTGTGGAAGTTATGCTAGAAAGTTATTTGGAGAAAAATATGGTTCTAATCTGGGAAAACACTACTTCAAATATGACTTTTAACAGTACTAGAAATGGCCTTTATTAGGGTTTGAGAAGCACTGACAACCTGAGTGATGTTAAAATCCCAATAAATTTATCAGTGCTGATAAAATAGTAATTTTTCAGTGCTTTAATTTATATTTTCTTAATGAACCCTTTATCAGCGCTTTTAGTAGCACTGATAAATGTGCTTTTTATTGGATCTTTTAAAAGCATTGATAAAGGTCCATACTACAGTGTGCTATAACAGAACCCTATAGCACCAAAAACACATTAGATATCAACAAAAAAAATCTCAGTACATAATTTAAATGAATTGAATTTTTTTACAAAAATAACAAAAAAACACTATATTATAGACATTTCAAAGACTAGTTTATACAATTACATAAATAAAATTACTACATACTTTCAAAAAACAATCCTAAATTTCAATGTTACAATGATTTACATTGAAGTTTTTATCAAAATGCTAACATTACATAAGTAGTTTTGAGCAAACCACCTCAACTCGAAAAAAAAGAATCCACCTGTATAAGAAAACTATTATTATGATTAATACTAAAAAGAAATAAATTTAACATAAATATGAAATAATTTATAAATTATATAGATAGTTATTCTACTGTGAAAATATCAAGATTTCTTCTGTGATATATTAGTGGAGGGAAATTTAAATAAAGTGATAAATTTCAACACTACATGAGTGAAAGTTTTTGTGAGATAAGAATTCTATTGATGTTTGTATGTGAAAAAGGATAAATGTTGGCCAGAGCACCCCCAACTCGAAAAACATAATCCACATATATAAGAATCAATTATTATGTGAGTAATACTAAAAATAAATAAATTAAACATATATATGAAAAAATATATTAATTTTATGGATACTTATTTTACATTGAAAACTTCAAGATTACCTGTGTAATCGAGTAGAGATAGCTTCATTTATATTCTGGAAGAGGTAGTAGATAGAACCTAAATGAAGGTGATAAATGCACTAATGAAAGGGTGAAAATATTTGAAGGGAGAAAGAGTATGATAATTGGATAGATCTCCCCCAAATCGAACAAAAGAATCCACCAATATAATAAAAAATTTATTATGTGAGTAATACTGAAAAAAATAAATTAAACATTCACATGAAATAATAAATCAATTCAATGGAAAATTATTTTACTATGAAAACAACAAGATTGCCTCGGTAATTGAGCAGAGGAATTGTTTATGTTCTTCCTTGAAAGGAAGTGGATGTAACATAAAAAATGTGATAGTTTTACCATTGTAGGGATGAAAATATTTTAATGTATAAGGAGCATGAATGTTTTACAGAGCACCCCCAACTTGAATAAAATTATCCACCTATATGAGAAAACAATTATGATACGAGTCATACTAAAAATAAATAAATTAACCATATATATGATATAATAAATTAATTCTATGCACAATGATTTTACTATTACAACTTCAAGATTACCTCTGTAATTGAGTAGAGGCAGTGTTGTTTCTCTTCCAGAAATGGTAGTGGAGGGAACATGAATGAAATTAAAAAATGAACCACTGTAGGGGTGGAAATATTTTAAGGGAGAAGGATCATGAATGTTGGAATGATGACCCCCTACATAAACATAATAGTCCACATGTATAAGAAAAATTTTATCATGTCAGCAAAACTAAAATGAAATAAATTAATAATATATATGAAATAATATATTAATTCTACAGATAATTATTTTACTTTGAAAACATCCAGATTAAATCTGTATTTCAGTAGAGACAACATCATTTATCATCACGAAAAGGAATGAAACATGGAAAAAAATCTTCTAATATAAACAAACAATGAAAGTAATAATGAACATTAAATCAACCTTCTATTATGTAATTTTTTGGTAAAATAGGGAATGTATATTGTAACATAACCTTTGAATTTAGGCAAAGAGTTTTCTTCATTATTGTTTGTTCCTATAAGGGATTGGTAATATCATCATGTGCATAATACATTGTCTATATTAGTAGTCAAAAATTTAATTTAGATTATGTTAATGCATTTGAGAACATATAATATTATGAGGAAAAACATAATATATTTAAAACAATTTTATATTATCATTAAACTCTCTCTTTTTTAAATGTTTCAAGGTTTTGGTTCATAATTAGAGAATCCAAACCCCCTCTTTGTAGTCCCCTCTAATCTATAAGAAATTTTCTATAGTGGTATCAACAAGAACTGATTGTGATATACCACTGAAAGTGTCATCCTCGATTGAATTTTCATATGACTCATAATTGGTTTTAGTTTATAGTAGGGAAATAAACCAATTCATGTTTATTGGATCAGAGACACAAAATACATTCACTTCTTGTGATTTTATAATAAAAGGATTGTATTTTTCCCCTTCTATACTAAAATTCACCTTCATAAATCTCATTTCACCATGTTTCACTCCATTTATATTATCATCCCATTTGAAATAGAAAAGAGGCACTTGAAATGTTGTATAATGAAACTCGTATATCTATTTGATAATGGAAAACTGTGACATATTTTCATAAATTTGATTTCTATCCTTAGGACCAGATATGTGCATCTCTTTAGCTCAAGCACAAACCATTGTTTTCATCATATTTAATTAATAGTGTTCTTTTATATAAATTATATAACCATTGATTATAAACCCATTATAAGATATAAAATTTTCATTCGGTCCTCATAACCTCCATGTATAATCAAACTCGTATATCTATTTGATAATGGAAAACTGTGACATATTTTCATAAATTTGATTTCTATCCTTAGGACCAGATATGTGCATATCTTCAGCTCAAGCATAACAACATTGTTTTTCATCATATTTAATTCATAGTGTTCTTTTATATAGGTCATATAACCATTGATTATAAACCCATTGTAAGATATAAAATTTTTATTCGGTCCTCATAACCTTCATTGAAGTCGTTTAGAAATTGAATTAATATTTTTAGGAAACTCCTTATAAATTTGATCTCTTAACTATTCTATAAATTGTTGATTATGAATATCTTATATCCATCTTCCATCCCTTAAGGGATTCAAATCACTAAAAATTTCTTTGTGCAATTCAATGTATGGATCTAAATCATCACTATTATGTAATATGTAATGATATTCTTGCTCCTGCTCCATCAAGGTAATTGAAATAATAACTCTTCCATAAATCCCTTCACCCATAAGGTATTTGATGTGATGAGACTTTGGGAGACCAATTCGTTCAACATCTGATAGGTAATCGGTACATAATTCAATAGATTCTTCAAAAATATATTATTCTACAATAAAACCTTCTGAATGACTTTAATTTCTGACACACCCTTTGAAAATATACATATATTGTTCATTGGGGTACATCCATCTACATTGGACAGAACCACATAGTTGAACCTCTCTGACCGAGTGATCCATCAGTTGGACCATTGTATCATATAATAATTATGGGAAGAACATTTGTAATTCATATAATATGATTGAAATTTCCTTATTAATGATGGTGAACTTCATCAAGACAACAACTGTACTGCATATGGATTTGTAAAATAAGTAGAGTCTGGTTAAAGTATGTCATACATTTTTAAGAAGAATGAAATAGAAAGAAACATGCATTAAATATTGCATCAAAATATGATAGCCATGTCATTTTAGTCCTTTTAAAATCAAATTAGTCATTGACATAAAAATTTTATATTTGATGAATACCCTTGTGGAACTTTTACACTCGTAAGGGAAAGAAAAAATTTCAATTTTATCTATATGGATCGAGTGTAAGTTGTTGGAGGAATAAATTTCCCCATTTAATCCTTCACCGGTTCCAACTCTTCCCTTATCCCCATTTCAATCAAGTCCAACCTAGCCTTGATGGAATCGTTAGTTTTTCATGGAACATTTAGTAGTGTACTAATAACACTATCAGATATATTTTTTCCTATATGCGTTTCATCAAGAAAATGTCTGGCATACAAACAATTCCAATATAGAAATTCAAATAAAATATATCGCTTCTTCCAACCTAATTTTGTTTGGTTTTTCAATTTTTTTTACTAAAAATAGTTCCAATTTTTTTCATTCTTGTACAGCTAATAACCCGTAATTGGAGATAGTGTTGTACCTTTTTTGATATTCCCATCGACGTTTGTCATCCAAGATTGGTATTTATGAAAAAGAGGTAAAAAATGATGTTCTAAAAACACAGTCTTTGAGGAATGTATCAACTGAGCTACGTATGTGTGTTTCCTAAAATGGGACACCCCAAAATGCCCTTAATGCTATATCCTGATAAATTTAAATAAGAGGGGAAGTCAGTTATTATTGTATACAGCATGGACCACAATGTTAATTTTTCACTTCTATGATAATCATACATTTTAACACCTCTATCCCGCATCAATTTCAGATCTTAGATCAATGAATCCAAATAGACATCAATATCATTACTGGGTTTCTTTGGATGAGATATATGCAGAGACAACATAATTTATTACTACTTCATGAATAACCATAGAAACAAGTTATAATTTACCAACATGATGGGACATGTAATATGAGTACTTATTTTTATATCAAAAGGATTTATTCAATCTGTATATAACACAAGACAAAAGATTCCAGACTTATCTGAAAATTAATGAAACTCGTAAACAATTTTCTTCCATAGAGTAGATCCTGCTAGATGACATAGGTTCATTTAATTAATTATTATATATTCATTCCATTTTAATTGTATTATGATTTCCTTAAATCTGTATAGTCTTCTAAACTGTGTTATGATAGGAATGTACTATACATTTTCATGACTTGATTAATTTTTCTTCTATTAATCTACACCACCCTTAGGGAATTTTATGAGTGATTCATAGTCCATGAAATAAAATAAGAAATCATTTGGAAAATAATTTATTTTTTTAGAGACCATACCCATTTAGCGTAGCATTCATTTAACATCATATGTTCAGCAAAGTAGTTCATTTACTTCTGGTAGAATATCTTTTAGAAGATCGGGTAGTTCTGTAAAACTAGTGTCACTTCATCTGTTGCCATCTTTGAAATTATATAACTTCCATACCACTGATAATTTTGTGTATTTTCTACAACTGGTATACAAATATTTCTTAGAATATTTATTTAACTCCTCACACTACATTGTAAAATGATGAAGGTCATCTTCAATTGAAATTTCCATTTCTTCTGTGTGATCTCCATAATCTTTAACAATGGTATTCATAACAAATGATTCATAAACCATAGTATCATTCCAAACAATGTAGAAATTTATATTTTTCATGTGTCATAGTCCAAATTTTATAGATTTGATCCGTTCCATGAAAAATCAATGTTCTTTAAACTATTTTGGAGAAATATTTCTTGAATAACAACAACATAAACACAAATAGGGTATTTTAGAAGGGTCGTCAACATTCTCTCTTGAAAAATTAATGAACTCTTTAACTACATATTCATATTTGTTTTTCAAACAATATGACTGAATCCATTTTCAGTTTATATCCATCTTATTAGGTTCCCAAATGATTAAATTTATTCAATATATAAATTAATACACATAAGATATTCATTATTGAAATTTATTGTTATTGACAATTCTAATAAAGGAAATATTGATCATTTCAACTAGAATATCTGAGTGCCTAGATATTCCCAATCCAATAATAAGGGCTATTAGAATTTGAAAAAAAATAGAGGGAGATAAACGAAGATAATAAATTATGTTATCACTAAACATTATATGTATAAACTGGAAGATGGATAGTGTAATGAACCTAGCCTGAATTGCACAAACAAAACTAGGTTAGATCATCTTATGGCCCTAAACATGCCTCAAATTCACTAGAGGATGGATTACAATTTTCGTGTAAAACCCCATAAATTGAAGCTGGTACCTCCCCCCCCCCCCAATAGAAACAATTAGTACCAGATGATGAACAAAAATCTAGCATAACCATTGGGGTCAATCGATATATAGATGTAAAATCAGCATTACCTGATATAGGCATAACTGTTATACAAAAACTATGGAAATAAATTATGAAATAGATATCTAGACACACATATATACCATGCCAGTAAAAAAACTCACTCACTAATATTCTATAAGAAATATAAAATAGATAAAAACCAGATATTCAAAAATAATGTGAACTAAAGTCACCATAATGATTCAAAAATTGATGTCTTATTGTGATAAAACCTCATGTGCTTAACTGGGGATGACCCATTTGAATCTGCTGCATAAGAAAACTAAGGACCATAGTGAGTTCTAAGAAGAAAAATATCCCATGATACATATAACCAATAGAATAACATACATCACTCAACTAACTTGGTTCCTGAAAAAAAGCATATGAAGTTTCATGTCCACTATGGTTTTCATGAAAGTGTTAGTATATATATAGTCGTTAAGGAATCACCAATGTTCCTCAAAACAGTAGTCAATAACAAAGAATATACATGAAATATTGTACACATTTATATAAATATATAAATAAAATTATTTATGTAAAAAGATATAAATCATATCAGTAAAAAAACAGTGAATAAATCCATGGACAATGTCAGATATAAATAATAGATCATACATCAATAGTCAATACAAACAACAAACCAAAAAAATTCCATAAAAAACGGATCACATACAAATCATAAAAAATGGACCACAAATCGTTCCATAAACAATAGATCACAAACAAATCATAAACAACAGATCATAAAAAATAGATGATAAACAACATGTCAAAAACAAAAGATCATAATCAAACCTTAGAAGAAGAAACCAAAATGAAACCAAAAATACACCAAGAAAATTAGAAGGGTTACTTCACTATGTTGAAAAAAATCACAGACCGTCTTCTAATGTCGAACGCGATGTTTGGAGGCAATCGAGTTGTGTGATTGGACCTTTGATTCACTAAGGAGGAGCACCATCAGCAGGTGGATTCTGTGGAAAGATTCTACTGCGCAATGGTTTCTCAAATCGTTAGGGTTTTTAAAATAGGTCAGTATAATTTTATCTGCATTGACTATGATCCCCTTTATCAAATTCATTATTAGAAAAGATAAATCCTCATTTTTTTAGGGAGAAAAAACCACTAATAAATATTCCTTATCATTGTTTATTACTGAAAGGATGTCAAAGGATTTATAATTATAATTTCAAATAAAATAATTGAAATTATTTATAAATTATTAATAAATACATATAAATATAAATATAGTAAACATATCCGATTTAAAATATATTTATTATAATTTTATAGTTATTTATTTATAATTATAGAAATAAGTTTTTAAAAATATTATAAATATCATTATATATTTATATTATTATACATATAAGTATTTACTAAATATATATAAATATAAATAAAGTAAATATATTCATTATTTAGGTAGATTTATTATAAATGTAACAATTATTTATATATACATATTTATTTATTTATAATTATATAAATTATTTTAAAAAATATTTATTTTTTTATAATTATAAGCATATTATTGTATAAATATAGTGAATTTATATTTATAAATATTTTTATTTATTAGTATTTTTTAAAAAAAAATATTTTTAACATTATTAATGAATATATAATTTTGAGTGCATTCATATTTGTACAAAATTAGTGAAATTGAATAAATTAAAAATATATGTACACTTTAACAATATTGATAAAATGGATAAGATCTATGTGTGACCATATTGTATATAAAAATTCATTAATTATAAACATATTTGATATCAATAAAACACACATTATACCTATATTGAATTGAAAAATCAATAGACATTCAATTATATGTCGATTACAATGCAATTAGTCAATATTTTTAATTCGTGTTAATTTTTAATTATATACCATCATTCAAAAAATATGTGACAATTTAATGTAATGTGCATAATTAGTTTATAATATATAATCATATTTATATACATTAATATATATTAATATATTTTATATATACAATTTAATAACATTTATTATCATAATTATTTATTTATATACTGTTTAATATTTGATAAAGTATAATCAACCAATTAAATTTTATCAATACTTATTTAATAAATAAAACTGGAAATATTTTTTAATAAACACATTCTTTATTTATAATTTAATTAATTATTTCATGTTATAAGCACTAAAAATGGGTTAATAAAAGAAATACTAATCGACGCTAAACATAAAGTACAATCATTGTCAATTCTAAAAATAAAGAGTTGATAAAGGATACCCATAATCAGCGCAAAAACTAAAGCACTGATAAATGATACCATTTCTCAGTGCAAAAAATAAATCATCGATAAAGGTTCCCTTTATCCGTGATAAAATAAAAGCACCAATAAATTGTTTAATTTATCATCACTTTTTTTGTATTGATTAATATGTCACTTATCAGCATTTTATTTAAGCGCTGATAAATAAAAAAAATTGGTTAGTTTTTTAGAATTGAATATGCCAATTCATGGCTACTAAGTCATTGTGTTAGGACACAAGGTTTCTAAAAAGGGGATGGAGGATGATAATTCTAGGGATGAGGTCATCAAAAAAGTTTCCCCCACCGCAAAATGTCAAGGGGATTTGATGTTTTTTGGGACATAGTGAGTTTTAAATGAGGTTCATTAATGCATTTTCTAATATTACTTGGCCCATGTGCTTACTACAAGTTATGTACACTCCCATTTTTTTGATAAAAAATTCTTTTAGTCCTTTACTCTACTTAAAGAAAAGCTGACTACCACACCGGTGATCACTTCCTCTGACTCGGAGCTCCCATTTGAGGTAATGTATGATGCAAATGACCCAGTAGTAGGTCTTTCTATGAAAAGGTAGGACATGAAGTTGACATCCCTTTAATATTCCAACAAACATCTAAATGATTCCCAAAATAATAGCTCCCCCATAGAAAAGGATTTGGCTACTATGATATTTTCCCCTGATAAATTTAGACAGTACTTGGTAGGGTCCGGAGTTGTCATCTTCATTGAATAGTAAACCCTCAAAAACTTTCCAAATAAAAATGACTCAAAAACCAATATAATGAGGTAGACATTATAGTTGATATAATTTTATTTGGTTATTATAGATATGGAAGGGGTCTAAAATGTTGTAGTAGACTACTTGTCTAGGCTTCCAAACACCAAAAGTGAGGAACCAGGACATATTAAAACCTCATTTATTATTGAACATTTTCTTTATACTTCTATAAAACAGTCTATTTGGTTTGAAAGCATTATACAATTTCTAGTTGTAGGTGTCGTTCCCAAGTACCACTCACATAACCAATGGAAGATGGTTCAACTTGAGTTGAAATAGTATTTCTAGGATTACACTATTCTCTTTACAAGATGTGCTAATTGTATTTTTAGGTGTTGTGTTGTTGTGGAAAAAATGTTACCCACACATGAGATTTATCATTCATCACCTTGGAGAGGCCACCATAGAGGGGAGAGGATTGCTCAGAAGGTTTTGTAAGCTGTTTTCTATTGGCCTACATTGTTCAAGAATGTTAGGAGTTTGTCCATAGGCTGTGACATGTGTCAGATTCTTGAAAATTTGGGTAGAAGGAATGAGATTCCTCAAAAAGAAATTATAGATGTTTATGTTTTTGATATATTGGGATTATATTTCATTTTTCGATTTCCATCCTCTTTGGAAAATGATCACATTTTGGTTGTTTTGGACTATGTGTCCAAATGTGTTGAGACAGTATCTCTAAAAGACAATTTTTCAATTAGTGTGTTCATGTTTATAATGCTTTTTTGTTACACATGTGTTGTGCCTAGATATTTCATCACTTACAATGGTACCCATATCAAGAATTACAAGTTCAAAATTTTGATAGAGATGTATGGGTTCTCCCAAAGGACTGGTACCACCGACCACCCATAGTATAGTGGGCAGGCAGAAGTGTCCCATATGGACCACACTCATATTTTAGAAGACATGGTTTCTTACTCCATGAGGTATTAGTAATTTTAATTATATGAGGCTTTTTGGGCCTATATAAATACTTACAGGACTCCTATATGGATGTCACCATACATGCTGATCTTTGGGAAAACATATCATCATCCTGTGGAATTGTAGTAAAAAACTTTTTGGGTAATGAAAGAACTAACTTTTGACTTCAATTTCGCTAGTGAGATAAGGTAATTAGAGTTGAGTGAGTTGGAGGATATTAGGAGGGTTTATTATGAGGATGTTGAAATTTAAAAAGACATAATAACAGATTTTTATTATTCAATAACACAAAATAAGAATTTAAAGGTCGGTCAGATGGTACTGCTATTCAATTCTAGACTAAATAATTTTTATGTAATTTAAAGACGAAGTGGTCAGGACCCTTTACCATTCTGAGAGTTTTGGTCAACATAGTGGTGGAGCTAGTAGGGGAAGATAACATACCATTATTGATAAATGGCCAGAGGATCATGAATTTCATTGAAGGGAATCCAAAGGGATTGGCTTCCATTTCCCTCCTTCATGAATAAATTTGTCTCAAATCAGAATGGGGACTATAAACTCAATGTTTCATGGGAACTAAGCCATTTTCTCTATGATATTTTACTTTTATTTATATTTTTATAAAGATAACTACAACAACAAGAATCGCCAGATTGATGTTATGTAAGGTCATAGATCATGGAAAGGTATGTTATTGTTTATATTGTGGTTTTAATCCCCTGTTTTGGTAAATTTTGTGCTTACCAAAGTCATAGAGGAGGCTCAAGGGTGTTCTGAGGGTTCGAGACATGAAAATTAGAGAAAAGGGGGTTTCTGGGTAGGTGGCATGGTCTGCGCATGGTTAGTTCTAACCATGTCGATATCCCAGGAAACCATGAAAGAATTGTGTCATTGGAAAATAGCTTCCGCATGTTTTTTTCATGGTTTGGAAAACAATGTGGGTAAATTGTGCAACATATAAACTTTTAAAAAATTACAAGTTTTCCACTCTGGGATTTCTAACCCCTACTCGGAATTCCCTCCTCATTCACCCATATTCAACATAGGGACGAACCACATCTCCCAAGAGCTCCAATAGATCATTATCCCTAATTTCTATGGCATTGTTGGTGTCATTGGTTGCAGATCGAAGCTCTGGGTAAGGCTACTCCCATCATTGCATCTATTTTGAATTTAGGGTTTTTATCTTCTTCTCCTCTCCATCTGAATCTCTAAAACCCAAATCTTTGGGTGAGATCTAGGTTAAATCTCCAAGGGTTGGTTGAAGTGGAATATAAGGTCTCTATTAAGAGTTCTTTCACCCACATAATCAATGTATTTGGTCTATAAGTTATACCACATGGTTTATTTGAGGGTTTGTGCATGTGTGGTTTTGTTCATTGCTGTCTCTTGGTATGTTTTGATCACCTTTGTCATGTTTGGGTAAAATGATTATTAAAAAGTTAAATGGGGACCCTCACAATCCCCATGGGATTCATCAAGGATAATTAAACTAATTTATAGCCACCCAGGGAGTGTTCTGACTCTCCCAAACCTAGGGATTTGTGAAGAACAAGTGAGATTGTTGTGTAATCATGTAGATCCCTTGATAAACATGATGATGTGACTATTTGTGTTGGGTTAAAATCTTGGTGGTTCACCTAGTCTTGATAATTACCTAAGGGATATTTGGTTAATATGTGGAAATGACTAAAGTCCATAATGGATTGGATAATGAGCATGGTAACAAAGCCTTGTGAGTTATGCATAATGAACAAAGCCTAGTGAGATAGTCACCATGAATGAACGCTTAATGAGATAAGCGTAATAAAAGTGGAATTGGTCTAAATGGATAAATGATGAGAAATGTGGTAAATGTGTTAATGGTTTATGGTATGGTGTAAAATATCATGTTATTGTTTTGGTTTATGTTTTCCTTGGTAAATGGTTTTCTTGTTGTGTGAATGGTTAATGGATACATATATGTATAGCATGTGCACATAGCATGGTAGTGTGGGGTATGGAATGAGGTTCTATGACTACTGGTTGAGTTAGAATGAGGCTCTAAACTCCACCCCTAAGGCATGGGTTAGGGATAAGGCTGATGCTTTCTTTATCTATTAGTTTCATCCACCCTGACCGAGGCTTCGAGGTGAGGACGTAGTTGATGTCAAGTTGGACTGATGCTCCAAATTGCACACCCAATGGAAGGGTTAGGTATGAGTATTAATGCTCTATTTCCCTAACGGTCCCATCCACTCGGATTGAGGCTTCGAGATGAGGATATTGCTGACATGAGGAAGTTGGTCCTAGTGAGATAGGACAACTGTGTGTTTTTTCTCATATAGGTGATTGTGTTTTTTAAGCCCATGTAACTTGTTGTGTTGATGAACACATGATAAATGTGTTGAAAATGTTATGTAATGGGAAATGGGATGAAATGGTAAGATATTGAAATGGTAATAAATGTTGGTAATGGACCCAAACTGTCCAAGGGAAATTAATCATTTCTTTATCATTTATTATTCATTTCCTTTTTTCATGCACAATTATTATTACTAGATATTTTGTAGACACCGTTGGTGGTGGTCTACTGAGTTTTACTCATGCCCTGCTCATTCCACCATTGGGTACCCAAGGAGACTTCATCTTTTTAGGTTAGGAGAAGGGAAAAGGCCCTTTCTAGATAGTTGGTTTGGAATAGGTGTGTGTGAAGGAAGACCATGACTTGGTGTTGGGACCATTTTGGGTATTCTATAGTTTGTATTTTTTTGGGTTTTATTCACTCTTTCACATGTAGCATGTCATGGTATATTTACTATTGGACATGGTTGTACCCCTCTTTGGGGAATGGTTCTTTATGCATGCTTGGGTATTAATGATTATTATTCCATTAATTTGTTTTCTTCTGTTGTGGATTTCTCTGATAGAAAGGGGGTATAGTCTCCCAAATTGACTACTTAGACCCCCGCTTCTAGTCGAAAGCCTTTGGCGTATGGGGAGGCATGCTTAATGACATCTAACCACCCAGTTCGGGGCACCAAACGGGGGGCTACTGGGTCGGGGACATTAAAAAGTGGTATCAGAGGAGGTCTTTCTTCACCTTCTCTTGAATCATGTTATTTGGGATAGTACATGAGAGTTTGGATGTGTACGACCATGGTAATGAGATTGTGCTTGTTAGTAGCTAACCCATGTATGATGGAAACCCCAAGTCACCCAGGGTGGGAATTTTTTTCATGATTTTGTTATGTTATAGTTGAAAATATTTCACCATTGGGTGATGAACATGTTTTGTGACGTGATGGTTTATGATATTTGGATCATGGCATCAATGGAATGAGGATGAGCATTCGTTCATCATTTTAGGCACCCAGAGAGGTAGGTGACATGCATCATGGATGGCACAGACATGGTTTGGGTGTGTGGGGCATGAATGGTATATTGAACCTTGCATTTGATAACTAAAAAGGGAAAATGTTGTAACTGAATCAATGTAAGTGGGTGAAGATAAAATAATGATTAGCGATGATTAATGAAATATGTTCACTTAAGGGTTGTAATGAATTACAAATGTTGTTTCTATCATGTTGTGTGAGCCTTGTGGTGGTGCATGATTGTTTACCCTCGTAGACTATGGCCCGTTATAGGGATGGTTGGGGTGGTGTTTTTCCAAATGTTAAGGGTGGTTGGGGTTGGTGAATAGCCTTTTTATTTTGATGTGGTGAACATTTTATGGTATGTGCTCTAAACGTTTTGTTTGGAAACATATAGAAATGCCACCACGATGTCATGCGCTAGTTGAGAAAAAAGAGGATTTTGCTAAGAACACCCCTCCAGTAGAGGAGAAAGAGAGTGTGGTGATCCAGGAAGTTAAGGAAGAGAAGTTATGAGAGAACTTTTCTCGTTTTATGCAGATGATGTATTGGGACCTAGGGCGGGTTAAACCAAGTTTGTTCGAGCTAACTAGAGAGTTTTAGATGCATCACCCTCTGACCTTTACCAGACAGGGTGGGCCAGAGGTAGCAGAGTTATAGACAGAGTCTATCGATATGATAATTTACCATATGAAGACTTCTGATGGAAAGTAGGTCAATTTGGTAGCTTATATATTGTGTGGACATGAATAGCATTTGTGGGACATCCTGGCTCAGACTGAGAAGGCTGAGGAGATGTTGTGGAAAGATTTCCAGGAAATGTTTCTGGAGCATTTTTATCCTGATCTTTTGAGGCAAAAACAGGCTGCAGATTTCATGATCCTAAGTCATGGATATATGTCGGTAATGGAGTATGTTGGCCACTTCACATACCCACGATGCTTTCTTCCAGCATTGGTGGGGGATGAGGCAGAAATTACGAGGTGTTTATAGGATGGGATGAGACACGAGATCAGGTATCAGGTGAATATATTTCACTGGAAGAGGTTTATAGGTTTATTGGAGAATGAATTGTTCTCAGAGGGGAACATGAAGGGAGATTTAGGAAGTGGTCTTGTCGTTCCAGCTAGGCAGACAAGTGGCGTAACCTCCGAGTGTCGTAATCATTGTTTTGGAAGTTTTCAGAAAGGCAGAAGTGTGAAAGGTGGACACTAGAGAGGGTCTACCTCTTTGAGTGGTGATAAGATGTTTTGTTATCAGTACTGTGAGTCGGGGAACCTGTGTGGCCAGTGTCCTTGACCTCCAATTGAGTGTGAGTCATGTTGTAGATTGGGACACGTGAAATGGTTCTGCAGGAACCCTCACCTGGAGAGTATGAATGTTACTGACAGACATGTTCTGAGCATAGGAAAGGGATATGTTGCTACATATCATCAACGTAGTTAGAGCTCCATGGGACATACTAGTAGGGAAGTGGATGTGGAATGTTGGGGTAGGACTTCCCATGTCAGCAGGGTAGTGCAGTGTAGGTCACACAGTTAGGAGCCCAGGGTAGAGGGGCATTTTAGCTACATACAGTTCATTCTACCACTGGTAATGGCAAGGTCGGGCCATCAATTGTCCAACATATGATCCCAGTAAATTCTATGACTCATAGTGAGTTGTTTGACACTGGTTCCACACACTCTTTTATTTTTGCTCATTTTGTGGTAGTGTTGGGTTTGCCTATGGAGGGTGTGTGAGGGGTGATGTCGATTGAAACTCTGTTGGGTATGCAAAATTAAGGCATCAGGTAGTGTAAGGGATGTGATCTGGATGTCGATGGGTATCATTTCCCGTGGGACTTGTTCATTATCGAGATGTTGGGTTTTGAAATCAAGATGGGTATGGACTGGTTGATGTTATATCAGGTGCACATAGACTATTATCATCAAAGGGTATCATTCAGATCACTTGGGGTGATGTTATTATCCATTTCGGAGAATGGAATGTTCGACCAGGTCATGCAGGACCATTTTGTTAGCAGTTATGTTGGCTCACGGCTCAAGTATCTTATCTTGGTTTCGATGATGAAAGAGGGGAATAGTCTATCTTTCTTCCCGTAGTGGATCGGTTTTTGGAAGTGTTTCTTGAGGATTTCTCTGGGTTTCCACATGAGAGGGATGTTGAGTTCACAATAGATTTGTTCCTAGAAGCGGAGCCAGTTTCTATTCTGCCATACCGAATGACACCAACAGCAATCTAGGAGTTAAAGGTTAGGACTAAGGAGTTGAAACTTAATGGTTTTGTATGTCCTAGTACGTCTCCTTGGGTATCTTTTGGGATTTTTTTAAATAAGTTTGATGGGTCATTAAGACTATTTGTTGATTATAGGATGTTAAATCAGATGACAGTGAAAAATCGGAACACTCTTCCAAGAATTGATGACATGTTTGACTAGTTGAGGGGTGCATGGGTGTTTTCTACAATTGATCTGAGATCGGGTTATTACTAGTTGAGGGTGAGGCCTTCAGACGTACTGCTGAAATCTTTCAGGAGTCGGTACAGGTTGTTTGAGTTTGTGGTGATACATTTTAACTTGACCAATGCAGCAGTGGTGTTCATGGATTTGATTAAAAAAATCATTAATCCTTACCTGTATATGTTTGTTGTTGTCTTTGTTGATGATATCTTTATGTACTCTAAAAATCATGATGATCATGCCAAACATCTGGACATAGTCTTGAGTACACTAACAGATCATCAACTTTACAATAAGCTATCAAAGTGTTAGTTCTATATTGTGAAGTGCATTTTCAGGGTCACTTCATCTTTGAGGAATGTGTGTCAATTGATCCAGATAATTTGTAGGTTGTTTTTTCTTGGGAGGGGCCCAAGAGTGTTTCAGATGTTTAATGTTTTCTGGGTTTTTTTGGATATTATCAGAAGTTTATTCAGGATTTCTCTCACTTGGCAGCACCACTGTCAATCTTGACCAAGAAGGGAATCTAGTTTCAGTGGTCTGAGGCTTGTGATAATTCCTTTTAATAGTTGAAAAAGTGATTGATGATTGCACTGATCTTGATCTTTCCTAAGCTAGGTAAGAAGTATTTCATGTTTTGAGATGTGTCCGGTATCGGGACTCGGGATGTGTTGATGCAAGATGAGTGGTACATGTCTTATGGGTTGAGGAAATTGAGACACCATGAGAAGAATTATCCCACTCATGATCTTGAGTTAGTTGTAGTAGAGTGTGACCTAAAGTTATGGAGGCATTACTTGTTGGAGGAACAGTTCACGGTGTATACTGATCACAGAGTCTCAAGTATATCTTTTTCACAGTGGGATTTGAATCTTCTGTAGTGAAGATGGGTTGGGTATCTTCATAATTTTGACTTTGAGATGGTATATACACCGATAAAAGAGAACAATGTTTCTAATGCTTTGAGTAGAAAGGCTCAAAACTAGGTGGTTCATGAATCCATCACTGAGTGTAAGGAAATTGACTTGTTTGCGGAGATTCACCTGGAGGTGCGGGGTGAAAACGGTCAAGTGACTCTTGCTTTTGTAATGGTTGAGTCGATGCTTTCTATTCGAGTTAGAGAAAGTCATCTCGATGACCCTGAATGATTGTTTATGAAGGAAATACATAATGGTGGGTATCCACATTTTGGTTGGGTCGTTGGTATTGATAGGGTTGTTTGTGTACAAGATCGCGTGGCTGTGCCAGTGTGAATGTAGGAAGAGTTTATTTAAGAGTTCCATGTTGAGTCAATAAGGTTTTACTTATGACTTTTCAATTCATTCTATTTTTGAAAATCACAAACGCCTTATACATAAGAAAATCTTTATTTTACTTCTCTAAGGAAAATTTCCTTCCTTAAGGAAATTTACCCTAATCTATATTTTCTTTCACATATCAATATTTTTCTTAAGTGTAAAAATCGGATTCATACCCAAAACCTCGGAATCATATAATGCTTAGATATGAAGAATTCTGTTATAGGATCTGAATTCTGGATATGAACTCTTATAATGTTCCACTCCGAATTCTGGATATGAACTATAAAAAAGTTCCACTCCGAATTCTAGATACGAACTCAAATAAAGTTCCACTCCGAATTCTGGATATGAACTATAATAAAGTTCCACTCCGAATTCTGGAGATGAACTGTAATGAAGTTCCACTCCGAATTCTGGATACGAACTCTAATAATGATCCACTCCGAATTCTGGATACGAACTCTAACAAAGTTCAACTCTAAATTCTGGACTACGAACTTCTACGAGTTCGACTTCGAACTTTTACTAGTTCGACTCCAAACTTTTACTAGTGCAAATCCGAACTTCTACTAGTTCAATTACTAACTTTTATGAGATCGACTTTGAACTTCTATGAGTTCTACTCTAAACTTTTACTAGTTCTATTCTGAAATTTTACTAGTTCGACTCTGAACTTCTACTAGTTCTATTCCGAAATTTTATGAGTTCGACTACGAACTTCTATGAGTTTGACTCCGAACTTTTACTAGTTCGATTCTAAAATTTTACAATTTCCACTCTGAACTTCTACAAGTTTGAATCTGAAATCTGTAAGTTCATATTATGAACTCTGGTGAAACCAGACTCAGAAATTTCCTTAGAAATTCAGACTCCGCATTTCTACAGAATTCAGGTTCCAAATTCCTATAACACAGAATACGAATATCCTTTTATTATAAAATCCGAATTACATTTTGGTTAGAATCCAAACTTTTATTTTCTTACATTCCAAGCTTTATTTTTTCTTATGCTTACAATCATTTCATTATAAAATGATGTCATGCTTTCAATTACACATGTTTTGTTACAAAATGATGTTGTCCAGTCTATTTCTACCTCACCATTGGTTGAGATACACGTGTACAGGTCAATCCGAATTTTAAGGAAAATATGACCGTTGTAGGAGGGGGCCGACCGTTCCAACCGTGCCTATAAATAAAAGCTCATTTGAAAGATCTCAACATTGAAAAAGTTGATAAATCATGAGACCACAAGTTGTTAAGGTGATTTCTAGAGAGAAAATATTTTCATGCCTTGTGTGTACTGAACTGCATGTTCAGATTGCTTCGTGTGACTCCGAATGTTGGTGATTATATTTGAGGGATTTCGGGCATAAGAAGACAGAGGTTCCGACTTCCTTGAAGTTTAAGGGCTTCCGTGCTGATGAAGACAGAGGTTCCAACTACCTTGAAGTTGGGTGCTTGTGAGGATAACAAGATAGAGACTCCGATCTTCGTATCGCGGGTTTACCCTGGTGTGGGTAAGACATACTTTCTTGAAAGTATAAATCATGGGACCTTTATCGAAGGATGTTGGATACCCTTCTCGTTGGGTTAAAAGACTTATATCTTGTTACTTGTAGTTTTACTACTTGTTTTTCTGCTACATTGTGTATTGTAAGGAAAGTATAATCTTCTTATATTTCCTTAAACTTGTACTCTGATTAATTTAGATTCTATATGCTTTAAGGTAGAATCCTCTATTGTAAACTTTAGTTAAGTTTCAATTTCCAGATCCATATTTCCGGAACCTATTTTTCGGAATCACTTTCCAGATTTAAGCAAGTACATAGAACTAGAAGTTTATAACTTCATACTTTGTTAGAATATTTCATTGGTGTTAGAGGTGTTGTGAATTTTCTTATTTTATCTTTGTTAAACATAGATCTTTCATTGTTTAAGGATATTTTTAAAGTGTACAATTCACCCCCCCTCTTATATATTGAGCATCTACATCATTATTTTGATCCTACAATTGGTATCAGAGAAGGTCTCTGAAATACTTATATTCAAATATAAGTTTTTATTGCTCAAGTTTTTCATTGTTAAATATTTTTCCTTGCTTAGGAATATTTTCCGTGAATCCAAACTTTTGTTATTACCATGTTTTTGTGTAGAATGTTTTTTTAAGATGGCGGGTTTAAATGTGGGTTCCATCGACAACCTAACTCTTACAAGACCACCAATTTTTGATGGCAATGATTATGAATACTGGAGAGATCGTATGAAGACATTCAATATCAATACTAGAGTAGATAACATTGTTATTCTTACTGGAGGTTATCAAATTCCTGATAAGGAAGTAAGTTCTTTTACAAACCAAGAGAAACTTGATTATCAATTAAAACTATAAGGTATGCAATACTCTACATTGTTATGCTTACTGGAGGTTATCAAATTTTTAAAGTGTACAATTCACCCCCCCTTTTTATATTGAGCATCTACATTATTATTTCAATCCTACATTCCATGCATAAAAATGGGAAGTGCATCCTAGTTTGACCAAGATGTATTGTGATCTCAGTATATAGTTTTGGTGGCTAGGAATGAAAAAGCAAGTTGCAGGTTTTATGGAATGGGGCCTTACCTGTCAGTAGGTGAAGGACGAGCATCAACTCCTAGGTGGTTTGTTAGACCCATTTCCCATTACTAAATTGAAGTGTGATGATGTGAAAAAGGATTTTGGTGTGGGTATTAAGAGGACACCTCAAAATAATGATTCAATCTGGGTGTTTGTGGATCAGCTAACAAAAGTGGCTCATCTATTACCAATTCAAGAGACATACATAGTTGACCAATTGGGTGAGTTGTATGTTCAGGAAATAGTACAGTTTCATGGTGTACTGTAGACTATAGTTTCAGATCATGATCTTAATTTCACAACGCGCTTCTAGAAAGGATTGAAGAAGGTGCTTACTACTTTGGTTCATTTGAGTATGGATTTCCAACCGTAGATAGACAGAAAGTCGGAGTGTACAATCAAAGTATTGGAAAACATGTTGAGGGCTTGTGTCTTGGATTTTAGTGGTTATGGGAAAAATAACCTGTCTCTTGTTGAATTTTCCTACAACAAAAGTTTTCAGGTTACAGTTCAGATGGCACCATTTGAGGCTCTCTACGGGAGGTAGTGTAGATCTCCTCTCTATCGATTGGAGGCTGGTGAATCTGAATTGTTGGGTCCAAGTCTCGTGTAGGAGACTTCAGAGAAAGTTGAGTTGATTCAGAAATGGATAGAAATGGATCAGAGTAGGCATAAGTAAAATTTGGATCAGATATGTCGACCCCCTGAGTTCAAGGTGGGAGATAGTGTGTACCTTCGTGTGTCTCCATGTTTGGGTCATAGATGGATTCATAAGAAGGGCAATTTTGCACCCAGGTATGTTGGGCCATTTGAGATTGTGGAGATGATCGGGGTGATGGCGTATGGATTGGCTCTTCCACAGAGGTATAGAGGGATGAATGATGTCTTTCATGTGTCACATCTTTGAAAGTATGTTTTCTTAGTGTCATGATCTCTTTCCCTTGGAAGTGCAATAAATATTGGGAGCTCAGCTCGAGGATGAGATGTCATAAGGTGGGGATGTTGTAAATTCCTGGATATTTGAGAGGGATGTTCTCATTTATTTTTTGTTTCTAATACCTTGTTTTGGTTAATTACATGCTTACCCAAGTCCAAGAGGAGGCACAGGGGTTTTCCGAGGGTTTTGGACACAAAACGTGGGGAAAACGGGGTTTTTTGGGTAGACTGCATGTATGCACACGGTTAGTGAAAACCATACAGATAGCTGAGGAAACCATACAGTAATTGTGTCTTTGGAATGTGGCTTCTGCACAGTTTTCATACGGTTTGGAAAACCATGCAGGTAAACCATGCAGCCCAAAAACATTTAAAAATTTACAATTTTTTAACTCTGAGATTTTTAACCCCAACTCGGGATTTCCTCCTCATTCACCCCTCCTCACCATAGGTACGCACTAAATCTCCCATGAGCTCCAAGAGATCATTATCCCTCATTTCTAAGTCATTTTTTGTGTAGTTAGTTGCAGATCAAAGCACCGGGTAAGGCTAATCCCATACTTTCATCTCTTTTGAGTTTAGGGTTTGTATCTTCATCTCATCTCCTTCTGATGCTCTAAAACCGAACTCTTTGGGTGAGATCTAGGTTGAAGATCCAACGGTTGGTTGAAGAGGAATCTAAATGATCAATTAAGAGTGCATTCGCCCATAGAGTTTATGTAGGTGTCAACAAGTTATATCCCATTGTTTAATCGAGGCTTTGTGTATGTGTAGTTTTGTTCTTCGGTGTCTCTTGGTACGTTTTGATCACCCTTGGCATGTTTTGATAAAATGGTTATAAAAAAGGTAAATGGGGCCCTCACGATCCCCATGTGATGTGTCAAGGGTAATGACAATAATTCAGGGCCACCCATGGAGTGTTCCCACTCTCCCAAACCTAGGGATTTGTGAATAATAAGTGATATTGTTGGGTAATCATGTAGAGCCCTATATAAACATGTTGATGTGACAATTTTTGTTGGGTTAGAAGCTAGGCAGTGCACCTGGGCTTGATAATAACCTACGAGATATAGGGTTAATATGTGGAAATGACTAAAGACCAGAATGGAATGGATAATGAGCATATTAATAAAGCCTAGTGAGTTGGGCATAGTGAAGCAAACCTAGTGAGATAGGCACAATGATTGAATGCTTAGTGAGATAAGCGTAATAAACAGGGAATTGGGCTAAATTATTAAATGGTGTGAAATTTTGTAAATGTGTCAATGGGTTTTGGAATGTTGTTAACTCTCATGTTATTTTTATGGATTATGTTTTCCTTGGGCTATGGTTGTGATGTTTTCTAAAGGGTTAATGGATACATATATGCATATCATGTGCACATTGCTTGGTGGTGTGGGGTATTAACTTAGGTTCTACACCCACATTTCAAGTTGGACTGATGCTCTAAACTCCACCCCTATTGCACAGGTATGGATAGGATTGATGCTCTATTACCCTATATGTTTAATACACCTGGAATGAGGATTCGAGGTGAGGATATGGTTGATGTCGAGTTGGAATGATGATCCAAACTCCACCTCCAATGCACAAGATAAGGATGAGGACTAATGCCATATTTCCCAAATGGTTGCATCCACCCGAATTGAGGCTTCGAGGTGAGGATATGGTTGATATGAGAAAGTTGGTCCCAGTGAGATGGGACAACTATGTGTTTTTCCTCATGTAGGTGATTGTGTCTTTTAAGACTGTGTAAATTGTGGTGTTGATGAACCCATGATAAATGTGTTGGAAATGGTATGTAATGGGAAATGGGATTAAATGCTAAGATATTTAAATGGTAATAATTGTTGGTAATGGACTAAAACTGGCTAAGGTAACTTAATAATTTCCTTGTCATTTATTATTCATTTCAAATTTTTCATCCACAATTAGTATTACCGGATATTTTGTAGACACAGTTGGTGGTGTCCTACTAAGTTGTACTCTCACCCTACTCATGCCTCCGTTGGGTACCCAAGGAGAATTCATGTTTGCAGGCCAGGAGAAGGGAAAGGGCCCTTTCTATATAGTTGGGATGACATGGGTATGTGTGTGGAGGAGGACCCAGACATGGTGTTAGGACTATTTAGGGGATTTTGTAGTTTGTCTTAATTTTGGGTTTTGTTCACTTTTTCATGTGCAGCATGGCATGGTATATTTACTGTGGGAGATGGTTTTACACCTCATTAGGGAATGCTTATTTATGCATACTCTGGTATTATTGATTATAATTTCCATATTTGTTTATCATCTATTGTATTTAACATTAATAGAAAGGGGTTATAGTCTCCCCAATTGACTATTCAGACCCCCACTGCTAGCCAGTAACCTTTGGCATACAGGGCGGCGTGATTAAGGCCATGTAACCACCCAACTCGGGGCACCGGTCTAGTGGCTCCTCGGTCGGGGACATTACATGTTAGGCCTGTTTGTTGGTGTCAAATTACCTACAACTACTAGAGAGTTCTTGCTGCAAGAAACTCAATAAAGGAAAAATAAAAGGGCAGTTCACTACATCATAATGATAAAACCTCTTCCACTAAATTCATATATCAATTTTTCATAACATTAAATTGTAGATTCCTATGCTTATTTTCTTAACTTCTAGGAAATGGAGATGAACAACCAAAGCATTTTTCTTGGTGTTGCAGAACCATATCTTTTGAATTAAATTTTACTGAATAATATCATATTCAAGAAGTTTAGTTCTACACATTAATTTTTATTTCTCAACTCATAATTTAAAAAATTATATATGATTTTAATTGCGGGGGAGTCCCCTTGATTTATTGTGTAATGTTGTGAATTTTATTACTACTTTGTTTCTCTCTTATCAGTTACTAGTGAGTTGCACATTTTAATGAACTACATTGTCAAACCTGCTTGCACCCTTGTATTCACATTGATAAAATGTTGTTTTATTAACATTATATGTCAGGTTCCTATTGGAACATCATTTAAAATCACTTATTTGATGTTTTTTATCATTTGAATTAGTTTTTTATATAATTTTTTATTTCCTTAATTTTATTTTCCCTTTGTAAATAAACTCTTTTTAAACATCCCTATCACCACTCAAAATATGTTTAATGGCTTGTAATCATGTCTCCCACCTAGAGAATCAACATTGGGAAAAATGTTGAGTTTTATGTGTGGGGTATAGGGGTCATTTTGGTTATTCAAATTCCCCTTAATATTTTTTGGTAAAAAATATGGTCAAATGTTTTTCCAAAAATTTCAAAAAAAAATCTCTTTCTGCCAAACATCAATGGTGACTCATTCTGTCACTTCCACTAAAACATCCCACCGGTCACCATCACCCACTGCCTCTTTGGAATTTTTCTTTCCAACCTCAGTTAGAGATGAGTCATTTCACATAGCTAGTCCTCTTCTCACTTTTGAATCACATTTCAAAAAAAACTCATTCCTTCCTAGAGGATAACCACTTCTTGCTATTATGGATGCTCTAATAATGAAAGTGTTGAAGATGAGTGATTGATGAATGTATTTTTTCACTATATATACGGATTTTCTATTTATGAATTGATTAATGGAGTGTGATAAGATAACAATTGTGAAATTTAGATCATGACTTTAGGAAACTAGATTTTTGAACGGTATCCTAGGAGACTTATTTTTAATAAAAAATCACTTAATTTAAATTAGTCAAATGATAATTATTTATGTTATTTATAACTCAAGTAAAATGGGAAAATGATATCTCATGGTGATAATCTGAGATAATGGAACTAGGTGTGTTTCTTTTAATAAATAAAATAAATTTTAAATTTTAGTAAGTGTTATGCACAATTCATTGCACAAGAATTATGGCTTGGAAAAATCAAAATAAAGTTCCATTTCAAAAATTAACTCATTTAGGTGAGCTGAATTTTGAAGCCAAATGGAGAATGAAATAATTGAATTAATTAAATATAATTTTAGTTGTATTAATAAATTGATTAAAAAACACTTTTTTGACTTTGGAGAAAGTGAGAATTGAAATTGCCTTGGTCAAGGATTTAATTCCACTTGATTTAACCTATCACCACCCCGTGAATTGTAAATGGAAGTAGAATTGAAGTAATGAAGTTAGTGATACTTATAGGAGACCTGCCATCCATAAAAATGAATGATTCTTTATGACTTTTTTTCTAGTGATTGTTTCAATTTATAAATGAAAACTTTTGAAAACATATCTGAAAAGATGGATCCACCTTTAGATTTTGTGCCACTATATTTTGATGTTTTGGAATTCATTTTTTGAACATACTATAAAACCATTCCTTCTATTTTTCAAAATAAAATGAATGCCTTATTTTGAGAAAAAACAAGGATTTAAGTGTGGAGGAGTTTAATGCGGCTATTTTTCAATAACATTTTCCACATCATTTTTCATATTTTCTTCACTTTTTATTATTAAAATAGTTTTTTTTAATAATTACAAAAAGTTTTCAAAATAATACATAACTATTAAAATAATTAATTTCTGTTAAAACCATGTATTTTAGTGATTCCTCCTTCACAGTGACAGGTTACCTAGATGTTCCTCCTTCACTCCTAACTCACCGTTGCAATCACACACTTGTGTCACTATTCTGATTTTCACTCATCATTATCCCTTCTATCCACTTCTTCTCACCACCACAGTCAACATTATGCCATATTCTCCACTAAAGTAAACCACCATAAAAACATTGACTCACAATCAAAAGTAAAATCATATCATCATTAGAAGAAATTACCAACTCAAATAAATAGAAAATAAAATCTAACTAATATCCCAAGAATCAATAAAATAAAGAACACCTAATTACCAAATCCACAATCCCACCTAAAGAATCCCATATTTTGATTTCTAGATCTAGACCTACCCCTTCTAGTTGGATTTGAGATTATCATCCATCTGTCAGCCACTCGAGACTTGCTGGTCCTCTTCACTCGAGCACCATGAGCCAAGATCTCTATCTACTGACCTGATGTGCTGCCATCTGAAGTCAAATCCTCCCATCTTCATACCCTCAACCTCACACCATGGTCTCCCTCCACCACCATTACCATGATTTCGTAGCTCTACTTCTCTCCTCCCTACGCCCCACCAACCCCTGCCTCATGCCTTCTACCTTCGCGGAACCCTCTCCTTTTTCCCCTCCTACTGCTCGGCCAAACTAACTCCTCACAATCATTTTCTTTTGATTTATGTTATATAATTTGATAATTTATATAATACTAATAAAAAATATAAATAATAATTTTTAAATAACATATTAATAATAATACTAATATATATTTTATAACATATAATTTAATTTTTATTAATTTGTGTATATATATATATTAAATATGCTTATAAAATAGTTATTTTAATTTAGTTGATATTAATTTTAATTTATAAAATAATTTTCCTAATTATTTTACTTTTAAAATACATTTAATACTAAATATAATGATAATTAATTTGGATATATATATATAATTAATTTATAATGGTTTTTGAATGGTGAAACTTCTTGTTTCTTTTCAATTTCAAGAATTGTTCTACCTGTTGGGAACCCGCACTTTCTATTTATATAATTCTAGCAAAATGATATGCCACATGAAGGTTCCACACAGAGGCCATAGAATAGAGGTAGAAGCGGGTGAAGTTGTTTGGAAGGATCCAGAAGTTGTAGGTGATGTGGTACCTCACCTGGATTCAAGAGAGTTCCATCGTTTGGGGACCTTCATTGGATTCACCATGCAAACATTTGAGAGTATTCCACATGAAGCATGAGGTTACCATTCATGACTTTACCACTTACACATCTAAGAATAGGATATTAGATCAAGACTTCACCTGAGAATTCAAACTTCATGATTCCAAATGCGGTATATCACGAAAATCTCATCATAGCCTTCAAGCAACAGGAATAGGACATCAGCGCATTTGGAGATTAAGCAAGAAGCGAGAGAATTAATGTTTTTTTCTTACTCTATTTTTATATATTTTATACATCATAAAATCATCGATTTTTTACATCAGTAAATATTTTGCTTTCAACCATGATAATCTGCCAATTTCTTTTAGGGGATATGTTAGGTTGGTTTAATCTGATTTTCCTTTGTTCATGTGTTTTCATATGTTGGATTCTATCTCTCTATATCTCTCTCTAGACAATTATTTTTTTACAAAACATCAAGAATTAGTGGAAACTGATCTTATTTTAATTTGAAACTAAATTACCTTAAATTTGAAGAATTTTCCAAAAGGTGATTCAAGAGAGAGAGAGAGAGACCAAGGCACATTAAGTTCAACAAAAAATTTGAATTTATTGATCCTTGACTTTTCTCACTAGGTGATGGAATGATTTCTATAGTTGATAAAATGTAGAGATTATTCTATCACAAGTTGACGAGACAAAAAAACTGGTCATCTAATTTTAATTAGGGCTATCAGTGCTAATTTTAAGTGCATGAAAAAAGGGAAGACAATATTCACATCATCAAGCTATTTTCCTGTGTCTCATCTATTAGTTGATATTTGTGTCCTTTTTGTCTTCCATACTGTTATTCTCATTGTCACTATTGTTTCTATTTTCTTCCTTTACTCACACACACTTTCTTATACATACACACAAATCATCATTTTCATCACCTTCCACCATTATTACACTAATGTTTGTTTTTTTTGTTTTTTTATCTTCATATTTTTTAATTTTGCACCAATTTAGTCTTTCCTTGTAGCTCCATCATGTTTTACCACTATAATAGGTTGTAAATGGGATTTTATAAAATTAAAATTTTTTCACATTCAACGTCGCACAATGTCAATTTCTATGAGGAATTTCATGGATGATCTCATAGGGTGATGTATTCATAGAACACATGGAATGATACTTGGGTTCCCTTTATGAAATGCCTTGTATGGGATTAGAATTCCAATTAATTAAATCAATTGAAATGTCTTCCATGTCAAAGAACGAACTTGGATTTGATCTATGTTTTACATACTTGATGTCTAAGTTTTACTTGCTTATTAATCTTGAATTCCATAAGAATTATGGAACCTATAATGAACATTGCTATTACATGGAATCCTTATTTGTACACCTTGGGTCTTCGACATATTGATTTAAAAAATGATAAGTTCTCAATGAAATTTCCATAGAGTCTAAAGAAAGTTGTGTTGGTCAGGTGTCCCCTGAGGGACAAATACTGATTAGATTTTTTATTTATTTACTCTTTTACATTGATTATTACTATCACACTACTCATTGTATATTCATAGACTGGTTGGTTCTATACACTATTGGTGGTGGCCTGTGGAGTTTCACTCACACCCAGTTTGGCCCACAGATGGGTACATAGATAGAATTCATGGATACATGTTGGAATAAATGGAAGGTTCAAGCTTTTATCCCTTGAGTTTATATACTAGGATGAAGTATGGTATTAGTGGAATGATCTTATGCTCTCCATGATGTTTTGGATTTCTTATGTTGTTTTGCCTTATTCAGGATATATTGTTTATTTCAATGGTTATGAATCCTTTTATACCCATTTGTAATAGCATATAGGCATGAAATCATCTGATATATGATAGTGGTTTTTTTGTATCTTCTTGTTTATTATATCACTATGACATACGATTCGGAAGTTCTTCATTATTTTATTTATGTTGTTTACTAATATTGAATATTTTTTGATACACTCTAATTATGGGTGCATAGTATCTCCATCATACCATTATGAACCCTCACTACATGTTGGAATCCTATAGCATATAAGTAGGTATTCTTAAGGCTAGGTAGAAAATTAGGTTTGATTACTTAGCAGTGAACCATGTCTGAGATGTTATAAAGTGGTATCAAAGAACTTTTTACTTTTTTCGTTCCATTTGGATTAATAGACTGCAGAGTATAAATGTCCCAGAATTTGGTAATGAACCTATTCATGGGAGTAGAAAACCCATGTAGAGGGAAAAATCCCATTTCCTGTGATGGGAATTTTTGTTCTGGATTCTTCCAATTACATTTCTATTATGTTCACAGTTTGGTGACACACATGATTTATGGAATTTATTTTTATCATTGATTTTATTTTTTCCTCTACAAGATATGGATAAGGAATACTAATCATGAATCATTATAGGAACTTTATTATAGGAACTTATGTATTTACATATCATGCATATTCCAACCCACTTTTATATTACTATGTGCATTTCCTACTGTATATTGTTTTGTTCCATGACATTGATATTTTGAAATGTGTTATTTTTTTGTAAGGATATAAAAATTGGATTAATTAAACTGTATACATAAACCTAATCAGTGTTCTCCCATATAGATTGATGTTGCAACCATAATTAACAAATTATTAAATGTTTGGGTCATGGACCACTGGTCACACGGTCGAAGGTGTTAGATTATATTAATTAAATGAATTAAAATTTTAATTTATGGATCATGTATAAATTTGGAATGGAAATTCAACTAATAAAATCCATTAATATTACCTTATATTATATGTAAGGTTTGTGTTACAATTACATCACATGCCAATTGAAACATATAAAGCTTACCATTATAAATTGGGAATGGCGAATCATCTAACCAGACCACAATATATATACATATAAATGAGTATAAATTTAAATAAATTAAAATTCTCAAATAAAAATGTTTTTTTTCAAATGGAGATGTCAATTACAATGTAAAGTGTCTGTTCCTCTATACCTTATAATTGAAACTCCATATACTGAGACCTATTTTATATTATGAGAGACCTTTACTCTAACCCAACTCTATAAGTGGGATATAGGGAGTGTCTCCTAGGATTATTTATGATATTATATGTCACATAAACTTGGATTTTTGATAAGGAAGTTGGAGTTGACTCTTATATAATAAGGTTGTATACCTTACCTTTTCTTTTATCTTGAGGACTATTCTGTTATAAGATTTTATTATGAGTTGGGTGTTTGTAATTATTGAACGATACCACCATAATGGCCTTGGGTCATATAATATGAAGGTGGAGATGACCATGCTATAGAGTTAGAGGTCTAGAAGCCACCAGTATTACCTTCTATACTTCCTCCTATGGAACCTTATATTATTCATGGTATGTGTCTTGATTATTTATTTTTAGAGGGTATCATATGACTAGTATAGTCTATACACGGATCCGCAAAACCTTATCCTACTATGGAAGAGCTGAAATAAAAATTCCAACCTCAGCATCCTCCTACATTTTAGGGGAAGGATACCCCAAGGATACTATGTCTTGGATAGAGGGCATGTTATCTATATTTGATCAATTTTAGATGCCTCCAAATAGGATCGTCAAGAAGAAGACAAATACACTTCATGATTATTCCATACATTGGAGGGATCTTATTACCATGGAATATTTTTATTATAATATGATTTGAAGGGACTTGAAATGGTCTCTTATGATTTATTCTTTACATAGATGTTGAGAACAAACTTCTCTAGAGATTTTATTCACTAATACAAAGGAGTTACACTTAAAATGGATTTTTCATCTCATTATTTGACCTTAAATACTCTACACTAACTCTTTTTTGGAGATGAGTTGAAGTCAGTGAAATAGTTTTAGGATGGGATTTTGTATTCCATATGATCCTAGGTGAATGTTTTCCTATTGACTACCACTTCTATAATAGTGAACTAGATCCTTATCACTTAGTAGAACCTGAGGGGATATGATATTATGGGCCATATTAGTTCATTGCTAAATTAGGGAAGTGGTATTTATAGTGGTAGGAAACACCACCTTCAGTCTATTCATGGAGGAAATGGAATTAAGAAGAAGTGAACTAATAATTATGTGGTCTATCATCAGTGTGGTAGGTTATACTATAAGAATACCTAGTGTACTATGGACCCCATTGCATGAAAATATTTATAAAATGTAGGAAATATTCATTGCTTTTAATTAAATATTTCCCAAATTCCTAGTGAGAAGGTATATGCACTAACACCATATTGGAAACAGGAATGGTAGCTCTACATCAGGTAGAGAGCTAGAATACTATTGTTCAATCAGGCTAAGAAGGATGATGTGTCCATGAAACCCAATCATGTTAGATGTAGCACCATAAAAGATGGTCATCTTAGAATAGTTGGGTTATAGCTATATTTTGTTGATCTATCTAGATACATTCAGTATGGCAGTTACTAGAGGATTAGGGTACTAAACCTTCTATATTAACAGGAAAGATCTTAGTATCCTCTACATTAGTATCTTCTTTATTTTACATTAATACTTCAAACTCTATAATATATATAGAAATTGTAAAAATACATGGTATTGATACTCATTATTCATGTGGTGTAATGACACATGAAAATATACTAGGGATTCAATCCGAAACTCTTCACCAATGTGTGGAGTTTCCCCTAGAGATAGGCACCTTCCATTTTATATAAAACCTCTTCGCCCTCAAAATGATAGGTTTGGATATAATACTCAGGATCAGATGGTTATTTCCCCACCATGCTCATGTTTATTTCTATCATCAGAGAGTGTCCTTCACATCACATGAGGGTGGGATCTATACTCAAAAGGAGAATGTATTTATTGGGAGAGTCAAGCTAGACCCAAGCATCGTGTGCTCAGGGGTGTGAAAACAAAAATTTATAGTCTTTATATGGATGTTCTGGGAACGTAACATAAATTTCCATCCTGTAGTGGGTCATTTTAGGGGAATTTTCCTAATTGAATTTTCTAGAATACCACCTAAGAGAGGGGTAGATTTTACTATTGAAATAATTTGAGGAGTAGCACTAGTATCTATTACTCCCTATATGATGGTTATGACTATGTTTTAAAATATCAAGAGGCAGTTAAAGGAATTGGAATCATAGGGGTTTATATGTCCTTATAAATTACCCTGGGATTCACCAATAAATTTTACTAAGAATTTGAATGGACCCCCAGTCACTTCAAGGATTACCATTATTTTAATGATCATACGGTCAATAAATGGTATCCACTACCTCACATAGAATCCCTCTTTGATTAGCCCTGTGGATTTTGGGTTTTCTTGAAGATTGATCTGAATTCGGGATGTCATCATTTATGATTTAGACATTCATACATACCAAGTACACCTATAAAATGTAGATATGTCTTATATGAGTATTTGGTAGCATCATTCGGTCTTAAAAACACTATAGATATTTTTGTGGCCCATATGAATCGGTTTTTTCAACCATATTTAGATTCATTTATAGTAGTATTCATGGAAAACTTATTGGTGTCCTCGCAGACTCGACATGATCATGAAAAACACATTGATATATTTTTGGAACAATTAGGGATGAATGGTTGTATGTTATTCTCACAAAATATGAGTTTTAGATCAACAAATTCCACTTCCTTAGGTATATAATCTTATAGGAAGAAATATCTATTGATATAGATAATGTGATATCTGTGGTTTCATGGGAGACACCAAAGAAAATACATAAAATAAGAAGTTTATTAGGTGTTTTATGGTTATTTAATAAATATTATACAATATTTATCATTCCTTACATCACAACTCACAGTCTTAAAAAATAATGGTGACAATATTAAATGGTCTAAATCATTTGAGGGTGCTTTCATGATTTGAAAGGAAGGCTTACATCAAAACCATTTCTGATATTACCTCAGTGTGGAAGAGGTCATATAGTTTATTATAAATCATCAAGAATTGGGTTGGGAGTCATTTTGGTGGAGGTAGAATGATTTTTGGGTTATGGGTCTCGTCATTTTAGACCATATGAGTGGAATTCCCTAACACATGATCTCATGTTAGTAGTTGTGTTATTTAACTTTTGTTTTTTGAGGATTTAAATCCTGGGAGAGTTGTATGAGGAATACATAGACCATAAATTCCTTATATACAACTTCGGATAGAGTTAATTGAATCTCTTACAATGTAGATGCATTGAATACATATAGTTGTTTTACATTGTTCTTTCTTATACACTTGAGAAATATATTATAGTGGTCGAAACTCAAATTCAAAATACTCAGACACAAGATATTCTGGTGGCCAGTACATAGTTATATCTAGTGGACATATTTTTTGAGATGCACGTGGATGTGAAGGACTAGTATTAGAAGCCTTTACATTCATTTTTTTTATTGTTCACTTCACTTCAGGATCAGTTGATGATGTGGATAATTTTTTATCATAAATTGCTGGTCCTATGGGAGAGTGTTTTTTGAGAGGAATAACCCCCAGGTTGGTACATTGATGAGGATGATATCTTGGGCATTCTTGGATGAACAAAGGTTCCTTTCAACATATGTTAAGATTTAATTCATTTGTCTCCTTCCTCTGTTAGGGTTGTATATCCCAAAAATACCAATATATAAAATGATGTATGCCACTAATAATGGTTTCCTAGTATAAAAAAAATTTGGATTTATTACTCATTGTCCCACCAATCTTCTAGTGAAGGTGGAACACTAGTGACTAATGAGGCTTTTATAGAAATTATCTATTCATAAGTGGAAATCAGATTACAACACTATGAATTTCAAGATGGGTTTTCTGATATCACCTTGGGGTAGTGATAGAGTATGGGTAATTGTAGAGAGGTTGAAAATGGTTTCTCTATTATTTAAAATAAGATATAAATTATTATTGGATGAGATCTGAAGTACTTATGTCATAGAGATCATATTCCTTCATTGTGTTACATTTACCATTTTATCTGATAGGGATTCTTATTTTACATCAAAATTATGGAAGTAGTTATTGAAGGTTCCTGGTACACAGCTGTTTCCGAGCACTACTTATCACCCTCAGACTGACTAGTAGTCTGATTATACTATATAGGTGTTAGAGGAAATTCTATGAGAATGAATCCATGATTTTATACGTTCTTTGGGGAAAACAACAACTCTTTTTGTATTTTATTATAACAAAACTTCCAAGAGACTATATAGATGTCCCTCTATGAGGCCCTATATGGTATGCCATGTCATTAAAACCTGTGCTAGTTACAGGAAGTAGAGGTAGAACTGCTGGAACCTTGTCTCATTTTGGTGAATTTGTAGTAGGTAAAACTTATCTAGAAGTGTATGGATATATCTCATTTAAGGAATAAATATTGTGTAAATCACCACCAACACCCTCTAGAATTTGATATTGGGGATCATGTCTTTTTATGTGTTTCACCAAGATTAGGAAATATATTTATTCAAAGGTAGGGTAAGATATCACCTAATATTTCATGAAATTTTTTGGCTTTGGAGAGGTTTTGATTAGTAGATAATCAATTGGAACATCCATAAAATTACAGAAGAATTTATCACATCTTCCATGTATTTTATCTTCTCCATTATAATTCTAACCCATCTCATTATTTTTATATAGTGGAAATTTATTAAGAGATTGGTACCTTTTTTGAAGAGTGTCCCATTTTTATAATTAATATTAGCATGAAGGATCTTCGTGATAAGATTTTCCCACCAGTATAGGTGTTATGGAAATATAGCCATGTATAGGATGCGTCCAGGGAGATTAAGGCTTGAGTATCTACTGAGTGGCCAGAATTATTCTTGGATTATGATCCACCACCATCAGGGAAACTCATAGAGGGTTGTATTAAATAGGGGATTATGTTAAACATCAACATCTTATATGGTACTGGTCCATTAAATTTATGTTTTAATCTCTTTTATTGCTCTAATAAATATACTTAAGACTTTATGGAAGGCATAGAGAGACTCTGAATACTATTAGAAGCCTGAAACACTAATTTTTGAAGAAGTGTGTAGAGAAAAACTGTTAGGTTATGGTAATTAGTATCCATTTGGCTCAACCATGCGGAATTATAAGAGAAGGTTCATGATTAGAAAACAATTCAGGGTAGACCTCATGGATGTAAGAAATGGTGAAGGTCTATTGCATAGATGAAACCCATGGCTAGTGCATGTTTTGTCTACCCATAAGCCTAACCATGTTGGGTGTTAAACAAGGATAGAAAGCATGAATATGATGTGCATGGTTTTTCTAACCATGAACCTAGTCATATAAGGGGTTGGGACACTGACCAGTGATGGCTGATGTTTTATCCAACCACGCGGAAAGATCTTTCACCTCTTTTAAAAAGGTGGAATAACCTTTTTCAACTCTTTTATTTTAAGATTATTCATCTTTATTACTTCCCAGATCACATAACACCTCTCCCCCTTTGTTGATAGCTTGACCATCTATATAAATCTAGATTTTTATCCATCTCCTCTATCTGGAATCCGTTTCATTCATAGTTCATCACCTAGGATCAATATTAGTAATATCTTCATTCTTCTTATTTTCTTTATTCATTTAGCTTTATGTATGGAATACTAAATATATATGATCTAATATTCCCCATTTTAATGGTATTTTTCTATTTCATTGATTTATCCTATTCTATATTGAATATGAAGTCGATACCAGATGAAGATTCATCTACAAAGCTATGGTACATCGTCTAGTTCTCTATCCATCAAAGTCTCTAATTTTATATTAAAAATTATTATGTCACATAATATACATTCCATGTGATGCCTACTAAATTTAAAATCAAATAAATGTTTGAAGATTTCCCTGGTTAAGGTTACCCTAGAAACCTATGTTGATTGTTTATGGTTATTGTATCTCAACATGAGCCACCCATTAGGGCGTGTCTCCATTAAAGACCCAAGACCACTGTGATTTGAAATGAAATTGAACCACCATTTAAGGTGTGATGGGTTAGATCTTAAGTATGAAATGAAATTTGAATAAAGCCTAGGGATAATGGTAGGCCATGTATATAAGACCTTTCTTCTTCTTCTTTATAGATTGAGTTATCATTATGAATTGATTGGAAAATTTGATTTATGTGAATTATTAAATAGTTTTATTTAATGTCTATCCCATAACCATTCTACATGTCATGAAAAGGGAGATACAAGGGTTCTGAATTAGAACATCTCATATGGTTTTATCGAGCATAATAAATTAAATGTATTTTAAATACATAATATCACACTAGGAGAGATACACTGATATCTATATAGGATTCCACAAATGATCTCACAAGGAGAGTGGGATTAAATCATGCCATAAGAAACGCTTGGGTTACATATGTGAAATTATAATAATGGTCTCAATGGAAAGTTTATATTATTATTCTATGAGTGATACATGGTTTTTCTATGTGTAATTCCTTATATGGTCTTAAATGGAAATTCCATTACACCATGCCATGGTAAATATCATGGTTTTCATAAGGAATGCCACTGATGAGATCATAAGGTGATGAGTTCATACCACACCTTTATTGATACCTAGGTTCCATTTATATAATTCCTATTATGGTATCAATACACCAATTAATTAAATCAATTGTCATGTATTCCTTGTCAAAGAACATACTTTGAATTAGTCTATAATTTATATAATGTATGACCTAGTTTTACATACTTCTAAAACATGAATTCTATAAGAATTATGGAACAACATATGACCATTATTATAACATATTCACCCTACTTATACACTATTGGTGCTAGACATATAGATATAAAATTAAAATGATTAGTTCTTAGAGACATTCTAGATTAGGATGAAGAATTTATTGTTGATCTAGTGTCCAGTGAGGGACCCATCCTGATTTTATTTATATTATTATTTTACTATTTTAAAATTATTATTTCCTGCACACTACTCATTTTATTTTATAAGACCTTATTTTTATAGAAATCATTGGGGGTGGCCTACTGAGTTTTAATCACAGCCTATTTGGGTCACTAATTAGTACCTAGAAATAAATCACAGATGTATGTTGGAATAAAGGGAAGGGTTCATATTTGGACACTTGAGTTTCTATACAATATTGGAGTATGAGAAAAATTAAAAAAGATTTTACTCAGGATTCTATTAGAGATAGCTTTTGATATTTTTTTATAGCTTGTTGTATATGTATACTACTTTGTCTCCTTCAATTCGCATTTTTTATATCGTACAAGAATGACATCAGCTTGTATATGACAATGTTTATTGTGTCTCTCAATTTATTATTAGGGAAGAGGATATTTCTACATTTATTTTATGTACATTTATTTTATATCGCAATTCTATAATATGTTTATGAGGGTATAGTATCCCCATAAAACCATCAATGTCCTCACTGATAGTCAGTATACTCTAGCATATCGGAGGCATGATTAAGGCCATCTATCCAACCAGGTGCAGTTACATGTGAATGAACTAGTTCTAGGATGTTACAAGATCAAGTATCCTCTACCCCATATCAATGATCAATTTTATCAATTATGTGGATATACATATTTTTTCCAGTCATATCTTCAATTTGGTATCATCATCTAAGGGTTAAGAAGGAATATACACCCTCTATAGCCTTCTTTACTAGTTATGGTGATTTTGAATTTACAGTAATATCATTTATACAAAATAATGTTGTTTCTATATTCATGTATTTATAATATAGTCTTTAGATACTACCATGATAAGTTATTTAGAGTCATTATAGATAATATGGTTGTATATTTAATTAATAAAGAATTGCATGAAGAATATTTCAGGGCTGTGTTGAAGACCATAAAAAATGAGAAGTTATGTTTCAAATTTACCATCTTTTGATTTTGGCTACATAAATTCTTGTTTTTAATGATATTATTTCAAGTGGTGTTATATCGCTGGATCCCTCAATGATGTATGTTATTGAAAATCGACCATAACATCCATGGTGATTGAGAGCCCTAGTTTCCTCAGTATGGAATGAAACTACCAACCCTTTCTGATAAATTTATCATGGAAATAAAATCTGCTAATTGTGTTGACACGAAAGGGATACATGTTCTTATCCACCAATTAATGTGAGGAAAATTTCAAGGAACTAAATAAAAGGTTAGTCAGTGAAATATTTCTCATAGTACTCTGTGATAGAGAAGGGTTTGTTATATATAGTGATGAATCAAGGGAAAAGGTAGGATTTTTACGTATATATAATGAAATTATATTATCATATGCATCTCTCTAATTTAAAATACATTAGTAAAATTACCTAACCCATGAATTAGAGCTATCAGCTATAATTTTTGTGTCATTGATTTGGGAGATGTATCTTAATTGTGAAATATGTGACATATATGTAGATCATAAAATTTTAATATATATATTCACATAGAAAGAGTTTAATATGTACCATAAATGATGGATGTAGCATATTAATGATTACGAATATGAAATAAATTATAACTCTGGGAAGGTGAATAAGTTGGATAATGATATGAGTTGAATAGACCATGATAGTTTGGTCCTAGTGAAGATTGAAATTGATCAAATATTTGTGGACTTGAAGATGATGGAACTTGAAATCCATAGTTAAGGGTACATATTCTATTTTTCTCATATGAATTTTCTACCATCTATCCATTAAAAGACTAAATAGATATAGATGGATGGTTAATAGCTATTAGAGTAAGTGTATAATGTTCTTATGTTCATCCATGAATGTGATGAAATAATATGGTTAAAGAATATAGTTTGTGTCATGTAAATAAAATAACTGAAAAAGGATATGTTAAATTATTTTCATAGTTTATTATTCTCCATACATCATGGAAGTATGAAGATTTATAGATATTTGAAATAATATTTTAGTTGGATAACATGAAAAGGGATATCACAATGTATATATCTTGATAACTAGTATTTTAGAATGTTGAGACTGAGAGATAAATTCATATGGGATGATATAAAAATTACTCATACATAAATGAAAATGGGAACAAATCACCATGTATATCATCGTTGGAATCCCAAAAATATCAGAAGTACAAAGTGCTATTTGGGTTATAGTCAATCACTTTAGGAAGTCAAAAAAATTGTTGAAATTAGATAAATTTTATACCTAGATCAAAATTATAGGTATATATTAAAAAATATGTAAGATTTAATAGAGAAACAAATTCAATTTTATCTATTCCGGATCTGAGGTTTACCTCAATGTTTTGGAGAAGTTTTCAGTTTGTTGTGGATACAAAATTAAGTTTTAGTGAAATATATAATCTTTAAATAGATAGTCACTCTAAGCGGAATATTCAAACTCTAAAATATATATTAATATCTAATTCTTTGTATTTAAAAATATTTTAAGATCAAAACCTTTCTTTAGAGGAGTTTTTTTAAATGTCTTTCACTCGAGTATTTGGATGGATCCTTAAAAATCCATATTGGGAAGAATGATAATAACTCCAACATGATGGTATAATGTTTTAGAAAGATAGAAATTTGGACCAAATATAGATGTGGAAATATAAAATAAGGTTATAACCATTCAAAATCACATCAAGGAAGCTCAAATTCAATAAAAAAAATATACTGACAACCATCACTAAAATCTTGGGTTTGGGTGTAACGCCCCACCCCTGCCTCATTGTCTTGAGGAGGCGGTGAGGGCTACTTGTCCTTAGGAGATGTTCCCAAGACGCCAAAGGCTGGAAATAAATGTCGAGGGCTTCAAGATCAAGTTGGGGAACGATTTTCCCCTAAGACAAAACCAACAAAACCATCCACTAATAGCCACTATATGATTCATGTCAATTCAATTTCCAAAACATGCATTTCCAAAAGACAACCAAGTTGTTCCACAACACAACTCAAAACCAATACAGCCAACCATATCAGAGTACAAGCAGAAAATAAACAACAAACACTACATGCCATGACACCACCACAGCTCCACACCAAGTTCCAAGATGCAAGCTCCACTTAGACATCACAGTGCTCCACTAAAGGTGGGAGATGCCTTGCCTTTTCCCACGTCATGGTACACAACATCTGCAAAGACACCATAGTGCCAAAGCAGGGGGTGAGTACTAAAACTGAGTAGGTTTTCCCCAAATGACTTCCCTACACACGCCACTAGGATAAAACCGTTAGCACGTTTATATAAAATAGTTTATATAATATAATCACAATTGAAACCATTACCATAAACCAACCATGCTCTTACCAAACCATCACACCCATCCCACGCAACCAAAGGAAAGCCAACCACACATACCACAAACCATTTCATCATTTATATGTTAGCACAACAACTTCCATATTGCAATGCAATGCACAACAAACAACCAAAACGGTGGGACTTCAGCCCAACCCGTTCACCCATTAACACCAAATCAATCAAAACTATAGGACTTCCGCCAAACTCGTTCACCCATTCACACTAAAAAAACCAAAATGGTGGGACTTCCACCCAACACGTTCACCCATTCACTAGTAGCAGCACTTCCAACCACTACCCACATATTGGTTATTCCAACCACTATCCATCACCCGTTTATAGTCGGACTTCCCACCCACTTCAACACAACATTTCAACCCAAAATTTCAACCAAGAATAAAACCCATCAAGGTCACAACAACATGAAATAAACCAATTTCCATTGCATAACAATCCCCTTAAATAAAATCGCCCATTATTTAAAAATCATTTTCCATGCCAAAAACCCTTTTCAATAAAACAACCTCTTTTTTGAAAACAATTTTCCATCAACCATTTTCCAAATCAGTCTCAACCACCCATTTCAAAATCTCCATTTTAAAATACACAACAATAGCAATTCACCATGACACCCCCTTCTCCCCAATAACCCCCAAACGGATTTTCAACAAAAATAACACATCATCGCACAATTAATTTCAATCACAACAAATTAATTGTAACATGTAACGACCAGTTAAAATTGAGTGGAGTCAGGAGAGAAGCCACCTACCTCTTAGGGTTTGGAAAAATTGACCTTTCGCTTAAACACACTTCAATCCGGTAGAACGCCTCCTCAAAACCTCTCTAGATCCTCTTCCATAACATCCATAAGCCGTAAAAACATCATCCAAGGCCACCAAAACCCTAGATCTACACACAACAAGTGTAGATATAGAAAACCAAGAAGGAGGGAAGAGAATATCTAGAGTAAAACACAAAGAAACCATGGGAGAAGACTTACCCAAGAGAAATCACCTTCAAACCCTCTTGAATATTCTTCAAAAACCTTCCAAAAAGAGTGGGAGAGCCCTTATTTCCCATGAGAATCTAAAATCCCAAGTGAGGATCAAGTGGGAGGAAAAGAGGAATGAAATGTGGCAATCCTGAGTGAGTTTGGGTTTTAAAACCCTAACTTTAAGTGGCCGCACGGTTAGCCCACATGGTTTGGAAAGCCGTGCGCTAACCGTGCGCATGGCACTACCACGAGAGCCAGAGTCCGCACAGTTTCCTCGCACGGTTTCCTCAAACGGTTTGGCAAACCGTGAGCAGGCCATGCAGAGCCTACTGTCTCCCCCTTCACAGTTTCCTGGAGCATACGCACGGTTTACACTAACCGTGCTCAAACCGTGCACCCCTTTCAAAACCTACCACCTCATACGAGAAAATTCCAATCTCTCCCAACCTCTTCCCAACTCATTCCATGCTCTTTAAATACATAAAAATTCATAATCAAAGGCCACATACCTCAAACAGGGGGTGCTACATTCTGCCCAACATTGGACTTTCCGTCCTCGAAAAGTAGTGAACCCTCCCTTTGCCCAAAGAGATCGGGCCACTATTTGATCATCTCTTCTCCCGCTCCCAAGTCTCCCCTTGAATCTGACCATGTTGCCACAAAACACGAACTAAACCGATGCTTTTACCATAAAAGACTTTCTCTTGCCTATCCACAACCCGCACTGGAATTTTCACCAACGAAGCATCTGGTTCTAGCTCAATATGATCCCAACGAATCACATGGTTACTATCTGGATGATACTTTTTCAACTGCGACACATGAAACACATTATGCACCAAACTAAACCGTGGTGGAAAATCCAAACGATAAGCCACCTCACCAATTCACTCAAGAATCTCAAAAGGCCCAATATACCTCAGAGATAATTTTCCCTGGTTCCCCAAACTGACGATGTCCCAACCTAGGAGATATTCTCAAGAAAGCATGATCACTCACCTCAAACGAAAACGGTCGTCGAAGATGATCCGCATATGATTTCTGACGACTTTAAGTTTTCTCCATTCTTTTTCTAATCAACTTGATCTTCTCCGTAGTCTCCTGGACAAGGCTCGGTCCAACCATTGAAGACTCACCCGTTTCCACCCAATATAGTGGAGAACGACACGGCCGCCTATACAATGCTTCAAACGGAGCCATCTATATGTATGCCTGATAACTATTATTGTATGAGAACTCAACCAACGACAAGTGCTCCTCCCACGAGCCAAAAAAATCCATGACACAAGCCCGTAACATATTCCCCAATGTTTGTATCATCCTCTCAGATTGACCATCTGTCTAAGGGTAATACACTGTACTCATGGTCAATTGAGTCCCAAGGGATTACTTTAATGATTTTTAGAAATGAGATGTAACCCTCGGATCTCTATCGGATACGATAAAAATAGGAACATCATACCTCTTTACGACCTCCCAAATATAGATTTTGGACAGATCCTCCACCATATGAGATTCACGAATTGGAATGAAATGGGAAGACTTCATCAGCCGATCCACTATCACTAAAATAGTATCGTGCTTCTTGACCGTTCTTGGGAGACCTACGACAAAATCCTTCGCTATCTGCTCCCACTTCCAAACAGGGATTGGAAAAGACTGCAACATTCATGCTGGCCTCTAATGCTCTGCCTTGACCTGCTGACAAGTCGAGCATCTTGAAAAAAAGTCAGCCACACTTCTCTTCATACCAGCCCACAAGAACTGCGCTTTCAGCGCTTTATACATATTCTGAATTCCAAGATGAACAACCCACCTAGAATGATGATATGCCCTAAGAAGATCTTCCTGACAAGCAACAGGTACAACCATCTGATTCTGATAACACAAAACTGAATCTCCATTTAGTTTCCAACCCTCAATGGTCTACCCACCACTGAGTCTTGACCCCATGGTCACACACTCAGAATCGGAAATATGTGCCTCTCTAACCAGGCCAACCAAGTCAGGAATCAACAAAACCAGAAAGAAGACCGCTCTATCACCCTGGTCCTCACATTCCAACCGCATATCTGCTATAACCGACATCAACTACCACTGGTCTGATGCCTATTTCATCATTTCAGCATATGATTTTCTACGAAATTCATCCGTCCCCAAATTTCCCTTACCGGTGTATACATAAAGTCAAAATCAAACATCTGGAGATATTTCATCCATATCTTTTGACTCAAGTTCAAATCCCTTAGTGAGAAATTTTTTTCAAGCTCTTATGATCTTTATATGCCGTGAATTTCTCACCAAAGTGATAATGGCACCATACCTTCAATGTATAGACCACTGCTACCAACTCCAAATCATGATTTGGCTAGTTCTTCTCATGCACTCTCAACTGCCATGAGCCATACGTAACCACATGATTCCCTTGCATGAGAACACACCCCAACCCTAATACCAATGCATCGAAATACACCACATACCCTTTCCCGGGTTTTGGAAAAACGACGATTGGGGCTGATGTAAGACGACCCTTTAACTCTTCAAAACACTTCTGGAACTGTTCATTCCACTATAATAGAGATGTGCTAGGACAGATAAACCCCTTGTTTTATAAATATTCTAACTGGATTTTCAATTCCCGCAATTCAGCTGGTGCCATCCGATAAGATGGAAGTGAGATAGGACTGGTCCCTGTAAGGAGATCAATAGTAAACTCCACTTCTCTTGCGGGTGGAAACCTAGAGAATTCTTGAGGAAAAACATACATGAACCGATCCACCACTGCCGAAGGAATACTCTGCTCAACACCCTCTAACGATTCCAATGACAATACCACCAAATGATATGATAACATACCCACTTCTAGTTCCAACAAACTCGTTGAACCCTGCCTTTCATGCCTCTCTTCTATAAAGTGATGTCTAACACCATCGTGTGTCGTAAATGCCACTATTCGTGCATCATAATTGATGTGGGCCTTAAAAGCCATCGGCTAATCCATTCCCAGTATTAAATCATACCCATCCATCTCAAGCATTGAGAAATTTCACATTAGCTCAACCTCACCCACAACGATACAACATTCTCTACACAAGAAGGCTCGACACTATCTTTTACCTAGAGGATTTTGATGTTTTAAAACTGAGGGCATCATTTCTACCATTAATCCCAACAAATAAACCACACACGCACCAATAAAAGAGTGTGAATCACCCGCATCAAACAACACTTGCATCAAGGTAGAATTTAAGAGAATAATACCTCACACAATGGATGGTCCCGACTGATCATCCACCATAACCCGCTTAGCACCAAACACATGTTTTCTTGCCACACTCTGCTCCTTATTGCTCTCCTGAGGCATCGTGGTATTCTGAGAATCACCAAGACCCACTTTAATCTGCTACCGAGGGGTATACTGCTGCCCCTGTCCCATCAAAGCATACGACATATGCGATCCCTGAGGAGTGTCACGCACACCCAACCTTGGAGCATTCTGAAAATAACACTACAGATGCCCCATCTTCTTAAAATTATGACATGCTTGAGGTTGTGTCATACAATCCCGCTTGATGTGGCTCATTGAACCACACTGAAAACATCCGAGCTTGCTCTGGGGCTTCGGAGGAAGATTTACCGATCCAATCGTCAGATTATATGCTATATTCCCGCCCTAGGAATAAGTGTCTCTCTTCCGCTTGAACCTAGCGTTAGAGTTCCCACTATTCTCCATGGGTACCACCATGCATCCTCTGCCCGGAGCTCCCAACAGATCCCGCTTAGCCATAGAGGCTCTATTCACCAAATCCATGTATTCATCTATACACAAAACCGCTATCTTTGAACGGATTTCTTTCCTCAGCCCCACTTCAAAGATCCTTACCTTCAATGAAGTGCTACCTTCCACCTCCGGTGCAAACCTCACTATGTTCATGACCTTATCTATATACTTCATCACAGACCTAAGCTCTTACTTCAAACTGAAGAAATCAGCTGTACGCGAAATTCTGAACATATGTGGGTAGAATTGTTTGTTAAAAATTCCTCAAATCCTTCCCATATCATACCCGGGTTCATCCCCACTTGGATGGCTAACTCCCACCACTGAAGGGCATGATCTTCCAACATATATGTGGACAACTTCACCTTGAACTCCTCCAGTGTTCCCAAGAACTCGAAGATCTTATTCATTCTATTCAACCATGCTGCTGCCCTCTCTGGCTCTGAATCACCCCTGAAGATGGGTGGATTCTACTTTTGAAACTGAACTGCATGATCCACATGTCTTGGTTCATCTACTTTTTTTCCACTTTCCACGGCTTGGAAAGTGTACACTATACTTTGCACTAGCTACTAGTTCACCTGAGGCTCATGTGCTACCACATTCTCAGTAGCCTCCTCTGGTTGGTCTCTACGATGCCTACCCGGTTCCATTTCTATCAACTGAAAACAAACAACCATGTGTCTCACTTTCGTATACATCTTGAAATCCCACTTCAAATCACATTACACAACACTATCACAATAAGGATTTCCACCAGTTCACATTTTTCCACATGTGCTAAGTTTCACCATTTTTAAAACCAAACCATTTTCAAAATACCAATTTATTCACAATACAATTTCACATATTATTGTCACATCGTAAATAATTATACCCCAATAAAATATACATCCTAGTGGGAAGTAATTTCTACCATGCATGTCATGCTCATCTTATTGGCTACACCCACGACAATGAGATATCCAATTCCTATATGTGTCTCCAAACACTTATGTACCCAACTCCCTGGTAACTTGAATTTTAGCATAAAAGGGTTATCTACATACTTTTATGCTATACATTCCATGTTCCGAAATTCCTACGCCATTCTACCATCCCAACTCAAGGAGTATACCACAAAGAATGTCAACATCGAATCTGAGAATCAACTCCAAAGGACCGAACAAACTGATACCACTTGTAACACCCCACCCCTACCTCATTGGCTTGAGGAGGCGGTGAGGGATACTAGGCCTTAGGTGACATCCCCAAGACGCCAAAGGCTGGCAATAAATGCAGAGGGATTCAAGATCAAGTTGGGGAACGATTATCCCCTAATAAAAAACCAACCAAACCATTCACTAAGAGAAACTATATGATGCATGTCAATTCAATTTCCCAACATTTCATTTCCAAAAGACAACCTAGTTTCTCCACAACACAACTCAAAACCAATACAACCAACCATTTCAGAGAAGAAGCGGAAACTAAACAACAAACACTACAAGACATGACACCACCACATCTCCTCACCAAGCTCCAAGATCCAAGCTCCACTGAGAAATCAAAATGCTCTACTAAAGGAGGGAGATGCCTTACCTTTTCCCACGTCGTGGTACACAACATCTACAAAGACACCACAATGCCAAAGCAGGGGGTGAGTACTAAAACTCAGTAGGTTTTCCCCAAATGACTTCCCTACACATGCCACTAAGATAAAACCGTTAGCACATTTATATAAAACAGTTTATATAAAATAATCACAAGTTCAACCATTACCATAAACCAATCGTGCTCTTACCAAGCCATCACACCCAACCCAAACAACCAACGGAAAGCCAACCACACATACCACAAACCACTTCAACATTTATACGTTAGCACAAAAACTTTCATATTGCAAATCAATGCACAAAATTCAACCAAAATAGTGGGACTTCCACCCAACCCGATCACCCATTCATACCAAAACAATAAAAACAGTGGGACTTCCGCCCAACCCATTCACCCATTCACACCAAAACAATACAAATAGTGGCACTTCCACCCAACTCGTTCACCCATTCACGAGTAGCAGCACTTCCGACAACTACCCACACAGTGGTTCTTCCGACCACTATCCATCACCCGTTTATAGTGGGACATCCTACCCACTTTAACACAACATTTCAATGCATTATTTCAACCAAGAATAAAACCCATAAAGGTCACAACAACATATAATCTACCAATTTCCATTTCATAACAATCCCCTTAAATAAAATCACCCATTATTTAAAAATCATTTTCCATGCTAAAACCCCATTTTAATAAAACAACCTCTATATTGAAATTTTTTTCCATTAACCATTTTCCAAATCAATCTCAACCACCCATTTCCAAATCTCCATTTTAAAATCCACATCAATAACATTTCACCATGGAACCCCCTTTTTCCCAACAACCCCTAAGTGGATTTTCAACCGAAATCACACATCATAGAACAATTAATTTCAATCACAAAAAATTAATTGTAACATGTAACCACCAGTTAAAACCGAGTGGAGTCGAGAGAGAATCCACCTACCTATTAGGGTTTGGAGAAATCGACCTTTCTCCCAAACACACTTGAATCTGGTAGAACGCCTCCTCGAAACCTCTCTAGATCCTCTTCCCTAACATCCATAAACCTTAAAAACATCATCAAAGGCAATGACAACCCAAGATATACACACAACATGTGTAGATCTAGAAAACCAAGAAGGAGGGAAGAGCAGATCTAGAGGAAAACAAAAAGAAACCATGGGAGAAGACTTACCCAGGAGAAATCGCCTTCAAAACCTCTTGTATTTTCTTCAAAACCCTTACAAAAAGAGTGGGAGAGCCATTCTATCCCCTGAGAACCGAAAATACCAAGTGAGGATCAAGTGGGAGGAAGAGAGGAGTGAAATGAGGCAATCCTGAGTGAGCCCGGGTTTTAAAACCCTAACATTAAGTGGCTGCACGGTTAGCCCGCATGGTTTAGAAAACCGTGTGCTAATCGTGGACACGCCACATCCTCGAGAGCCAGATTCCGCACGGTTTCCTCACACGGTTTTTCAAACCATGCGCAGGCCGTGCAAAGCCTATTGTCTCCCCCTGCACGGTTTCCTGGAGCTTACACACGGTTTAAACTAACCGTGATCAAACCGTGCACCCCTTTGAAAACCTTCCACCACATCTGAGACCATTCCAAACTCTCCCATCCTCTTTCCAACTCATTCCATGCACTTTAAATACATAAAAATGCATTAAAAAAAGCAACATACCTCAAACCGGGGTTGCTACAATGGGGATGGTGAAAAGGTATTCCTATGAATATATCCTTAGAAAAAGTTTATGAAATTTGGAATCAAATACATTTTGATATCTAGAAATGTTTCACCCTTAAAAATTATATAATTGTATATAGATATAGCTTATCTCTTTGGGAATACAATGAATCTCTCTAATGTTCACAATGTATGTCAGGTATCTCTCCTGAGGATGTATATACATGATCCTTCACATGCACAGAACATTGTGGTCATACCACTAGAAGAAAATATATCAAATGAGGAAAAATGGTGGAGATTATGGATTTAAGTTATAAAATATCAGTGGAATAAGAACGCTCACATGGGACTAGATTTGTGGAGAAACCATAAATTTGAAGAAGCTATGTAGGAACCCAATGATGTGATGAGAAAAATTATCCTTATATGTTTCTATGAAAATGATTGAATTTAAATGGTGAAATTACTACAAGGGGGAATGATGTAACAACAAAAGATTTCATAAGGTCTTTCTGTTTAAGTAAATTTATCTTCTTTGATAGATTTCTTTACATGCAAAACTGGGTTAAACAAACGTAGATATACTATTTAATTATTATTAATATTAATGTGATGGTTATCACCTACCTGTTGGATTGGAATGTGTGAATAGGACTAACTAAATTATAAAATGTATTTTTTTACACATTGATAAAATTATTTCATTGTTTATCAACTAATTTGAAATGAAAATAAAATAATTTTAAGGTAATTAGTGTTGTCTATTCTGAATTATTGTTTTTATGAGGAAAATGTTTTTTTCTATTAATAATTTAAATAAATAAATATTTATGAATGATTGTAATTAAATTTTTTGATAACATATTATCAAAAAATTAAAATTTTTCAAATAGATTTTACCTAGAATTGAATGAAGGTAAACTCAATATTAAGCTTAAAAATGCATTTTTCTAAAAAAAGGGTTTATTGTGTTTTACGTTCATATTGTAAAATTAATTTATACCACTTATAGAAAATTAATATAGTAAAAATGATTATATATTTGAAATATGAATAATTAATATTATATAATAGTTTTAATATAATTTTTTCATAATTAATTATAACGATTGTAAATATTTGTCACATTTGTAAGACTAAATTAAGTAATTAAGGACAAAAATAAACTGATAGAGATTTAAGAATCTGTATAACACCTAACTTATTTATATTTTATGATCTCAATTCAAAAATAATCATCTTATATTCAATGATAAAGAAACTTGGTTCCTTTTTTCTTTGACAATGACCTTAAATAATAGTTTTTTTAAAATGATTGAGGTGTAGTGACCTCTTTATGGAAACAAAAATTCATCCATTTAAGAGTACAAGGCAGAACCGTCAGGTTCCTAATATGTATTGAATAAAAAATGATACCATGTTCTAAAGAGCAAGCTCATTCAGTGGTTAGGAAGGCACCGACCTTTCCCACGGGGGTGTCGACCCATTCTTCTAGTCCTTTCATGTATCTATGCATCACATTTATCATCTGAAGATTCTACCGCAATAATAAAAGGCATGATAGACATATAAAAATCATCATTATTTGATCCAGCTTCATTAAAATTGGCTGAGTGCATATCAAATGGGTTAGATATTCTAACATTACAAAGTACCTTCCCATGTGGAGATGCCAAGTTCTGCATGTAAATCAGTCCTTCCTTTGGTGTTGTAGATTCTGGCTTATTCATATTATTTTGTGCCACCTATTGTATGTTGAAGTTACTCAAGGTCATCTTGGTGGCATGGGCCTTATTTGACTGTTAACTCATACTACATTCATCATGTAATATCGTAGGATGGCTGGACAATAGAGGCACAATCTGTAGTGAAGGGGGGTTTTTCTCAAGCCTAGCATTACAACATGTGTCCTTAGAAATAGTTACAAGGACTTTAGAAACAGTGGATCCATGTGCTTTGGAATGGAATTAATCTTTAAACTTAACTTCCTATAAATTCGTATCATCTAGAACTATCTTACACTTTATCTATTTTAGATCATTCGTCTCTTGACCAACTATATCATTATCCATTTCTTGGGTAGAGATCCCTCTCTCTATTTGACAATCCTCCAAGTCAAGTTCTTTCCCTTCCCCTTCCATGCACTTAACCAAAGCTTCCCTAAAAGGAAGGATTCTTTCATATTTATTATTACATTTAGCAATATCATCCCAAATGTATTTTCTTGGTCCATACAATTGAGTAGTTAAAGGAATTCCTTCCTCTTTTAGAAAAATATGAGTTTTATTATGTCCATGGGTCTACAACTCAAACTTGGCCATCCCAACATGGACATTTTTAGAAGGATCAATTTGTAAAGTAGGAACCTAATGTTCACCTGGGTACTTTTTCAAATTTGAAGCATTCCCAGTGGAGGGTTTGAGTCTCTCATTTCTTCAACATTGATACTCATCAAGCCCTTTCATGATATATTTGGCACACTTCATGCTTGATCCACAATTGGACCTGGAGTGTCCTATAATGAACCACACATCACAAAATGGAGCCAGTTTTTCATAGAAAATTCTCATGATGATTTCATCTTGAGAAGTGTAAATAATGACCTTATCAATCAAAGTAGATCCTAAATCAATTTCAACTAATATTCTGTCAAAATGGCCAAATCCAGCATTCTCAGTGGCAAGGTCTATTGGCATTGGAATGCCTCTTGAGGATGCAATGTCAAATAGAATCTTAGAGTGCCATTAAAATCCAATTTAATACATAAATCGTGATTCAAACTTCAGAAAAAGTTTCCTTAAAATCATAAAGGCTAAAATTCGGGTTCCATTAATAAATCCTAAGTGTTATTAGTTAGAGGTTTACTAACCCAAAACCCCATACTCGACCTCTCAGTTCAACAAAACAGAAAAGAAAATAGAAAATCCCTTCCCCAATGAGGCAAATTTAAAATCACAGAAACCCCATATCTTAGATAAAAGATCAATATGTTTAGAAATTTCCCAGGGCTTCATACCCTTTGATAAGTAGATTTTAGTGATAAAAGAGTTCTTAAATAGTTCTAACATTTGCGATATCTCCCCATCTGAAGAAAAGACATGAGCCATAGAACCATTTCTAACAATAATGATTTTTTGTCATGGTAATTTATTTTTAAATTTTAATTATGGGAAAACCCGTAAATTCATTTTCAATGCTGAAAAACTGTTTGTTCATGTAATAGAAAAATAAAATAAATAATTTAAAAAATATTAAAAGTTATACAATTTTGGATGAGTTATTCTATTCAAAAAAATATAAAAATAAGACATATTATTGATGTTTTAAAATTTATTTTTCTAATTCCATATATATCATGCGGTATTTAAATCCAAACTGTGTGAATAGTCCTGAAAAAGAATTAAATGGTACATTATGTTAAATAATAATTCATTAAAGAATATAAATTTCATAAAAATATTTTATTTGTAGAATTTAATGTTATATGTTTGATCATATCAAACGTGTTTTAGCTATGGGTCACCTTTCCTTTTATATTAACTTTCAATACCCCAAAAGTGTAAAAAATTTTAATATCATGGTAATCATTAAAAGGGTTATCAAGGCATAAATCTTCTAAATAAGGATTAAAATATCACCTAAACTTGTCTAGTTTTAATTAGACGTCACTATTTAATTACATCATCATACATTATTTGAAATACATCAATTTTTTCATGTAGAGTATTAAGATTAGTTATTATTAATGTAATAGTTTAACTAATTCCAACGGTGTCGTCCCCTCACTTAGGAAACCTCTAATTCTCCCTTAATAAAAAAGTTTCATCATTCTATATCAGTAATTAAAGAATCTAATTACATACTATATTACTTCCTCATGACCTATAGTTTATGGTCTTACATAAATATCATCCTTTCATGGATTAATGTGTAATCCAATGGAGTTTTCTCAACGAAGATGTAGTGGACTACCACGATAATGAGGTGATGCAATATTTTCATCACCGCTTCTTATTTATGGAATTAAAATGATAGAATTAATAAGTATACATTATATATATTATATTTTTATAGTTAAACAAAGGTTAAATATAAATTATTTTTCTTTAATTCCAACCATAGAAAAGTGGAAACACCACTCGTGCATATGTACAAAATTCTGTCAACATAATGTGATGTAATTATTTTTTCATAACTAAGTTATATGAATAGAAATAAAAGTGTTTATAAAGAAAGAATACAATAAAAATTAAATAATTAAAATTCATAAGATTATAGATACATGATCAAGTATAATTACTGAAGAATCTGAACCGAATAGTGATTGGAAACAGAACCGTTATCATCAAGAATAGTGATTTTAATAATGAATTGTTAATAAAATGGTGATACAATGATATAAGTAAATATTATATGTTTATATATATATTTTTACAGTTATACAATAGATTTATAATAAATTTATATTTATTTTATTTTATTTTTTATCATGTGTGAAGTAAGATGAAACTTGAAGTAGGAAGTCTATGTTAAAATCTCATTTCATTTTGGGATTAGCTATGCTATATTTTTTTTGTGGGAAATTATGTTGATATAATCCTTTAATCCTATTATATTTTATTCTAAAATATTTATTCATATAATTGTTATGTATTATTACAATTTTCATTTTAATTACATAAATTATAAATAAATTTTTTCTAAAGAAAATTTGACCTTATTTCCTTTTTTGCTGAAGAAAATTTTATTCTATATTCATGCTCTTCAAAACTGTTTTATAGATGTTTTTAACTTTAACTACAAAATTATAAAAAATCATTTAAAATAAAATTTAATTTATTTTAGAAAAATTAAAGTGAATATTTTCAATAAAATATTTTTTAAAAAATTAGTTTTTGAATATTTTCAACAGTTATAGAGGAAAGTTTTCTTTTAACATAAATGGTAAGAATACATTTTAACACTATCAAGAACATTGAATGAATTGAACATTCATTTACAATTTCCTATGGTTATATTCAAATAAATTGATTTCTATATGTTCTTTGAATTTCTTGTTAAAATTTTATTTAATGAAAAAGAAATTTTCATCTTGTTTTTCAAGAAAGGGTCAAATAATATTTTAAAGGTATTTTTCATCTATGTGATTGTACTTAAATGATTGTTATACTTAATTAGTTAATTATATTATTATAAAATCCACTTTCTTCAGATATATTTCTTAGGCAGATAATGATTGAATGGTGATTCTAGAAAACAATTTTATTTTCCTGAAGTTAAATATGTTATAATGAAATCATTATGAGGCCTATTTTTTATGTAACTTATAATATGTTAAAATGATGAAATAACTCTAATTTACTTTCCACAGGTTGTGATATTATGAATTGATGAGTGTTTTTATGATCTAGAGGCTCATTTAATGTTTGAGGTTATATGACAGGTGTACCCTAAATTATATTTCTCTCCAATGCATTGGAAAAATGTAGATAACTTGTGGTATTACTATGTTATGCGTGAACCTGATTTTATGTTCAAAACATTATTCAAGGACATGGTTTCATATCCATAAGTTAATGTTTGGACCTAGTGTAAAGATCCTAACCATATTAACCTAGATTTAGTGCCTTAATTTATTACATTTCTATAATAAACAAGTGTTCTCATCCCAAAGGACCAAATAGTTTAGTAGTTTTGGAAAACTAGATATATAAATATTTTTAACAATATGAATTGAAAGGAAGAAAACTACATATAATCTTCATTGGAAACATCCATAACTCCTAGATTATCTCTGCGTGTCATTCATAATATACATCTTTAAATCCTGGGAGAAAATAAAACATAAAAAATGGGTGAACTCAAATGATCAATATGGGTAAACAACATAATAGAAGCTATAATAAATATAAACAATAAGGCTAGATAAATTAAGGAAACTCATACCAATAAAAAATAATCATGAGCATAATATTGTAGGAATAAAAGCTGAATAAATAATATTGTATAAATAATTAAATGAATCTAAACCTAAATATTTTATAAGTCAAACAGTCCCATTATTCAACTATTACTAATATCATAATGAGGTAATTCAAATATAAAACATCATAGACATGTCGTTGATGCCTCTTCCAATACTTCTAAAAATAATTGGGTACGTCCTCGACCAAAATCCATTTTTGTTCTGTCTCATGAGACCTACTGATACATTGAGAGGCTATAGCAGGCCCCGATTATCACTTATAAAGTCCAATGAATTACTAAAATGTATAATAAAAAGGTTTATTTAAATAATAGTATCCCATTTTTCTTAGAAATATTTCAATCATAATCATAGTAGAAAATACTCTACTAACATGATTGATAATATTCTTGATGAAAATAATCATTAAACATTCCAAAGTGTCTCATGACACTTTGAAACACTTTAATCATAATTACTATGAAGAAATGAATCATATTATATAATAAGAACAATAAGAATTAGTATTTGATAGAGTAATGTGTAGTACATACACCATATGAAAGGAATAAGTGGTGAACAAGAAAAATATATCACATATGTAAAAGTGAGATGAGAAACCCCCTTGTTTACTTTGGAAAGCATTGTTTTTTTAGAAAATCGTCTTTATTTGTAAAAAAATTAGATTATAAAAATTTGTATCCCAGAAAAGAACAATTAAGAACAATTAAATAATATTTGAGGCATTAATGATGTCTAAATGATGTGAAAACATGTAAACATAATGTTTATGAAAATTTAGAAATAAACATCTTTATTGTTGTTTAAGGAAAATATTAGAATACTTAAGACGTAAAGAGGAATAATTTTTTTTAAAACCAGAAATGAAAAATAAATTTTTTCATGATAAAATGTGTAATTTTATAAAAATATTTTTAGCGTAAAATAGATTATTGTTGGTATTTAAAAATCAGTATGAAATTGGGATATTCCCATGAATTGGGCATTCTTATTGTGTGGAATTGAAAATAAAACATCCTAAATCATGCATTTACGCATCAATGAAAAATTAAATAATCTAGACACATGGGTTTTATTGATATAAAAGTAATTTATAAGAATTATATTAAAATCAATAAGGTATTGCATTGGGATAGAGAGAGAGAATGAATGACCTGAATGAAAAGATGAAGGTTCAGGGAGAGTCCCCTATAACTTTGCAAATAGTCAATCCATATGGCCCATAAAAATAATGATCATAAAATAAGACATTAAATACCATGAAAATAGTTATATTAATTATATGATACATCAAGGTATGTATAAACACACCACATGTAAGGAATAGTGTTGAATAAGGCATGTCTCACAGAAATAAAAGTGAGATGAGAAAACCCTTACCTTATGTATGAAATTTCTCTTCACATGTACATAATTTCCTAGATAAATAAAATAGATTAATTAATAATTAAATTAATTACATATTAGAAACATATTTATTTATTATAATTTTATTAAGCTCATTTATGGTCTTTTTGATAATTTGTGAGATACAAGTTTATCATTCGGGAACATACAATTCCTTTGTTTCTAGGATAATTTTACTTGTATACGAATATGGAAGTTCATGTAAAGTGGGAATAGATATCCAGAATTGAAGTTATATGTTATTAAAGAACATACAGAATATTATATGGTTATATATGTAATTTTTATATTTGGGGTGAGGATGAATCATTAGATAAGACAGTTTTGATAATCGTTTAGATTATTTTGGCGGTCTTTTGATCATCACAAATTAGTTTTGTTTTATTAATTAAAATCATGTGTATATAGTGGTTCCAAAATATTAAAAAGGGTAATATAAATATATTATAATTTTATTTAAAAATAAAACAGGTTTTATGAACAGAATTTAAGGAGTTATTGGAAAACAAAAATGCATCATCCAAGATATCGGTAAATTGAAACATCACAGGCGACATTTTCATTTATAGAAAAATGGAGCGAGAGAGAACGTAGTTTGATGATATAACATCCACTAAGATGATATAATTTATTATATTAATGATACTTTAGTTATCATGTATATTTTTATAGGTGATGTGAGGGAAGGAAAAGAAAATAAATGAAAAGAAATTGGATTTTTTATGTATTGAATTCTATTCTTGATAACCTCTTTAAGGGGACTAGTTTTGGTATTTTTATCAGACAAAATGCTCCAAGAGTACGGTTAGGGTCTTGGGAAGAGTATTGGGTATAAATTTAAAAGTCTCAAATCTTGTAATGTATAAGGAGAAGGGGTGGTGAGGGTAGGAATTTATAGTGGAGGAGGGGGTGTTTTTTTTAATATTTTATTCATTTGTATTTATTTTATCTCACAACTACGATTTTTCTGAGAATAGTCACCAAATATATTAATATAATGAATTATAGTTTGATATTATGGGCTTAAATCATAAATACATCACCTATTACCCTATAATTCATCAATTTAACATTTATCGTAAATTATTGTATTTTACTATTCACAAAAAATTCAAGTATTTTTTAAAAATCCAAAAAAACAACCATAAATGTTTTTCAACAGGTAGACTTAAAAAATGAAATATATTTTATTAAAATAAGTCTATAAATATGATAAAGTACATTTGAAATTAAATTCTTCATTTACAAAAAAAATACAGATTTTAAATTTATTACAGATTTTATAACTCTCTGAAAAAATAACTATGGTCTCATAAAATTGTCCTAAAACCAGAAGTAAACAAAATATTAAATTATTAATGTATTTTAGGAAAATAAAATTTCATTTTAATAATTTTATTAGTTATAGAATTTTAATTAAATATTTATGACATACAAAATTACCAACATTTAATTAATAATTTTAAAAAAATCATTTACATATTCTATGAAATAATTATATCATATTACAATTTATATGATTCCTAAAATTTATTTATAATTTTATAGGTGGGGTTATAGTTCTTAAGGACACATTACTATTCTTAATAGTCCCATTATTATTCCAACGGTCCATTACTATTCATAAAAAATGTCACTTATTAGAAATATGCCAAAAAATTTAATGAAAAACTTGATATTTATATTTTAAAAATAATATTTATTTTCTCATATTTAATTTATAAAATATCCTAAATTTATATTTAGAAAAAGGTCTCTAGTAAAAGGTGGTAAAAACCACCTTTATAAAAATATATCCCCCTTATGAATAAAATTGAATTTATTCTCATTTTATGCCTCTAAAATTATTTTGGATCTATGTAAAAAAACTTATCGAATATATAATATATAAATTTCATTATTTTCTTTCCCTAATAGTGGTTAATTTAATTTTTTAATATATAATTGTACTATGGGTATAAAAATATTTTTTTTGATATATCCTTTATATTTAATTAGTTTTCATTTCTAATTAATTGGTAAACATTGAATTAATTTTATAATAATTTATAATCCATATTTTTCATAATTTTCTTAATTTCATACATTAAAACCATTCCCATCATCTAGGAGGTAACTATTATAATTAAATAATAGTATTTAATAATTTTTAAGCTCATAATCTATCAAATAAGTTAAATTTAAAAAGTGGTATACCATAAAATCATAGGATTTTACACCTAGTTTGATGACTATATGTTAATGTGTATACCTTGTTTCATGTCCATAAGTTTATACCAGGACATAATTTATTGAATATAACTTAAAGATTGAACATCTTACTATTTATACATGTTATCAATGTTATAATCTTATGCTTTTCCACATTACTATGTTTATGATATGCTTACATGACTCATGTATTATTATGGATTATTCCACAATTTTTTGAATTTTTTATTTTGTGATGAAAAATAAATATTCCCTGACTCGTGATTTATGATATTTAATTGATTGGGTGTGAATTTAATACATTATCATCCTATTCTCATAACCCAATGCTTACTTGTGATCATTGATTGACATGAATTATGTTTACCATTATTGATCATCAAATCTAACCCTTTATTAGGATTCAATTACCCACATGTTATGATTACAGTTTTAAGTATGGTATTTATAAGGAATGTACTATCGTAGATGAATATTTTGGGAGACGTTGAAGATCCTTTATCAAATAATTTGATAATGTATCTAATCTCCATTGACACTAATCCTTTATGGTTCTAGGGTATATATGAATCCCTACTGTATTGAGTAAACATAAAAAATGATGTAATATATAGGTATTTTATGATTTCTTATATTCAGTGTGTTATTATAATGCCTCCATTTTCAATGAGAATTTAAAGTAAAATTCAAGTACTTGGCATGAGTATTGTCAATTATCTAGATTTTCTTGTAAATTATATTCATTCCTATTTATTCTATCCTCGTAATATAATGATATTTTAATCATTTATTTACATAGATTTTATTATATTAAAGGAATTATAATTTTCTATTCATCAATCCCATCTAATAATAAAAATGAATTCTTCATTCACGTGTATGTGCGGACTACCGTCATAATAAGAATATAAATTAATTTTTCATCACCAACCATAATTGATGGTTTTGATAAATTTTTGTGGATGAAATGTGATATTTATGATATCATTGAGGTTACTGTATATAAAATTGGATAACCTATTATTGATATGGTCAATATATAATAAAAAATAATTCAATATTTTAAAACAAGTGTCTGAAGGGGAAAACCTTTAAATAAAAATATGTAATATTTTCCAATTAATTAATTCTTCTTCTACATCCTTTATAATTAAGATTTTTCATGATATTATAAACTAAATAATATCATTACTCTTCTTCTATAATTATATTAAAAAGACAACTCATAATCATTCATTAACCACTACATGAGAAATTGAAATTCAAGATGGGTTTTTAGCGATAGCTTTTATAACCGCTGCTAAATATTTCTTCAAATTCAATAGGGGATATTTTTTTAATAGATGTTAAATAAGTATTCTAATTTTATGTAGTTTTAAAAAAATTTAAATTATAAGTTTTTCTTAAAAATTAACATGAAAAAATTAATTAATTTTTTTTAAAAAAATCATATTTCCATATCAAATAACCATAACTGTTGATCTGAGTGTCCGTTATAAATTCAAAACCAACCAAATAGAGCTTAAGAAATAAAATAAAATTAATTTAGATAATAATTTGGTAATAATGAATAAAATAATATATATTACATTAGTAAGAGAAATTTAAAATCAAACTTCATCTAAAAACGACCATAACTTTTGATTTGGGTGTCTATTTGGGCTCAACTATATATCAAGTCAAAGTTTGCAATGTGGTTAATGAAATGTTTTCTAGTTTAGACCCTATTAACTATTATTTATGTTAAAAAGGATTATATGGCATCTAAATATGAGTTATTTGTTCGAATACTAATATTTTTGAACATTTGATGTAATTTCAACTTCATTTACAAGTTTATTTATATGATTGTTGGGTCACATAAGATTTTTTTCCATCGATTTATATTCATATTAATTTTATGGTGTAGAAATTATTATGGATTTCCCTCTTTTAAGGATTTATTATTTATTATCTATGTGTGTGTGTTTCCATATATTTATATATATATAATTTTCATTTTTCATATTTTCAATATTCATTTAAACAATTTATATAATTGCATCATTTCATAGATATTTATATGCATTCAATTATTTATTCCTATTACTATATATATATATATTTATTTTCATTGATGCATATTTATATAAATTAATGTATATTTATATATAAGATGTCAGTATATATATATTATATTGGTTGGTTTGTGTGTGTGTCCTTGTGCTTGTATTTATACACATCTAGGTAAATTTGTTAACATTTAATGTTTTTATACGTTATATATATCTGTATTTATGAAAATTTATATGTAATTATAAATATATATTTATTATTTATTATTTATTATTTAAATCTTATTATTTCTTTTTTCTTTTCTCTTTTTTCATTTTTTATTAATTTTTTATTAATTATTAATTAATTATTATTTTATCACTTATTTATTATATATTTATTTACTATTAATTTATTATTAATCTATTATTTATTTATTATTTATTTAATTGTAATTTCTTTATTTTTAGAAATTAATTAATTAATCATTTATTTTAAATTTATTTATTTGTTTATTATTTATTTATTATTCATTGAATAGTGTTTTTATTTTTGATTCTTTTTAAATTATTTACTAATTATTCTTTTCATATTTTTCTATTATTTTTTATTAATTTCTTTCTACTTATATTTTCACTTACTTTTTTATTATATATCGATTTAGTATTATTTTTTATTATTTATTTTAGTATAATATTATAATTTTTATTTAATTATTAATTATTATTTATTATTTAATGTTTATTATTTATTATTTATTATTACTATTTATTATTTATTATTTATTAGTCTTTTTTTGTTATTTATAATTTATTCATTATTAATTATTTATTTGGAATTTATTTTTTGTATTGTTTTTTTATTTATTATTTATTGTGATTCATTAATATTATTTTTTATTTATACATATTTATATGTATTTTTTATATGTATATATAAGCATATTAATTTTTTACACACCTCATGAAGAGCATATTGGTGTGGAATGGATTATGTAGAGTAACCACGAGGAAATATGTCCAAATCCCACCTAACACATATATATCCAAAATTTATACATGTCAGTCATGGGATATTCTTGAATGGTATGATAAATAGATAAGTAAATAAATTTTAAACATGGAATAAATAAATAAAAAATAAAAAATAAAAAATAAAAAATAAATACTACTAAAATATTTATAAATATGAAAATTTAAAAAAAATAAAAAATGTTGGTAAACCTTTTGTGTCAGTTTTCAAATATACTGCCTAAATCATTTCGTGGCAATTATTGAAAAACACCATAAATGTTTTCATGTCATCACATTTCAGAGTGGTTTTGTAAAACCATTGTGAAACAATTTATCAACATTTTAAATTCTCTCTAAATACTATTTTTCTTATAGTGAAATCAACGTATATTCTAGTTTGGGATGATTTAACCACCTATATCAAAAATACAATAATATAGGACATGAATGATCATGGGAACATAATTATTGATTTAATATAATATAAATTTTTAAAAATTAATTTTTTATTCTAGATATGTTATATTAATAATTAATTCAATAATTAAGAAAACACCCATTAATCATTAAGAAACACTGAAACATGCATGTTATCAATTTCATTTTCAGTGATAAAGACATAAACACTTATGAATAAATTTTTTAAAATCATAAATAATTATAAAACTTCCCTAAATGTAACTTTAAAGACAAAATAATGATGAACTTAGAAGTAATAGTGAATACAAACACCATAATTATGAAACTAGTTCAAATGATCAAAAAAATAATCACCTAATGTAAAAAATGTGTATAAGTAATATATAAAATGACTTTTTATAGATAATATAAATGAAAATCAATATGAGTAATTTTTTAAATTATGTTATTAGGATAACTATGTTTATGATACAATAGGTTAAAGTCTTTTTATTAAATTCATGAAAACATGCGAGGGATTTTAATCTCAAATTCCTCTCATTGATATATTTTTTGTATTATATATATAATTTCTTTTATGTGGTGTATATATAACCTACATGATAAGTTATATAATTAAATTACTTTATTCATGGTATTTCATGATCAATTTTATTCCCTCTCTTTCATGATGTTTTGGTTGAATTACTAACAAAGACATAAGTTGAGTTCTTCCATCTTAATTTTAATTCTTCGGGACTCATGTTATATTCACCATCAATTTCATTTTTTGTGGTGTATAAATTTACATGTTATACGTTTTACAATGTTACTCAAAAAAATTATGGGATTTAGTAGTCTATATTGATGTCACTTCACCGTATTATTTTTATTCACGAGTTACCAAAAATGCCGTAAAACTCAATCGTTTTCTTAGGGGAAACACCATCATAAATTTCTATAAATTAAAATTGAGTGTATTTTCCTAGAAAATGAATCCCCTTCTTGATACTTGGATGTAGATTTGGTTGTCATGTAGATGCACCTTGATGTGATCCCCATGTAAAGGGTTAGTTTATCATTAAATCAATCCTGACATTGATGCATGATGAATGATCCTATGTGTGCACTCTTGGCAAGACACTCCTAACATATATGCTTTGGAATATTCACATGGTCCTTATAAACCATGATGAAAGAGTTTTCCTAGAAATTACATGGTCTCCAACTAATGAAAAGTATTAAAACCAATTATAATCTTCCCTGGATAACCCAACATTTTGAAAGTACCCTCGCCACTATATTTCATTGATAAGTGTACTTCCTATTACATTCAGGATACACTATATCTTTTAAGTTGATTAAGTGATGCTTTCTTTGACATCTACATTATTCCATTCAATTAGTAAGTATTAATAAAAAATTCATTACATGGATATCCATGTTTTTAGCCATTCAGAGGTTCCTTAGGGAATCATATAAAAGGTCTCGTTGACTGATATGGTCAATTAATTAGAGTTAATTTGGTGATGGGGGGTTCAGAATTATACAGAATATCAATTCATCTATACTTCTCATGAGACAAAATAAATTGGGTATTGGTATATACCTCTACCCATATCCATGTAGTTTCACAACATGGGGCCTTGGAAGCATTTTTTTATGTCTGACATCATGCATACCATCAGTATAATATCAATGATTATTGTTATCCATGTTTTCATATATTATCATGGAAATATAATACATTCAATTTTTGTTGATTATGGATTCATGTTGTTTATTTATTCCGTCCATATCACTTATTTTATATTTATGTTCTGATAGATTTGATTGTATTCTACTTGTTATTAATCATATGAGATCATCCTTATTTTTTTCTCTTCCAATATAAACCTATAGGATAATTATGTGTAATTTTAAAGGATGTTATGGAAGGGCTAATTATGGTTCGGTAATGTTTTCATACCACATCTAATTTTTTCATGTGTAAAGTATGTGTGAATTTATTCTGACAATACTACTGATTTGTTGGATCTACCAGAACCTCTTGTATTATATACCAATAATGTAATATAACTACCAATTATGGGGTTTTTATAGAAGATTGTTACAATATAGGCATGTTAGAGTGTGAGAAGGGTACTTTTTATCCCATGCTAGTGTGGGTGTGTCCCATGAGGGTGGATCATGGAAAGGGATCACATGCATGTTAGGTGTAAGAGGAACAAACCAAATTTACATGGAAGTGAAATGGGAATTATTCTATTTCTCTAGTGGGATACATATTTTCTATAGCTAATTAGGAAAATTAGACTATAGTGAATCCATGGGTATGTTGAGGAATAATATGCCCACTGAGATACTATCTCAGTTCACCGATATGGGGGTGTGAGAGAGGATCCCATGTAGGGTGTCTGGACTACTATGTGGCCTAGGGGACATTTTTGGGTTCCGTAGCACCATGTTGACCTTAGTGATGGTTTGTGTATAGAGGATATAATTGTGATAAGATATTATTAATATGGTGTGAATGATAGGTTTTGTGTTTGATAGGCTAACCTAGAAATGGTGTTACAAGTTCAGGTGCTTAGCCATTTCATGTAAGGATGATGTGGGATTTCAAGGTGGGGAACTGTTTTCCATTAATGTGATGGTTATGGATAAGGGATGAGATCCCACAGGTGGATTCGATAGGATGGTTCTGGGTAGGGGATGATACTCTATATGTGGATGGCATGATATGTGATTCTAGGATGTGGTGTACGTCCCCATGATTTAATGGTTAAATGTAGAGGATTCGACCCCCCATGTGGTTTTTATATGATAGTTTCTGGTTCAACATGTGACCCCGGGTGCATTAAATGATATGTGATTCTAGGGTGGGGTTTTATTACCCTCGAATTTGTCATTTTAGTGTAAGGGATGCAACCCCATGGGTGTGTGATATATGATTTTTTAGAGATTGTATGAGACCCTTCGGTGGATGATAAGTGACAATTCTAGATTGGGGTATGTGAACTCCCAGGTGGATGATATATAATGGTTCAAAATATAGTATGTGACCATGGGTGGATGGATATATTGTTTTTAATGGAAGGGTGTAATTCCCTATGTTGTAATATGAATTTTGGACTCGCATATATCCCCCTAATTAGTATTTTCGTATATTATAATGATTCAATCATGTGTGAGATTCCATTCCCCAATTATCTGTATGAATTATGTGTAGATTCTTCCAGCATAGGTTGAATAAGGAATGGTCAATCACTAGGGTCATCTAAGAACCTGATGATCAATGGTGGTTTTATTATTAATATTCTACACTTTATTTTTTATGTTGATAATATCAAATTTTTATGACATTGTATTTTCTAGTTATTTTAGGGAATTATTTTTTTGTGTGTTATTGAGTTTTACTCAAAACATTTTTATATAGCCCAAATAATTTGGTACCTGCATAAGCCTATTGTTATCTATTGGAAGAAAATAAAAGGCATGATATTTGATTATTAATAATGACATCCTATTTAGAATCTGTATATCAATATGAAGTAATGATGAGGGATGGAAGTATAACTTCTTTTATATTTTGTTCACATTTTCTTATTTTAAATATGTTATTGGATTAGTGTAGAATCAGTTGGGTTGTATAATTCTATGATATAGCTATAAATTTTGTATCATGGATGTTGTTATTTTTGGCGTGTACATAGATTATTTCTAGGGATGTTTTTTTTTGTTATTTTCTGTTCATTTTACTCTTAAATGATGGTTTTGTCTCCCCAGTGTAACACCTTAGACTATCACTGCATGTAAATATTCATTGGTATACATGGAGGCAGTCCAGATGTTACGTGATACTCTAGTCTAGTTACTATAGAGTGGACCAGGTTTAGTATTTCAAAAAATGATATAAGAATATATGTTTATACACCTCTATTTTATATATGGAATACTAGAAATAAGGACCTGATAAAGAATTTTATGGACCACATAATTGTGATTCATGAGAACAATTTCAATGGAAATTCCATGTTACCAGGATTATGGGATTTTGGAAGTTTGTTTTTTTTGTTATCATTGAGATGTTGATTCAAATAGGATTCATGTTTTAGAGATTTATAATTGTGGTTTTGACTATTGGAATATAAAATAATGTGTTATGAATACATGTATCATAATTGGAAATTAGGATTCACATAAATTTTAAGTGCTTTTCTGTGATTTATTCCATTTATGATTGGGGGTTAAACACTTTGATGTTTCAATATTAACTTATATGATGTTTTCCAATATAAATATTTTCAAAATTATACACAATTCAATCATAGTACTATCTCTTTGATAATAGTTCATATGGTTCTTATGGCGGAACACTCTGAAGTTATATTTATATTTTCTCTTTGTGTAAGGTGTGTAAAGTGACCATTAGTGGGTTGGTTCATGCATTGCACTCCTCAGGATGGACACCTTGTGGAGGGGGTTGATGGGGTTAAATTACATAAGGTATCAAAGACAACCTATATGGAATTTTTCATATATCTTATTTTTGAAATCATACTTTACAGAACCATATGAATATAGTTTTAATGGATATGAATCTTCATAAGAAGATGTTATTATATGAATTGATGTGATCCTTGTCCTTAAGGGGGTATAATTGTATGTAAATTCATTATGAGTATTAGTTCCCTAGTATGGGTGGATGACTATTGAATGTGATTCTCACTACGTATATGTGATAAACCTAGGGTGGGAGTCTTGGAACTTCAGTTTACTTGATGATTTAGATACCCTTGATTGGGTACATGAAAGGAATGTGATATTCCTTGTGATTTCATAATGTAAATCACATAGATTTATTTGGAATCAATGTTGGTTTTTAGCGTAGAATTGTTTTTATGGCTAGGTATATTGAAGTCATGTGTTTTTTCTGAGGAGATAGTTGATTGTGATACTATATGGTAGGATCTAGGATGATTTGAGAATGGGTAGAAGTTTTTTTTGAGATGACGGTTGGGGTGGTGGTTGATAGCATGTTTGACTTTTACATGAGAGATATGTGCTCCATGTTTTCTAAAAATAATTCATTAAGACTCTTTTACCTAGATGAGATTAACATGAAGTCCGCCATGGTCTATTTTTTGGCACATGAACCAAGGTTTGATTACATATAGAACATGGGATTATGAGTTGGGTTACATGAAATGGTGGTATTAGAGAAACAAATTTTTGGGTATAGATGAGATTGAGTTTGATGGTGGATATATATACATGATAAGGTTCATAGAGGTACACTCTCCATGAGATGCGGAGAGTGAGTGTCATCATGAAATTTGGGGGAAAGCGTCAATGTTTGATTGAATGTTGAAATTGTTTATGTGTAGTTACCATTGGGATAATAGATTTGTGAGATGGGTATGTATGTTTTTATTGGTAATTTTTAATGTGTTAGGAACCTAAGAGGTTTAATGATGATTGTGTAGTGAATAATTCTCTATAGTTCTTGACTACTCGAAATAGATTCATTGTGTATTAGTGGGGTTTGGTGTGTGATTTCAGATAGGGTGTGACCAGGGTTGTGGTGTAACCTTTAGGAAGTTGTGAGTTGATAGTTTATTTGATTAATGAGGATAATGTGTTCATGGTGGTCTTAAGTTTTAATTATAATGGGAGTTGTCCCAACAGAGTGAGAGTAGACATATAAATTTGATTGGAGTACTGTGGTGAATTCGTTATGAGTTTGTTCTTCGATAGAGTATATATGGATAGATAAGCATGGATAAGGATGAGTGACACACATGAAATGTTATAACCTTTCAATAATTTTTCATTAATGGTGGCTCAAGGGGATCCATATAGTGGAGAATTCCCCACTAGCTGTCATAGGGTGTGACCCTCATTGTAAATGGAATTTCAGCTGATGTCAAGGATAAAATTATCGATGAGATAAGAATGTGTATCAATTGATTCTTCACTTTTTTTCTCAGTTTTAAGTGGGTTGGTCATATCTTGTCTATATAGGGTAATATATGTATTATATTTCACATAGATCTCAATTTGATATATTATAGATACAATAAGGATACTCGTATAGTGGGAGTATCTCATTGGTCAAAAAGGTACAAACCTATTTTCAAAAGGGTTTTGGATATTTGGAAACTTATTGGTAAATGGTATAGGTTCCTCTATGATTTTTTTTTGAAATTAAATCCAATTTTATTTGGTTTCATAGAATACCAGATTTGGGAATTGATTATTGTGTAAGATTGAGTCTTGATGTAGACATCGAGCTTGGGATGGAATTAGGTATGATTTGATAGTGAGTTTGACAAGAGAAGTGGTATTTATCGTAGGAGTAATATAATTATGGATTTATTTGGTCAAGGATCTAATCTTATAATTAAATCAATATTCTAGTTTGGACTATGATGTGTAGATTTGGATGATTCTATAATACCTCTATGATTTAAGTAAATGTGATCGAATCAAGTAATGTGATAGCATTTCATTGGGTGTGATTGGGTATTTTTGGGAGAGGTAAACTTTTGTATGAATTAAAATATTTTTTGTTATATTTAATGTGGTATGGGGTAGGTCAAATATAGTGTGTCAATGAACCATTGTAAGTGTTTCTACAGAATGTGATTCATATAGTGGGGAGCACTAGGACCCAAAATCAGCTTTTATAAGAAGAGTACTGTGTTGAAGATCATATAATCCTAAGAATGAATATTCTAATGAATCATTAGTTTATTTAGATAAGTGGTTTTATTTAAATATAATCTCAATATTAGTTGTGGTAGGAGTGCATAACTCATCTTTTGGGAAATAGTTCATCTTAAGGGCTAAAGTTACATAACAGAAGATCATTTAATGTTCTAGGATAAAACAATGTTACCTAGTGGTGAACTAATGTCTATGGTGGGATAGTATTTACTATAAAACCTCATAGATATTAGAAAAGTTATTGTGTGGAGTTTTTAATGACTTATGTCATTACGGGTTGTGAAAATCAAGGGAAATTAGAATATTTGGTCCCATTTTAAGGGTTATTTTTAGAAATGGGATTTGGATTAGGATTATTTGGGACAAAACATCTCGAGGAGATATTTTTAAACATGGTTAGAGGCATAAGAGTGTTAAAATTTATTAGGTTAATATCATGAACAGTAAAGTATGAATATACTGTATAATTATTCCATATTATATGAACCAAATGATGGAATTGAGGTTTTGGGACATAACATGTGTCATGTTTCAACTTTTCCCTGAGGAAAAAACCACACAACAACAAAAGGTGTTGTGGTGTTAGGATAGAATGGGGTGAATCATCGAGCTATAATGAGTTTGGTTTTATAGAGGTGGGTGCTAGTGTGAGGATTTTTTGAAAAGGAAAATATTTTATGTTTGGGGTTTAATTCATTGAGGAGGGAATCAGGCTTCAATGGGTAAAAATTACATGCCACTTTTATAATATTTGTAATTAAAAAAGAGACCATCTCATATCCCAAGGGGATACACCACAAGGGATGCTCAAGAGGGAGTATTACACAATATTCAAAGCGGTTTCATTTTATGGGTAGATCAAATTGTGGGGGGGGGGGGGTTCTTACTTATTTGTGTCTTATTTTGGAGGGTTATCAAGAGGTAGTGGATTTAGGAGAGTCTAGGAGGAGGATTGATTCATATAACCTAGTGTTTCACTATAGTAATTGCTGAACATTTGTCATTTACACCATCAGAAAATTGGTTTCACTAGATTTCAACCATGAGAGAGAGTATTTGAATTGTGGAAATTATGGTCCAAGTTATAGTGAGTCTATTGTTTTGTTTTAAAAATATATTACTAACCCATCATTTCTATGATGTACACTTTTGGATTTAAATTTAAGGGAATGTCTGGATATTTTCATTCATCTGGTTCTTCCCCTCCCACTTTCTCTCTTTGATTCTCCCTATAGAGGGGCGTTTTAGAGGAATTTATATAGAGGATTTAGGGTATATTCTTATTCTATTTCCTTTTTTATTTTTTCCTTTTAATTCCACTAATTTTTGCGGATTCTATTTTCAATTTTGATAATTATTCCACAAGAGCATGGTAGAATTAGGTTGATGTGATAGGGCTTTTACATGGCTTGGATTCATGATATCTCATAATGGTTATTGAATGTTATTTATGACTATTTGGTTTTAGGTATGTAATCCAATGAATATTTTTCGTGTTTTCTAATTAAAAGGAATGAAATTATTGAGTATTTAGCTGTTGTGTCATATGGAATTTTTTTCTGAAATTCCAAGAGCATGCAAGAAGATATTTTCCTATCGTTGCTTAATGCTTCATCTAGTTGATACATATTGGTTTGATTTTAAGTGATTTTTTGTTATTTAATTAAATCAAATAAGTAATTATAGATTTTTATTATTTATTATTTTGGATGTGATGGATTCATATAGGATATTTTGAGATGATATGAGTGTGGATGTTCCATGGATTTTATTTACCAATGAAATGTGGGGAGGTGTAGGGATAGTAACACCATGAATAAGGTAAGTGTAAAATGATGATATATCAATGTTTTAGGAATTATTTCAAGTATATTGTGATATTTATTTTACCAAATATGTGAGATCAACTATAAATGTTAAATTAATTATTCCTTAACACTTATAGACCAATCAGATGTGTCAAGGGTCATGCTTGAAGACCTTCATGTTTCCTTCACAACTTAAGGATAATGGATAGATCACAAATGTGTTCTATGATAAATATAAACCAATAATAGGTTTTAAATGAAAAGGATAAATGAAGTGGAACATAGGATAAGTACCAATTATCCACCTCTAAGTCAAGGAAAGTAATGGATTAGAAAGTATTTCCTTATGATCAATCATCTAGATCTCTTGGAATGAATTATATCCCTTAGGATACTAGAAGTGTGATAAGGACAAGTGTTTTTCCCACTATATTATGTGTACCCCAAGAGGGTTGATCCTAAAAGGGAATCAGGTGGGGGTTTTGTGAGATTAGATTAACCGCTATTTACATAAAATTGGGATGGTATTTATGTAATGTATCTAATGTAATTTTCTTATTGTATGGTTTTGAGTATGATGAGACCTTATTATGGTTATTTATTATTTTAGGGGTGATATTGCTTCTTAGTGAAAAGCATGAGCCTTGAAGTTTGGGTGTGATAGAGGAGCCCAGGTAGAGTGTCAGGACTATTATGTGTCATAGGGGACATTTGTGGGTGATCCAGTCACATGCTAACACTAGATGGGGCTAGTGTCAAGTGGTTGGCATGGTGATATCCCATTATGCATCTGATTTTCAACATAACTTGTTTTCTTGAGGGTAAAATCTAGGAATTCTGTGATGGGTTCAAGAAAGTGGCCAACCTATGTGAGTGTTGTGTGTGATTCAGAGGTTTGGAGTTATTCCACTTTGATGTGATGATCATAAGTAAGATATGATACCCCTAGGTGGATGGTATATAAATGTTCTGGGTAGTGGATATGACCCACAGAGTGGATGATGTGATTTGTGATTCTAGGGTGGGGTTTCATTCCACCCAAATGTGATGGCCCATGAGAGGGGACACGAATCCTGGGGTGGATGGTATACAATGGTTATAGGTATATTATGTGATCTCCAGGTGGATGATATGAAAGGTTATTCCATGGGGGGAATCAGTCCCCCATGATGAGATGGTTTTAAATAGGGGATTCGACCACTGGGTGGATGGTATATAATGGTTCTTGGTAAGGGATTTGACCCCCTAGGTGGATTATACAAGAAGGTTCAGGGTAGGAAATGTGACCCCTAGGTCGATGAGATCTAATGGTTTTTGGTAGGGGATGTGACCCCCTAGAGGATGGTGATATAGGTTTCCCAAGTGGGGTACTATTTCTCAATGATGTCATATGATTCTATAGAGGGTTCAGGTAACACTGATGAGTATGTATATATATTATGAAAACTGATTACTGGATGGGATTTCATTACACCTGATGGGTTTAAATTAAACTCAAAGACTAATGGAACTAGATTAATAATGTATGGTCGATACATATTGTCACATTAGAAAACGATGATTGACTAAAAATATTTTATTACACTTCCACACTATATTTTATTATTTTGGAAATATCACATTGTGCATACACTAAATAAACTATTTATGTTTGGAACATAATTTGTTTTCGAATACTAATTTTGAATCACACCCTAATCTAGTGGAACTAGAACATTAGTAAGAGAACATAAAACATGTTTGTAGTTATAGGATGTGAGGAGGCCTAGAATTTGATGATGAAGGTAAAGTTCTTGGTTATTGTTTAGATTTAGGGATATGGTGAGGCTTTAGGATTATAGTATATCATATTCTATATTTTATTCTCAATTTTTTTGTATATGTGATCAACCTATTGGGGAATTAGTAAAATTATATTCTTGAATGATTGTATTTAATATATTATAGTATGGATTTTTTTATTTTTTTATGTATACTTGTATTTTCATTATTGAGGTTTTTTGGTTATTTAAAATAATAATTTATATTGATATGAGTGTATTGTATTACCACAATAACCCCATTGGCCCTCAATAGGATTCGACAACCACTAACTTACTAATAGGTGTGCCTCAGGCTATAAACCACTATAGTCCATTTACTTTGGATTAAATCTAGTTAGGGACATCAAAATATGGTACTTATGACTTAAATATTATTTTTTATATAAATATTAATGATTTTTTTTTTCAATAAAATAGTGTATGAAGGTAGATGAAGTAATGATGTCATTATCCCTTGATATGATATAGTTTATTTAAATATTATTAATTTGTTATAAAAGGGTTCCAACCTCAAGTAACAAACTTCATAGGAACCCTGTGTAACTAGGTAGAAGATTAAGAGATGGTTGAAATTATTGTTGTGTTTATATACATACTATGATCTCTTATAACATAATGAAGTTATACATATAAACAGTGTAACCTAATGTAGATAGTTAGAGGATCCCAAGGGTTATTTTACTTGGAATTCATTAATAAAATAACATATAGTTCCTCCTGATTATCAATTGTGTTGTGTGACTTGGACATATATTTCCATCAATATGTAATAATTTACATATACTTCCATTATTTTATAATCATATTATTATTATTTTTAGTTTTTCTTCCCTACACTATTTGTTTTCTCATATGCTCTTGGTTTTTGAATTCCCGACCTTTCTATTTTCTAGGATTCGTATCTTTTGGGAGGGGGTTTGGTGGTGCTCTTGGGATAGATATAATATTTTTTTTCTTCTAGGGGTTATCCATTCCATCATTAAATTCATGGTGGTGGTTATGGTGAGACACGTTTTGGGACTATGGGCATGGTGAGATGGATTCTTAGAGTATTGGCAATGGAGCTTGGTTATTTTGGTTCATAGTAGACCACAAGGTCTACAATGCTCATGGAAGGGGGTCAAACATTTATGGAATTATCTTAGGTAAATACGGTTATTTAAACATGCCCATAGTAGAGGGTATGGTTTCGTTAGGGTCTTGTGAATTTTTAGTGAGATTGGTCAATGTATCTTTGCCATAGTGGTGGTTATGGTAATGAATGTGGTACCTATATAATTTCCTTATAAAAAACAATGGAGGACAATATGGAAATATTTATGGGAATTATGTTGATTCGAGGAAGAGTTGAGCTATCATAGGGTTGATGGATTTGAAAATGGTGGTCTCACCAGGTTTTTTTCTTAGGTGTGGGGTGATGAAGTGGTGAGGGATATTCTTTATGTTCTATAGTAACCTGTCATAGTGGGTGTTTGAGCGGTTGAAACAACATCTTATAGGTTGTGATTCATGACATGGTTTTGGTACAATGGTTTTAAATTTTTTTTAGAATGTGTGTTGATTTCAAAAGATTTACTTATTTTAAATTCTTGTAAAAAATTTCTTTTGACTAAGTAGCCATTTTAAATATTTTGAATGCCTCCATGACTTGGTGAATCCATTTCTAGGGTTTTCTATAAATAGTGGTTATCCATCAAATGGTTTGAATTTTATTTCTTTCCTTCAATCCTTAGACGACCCTATGACCTCTTAGTACCCCTCATTCATCCTTTTGAAAATTCAAACCCCTTAGATCGATAGGATCATAATTATTTAATTAGAGGAAACTTTATATAGACTTATTTTGATCTTATTTCTCTTCTTTGATTATAATGGTTTTTATAGTGAGGGTTCTTATGTTTTTGTTTTATTTATCATGATTTGATGGTATTATTCTATGTATATGTTCTGAGGTGGATTCCTTTGAATTTGGCGGTGGTTATATCCTTGTTATCTCAGTCTTTTTAAGTGATTACTCAGAGAATTGTATCAATAAAGGGGATTCAATAACTCTATTATACCCTATGTAGTATGTGGGGTTATCAATATTTTTATTTAATTAGGTGTATATAATGAATTTTACAAATAAATATAATGATGTAAACTTAATGATATTAATGGGAACCGGATTTTTCACATGTCTTTATTGGTTCTCCTAATGTTTATCATGTGCTTAGTTCGAATTAGTTATTTCTTCATAAAGTAATTAATATAGTGGTGGATTGTGTATTAAAGCTATTTTTTCTATTGAAATCTAATTTCATAAATTTATAATCATTTAATGATGGTAATTGAACTAGTTTCATAGAATATGATAAAGGCATGATGTTTCTTGAAAATAATGGTGTTAAGGTAGTCATTGTTTTTCTTAGATTGGGTTTAATATGATTTTTGGGTTGTTCTAATTGATTGATTTTGGTTGGAATATATGGATTTTATATAATGTTAGTGTTTTCTCAAGTAATGATCCTTGTACAAGAATACATGGGTGGAATAGTGTGATACATTTGAAGATATAGATTCAACAGTGGGAATACATTTTCTTCACCTTAACTTGAAAGAGGTAATTTTGAGGTTTTCATGGTACAATAGCCCTTCTAGTGGATGTTAGAATATTTGGTAGTTTTTTAATGGTAGAAAAAATTTGATGGTAATAATGAACATGAAATGGGTATGGTTAGAATCAAATAAAATCATGGATATAATGAAATAATTTTTCAAGAAGAAATGAGTGTTGGATTAAATAATTGTGGGTGATTGATTAAGCGGGTTGTAATAAAATATAACATTTAATGCAATGATTAATTTAATATGGTTGATAATGGTAAATATAGAATATTATAAATTTTTTGGCGGGAATTAGTGATTATTTTTAGTGGTTACTTTGTATAGAAAATGGGTCGGATTGGGGTGTTATATTTATCTTCGATGGAGGCGTGTATCAGTGGTAGTGTGGTGAATATATTAGGCAGTGACCATGTCCTTTAGGTTGAAAATTATATGTAAGTATTTTGTATTCCTATATTATATGATTTATTTTATATTTAATTAATAAACATATCACCCATGTTGAAAAACCTTATTGACTCCAAACATGTGTGGCGTTAATGGATTTTCCCCTTACATACAGGTTAGTGAGGGAATGGGTGGCAAAATGCCCCATATTCCTCTCTCTCTCTCTCTAACTGTTCTAGGAATTGTATTTCCTTTAATGGATCAATGTAGGTATGATAATAATTCCATAATATGTTGTGTGATGTCACACCTTATGGGGTATTGAAAAAATGACAAGAACATGACGTACTGATAGACCTTGTGGGGTGTGGGTTGGGAGTTATATGGTGTATTGGAAGACCATGGGAAGTATTTATGGGATGTAATTATATTTTAGGGGTTTTTAATATTAGGATGAGTGAAAAAGGTTGAGTTAGATCATGTTCATGATACCATAACTTGTTGCAAATATTATGGGTGTATAATATGTGAATCGTATCATTGGTTGTGGGATAATGAGGATGATATGGATGTTGAAAGTGTTGTGTCTTTTATATTAGATAAGGATTATTGTGGCATGGATATGGGGGAATTGGGAACACAAGAAATTGAAATTTGTGTCATGATACGGACAACATAGTGGGAAATGTTTTATAAGGTACCTTCTGATTATATTCTTCAACATTATTTCATTATACTTGGATGTGATATTTGATGAGTGTGGTTTAGGGAGTCTGGAAGGTAGTTAACCAAATATATACATGTTAGTTAAATTATTTTTTCTCTGATTCATTAGTTTTATTATTCTTTATTTGTGTGAGAGAATTTGGGTGTTTTCCCACTAATTATACATGTTAGGATCACCCCTATATATATACTTTTGTTAGGTTTTCTAGGCATGTTTTGTGACTGAGATAGTAATTATTAACCTAGATATTGGTATTTATATGGTGTTTCATCCTTATGAATACTTCAGTACTTTTTGTGAGACATTATACTGTTATGATATAACATCAATTGTGTATTATTGTGGACTTGAGTTTATTCTATATTATGGTATTTATTGGTGTGTTTCATGTTATGTTCGTAGGATTTTTTTAGGGTAATATCTTCAATTTTTCAAGTTTTATACCATAGATGTTAGTTGCCAAAATGGAGACATTTGGAGGTGGGCATCGAGTGTCACTATATTTTTTACTATAGTCATAGGAGGGATTTACTGTGGGGGGAGGTCATGATAGTTCTACATGAGAATATCTCTTCTTACAGTGTGATTTAATAGTAATAATTTTATCAGTGTCACTTATTAATACATACAATTAATATAATATTTCTTTCTATTGACTTCCTTGGTTACCTATTTCTATATCTTGCACATTAATTTTTATTTATAAACTTTTTATCTTATCTAGTTACATATGGATTCTCGGTTATAGTGTTGGAAAAATGAAATTGGTTTTCGAAGGATATATGTTTTTCCCCTACGATTTTCCATTATAAAAATGTTTCATTGTACTTATTTTAAGAAATGGGATGTTTTTAAATGTGTTTTAAAATGATTGAATTTACTGTTATGTCTAATGTACTATTCATATTTTAAAGAGTATTTCAATCATTCTAGTGAGTTTTTTCCCTAAAATACAAAATCATTACAATCTATAATATATTTAAAATGAGATATTATATAATTAATTATTAAGGAAAAAGAATGGAAACTTTTCATGGTGGAAACTGACTATGAAAATTTTCTCACACCATAATTATAATATTTGGTGTTAGTAGACACAATGTACTTTTTAGGTTTAGGTTCAAGTTCTTAAAAATATCCTTTCTATTGAACACTTATATCATTTTTCTAATGTAGTGGACTATGTCAGTGATATTTATTGATGACCCTAATCCATAAATAGACCGTCAAATTAGTATTTTGGTATTCTTCTTTTCATTCATACCTTGCATACATATGCCACCTAATTTTTTAATTTATTTTGGGATCTTATATTTTATCTTGTTGCATTTCAACCTATATTATGATATGTGTATGTTGAGTTCATTTTTTATTTTTGGGATATTTGTTTTTTTCACATCCTTTTTCATTAAATTTTATTTTTTAACTTTTCATGGAAGTCTAACATATATGACTACCATTCTAGATTCTCAATATGATTCAACTTTTTTATATTTATTATTTAGGGTGAAATCATTCCCACTTGGTTATCCAAGATATCCTAGCACTAGTTCCCTACTTGACGAAATCTAGAACATGCTACCTGATTTGTGACATGTCAATGGGTATCAAATAAAAGGAAACCCAAATTGGTTTGTGGTAGTGTGTGTATTTATGAATATTGATATGTTTATTTGTAAATATGCATTTATATATATATATATAAGTAAGTATGTATTTATGTATGAATGCATGCATATATGTATGTATGTATGTATATATATATAATTGTATTTTTTAATGTATATTTCACTATTTCTTTCTCTGTATGTGTGTGTGTCTGTGTGTTTCTATGAATATTTACATATATTTTTGAGTGTTTCTATATATGGAAGTCAAACATATGGTTGTGCCATTCTAGATTCTAAGTAAAAGTTTTCTACATGTCAGTTTCTTATTGAGGTTGAAATCATTCCCACTTTTTTATCTTTACTTATCTAGCCCCAGTCTCTAGCCCAAGGCAATCAAGAACATACCTCGGTCCATGTAATGAAGTGATGTGTAATAGGTCAAGGGTTTCCCAAATTAGTCTGTAAAAATATAAGTATTTATAGATATTTATATGTTCATGTGTGTGAATGTGTTTATATATATATATTATATTATATATATATATATCTGTGCCTATATATATATAGTTATTTTTTAAAGATATTTATATGTTTGTATTTATATTTATATTTATATTTATATTTATATTAATTTATATATAACAATACAATATCTGTATGTGTAAATTCATTTATATTTTTATGTATTTACATATATGTATATGTATATTTATGTATACATATATTAATCTATAATAATATATATTTTTATATATTTTTATTTGTTTGTATTTATTTGTATATATATATATATGTTTTAATTGTATTTCTATTAACATGCATTTATATATATATATAACTATATTAACTATTCTGTTAATATAATTAACAAATGATGATCTTAGGTAATTGGTAAAGGTAGTAGAATGTGTGGAAGATGATATGGATTCAATTCTAATAAATATTTAATATTTGATGAAATTCATGTGGACGATGAAGCGAGTTGGTTCGTGGGATGGTCGGGGTGGTGGGCTTAGACCTGGTGGGTTGGGAGACAAATTAAAAAAAATTCATATGTATATATAAATTAAATAAAAACTACTAAATAGTTAGAAGTGGTATTTAAAACTGTCACAAAATAATTCTTATAATTAATTTTAAAAAATACAAAAATAAGACAATCAGTAACCATAGAAACCACTATTATACATAAAAATCAATATGGAATAATTTAATATTGTTTTTTAGAATTATTGAAAAATAATTTATAACAAAACCATTTGTGAGATGTTTTAAAAACTATAAATCATTTTAAGGTGTTTTAAACCATCACTAAAACTAAAAAACTATTATTAAGAAGATTTGTTATTATAGTGGTCATATGAAGACAAGTGGATGAGACCACTGGAATTCTATGTTGATGGTCAGGTATTCAAGGAGATTTTAACCCTTTATAGACAAATCAGTTTTGGATGAGGTAGAATTATTTCATAGATGTTTTTAAGACCATTTAGGGTATCAAAGAAATTTTTTAAAGTGGTGAGTCAATTTTAACTTCCTCTCCAGTAGTAGATAATTTAAGATTGTAGGTTTCAGGTGCTGTAGAAGCACGTTGGTGGGTCTACCCAACATTAATTTTAGCGTTGAACAATGTTCAATCCGAGATCTATCACGATAATAAAAAGCCAGATCTTTGGAATAGAATGGAGAACGAAAAGAAAGATAAGGGTCTTGGAACCATCTTGAGGATCATCATATGTTTGTTATAATTAATTTAATTAACTGACAATAATTACCTTGATGGAATGTTTTCTTCGTTGATGTTTTCTTCTCACATTTTGATTTGATTCGTCGTTGCATCGCAGAAGCCAAATGTAGGCCTCCCCTATCGGTGATCCACACGTGCACCACATATCTCTGGACGTCGCCAATGGAATCTTTGGGTACTAGCATGGAAAATAATTTGCTTGCGTTGTCCTCTTTAGATCACCTTGATCCAATGGAGGAGGATCTCTCTTAGTCTTGGGAGCGTTCTTGGAGGAAGTAGTTCTCTAGGCCTTGAGATAATTTTCTAGAATTATTGTGCACAATGATTCCTCAAAAAGTGCTGGGGTTTTGAGGATATTTATAATCGGGTTTGAGGTTATGGAGTCATGAAAATAAATAAACATGTTACATGTTTTATTTATTTCATTAAATCTTATTGAAAACCCCCATGTCGAATCTTTAATTCCTTGACATGCACCCACGCTGATTATAATTAATATCATTTAATAAAACAATATTATTTCCTCTAAATCCCGACTGGAAAAACTACACGGTGTGAAATCATTAATACATGGCGTGTACTTGTTTTTCATTTCCTTTCCAAAATGAAAACTACACAGCGTGTACATTCAATGTAAACGTCGTTTATATCTTTTTTTTCATTTTATGCATCCTCCAATATTAAAAATGATTTATTCTTCCTTTCATAATTATTAAACCACGTATGTGAATAATCTTTATTCTACTTCAGATACTTAGATACACATAGTGTGTGACCCACTAGGCCTCATTCTCATTGGCATTAAGCGGGCTTGCCTAAATTCCATGATTACTATCTAGCAATGGGTCAAGGAACCCTAGAGAAAGAAGTTGATTCCACATTAATGTGTCACCTCATAATAATGCTTACCGTGTAATTTAATCCCTTTGTCTTGATACCTCTAATTTAGCGGGTTGCATGCTAGTGTCATCAGCCCATGTGCTCGATTATTCTTTCATTGACTTCCCAGAATTGAACATTCTCATACCTTACCATGTACATGGATTTATTTAGGCTATATCAATTCCATCACACTGCCTGAGATATCAACTTCCATTATGGAACAGAAGGGACAAATCCTTTCTCGCATTATCCATTAATGTAGTATCACTCATGACGCACCCAACGTATCCTACCTCGCTGCAAACAATATGTCATCAATGTTTTCATCAAAACAAATAATTGTGTGAGTTGTAATACCCATTAATAATAATATTAAATTCTAAGGACCAATACACACGTCCGTAGATAGGAACGTCCAATGACACTATGAAATGTGGATTTCCTACTCGCCGGTCTCGTTCTCATAATATCCTTCTTGATATTACCAAGGGAGCACACTATGAGAATGTTCCTCAATGTTTTATGAGTCCTCAACCCAAATGGAATGTATTATTTGTTTCCCTAAAATAACATCATCTGGTCCTAGAATTTATATTCAAGAACAATGTTATGGCACTTCCGATTTCTCATTATAGCAGGGATCTGCTATAACCCTTTAAGGAAACAGTTGTTCTTAGGACATTATCACATGCATTGTCATGCAGAAAAACAATCGAGATGTGATAAGGTATTTATTAATGAATAAAGTACATAGTAGTTGGCTCTAGGCCACCGACTCCAACAAACTCCCACATGAACTAGAGCCAACTACTAACAACCTTTAACCCACTAGCTCTCACATGATATTCATGCTTCTGCTGAGATAACCCTTTAGTCATGGGGTCTGCCACATTCTCTTCCATGTACACTCTTCTCACTACTAATTCACCCCTCTGATAGAAATCCCTCAAGAGGTGATACTTCCGGAGTATGTACTTTGTCCATTTATGTGACCTTGGTTTTTTTGCAAGAGCCACTGTTGTAGTATTATCACAATACAACATGATAGGATATTTACTGCTAGGCACCACATCAAGATCATGGACAAAGTTTGAATCTAGATGGATTATTTGGCTGCATCAGAAGTCACTATATATTTTGAATCCTTTTTAGAATCGGTGACAACTAACTGCTTTGAACTCTTCCAGCTCAGAGATCCTCTATTGAGACAGAAAGCATATCCAGATTGCAACTTCAGATCGTTCTGATCTGTCTGAAAACTAGAAACAATATACCCCCTGAGGACAAGTTCTTCATCTCCTCCATACACTAGGAACATATCCTTAGTTCTTATCAGATACATAAGGATAGTCTTAACATCAGTCCATTATTGTTCTCATAGATCTTCTTGATATCTACCTACCATGATTAGTGCATAGGAAACATAAATCCTGGTACATAACAAGGAATAGATAATGGATTATATAGCCGAAGAGTATGGGATCATACTAAATCTATCTTTCTCTTTTCATGTCGGTGGACACATTCTCTTAGAAATATGCAGGCCATGTGACATTGGAACCAATCCACACTTGGATTGTTCCATACTAAATCTCATAAGTATCTGCTCAATTAATTTACCCTGACATAGTCCAAGTAGCCTCTTGGATCTATCCTGAATGATCTTGATCCCTAGAATATAGGCTGCTTCACCCAATTTTTTCATGGAGAAAAACTTGTTCAACTGGTCTTTAACTGACTGTAAGACTAGTACATAGTTTCCAATAAGCAATATGATGTCAACATATACTACTAGGATAACGATCACATTCCCATTAAATCGCTTATAAACACATGGTTCACATTCGTACTTAATGAAACAAAATTCTTTTATGGATTCATCTTATCGAATGTTCTATGACCTGGATGATTGCTTTATTCCATAAATGGATTTATGCAACTTGCAAACCTTTTTTGCTTCACCTGGTGTCACAACACCTTTTTGGTGTGTCATATAGGCATCTTCCTGAAGGTTTCCATTAAGGATTGTTGTTTTGAAATCCATTTTCCAAATATCATAGTCATGGTAAGATTCTATGGCAAGTAGGATTCTTATGGATTTAAACATGGAAACTGGCGAGAATGTTTCATCATAGTCAATTCCTTGACGTTGTATGAATCCTTTAGCCACTATCCTTTCTTTATAAGATGTAACATGACCTTCCATGTCTAGTTTTCTCTTGAATACCCATTCACATCCAATAGGATTTACATCAACTGGCTCATCGACTGGAACCTAGACTTGGTACTGATACATAGAATCCATCTCTGAATTCATAGCTTCTAGCCATCTTGTAGCTTCTGAGCTTTCTACTGCTTTCTTATAGGAAAGAGGTTCATCATTGTCCAAAAAAATGATTCACCATCCACAGTTACTAGGAAATGAAATATCTCTAGTTTCCTAACCGCTCATGACCTCTTACGCAGTACTTGTGTACTGGAACCTCTTCCACAGAGACCTGTGGAACTTTTTCCGGAACCAACTCATGTTTATTTTGAGTATCAACATCGTCAAAGTCAATCTTGACCCCACTATCCATTTTTTGTATGTGCTCCCTATCAAGAAAGATGGCTTGTCTGGCAACAATCACTTTCTTATCGTGAGGGTTATATAGGTAATATCCTTTTATTTCCTTGGGATATCCTACAAAGATACACCTTGTGCCCCGGGGTGCTAGTTTGTTGCCTGAGAAGGCCTTAACAAATTTCTCTTATTCCCATAAATTTGTATGCGAAAAAATGGGTTTATTTTCTTTCCATAACTCGTAGGGAATTCCATTTTCCGCCTTAGTTGGTACTCCATTTAATGCGTATGCTGCATTTTGTAATTAATATACCCATAAGGATAATGGAAGATCTTCATGACTCAACATCGACCTCACCATGTCTAAAAAGGTGTGGTTCCTCCTTTCACTAACACCTTTCCACTATGGTGTATAAGGAGGAGTGAGCTGCGATAGAATCCCAGACTCCCATAGAAGATCAATGAACTCTTGGTTCAGATATTCTCCACCTCAATGCGATCGAAGTTTCTTTATCTTCTTACCAAGATGATTCTCTACATCATTCTTGAATTCTATAAGTTTCTATAAGGATTCAAACTTATACCTCATTATAAAGAAATAGCTATATCTACTCAAATCATCAGTAAAAGTAATGAATTAAGAATATCAACCTCTAGCTTCTACTGGAACTGGTCTACACACATCTGTGTGCACCAATCATAGAAGCTCTATGGCCCTTTCACCTTGTCCACCGAAGGGCAGCTTGGCGATTTTTCCTTGTAAACAAGCATGGTATATAGCAAGTGGGTTTATCTAAGTAGTGTCCAAATAACCATCATTGAAGAGCTTTGTCAATCTCTTCTCATTTACATGACCTAGACGTTGATGCAACAACTGGGTGATGTATGAGTCATGTTATTTTGTTTCGTTATCTATTTCCAACACTTGGTTTTGGTAATTTAAAACATATAAACCTTTATTTAAATGTGTCATACCCTAACATATGCTTTTCTTATAAAAGAGTCAACCCTTATTTACAAAATTTAAAATAAATCCATCCATATCCAAACAAGATATTGATATTATGTTCTCGATAACACTGGGCACATAATAACAGTTATGTAAAACCAAATTCATTCTAGTTGGAAATGAGAGGTGGTAATCGCCAATATCCAACACATCCATCCATGCGCCATTGGAAGCTCAAATATCCACCTCTCATCAGTCAATATTTATAAATCTACTTGGTTCCTGCATTTGAATATAGATGGGAGCCCCCAAAAGCTATATCTAATACCCAATGTATAGAAATGGAAAGATTACACTCGATAATGAATACACCATTAGCATCCCCATGGTTCTGAGTGCAGTTCCTCTTCTGGTGGCCTTGCTTTCCACATGCAAAACATACTGCCTCCCATTCCTTGCCCTGCCTCTAGATCTTCCCCTTCTTGGAGGGACGATGCTCAGGGGCTTCAAACCGTTTATATGCCTTTAGCCTCTTTGCCTTTTCCTTTTATTATTCACTAAAAGGACTACGGGTTTGTCACACCCCATTTCCTTATCAACACTACAAATTAAGGTTATAAGTTATGATAGACTCTTCTCATTGTTGCTCATGTTATAATTGAGAATGAAGCTATAGAAGGTCTTGGGTAGGGATGATAGAATGATATCTATATGCAACTCATTCGGGAATTTAATCCTAAAGATGTCTAGATGTTCAATGTAGCCAATTAGCTTGACTACATGAGGCCTAGCTAGAATAGACTCTCTAAGCTTAGTTGTAAACAAAGCATTGGAGATCTCATATCTCTATTGTCTGGCCTACTCTTGGTAGAGATTACTAAGGGGAGACATCATACTGTACACGTCCATGTTTTCATGTTGCTTCAAGAGCTCATTAGACATGGCCGATAGCATGAAACACTTGACATCAGTAGCATCATCCACATGTTTCGTATAGAGATATATATCCTCATCACTAGACTCTTTCCCCGGCACAACTGGAACAAGCTCTTCCAGCACATACAATTTCCTCTCGTGGCGATGGATGACACGTAAATGCCTCTGCCACTCTTGGAAATTGGTGCCGGTGAGAATGTTTTCCTTCTCAGGTATGGTTCGCAATGATATGTTTGAAGTCATTTTTCTTGTCATTTCTACAAATTAAGAAGAAAAAATGTTTTGGAACTTTATAAAACTAAGACAAATAAATAAATTAATACTTATTAGTCTCCCACTATTTTATCGAAATTCAATATCCCTCACCATTGACTTCGGAATATTCTGTTGCCTGAATATTCTAGTGGAAAAGATCCATATTTCCCTTCACATTACCCCAACTAGGGTTGGTCAAGCAACTAGAAGGGATTTAGGTAGGCATTCCAAATGCCAACTACATTAACTCTGATCTCATTGATCCGCTGAGTGGACTCCCCAATCCTAATATCCTTTTATTTTGGATTTCCTCAACCATTACCTCTCAGTCACACCAATTCCTACTGTGGCAGTCAACCCTTGATGCGAACCAAGTTAAGTTAACCCAAAACCTTTAATTATAATTCCTCAATAATTCAAAGCACCACAACTAGGGTTGGTCAAGCACTTTCAACTGTAGTTCGATTCTAACCAAGATTGTGGAAGGATATACCGACTTAATATTTATTTGAGGGATTTTATCCTTATATGTATATTTCCATTTTATTATCTTTGATTACAATCTTGCTAATATTAAGTGGGATATACTTAATTGATTAACCATGACTAAGATAATATTTATGCATAATTTGGTCTTATTTTAGTTCCATCTTGTATGATTGCTTAATTCATTAATTGTGTGATCGTGAAAACACACCCACAATAAATTAACCATGGAACTGATTGAATTAAAATAAATGGTATGATCATGAGTGTATTCTATTAGTTAGTTTATCTAGCGGTTGATAAACTAACCCAAGACCTAGGGGAGAAACACCTTGAACCTTTCGTGTTCGTGTTTACAACTTTCCACTTGTCCACCTTTGTATCTCCTTGGATTGGTTTCACCTTGGCTCTTGACTTGAGCCACTTCTACTAGCTTGGGAACTCCATCCATTACATATGCATTTATCTCACATGAAGGTGAGGGGTAAAAGGGGTTTTTACAAAAAAATAATCCTTGGGCACGTAGGCCCAACATATTAATGAGGAGAAGGCTCTCCATCCCACAAAATTAATTTAAATAAATTAATTAAATAAACCACTCAAATACAAAGGTCTTGGTCTAGATCATGATCATCCAAACATGAACCGATATTTACGCATAAATAAAACAAGCATTAAATTATTTAATCGTTCTTACTTATGATTAGTTACGCTCGAGTCAATTTATTATCTTTAATTAATCAATCCTTTTATCTTAAATCCTTTTATGAATTTCCATGAGATTCTCATCCATCATAATTTTAAACAAATAAATTCATTTGAAATTATCTTTGTATGTAACTTATATCTTAGAGGAAAGCCAGTGAATTCTCATTCATTACGCACATATTAAATTAAACACACATATATAAAAAACCTATGATTTGTTGTGCCTCAACATTAAGCCTGCACTATGGTACACATCTCAATCGTTTTTATAATGTAGTAATAAATATTAATAAATCATCACAATTTGGATGAGTACACAACGTGTAGTTCCAACTACACGGTGTTTACTTTTGTTCACTGTCCATTCGAAGTACACGCCCGGGGACATGGCGTGTAGATGTACATCAGAAATTTTCTGAGTACCCGGCGTGTTATGTAGGACACACACCATTTTGTATCTGCGTTACACAGTTTCCAGCTATGAAATCCATGTATGGGATACATGGTCCAACCCTAACCTGAAGGGACTACACGCCGTGTTCAGTGGACCACACGACGTGTACTCTTGAAACCATGGTCCACCTATTCCTTGTCAACACATGGTGTCATTTATGAATTAGGTATACTCCAATACATATTATGATTTGGCAGACCAGTCTGATGCATTGAACCTAGACTACACGGCGTGTACTTCCGAATAAACGCCATGTATTCTTGTGTTGTACGGCCATGAACGTTTCGAAACTCTAGATGAGATCCTCTATTTTATTTTAATCAAAGTTAAAAGAAAAATTCATTTCTGTAAGGTGAATGAGAAACGAGAGAGGAGGAACGGATCCCGATATTCATATATAAAGACCGATTAACTTGAATTGAAACAACTAAATTATTAAATGCGTAAATCACCAACGAAACACTAAATAATTATAATCAACGATATAACCTCACTCTGAAACCACTTGTACATTTCGGGAGTATTGGAAGAACGTTGGTGGGTTTTCCCAACATTAATTTTAGCATTGAACAATTTTCAATCTGAGATATTTGATGATAATAAAACTCCAGATCTTCGGAATAGAACGAAGAACTAAAATAAATATAAGGGTCCCGGACCCATCGATAGGATCATCATATGTTGGTTATAATTAATTTAATTAATTTACAAGAATTACCTTGATGAAATGCTTTCTTATTTAATGTTTTCCGGTCACATTTTGATGTGACTCGTCGTTGCGTCATAGAATCCAAATCTAGGCTTCCTCTATCGGTGATCCACACGTGCACCACATATCTCTGGACGTCGCCAAAGGAATCTACGGGTGCTAGCATGTAAAAGCCTTTGCTTGCGTTGTCCTCTTTAGATCACCTTGATCCAATGGAGGAGGATCTCTCTCAGTCTTGAGAGCATTCTTGGAGGAACGAGTTCTCTCGGCCTTGAGATAATTTTATAGAATTACTGTGCACAATGATTCGTTGAAAAGTGTTGGGGTTGTGAGGATATTTATAATTGGGTTTTATGTTATGGAGTTAAGACAATAAATAAACACGTTACACATTTTATTTATTTCATTAACTCTTATTGAAGAACCCCCATGTCGAATCATTAATTCCTTGACATGTGCCCATGCTGATTTTTATAATTATAATTTAATAAAACAATATTAATTCCTCAAAATCCCGACTGCAAAAACTACACACCGTGTAATCATAAATACATGGTGTGTACTTGTTTTTAATTTCCATTCCAAAATGAAAACTACACGGGATGTACATTCAATGTACATGTCATGTATATCTTTTTTTTATTTTATTCTTCCCCCAATATTAAAAATGATTTATGCTTCCTTGAATAATTATTAAACCAAATACGGGATAAATATTTATTCTACTTGAGATACTTGAATACAATTAGTGTGTGACCCGCTAGGCCTCTTTCTCGGTGGCATTAGGCGGGCTTTCCTAAAGTCCAGGATTAATATCTAGAAACGAGTCAAGGAACCCAAGAGAAATAATTTGATGCTGCATTGACGTGTCACCTCATAGGAATGCTTACCATGTAATTTAATCCTTGTGTCTCGATATCTCTAATCAAGCGGTATGCATTCTAGTGTCATCCACCCTTGTGCTCGATTATTCTTTCTTTTGACTTCCCATAATTGAACTCGTCCATACATTACCATGGACATGGATTTATTTAGGCTATATCAATTCCATCAAAGGGCCTAAGATATCTACTTCCATTATGGAACAGATGGGACAAATCCTTTCTTGCATTATCTATTAATGTAGTATCACTCGTGACTCAGTCAACATATCCTACCTCACTGCGAACAGTGTGTCGTCATAGATTTCGTCAATACATCTAAGTTCACGAGTTTTAATACCCATTAATAATAATCATAACATCCAAGGACCAATACACACGTCCGCAGATAGGAACACCCAATGACACTATGAAATATAGATTTCCTACTGGCAGGTCTCGTTCTCATAATATCCTCCTAGAAATTACCAAGGGCGCACACCATGAGAAGGTTCCTCAATGTTTTATAAGTCTTCACTCCTAATGGAATGTATTATTTATGTCCCTAAAATAATATCATCTGGTCATAGAACATATATTCAAGAACAATGTTCTGGCACTTTCGGGTTCCCATCATAGCAGGGATCCGCTAAGACCCTTTAATGAAACAGTTTTCCATAAGACCTTATCACATGCATTGTCACGTAGAAGAACAATCAAGATGTGATAAGGTATTATTTAATGAATAAAGTACAATGTAGTTGGTTCTAGGCCACCAAATCCAATAGAGATGTCATTCATGCATCAAAAATTCAGAGGTATTTCATGATGATTCATATTCAGTAGATATTAATGAGGATATGATGTTCACAGAACAAACAGTGGAAATAAAATTTCATCAATGGTATGTATTGTGTTGATGTTTTATTCCATTAGTAGAATATTTATTGAAACTTGGTGGTCTAGAAGAGTTCAGATGATAATGAAAGTGGAAAATAAAAATTTGGTATCTTGAGTTATTTTAAAAATTATTCTTCATGAAAAAATTCTGATGAATTTCTAAAATTGAATTTTGAAATTGCTAAACATTTTATTAAAATAGTTTGGTTAAGCCTATTGGAATTTAAAATAGTTTTTTTCAATATATAATTTTGAATTTATTTTTTAGAAATTTAATTACTCATTTTTTATGTTATATGATTTATATTTTCAAGGGTGAAAATATTTTAAGTGGGTGTCATATAGAGAACTACTAATTTTTTCCAGAGGTTAAAAATAATTGTTTATATGTTTGTGTGTTAGGTTATAAAGGTTAAAGTGATAAATTTCCTATCCTAAAAATAAAATTCAAATTGTTCCATTTTATTAATAATGAGATATTTAGCATTGGATATAATTTTGGTAATATTCTATGGTTATAGAAATTTTCAATTTGAGTTATTTTTTATAAGTAAATAATGTGATAATATATGGTGGATATTGAATTGAATATTACATATTTTTTTGAAAGTGATGGGTTACCTGGGATTGCTTAACATTTAATCAATGCAATAAATATAACAAGAAACCCAAATACCATGATCTACCATGCTTGAAACTGAAACGGTACATAAATAAAATGAACAAATTATGTGCACAACGTAGACTGATAAATGGTTTATACTTCTTATTTATTCAATTTTGACATTAATATATATTTTAGGTAGTCAAATGAATCCCACCTTCATGGTGTATCTGCTGGCTAAATCAGTTGTGCAATTCATAGTTAGGATACTACATTAGTCCAAAGAACGCCAGTGTCTCACTTTGTAAAGGATGAAGAAAAAGGTAGATCTTGCGCTATAAGACTCAACCACAGAATAAGATAGTTTATACCACCCCATATCAATAGTTAAGACTACTTAAGGATGCTCATAGTGTTTTCATGAATTTAATCATATGTTGTGAGTAAATGCATTTAGTTACACCCATTTTTACCCACAATAAATTAATTATCCCATTCATTTCATCTTATTAAATTGCTCATTTTGTGATAACCAATGTATGATATTATTGAATGATAAAACATATAATTATGTTACATAATGAATAATCTGATATATATTGAATAATATATTATGATTCATATAATACGATATAACAAAGTCAATGGAATACAATATCACAATATCATAATAAATAGTATACCAAAGGGAATATAATAATCAATTTCCATCATTCTTGGAATACTCTATGAAAATCATATCAAACCATATGACATAGAGTCTTTTGGGAACATTTCAATCAATCTCTCACTTACGCTAAATATACCTAGACTTTGTGTTATTTCACCAAATATTGTATCGAATTCAATAGGTTATGAAATAATATGAAAAAGACATTTTGGGTATCTTTAAAAACAATTTGGGAATGAAATCATCAATTTCATCGCATATCACTTCATAAGAAATGAATTTTGAATGACTATACAAAACTCCTTCCAAATAAATTCTAAAACTATTTTATAGAATATCTCTTAGTCAATGTCAATCCCCATTCATTCAACTACTAATTGTGACTGCAAGGGCCTTTGTAGCTTTGAATGTAAATATAAATTCATAAATTTAATTGAAGACATTCCCTTAGAAAAGTATTAGTGTTACTCAAGCTTCAAAGGGATATAGTATAATCTTCATCAAAGACATTTATCTTTATATTTTTAACTACTAAATGTACCATATGCAAGCATTCATTTTCAAATGATACAGTTTTGTTATTTATAATGTGACCTTGGGACATAGATTTTGTCAATATCATATAGACTAATTATAGATTCTCTATTATCAAACCATTATAGATGATAAAATCACATTCCCCAGACTAGATAGATAGGAACCTCATATTTATTATCTAGTTATTGTCATACACTTCCACAGTCTATCTCAAGGGAAAAAATCCCATCTTGGTCAAACTCCAACCAACAACATGATTATCATCATATCCAACCAATACCTGATTAAATAAGCCTCAAAGAATTTATAAGAAAGGTATCAAAGTATGATACTTATAATGCTACATATTTCACCAAGCTCAGGTATAGGTAAATAATAAAATGATCTCTACATCATTAGTATATGAAAGACATAGGGTATGATACACCATGTTGTATACATTGTGGGACATCCAGTGTACAAAAATCCATTTTTAACATTATGAGAATATATGGTAACCCAAAAGAATCATAATTACATCAACCTTAAAAATTTATCCCAACCTATAAAAGTCCATAACGTACATCAGTTTGAGATAACTCTGCATTGTAATATTTGATGTAAATTTTCATTACACATCATGAGTTTATTCTTCCAATGTGAAAAATTAATAAATGTTATATTTAATTATATAACATGATATATTTTTTACTCTAAACTCCATTTAAAATTTTATTAAAAACATAAATAATTTTTGTCTAATCAAACAATATATGATACAATTTCATATCATCTTTATGTTTTCCATAATTTTAGGGTTACGTTAAACTAATTATGACTCCATTTAATTTTTACAACATATTTATGTGAACACCTTGTTAAAACATCCCACTAAACTCTTTACATAGTATCATATATAAAGAACAATAGGATTAAAAATGGTGATACATAATGGTCATATTCCTAACAATCAAATACATAAACAATTATTCTAAATTTTTAATGTCATAAAATCAAATTTGATAATATTAAAAATTTATAGTTTCTATTTAGAACTATCCGCAAGTTCATCATCATTATAATATTTATTATAACATTTCCATTAAAATTCATCCTTGAAATCTTTTGGAAACTATTGTAACTATTCACATTAATATTTAACCGATATACCCTAACCCATTTAGGATATTGAGTGAAATTAACCTTTGAAGTATAGAATAGTCATTGATCAATTTTATTTTAAATTATTATTATTCCAAACACAATTTCACTTGTCTCTTAGATAATATAGTCTTTAATAATATAATTCTAAGTTACAGAAAAACATTTTTAAGGAAAAAACTATTATTTTATTTTAATGGTAATATTTAACAAATAAAATATTATATTTGTATCTTATATTGTATTTTATGAATTTTTATCATTATTATAAAAATAATATTTTATTATTTAAATTATTCCACCCATATTTGGTTCAATAACATCCCTTATATTTTAAAAAATAAATGGATATACACTTTTATCATGTATAATATTTTTTTATCATTATCGTCTTCTTAATACATTGTATAACATCCAATGAATCATAATCTATGTGTATTGAATATGTCATCTTATATCATTCATAACCGATATTTTTTAAAAAAAATTATTATCATATAAAATAACAAAAAATGAAAATATACATCCTTTTTTAGATTTTTAAAATACAAAAATATTCTTTTTCATTCACATATTTGATTGGTTAAAAAATTTCATCATAATTTGAATGAAAAATAAACGTTTTGTCAATTCTTTACTTCATTTTTCACTACATTATATTTAAAAAATTTGTAAAGTTTAAATTTGGTTCCATATACCCCTTAAAAGTGAATGATTTATATATAAACTAGATTTTAAATTTTGTATCTCAAAATCATTCAAATATTCAATACAATTTACATCATATAGAAACATTTCAATACCTTCCTAATATATTCGTTAGATTTCAATGACCATGATTATCTCTTTTGGAGAAACATTATTGGACTTTCCAAATAATGTTCATTATTCATGTATAAACATTTACCAACTTCTATGGTCAACAAAATACAATAACATGGAAATCACATTCCCTAGTTCATCAATATTTGATAATTTGATAAAAATAGGGTAATTGTTTATTAAAATTATTCCTATTATTAGAACATTTCCAACAGAATTAATTTCAGATTCAGAAAAATCCTTCAAGAATCCATGGATCTATCTAGGGTTGGTTGGAGTAGATAGAGATAGGGATGAAATTAACTTTTTAAAATTAAATTAAATGAGAAATATAATTTCAAAATTAATAAATATTGATATCATAAAGTAATAAATTGGTTATTTGATAAATTGATAAATATAAGAATTTTAATGTCAAAGTATATTAAAATAGAAAATAGAACATAAATGATCATATTGAATTTATTAAATTATTTTTATTGACGATGAATGGATGAATGCATAAAATAAAAGATACAAAATGTGTTTTGATGATAATTCTAGTAATACATAGATGCGAGCCCTTACATCTGCACTCCCAAAATTGAGAGTTCTACGTTATTAGACCCTTGATCTATGGGATGATCAAGAAATTTATCCCACCAATTATGGTTCATGAGAACCCTATTATGGATCACTGGAATCCAAGTAACTCACCCCTCACTTTTGTGATCATGAGAACTTATTAAAGAAGATATTGAGAAGAGAGAAGTTTGATTTGGAAATCAAGTTACAAATAAACTCCTTAATCTCTAAAAATGTTGCATAAAAATTGAAATATTTATTTAGAGAATATATTTTGAGAATATCCCTTGATAAAGATGGTGAATTGAGATTGGATTTGTGCTCTTTAAAGAAAGGGTACGAGAATGTAAGAGTATTGGTGTAATAACACCATCAATTTTGATTGCAAGAGTTTTTAAAATATGTTATGAGTCTTAAAGACTAAAAAATCCATTTATATCCTCCAAAAGGTTTGGTAAATATATATAAATCATAGGTTAAAAGAAAAAAACACAATTAATTCAATTTTACGATGAATAAAACCCATCACATACTAACTATTTGGATGCCACCAGATATATAGTAGCCTCAATAAGGTAGCCAATGTAAGACCTTGAGATAATAAAACTTTTGGAACTAGAACTAGAGATTGATTCTCCTCAACAATCCAGTTAGTGGAATCTAAGATAAAATTTGTTACATCCTGGTCTGACTGGCCACTAAACCAGTAGATATAGTTATGGATTAGATGTCCTCAAGTGTGCCTCTTAGTACAAAAGAGTCTACTGACTAGAAACGAGGGTCTATAAAGGTGATAGAAGGGATAATATACCCTTATATAAGAGTATAAAATCAATATAATAAATATAGAAACATAATCCAATAGTTGAAGTGGTAATAAATAAATAAAAGATTATTAGAAGAATAAATTGAACTAAAATATAAAAGAAATGTCAAATGATGATGTATACAATGCATGCATGTCTAGATGATGATACATAATCTAATATAGTATAAATACAATAGGAAACTGATACATGGAAATAAATGAATACATGAAAAATGTAAAATATGCATGGGTGATAACCATGGGAATCCAGATATCTACCTAGATCTGGTGCTCCTAACTCCTAGGTACAAGCTAATAAATATAAGAAATAATCTATGGTACTGTGAACATGAGATATACTCAGGTACCCCACTATAATGGAAACCTGATCAAGGTGTGAGATATAAATCTTAGTAGGTTACTACCCATGATGTCTAAAACTGAATCCAAATTGTCATTATAATGTAAATCCTTGTGCATGTATGAAGAATAATAAACAGAACTGAATAAATAAACAATATCCCACTCAGGTTCCTGAACGAAACATAGTGGCTCTACCTACTTCATTTCATTTCCATAAAAAGACTTTAGACCAATAACTATATATATATACATTTTATAGTTATATTTTTCATCCACCTATATGAACCATGTTTGTGTGGATATTTATGGAAAAATACCTGGAGTAGTAGGTGTTGGCCAGATTGGGGCATAACTCTGACTTCCATAACTAATCTAAATGAGCATATAATCTCAACCCAAAGGGTACATGAACTTCATATCATAATTATTGGGAGAAACCATGCTCGCCACTCAAGATATTGACTGTGTCATTCGGTCAACACTTGAATAGTAGGGAGTGTTTCTCTATGTTGACACTCACAAAGTACATGGTGTGTCATACCCACTATCCACATAGTATCACTGGTGAGAGATTTCATTTTCAATTTCCATTGTAAGGGAGTGTGATACCACTATTCTCAATATAATACTTTCCATAGATTCATAGCCTATATTAAGGTGTAATTATATTTATAATAACAACCATGGGGCATTACCTCTCATGCTTTACATTTATTAAGCCCATTATAAACAAAGGATGTTCCATTTATTACAGAGTGAGTAATCATGTACATAATCATGAATGATCATTGTGTCCTTGAAACCCTTTACAATTCATTTAATTTTAAACCATTTAATTCATTCAAGGTGTGAAAATCATCTTGAATCATTCTGCTCAATATTATCAAGACATAATATTTAAAACATTTAAAACAATCAATGAAGATAATCTGTCATGTTAAGACATTTCATTTATATCAAACAACTCATTTAAACAAAAATACCTTCACAAATAAACCATTCAAATAATGAAATTCCATTAAATCTTCCAAAACATAGAAATTAGTTTAACAAGACTCAAAAAGGTTCTTAGAAGGTACCATGGTCTAAAAGGGAAATTACTTGCATGGCTAATCCCATTTGTTAAGAAAGACAATCTATTAGGATGAGCTTGCTCCATTAGTCATTTTGGTATAAGCAAGCCAACCCATTCAAATAATAAGACATGAAAACCACTTAGAAGGTTCTTCAGTAAATTAAACATTTATAAAAAATTATGTTTAACCCATTTAATAATATCAATAAAGGCTTTATCCCAAACATTACATACCAAGAAATGACATCAATCATTCTATAAGTACCAAAGTTATATGTTCAAGAAAAATATAAACCACTAATCATAACATTCTAATTTGAATGATATCCCATCATATTTGAGTTGTTTTATTATAAAAGCATCACATCTTTTATCAAAAAAACACATTTAGAACAATTTAAGAATCATATTTGAGAGTCTAACATAATTAATCAAAAGAATAATTTTCTAAATCAATAAAACATTGAAAAACATGTATAAGGATTAACATTTAATTTATGAGGTTCCATTATCAATTTTCTGAAATCCTATAAGGGGAAATTCTATTATTAATTCCATGATGGATGATTATAATGTGTTTTGGGCATTTATTATATTAATATTAAAAAAATAAATTTAAGACATCACACCCAATGATTGTTCATAATTGAGGCTGACGTACTCAAACTACTAGGAAACATTCAACAGATGTAATACTAGGTGTGAAAACTAATTTATAATAAAGAACTCAATTTTAATGCAATTTGCAGTAAAGGATGATGTGCGACATAATGACAAAATTCATAATTCAATGTAAATTGAGCGGAAAATATTTATACCACCTACCTCATAAGTAGAATAATATACTCATGCAATAAAAATATCTAATTTGGTCTAGTTTAGAAGAATATGAAGAAATAGATATCTAACATGAATATGTGGAATATGATCTCACACCATGATAACTAGATAGATATTCAATTAAATGGGTAAAGATTTAAATTTAATGAAGATTTTACATAGAGAAACCATAGGGACCAATGACACAGGATTCTGATTACAAATGGAGGATTTATTTGAAAACCTCGGTAAGGCTTGAGGAGAAAAGCCTATGAGAGAAGGAAGAGGATTCACCCAGAGGAGGAAGATTAAGGACAAAAGAATAGAGGGATTTAAAACTCATTAAGGTAAAAAGGTTATATTCTCCCTAAAAATCGGGCCACACATTTGTTTCGTAGAGGTTGGCCAAACTGTGTGCCAACCATGCAGCACCCATTACATAGGAACCCACCTCGTACGATTGTGCCACAGGTTTTTCCCTAGTCATGTTCCAACCATGTGATGAACACATTGTGGTTACTTTCAGTTTGGAGCTAACCATATGGGCTAGGTACATGGTCTAGGTAAACTCTGTTCAACCCATGTGACCCCTGCTTAAACATTGGTTTATTCTGTATGGTTTTCTACTGGGGACACATGGTTTTAGACAAACTATGTACCATATGAAGACCTTTGAAATTGTGATTTGTAGGGACTGATTCTCCTAAAACTCAATGAGACACCCAACTTACCTCTTGATACTTTACTCAAGTGTAAAATGAAAAATGATTTTTTTTTCAGCTCTCATAATTTTGTTCCAAAGCTCGGTACAATGAACAAGATTTCCACTAAATTCCAAAATTAAAATTCCCATGGATTTAGATTTTAGCTCAAATACATGGGTTATTACAGCCTCCCCACCATAGAACTTCTCAACCCTGAGAAGCCTAGCGGAACAAAGAAAACATCACCAGACCTACCAGGATCATGATGTCTCATTAGTCATGTTGAATCTCCAAACACCCAATGCACTTAAAGGAATTATTTAATAATTTTTCCCGTAAGACATAAAAACACTTTTTAACCCATGTTTTCTAATTATAAACACCAAAAGAGCATAATATACCATGTTTACCTAGAGACATTATCATGTTGTAATCTCTTTGAAAATATTTCCAATAGTACTCCCCACAATTGGTCTAAAGATCAGAAGGGGGAACTCTAAGCAACGATACCTCAACCATCATAATACATTATAAAGCATGCCTCAATGAATTCTAGAAATGCTCCTAGTGTGATTTATTTAATAGGGTGAACTTGACTACATCTGAGTTCAAACAGAGAGCTCATTTCTAAGAAATTGTTGAATCCTGTTCGACCAAACCGAAGCTGGCCACACAAGCTCTCACTGAAAGACATTTACGACCTTTAGATCACACATTATTAACCCGATGACATGATTTAAAATGATTCCTCTTTAATGTACACATCAAACAAGAGGGATAACCATCCAATCCACCTCTAAATGACTTATCTTGAGATGCTAAACATATATGGTCAGTGTAACTCAAAATAAACTACAAGGTGTTCCTCTATTGAATTTATCATTTAAAAGTGTCACATTCACCAAACCCGTAACTATCTTCTAGTAACGTTCTCTGGTAAAACCATAACCTAACCATTTAATCTATCATTCCACCACACGAAAAATGGCTAAACCAAGATCCATCCTAGTGGAATATTTACCCTTTAAGAATCTTCTCCGAGCACAAAAACAAGATTGGGATTACAATGGATTAAAAAACTAGATTCCAAGGAACTATACAAGGTAGTTCACAATACACGTTTAAATGTGATATGTTGGTACAAGGGAAATATATCCACTTCAAAGCATTGATCGAGCCTAAATCAATATCTTCCTATAACTCAAGTTAGAAGAATTTGATGGTTTCCAAGATTCTTTCTCATGCATTCCAACATGGGAACCCAGGTATAAATCGGGAATAACCATGTATCGATAAAACCAATGCCTCTAGTGTTAAACTCTAATCGGATCTATCATCAAGATCAATATCTTTTAAAACATTAGAATGGCATAAGACCAAGACATTGTTAGTGTATCAAAGACAATTTCAAGAGAGGTTTCATGCTCTTCACTAATACAAATTACATTATTAGGATACCAATGTTTACCAAGAAGATTAGTGAAATCACTAATGGTTGAAATCCATAAAAAGAAGATTAGATTCACCTACCAACACATCATCATTAAATGATCACCAAGCTGTTACCACTGAATGAATCATATGATATCTCAAGAATACCCATCAATACCCATTAATGACCAATTATGTTTATAAAGTGTTGTGCACATTTTCAACCCCATCAATGCCATTCTATCGTGAATCTTCCAATATTCACAAGCCTCACCCACCTCACAGGCATTTGAAAACCACATGGGCCATTTTCAATGGTCCTCCTTGTTTGTGTTCCTTCTACCTAGAAGGGAATGTATTCACTTGAACTGAAATGATACTCCCCACCTTAGGTGTATCATATTTAATTAATGGACTGATAGAGTTTCCACTCCAACTCATGCTAGGTTAGATTCACCACAAGCTCACACATTCCACTTCTCTATGTTATGCTCATAAATTCCATTACCTTTGGCCTGAAGGTCAAAACAATCCAAAATAACGTTTCAAACCACCCAATCCTACTAGATTTCATCTTAAACATTGGGATGAACTTTATTAATTTAACTCCTAGGTCACTCTACTCTAGAGATGACCCTAAATCATACTCAATAGCACAAGGCTCAACGACTCCACCAAACTCAAATGATTAGTTATTCAATTTAGTAACACGATGGGTACCACATATATAAATACACACTACCCCAATATTAAAAAAAATGATGCACATCATGATAATATCCATAGGATATCATCCCTATGCATTCATTTATCTGATGGTCCATATAAAACACTTTTCCCAGTGTCATATTTCCCCATTAGACCATTAACATGGAGGCAGGTGTACGAAGTCATCTATCACTGAGCAATAACATAGGGTCATGCGACCTACTACGAAGTTTTCCTTGCCCTAGGAATGTCTAACTTGGAAAAACCAATCATTAAATGATTCTCAAACCCATAAAAACGGTCAAGGATACAACGAAAACCCATCCAAACAAGTGTGTCATTTAAATTTAAGCATCCTACTATGGACAACAACACCAAAATGAACTTATAGAAGAGAAATCTCACAATATGTGGTAAATAATTTAAACTCTTAGTGTTCTTCATACATTGATTAACCCCTTAAAAAAGTATAAGAATTGACCATATCACTAGGTCATGCCAAATAGATGTCACTAGGCTTATGGGAATATCATTTAAGACTTTTCTAAAATAGAAATATCCTATGGAAAATGATTAGGTGTCCATTCAAAGAAAAATAAAAGAGAATTTTAAATAACCCTTTAACGAGGGATTAATCTAAGAATTCCACTTTAGGTTCCATTTTAATTCATTGCATTGATTTTCAAGAAAAATTTAACTATTTAAAATATTTTCAATAGACCACCAAGTAACAATCATAAAACAGAATTACATGGTAAAATACTAGGTGACCTACAAGGGTCCCTTTAAGAAATATTTTGTTCATAAAAATAAAACTCAATAGCAGTCACTTGATTATTAAGGATTCAAAACATCTATAGAGGGTTATCTCATAAGAAAAATTCCCAATGTGTCCTACTTTGGTCCAGTTGTGAATTTTTTAAGTTAAACACACGATCTTGATGCCCATGTGGTAGAGTCACACGACTTTATAAAGGAATCTATCAATAGTATAATTTTTTTAAACATTTTTTTTACCATTAATGGGTTTTAATAGTAAACTCAAACATCATAACCAACCTACTTTGGTCGTGTCAAATAAGGGGTCTAAAATAAGACAATTTATTTCAGATTAAAATTGAAACATCTTCTAAATATATATTGATTTCTAAATAAAACAAGGTCATATATAATAGTTCAATTACATGGGTTTCTATCTCAAAATATATAAGGCACTCAGACACATTATATAAAAAGTACTAGATCCCATGTAATCGAAACAAATTCACTTTAATATTTTTTACTTTAGTATCCATTCCATTTTAATGAAGGAATCTAAATATATATAAAGGTCCAGATATTGTTCGAGTACATGGGTATCATTTTCCCAATGATAAGGAATCCATACACATTAAAACTAAACGCTGGTTCTCATTTGATCACAACAAATATGTACAATCCATGAATCTATTTATATATCAACAATAAAATTTAGAATCTTATCACAGGTAGTAAACATAGAAATAAAATTCCAATAATCCTAGAAGCATGACATATAGAAAAGACATGATAAATAAATCAGGAAACATGGAATATAATCACTTTAACATGGAAACAAATTAATGTGATAAAAAAACTACCCCATCATCTTATATAGGTAGGAATTCTGAAGAACAAAACATGGAATAACACTAAAGGAACACAATCCAAATCAGCAAGCAACCTACCAATTAAACTATATAGAATTTAATATACATAGAATGTAAATTTAATTGTTCCTATATTGATTCATGTGATGCTACATACATTACATAACAGGATAAGGGTAAAAACCCATAAATCTCATAAATCAATAAGCATAAATAAGTACACCAACCACTCAAGGTGAATTAATAGTCAAATGTAATAGCAAATAGCATGAACAAAAATCCTCGCCCTAGCCTTGTGGACATTTCCCGATTGGTGGGGTGATCACTCCCAGACATGACGATATACCATGTGTTGAAATATTCCTAGTCATTCTTCTACCGACTTTAAATAAAGAGAAAAAGGAAACCCCAACTCATATACAAATTTGTAACTTCACATTCTAGTTGAACACGAAACCATTTGCCGGAGCATTGGGTCGCATGGCCTCAAGTGTGCCTCCCCATATTCCAGATGGTGTAGATTACTAGTGAGTGTCTGTGGAGGTTATAGCATGGAGAATATACCGTCATATTAGAGTAACATAATGGTATAATAAATAGGTAAGAAACATCCATGACAGGATGAAGTAATAATTGAATTTAGAGTTTCATTAGAATAAACTAAACTGAAACATAAACGAAACCGCCGACACCAACGTATACAATGCATGAATGTGTAGGTTATGATATATACACTAAAATAAGATACATATAGTAGGAAATTGAAATAGGGTACAACATAAATAAAGAAAATAATTAAAATCTTCCAAGGTAATCCCCAAAAGAATCCTGAGCTCCAGATCAGTCCATTGATCCTAAATCAAATGTACAAGACAATCAAGACAAGTAATAATCCATGGTGCTACGAACATGAGATCTACTCAGGTACCCCAGTGCAATAGTGGCCGAACATGGTGTGAGATATAAATTCATGTTGGTTACCACCCATGGTGTCTAAAACTAAATCTCGTCCGTGATTTTAAAGCAGTGTGTAGGTATAATGAATAATAAATACAATTTAATAAATAACCAGCAGCCCACTCAGGTTCCCGAAGGACATGTGGTGCCTCTAACTTCTTTGGATCACAGCGTGGAAGATTATTCTAACCAGTTACTATATATATAGTTATAATATATACAATTTATTGTTATATGTTTCATCCACCTCTATGAACCAATTACATGTGGATGTATGTGGCCATATACTTGGAAAACTAGGTGTTCGATGGTTGGGGTGTAACTAAAAAATCCATAACCAATATAAATGAGCATATTATCCAAATATATAGGGTACATTCAATACATCTCATTATGACTGGGAGACATCATTCTTATCACTCAATATGGTGTGTGTGTGTGCTATCATGTTAACACTCAAATAGTGGTGAGTGCGCTGTCATGTCAACACTCACAAGGGATGTGTATCGTCATGCTCACCATCCAAATAGTATATTGGCTATGAAATGTCATGGTCAATGACCAATGTAAGGGATTATGATACCACCATTATCAATAGAACACTTACCATGATGATAACACCACATGGAATAAAGGGTGTACCTTGAGGAAACCATACGGTCAAACATCGCTTGATTTTGATTATGGATGCAGGAGTTATTTGAAATCCTAGGTTGAGATTAGGGAGAGAAACCCATGGAAGAATAGAGGGGAACCATCCACTTGAGGAAGAATAAGGAAATAGGAAAATAGGTATCTAAAACTTATTAATGGAAAAGGGTCAATTCAACCAAAAAAGTGGGATGAATAGTATGGATGTATGGTTTAACTAAACTGTGCACCAACTGTGTGGCTCCCATTCCTTAGGAACCCACCATGGAGGGTTGTGATGCATGATTTTACCAAATTATGTTCCAATCATGGGATTAATACTACAAGGATACTACCTATTCGGCAACAACCATGGGGGATAGGTGTGTAATTTTTTAAATTGTGTAGAGCCTATGAAACACCTAATTCACCTATGGTTCATGCCGCAAATTTCATGTTTGGGGCCACATGGTTTTTGAAAAATCATGTGACCTATTCAGACCATCCAAACATGTGATATTGGGTCCTGATGCTCCTAAAACTCAATGAGACACCCTAGTCACCGCTCAGGCGTTTACCTATGTCTAAGAACTACCTTGAAATTTTCTAACTATAGTAGTTTTCTTTAGAAACTCGGTTTAAAGAATATCTCACCCACCAAATGATAAATTAAAATTCTCAGGGAATTATAAAATATCTCAAAATACAATTCATTTCAAAATTTGATCCATAGCCTTTACCATCGTCTAGCTAGTGTAACTCCCCCGGCTGTCAGGTCGGACTGTTACACAAGTGGGTTTTTGGACATATGGAAATAGTTGTATCGTTCCATACACTATCTAGTCTTTACAACCTGCACTAATCCACCTTCAACTTGAGCCTCAATCACTTATTTTTAGAATAAAATATTGATCATCCAATATCACTCCATTGTCTTAAGACCTGAAATAAAATATATCCATTTCTTCAAAAAGTTTTATATAAAAACATTGAATTGTCTATATGTTCTTCATTCTGACCATCAGTTTTATAAATTATTTTTTTAAAATATATAACTAAAAATCACCCAACAAATTTATTAGAAACCTAAATGGGTGATTTTATTCCTGAAAATACAACGAGATATATATATATATATATATAAAACAATACCTCCCATTTTTATGATAAAAACACATTACATTAAACGATATATCAATTTTAAATATATAATAAAAGGTATAAAAATGAAATTCATGATTTTAGAGATCAAGATATCCAACATTAAAATTAAAAAAACTAAAATATATTTAATATGATTTATGTGAGTTAATAAATAGGTCATTATACATTCAACCGTGCTGAGGCCTCCTTCTTCTCTCTTTTGTGGATGTAGATTAATGATTGGGATCAATCATGAAACTGTGGTTTTGGTTCGCTATTATAATGGTTCGATGTAGTTACTGGCTTAGTCCACTATCAAGACCTCCTTCTTTTAAACCCTACTCTATAATCTTGGTCCTGCTCCCCATTCTCAATCGGTCAGGTGCGTGGGTCTTCAAAGTGGTTCTAGGACGTGCAGTTCGAGTGGTTGTTGGTGTCTGGGAGGGAAACTGGCACATCGATAAATGTTTGGATGTTTTTGATGTTACGTTATGACTATTTTTTGTAGGTGTTGGAGTTTTCATTGCCTATTGTTTGATAAAATAATCGTATCCAGTGATCATGGTTGACGATGACGAAGGCAGTGTTCCTGCCAGTAATGTGGTGACTCTGGTGGTGATGGATATGGTGGTGATGTTCAGATTTTTCATCGATGATGTGATGATTTAACAGGTGGTTATGATGGTGATACTATGATATCAACATTTTATCATTGATTTAGGTTTTCCCTGGTGGTAGCGTGATTTGTTGGATCTGGCACTAAAATGATGTTTCTCATGGTGTTGACTCATTTTAAATTTTGAATATGTGGCCAATTTAATTTTTGATTATATGTACACCTATATGGTGTTTTTTGGACATGTTTGGTTACCACTATATTCTCAAAGTGGTTTTTATGAAATAATAAAAAATGATTTAGAGGAGATAAATAATTAATCAATAACAAACAACAATAATGTTTCATAATTTCTCCCAATTTCAAGTCCAATGATAAAAACTATATCCCTTTAAAATAATTTCCACCCCATCTGTGATAAAACTAAATATTTTTAACCATTAATTTTAATAAAATATATCTATATTTTTTCAAAAAAAAAACAATAAACTTCTCAACCCTTTGATTATCATGAAGATAAACTAATAGAGTAAGCATAAACATTAAAAAATAGTTATTTTGAAAAGACCAATGTAGTGATATTTAAAAACAAGTTGAAGTAAGCATAAGTTTGTAAGAATTAAAAATAGTTGTCAAAAAATAATATCATAACATAAAAACACCCCCTTAATAAGATAAAATCATATATAAGTTTAAACTAATTTTTAAGGAAAATACAAGGAGATTTAGATGAGAAAAATAAAAATGAAATAAAAGTGAAATACAAGAGAACGAATGAAAATAAGGGAAGTAAGGGAAAATAATAAATAGAAATAGAAAATAATTATGTAAAATTAATGTGGTGCATACCTATTCCAAGATATTCATTCCCTAAGAGAATTTTTTACCTCCATTAATTGATTCTTCATAGAAAGATCTTTGAAATATGACCTTTAAAAGTTTAATCAAACATAGAATGTTTCTTTATAATTTAATTTCATCAAATAAATATCAAGTACATTGGTTGTAAATATCCTATATGTTTTTAAAATAAATTAAAAACATGAGTAAAATTAATAACCACATTTAGTTCAAAATAATAGAAGTAAGACAAATAATACTTGTTTTAGGTATTATAACTTTAAAATATTAAATAAAGAGATAAATATTTGTTGAATTTAGGATGCATGTCATAAGTAAAGTCTGATAATTAAAGAGAAATGGATCCCTCTCAAATGATAATACATGTGAGATAAATGAATCATATACAAGAGAGAATAAATAAAATAAAATAATCAATATATCAAAATAAAATTTTCAAAGGTCGATCTAGTTCTTCATAGTAAAATAAAGAGCATCGTAATAAACCCATTCAAAAATCACCATTAACAAAATTGAAATGATTAATATCAAAGGGATTAGTGAAAATATTAGTAATTTGACATTTCATCCTAACTAATTACAATAGTATATCACTTTTTTGGGTGTGATCTCTTAATAGATAGTTCCCAAGATAAATGTATTTGGTATTAACTTGTAGAATCATATTTTTTTTAAATAATAATGGAACTATTTTTATCATACTTAACAGGGATATGATCATTTATAAGCCTCAAGTATAAGAGATTTTTTTTATCTAAATTCTTTGGAAGAAATAACTGCCAATAAATTTTAATTATTATTTAGTTATATAATGAGAGAGATTTTTTTCTTTTCACTACTCTATGAGACTATGGATTTTACAATTATGTGAAAATTTTAACAATTACGTTTCATCTATAGTTGGAATCCTCTAAAATCATCATCAAACAAACTATTTAATTCAAATGATGTTTCTTCAGGATAAAACAAACTTTAATTCTAAATTTTTTTAAATAGTGACAATCCTTTTAGTATATTTGAAATTATATTCCTTTTTTTTGAAAATGAGCACAAATATAAACATTAAACATGATATCAATTTGTTTCATAGTAAGAAAATTTAGACTACCAATCAAACTAATATAGAACTTGTTTTCAATCAGATTACCCTCACCTTCTAAATTTATCTTACATGTTTTAATGACATGAATCATAATTTCATAATCATAATCCATTTAAAATTGTATTCAGAGGTCATTAGCTTATTCCTTGGCTTTGAAAAATACCATAATTTCTTTGAGAAATTTTCATACATTGAAATGATTTTATTTCACCCATAATGTTCATTTGAAATTCTTTTTTCATTAAATATGAAAAAAATAGATTTATTGGAAGAGGAAAAAATCACATCATCAATGAAAACCTTAACTAGTAAATTATCAGTTTATACGTGTATTAAATAGAGTTAAATAGGATTTTCCAATTTTAAAACCATTTTAAAAAATAAAATTTGAAATTTTTAAATTCCAATACCCAAGGAATCATTTTAAATCATAAATATATTTTGCTAATTTGAAGACATTATTTGAAAAAAAGTGATTTTCAAAACCCTGTGGTTTTCACAAAAAAAATTCCTTAATAAACCCATTTAAAAATGTTCGTTTAACATCCATTTGAAGGATTTTTAAATTAAGCTAAGAGAATAATTCCCAAAATATTCAAATAGATTCAAACTGAGTGAAGTATATAAATGTTTCATCAAAGTTGATTACTTATTCTTGGTCGTAACGTTAACTACTAGATAGGCTTTGTTCATTTTGATACTTCCAAGATCATCTAAATTATCCCTAAAAATGAATATATATCCATTGATTGTATGATCATTAAGTATTTATATGGGTGTCCAAAAATCATTTTTATTGAAATGAATGAGTTTCTTTGGCATAGAAAGAATCATGTTTTCATTGTTAACAAAAACGTTATGATTTTTTGGGTTCAAAGTGAGATACAAAGGCAAGATGTTCAACCTCATTTTGGATGCTTCTTCACATATGATATTCCTCTTTAAATCTCAAATTACAATTTCAAGTTGATGGCCTTTATATGTTTAAAATATTTATGTAATGAATATAAAGGTTATTATTTTTCATCTTCAACTTATTTATATTAAAATGGTTTATTTAAAACATCAATTTGAAAAACATTTTTAGAATGGTATTTTGGAAACTTTTCATTGAAATTTCATGGATTTATTCTTCTAACATTTCAGTCATTTTTTCAATGAATCTGTTTAACTTGATTGACTTTGAGTACCATATAAATATACTATCTTCTAATTTTGAAACAAATTTCCCAAAACTTCCTTTGTGGTTAAGAATAAAAAAATTAAAATAATATTTATTTTAAATCCCACTTTAGGTTTTTTCTGATTTCAATGTTTGAAAAGGGTCTTTTTCAGAAAAGGACTTAAAATTTTTGATTAATGAAAAAGTGTACATTTTTGTTAAATCTTATACTAGATGATAAATATTGTGTTTGATAAGTGACTTTGTACTACAATAACTATGTAATCTATACCAAATCCATGAATCAATAACTTTTGTAATTAAGCATTTGATATTTTTTCTTGTGAGAGATTTCAAAATTTTTAAATAAACATTTTCAAAATTAGTCACTATAAGTAAATAATTTACTTTTAAATAAGATATATTGAAAAAATATTTTTTGACAAAAATTTTAACACCGTTATCATACAATTGGCCAATATGTAGAGAATTTTGTTTCAATCTTTTGAAAAACACATTTAAATAAGTTTTGATTCAGAAAAAATGAGGGTATATTATCTTATTATATTACTCCAAGAGTTATAACCAAAGTTGATGTAAACTCCATCATGTTTATTGATCTGATTGAATTTAAAGATGCCTTTTAAAATGTGTCTTGACAAACCACAATCTAGGTACCTCAGTGCTTCTGGGTTTTATTATCAGAATATAGTTTTCCTACCAAATCATATAACTAATGGTTTTGGTACCCAGATGATCTTTGGCGTACTAATATTAACCAATGATGATTTAAGAATTCATGTTTATTTAAAATGTATTTAAATTTTTGAAATATATGATGAAAGATGAATTAATTTTGGTCTCCAATATAATTCATTATTGTAATGAAATTCATAAATTAAATGACCAATTATTTTACAATAATTAAAAATTTTATCTAGTGAGAAAACATTTATAAAGGCAGTTTTTTGTGGATTTAACGAGGTTCTTTCATAATTCAAGAAACCAATACCATCTTGTTCTCTTCCGCATATTTGAGGGCCCAAATATTTATTAAGATTATTTTCACCTTTATTGAATTGGGAAATATATATTTTGTGGCCATTTATGATATATTTGAGTTTATTAACACCTAGTCAATTATTATAAATCATTGATAATTTTGCATTCCTTAAAGAGAAGTTCCTTCCATTTTAAAAGTTTATTTTATTCATTAATAACATTTTTAAATTTCTTATAATGGTCTATATATAATGAATAAATGTTATAAAATCTATATTTATGTTGATCAGAAGGCTATTTTTGTCTTCATATTTATGGTGACTTAAGGAGAAAGAATAATAAGAAAAAAGGTAATACATAGTCGAAAAAGATGAAGAGGATAAATTAGGAAGAAGGGTATAAACCTCACTATCATCAACAAGATCAACATTAAATAATTTAGGACCTAAGTCCATTGATGTTTTTGAGGAAGTTAATTAAAGAGAGTAATCTCTTTCACTCTAGGTTGTAACTTTGAAATCCTCCTTATATTGAACATTATTTTATCTTCCTTTTATAGATAATAAATTATATATTTATTTGATATTTTTTAATATATTCATAGAATGTCACTTCTACTTCCACCAATTTCCATACTTTACTGGTTCTATAAGAAAATTTATTCTTCTTGAAGAATATAATATTTTTCATGGTGAGTTGAGAAAATTATTGTACTTCACCTCTAGATGAATTAGTGTTGGTATCATTAATCATTATTTTTTTCTCTATACCTTTGACATCATTGGCCTCCATCTCAACTTTTCGTCTCATTATAATTTCACAAATATTTATGGTTCTCAGAATCACTACAATATATATTTTTTGCACATATTTTGATTCGTGTAGGGTGTTATGTTTGGGTGCCTTATTTCTTATTAGTACCCATAGTGTATCTTTCACTAGTGATTCAATAAACAAATCATCACCATGTTACTTTATATGATTGAAAATATTAGTGATGAAAATGAAAATTCTTATAATGGATTATTTATATAAATGTAAATTATTTTTAAATAATTTTAATACATGTCTAACCTATTATATTTAACATCATTCATTCCTTCATGTATTAATTATGGAAATTTCCATATTTCATATGTATTTTTTCATATATAAATATGACTAAATTTATTTCAATCAATACCAAAATGTATGTAATTCATATCTTTTCTATTAGGTTCAATGTTCTTTATATTAGAGAAGGTGCACTTATATTTGGGTTATTTTGTTAGAATATATTCATGCATATCCATTTTTCCATTGGGAAAACTAATGATAATTATAAATTTGACATGTGATTTTTCTAAAAATATTTTAATGTTGTATAAAAAAAGATCATGAAAATAGGAATTAGATGTAATCATAAAAATATCGGTAATTTAAATCAATTATAATTTCAAAAAAAATTAGGAAAATAAGAAGACAACACAATTTTTAATATAATGGTAATTATTATTAATAAAACAAAAACCTCCAATTGATACCAATTAATTGTTAGAGTATATGGAAATAGTGGTTGAATTCCTTTTTAAAAAATTAATGAATGAAAAAATGATAAATGAAATATTTAAATAAAAATGAATTATAGAGAAAAAAAGTTATTAATTTATAAATAGATAAATATAATAAAGTCGATATAAAATTATATTATGTGAGAAATCAAAATATAAATGACCATATCATAATTTTTCAATTATTTGTATCAATGTTGTGTGATGAAATACGTAAAATAAAGAGACAAAAACACAACTTGATAAGGAATTTGGAAATAGCTCTCTGTTATCCCCAACATCTCAACACATAAAATTAAAAGATGTATATTATTATACACTTGATCTTAGAAGTGATCAAGAAATACACCCCTCACAAATATGGTTTGTGATCACCCTCTTGATATTTTCAAGTATCCATGGAATGTGTCACTCGCTTTTGTAGTAGTGCAAACCCATTTAATAAAGTGATGAGAAAAGATATGTTTTATTTTGAAAAACATCATAAATCCACTCCCTAATATATTTTATATATCATTACATATTGAGAGAGATATATTAAGAGATAAATTTTGGATAATATCCATTGAGAAAGATGAATAATTGATATTGTCTCTTTTCTCTTTGAATGACGGCTTTGATAATTCTAGAGTATCGTCATGAGGAAACCATCTATTTAGAGTTATTAAAATCCACTTTGAGTCTTTACGCCTCTAAGGATATCGTTTTATATCATTTAAAAGGTATTTGAAGGATATACAAATCCTTGATCGAATTTAAGTAGAAGAATATGCCAATTAATAATATTTGACCATCAGTAAAATTCTTCATTGATTAATCATCCCAAAAACAGTGGATTCCCGGTATCCTCCCCCTAGTAGATAGTGGACCAAAAATAGATAACTGCTCTTATAGAAATAGATCTGACTAGTGATTTCTACTCCACTAACAAGACAATGGACTCCTTGAGAAAAACTGAGCTACTTTCTTCGCCATCAGATAGTAGTTGAGTGTTATTTAAAACCAGGCTATGAGAAATATGACATCGAATGGCCGGTGCAGACTGAACATCCTCAAATATAAGAGGAGACACATGAACTTTCTTCTAAGCACACCTATTGATCTTCCAAAAATCATTCAAGTGTCTTGAACCATGAATTATGATATGTCCAAGTATTCAAGAAGATATAAAATATTCCTTGGAAATGATATTAAGATCTTCATTAGGATTATCAATGATATGACATAATGTCTAAAATATATAAATAAAAATTATTCAGTGAAATCTTTTCAACCATAAATTAGTGTTTTTCATAACTAAAGCACTATGAGAAAGATAGGTAAAAAATTTAATTCATTACCAATCATATTGATTATATTTCTAATGACTAATGTTATTTAGGATATTTTGAATCTAATGTATTTAAAAAATCTATTGAATCATTATATCCACCTCATAATAATAAATATTGGGTTGTTGAAAAATAATAAAAGTTTATTACTCAAGAAGGTGTCTCTTTATTGCATAGAAATGTATGACTCATTTAATAACATTTTTTATACTATTTTTCTAGGTTTATAAAATTAATATTTCTATTTTAAATATTTATTTAAATGTGATGTTTTATTTGGAGGATGGTGTCACTTATTTATAAAATTATATATTATAAAATTAGTGTCATATTTTATGATCATTTAATAAGGACTTTTATTGAATTTTCTCCCATTAAAATGATGGCCATTTGAAATTCCATTTTAACCATTAGTGTTCCAAGATCCAAATTTCACTAAACAGTGAGTCTACATTGGAATTTCTCTAACCACATAGTTATTTAGTACGGGAATAATTCCAACCATAAAATATTTGGCTCCTGGATGGTTGAAAAGGAAACTTGTTTTCTAATCCAGCATATGGGAAAACTCAAAACCATTACTCTCATATCCTAACACTTAACTTTTTCTACATATGTGTGACCTAATTGAAATTCTAAAAATGAGGCCTTGAACTCTTAGGATCACCTTATTTATTATCTTCCTTAGAAACATTAATTTAGGGGAACCCTTCTTAGCTGAACCCAACTGGTTGAATAGTTGATGTCTTCATAATTGTTCACATTAAAATTAATTTTACACATATCATTGAAACTATAATTTAATCATACCACATTATGTCATTTTATTACATATAAATTTATGGAAACATATTATATTTTTATTTTTATTTTTATTCATCCCACCAAAGATGTATGTTTAAAACATAATGATGTTTAACTCTTTACATTTATTATATCTTGTGTTACTAACCCAAATTGAAGTTCAAATATGGTAAAATATATCGAAATTAATCACTTGTATAAGGTGTATTAATATATTTTATCTAATGATTTATAATCATATAAAATAAATAATCCCATCTTGAGTGATCTTGGTTAGGTAGATAGACAACTCCCATTTTTCTAGACAAGGCCTAAGCCTCCAACTAGTGAGTAGTCCAACCCACAGTTCGAAAATGACATAGACATCCATAGTAAAAAATTTAAATGAAAATGTTATAGTGTAGTATAGAGATATTATTGGGATATAGTGCACAACCAAAATTAGGTCAAAATAGATGCAAGTCACTTGAGGAGTTGAATTATCTATGTGTGACAGAAGGGATCTATGGATTCATATCACATGATAAGAACTCAATGAACCAAATTTAATTGCTTGGATTTATAGTCTAGTAAGGATGAGGAAATTATAGAGGGAATAAAAGAAAAAATGATATAATAAGGGGTTCATTGGTGTATAAGTGAAGAGTAATGAATTATGATCTATCTCAAAGTGATAATATAAATTGATTAATAATATAGATGCTCAAAATACCCCTCATTTCTCTTGAATTGGATCAGAGATTAATATAACAAACTAAAATATTACTACATATATCCATCGCTTCCTTTTTATATTATTAGCATTCCTCTACCCCTCATGTGGTCTTCACTAATCCCTAATATAATACACAGTTGTTTCCAACATTAGATTGCTTTTAATGAACCTTATAGCCCCTCCCCCAAAGAAATAGAGTTGTAGGATATACTATGTACCTCAATGTCTCTTTAGATCATCAGTCCTTCTAAATTAGCATTTTCCTTAGTACTGAGTACTGGAATGTTCAATGACATTGGGATATACTCAACATAGAGAGGGGAAGGGTGAATTAGTATAGGTTTCTTTTTAATTCAATATAGCCTTTATATCCATTTATTTCACATCTATAATTATTCAATATATGGATCTCTTTTTATCAAACCTTACATTTATATTGTCAATATATCCACATACATACACATAAATTACACAATAGATATACAAGGTTCACCACTCAATAAGAAAATGATAATCTTTGGTATGATAAAAAACGATGAACCACTTGACTTAATAGATAAAACCAATAAACTATAAAAAATAGGTAATATCCATGAACATGCACTATAATATAGTATCCAAATAGTGTATACTTCCCCTTTCACTTTAGTGGATCCCAAACCTTTCAATTTGAGGTGGGGTAAAAAATTAAAAACAATCCTTCACCAATGTAGTCTACATTTATTTTATTTATTTATTGAGACTTTATTTTTCTTCTTCCCTTTAATGCTGGAAACTAACCTATTTTCTATATATTAATATCACAACATATAAAATATTCAAACCCTTAAAATTACTAAATTGAGGTATAGTATTTCTAATTCTATTAAAGAAGATCAAGACACTACTTCTATGTATACTAGTATAAGTAAAACTATCTTCTACTCCATCATCTTATTTTTCTTCTACTTATGTTAATTTTAAGTTACTTCACAAGTTATTCTTCTAATCTCTTCATCCTACTCCATTTGACATAATAGAATATGTTGTATTTTTAAGTCATTTTCTCTAATCCTCTTTAACATCCATGAATTTAAATTTCAACTATAGTGTTTGTTCTCTATTCTTGGCATAGTGATTTTCCTCTTAGAATAACAATTAAATCTATTGTTTTTCTTATATTCTTGTTATATTATATTCATATTGGATCATGAGTATCATATATCATAATTATTTTATATCGAGCTTCCATAATTCTCTATAATTCAAACTCTTCTATTCTTTAACTTTTAGTTCGTATATCTTCACATTTAAAAATTTCTTGAATACTTGAATGATTTATTTACCATATTTTCATCATGATATTTTAATTATTTTGGAAACTATTTTATTTTTAAAATACCATATAAAATCCCCTATAATAATTATACAAGAACTCAATTAACTATCAACTACTTCTTCAATCACATCATAACCCATTATTTCATATCATGTAACCTTCATCTTACATCTATAATATTCATCAATAATAATCATGGATTAGTAGAAAAATAATTATTTATGTGAATTAGATAATATTTCACACCATATTTTAAAATATATTCTTGAATAATAACAAAAACACATATAATTAATTGTGATATCTATTTCCTTAAAGAATAACACACCATGCATCACCTAATTTATTATTTGGTGCTCCTTAAAATTATTTTTGATCTAATATTTTTAATCGAATTCACCACTAAAATTCCCATAATTTATTTTTATATTTATTTAAAATATAACCAAACTTCAATGTTTTTAAATTCTATAATTACTCTGCCTAAATTCAAAGATACTCAATTATTATTCCCACAGACTCTTCGAAACTCCCTGATGACTTGTCTAAACATCACTTTTATTATTATAAAACTCAATATGACTCGTACAAACAAAACATCTACTCATATGAAATGAATAAAGAGTCATATGAGGTTTGATTATCACATATGAATTTTTAAGTCACTGATTTGAAATTTTGATTAACTCATATTAACTATTGAGTCACTAAACCAAAGGGATGATTAACTCTTTTAAACTTCTAATTCACTCATATGAAATTTTGAGTTACTCATCTGAAATAAAAAATAATTCGTCAAAATTCATAGGGACTAATAAAAAAATTCATCTTCCAATACGAAATTTTTTGTTAAATTCATAATTCTCCAATTATTGGTTTAGGCCTCTTCATATCACCTTCTAACAACTTCAGTCCTCCTAGAAGCCATTAACCTCACATATTCAACAAGTTTTTCTAACCCTATAAATGAATGTACAAAACTCCACATCCATGAACACTTAATTTGTCGTTAATAATGATGAAAATATATTAAACCAACATCCAATATATGTTAATTAATTTTCATTCACATAGAACAAGTAGAAACCTCAATCAAAATTTATTCACAACATGTTTTGGTTCAATAAATAATCTTCTATGATATTTGTTCTTACTTATAAACAATAAGAAACATTGGAACTCAATATTATCTTAAAACTATTGAAGAAAATACAACACAGACAAAGTGGAATCAATAATCTCATCTATTATTATTTTTTTAATTCCTTCAAATTAAATTTAAATATATGTTATTATTCTTAATCTCGCAAAAAATTTATAACATTAAAACACATCTTCATCAAACATTTATATTTTACACTCTGTCCATATTATAGACAAGTAATGGAATGTATTTAAAAGAGTGAAAACAATTCATACCAAAGATATATTCCATAAATAATTACACACTAAGACTATATGAGGCATGCTCAGTATAGAAATAAAGAGGGTTTGATATAGACATAAAAGATATTCATTAAAAAATGATCTCAAATAAAATGAGACTAATCATCATCATTGTCAATATTTATCCAACTATTTTCAAAATGTGACAATGAAATTTATACCAATTGAAATAAATATCCTCAAAAAGAATTTCACTATTATTTCTTTTACTCACTTCATTAAACTTGTTAATTATATTCAAGTATAAATATGGTAGATTTTAAACATTACAAAATAGAAATGAATCTTCTTCAAACATCAACTTTCAAATCATTGATTAATGTCAATTTATCCTCAAAAATGTTGTGATCTGATTTTTTGTAGCAAAGGTTGAGAGAATATTAAATCAATCCTTTTCAATGAAAACAAGTCAGGAACATTCTAGAAAATATATTTTTCATGATTTAATATGATCTGAAGGGTTAATCAAAATATTCTACAATTTTATTCTAATTTGTGTAATTTTTCATGAATCCACTTCAATAATTTTATTTACCTATAAATACAATATGTTATAATCCCAGGGCCAATATATCTAGGAGGTTACTCACATAAATATAATTTTTATTATCACTATTTTAAAACAAACAATTATAAAGCTAAATGTAATACAATTATAGTGAGGGGTTTTCAAAATTATTATGTTATAACAATATATATATTTTTTAATTAAATATAAAATAGAGAAAACAAAACAAAAGAAAATAATTTAATGGGAATTAGTTTTTGTTCTAAGGAGTTCATGGTGAAGTAAATCATTTCCCATTAAAACAATAATTCTTTATATTTCATTCAATGTAGTGATCAACCCTATCACTATACACCCTCAGTTTTTAAATGTTATTATCCCCCACTATTACTCTTCATGTAGGATCATATCACTCACATCATAAACTCAATAATATACTAACCCTCTACATGTAACATTATAATGACAAAGGATGGGACTAAATATTAATGGGAAGAATAATCTCACTGTGGAAAAAGTGGGATACCATCTGTTATTACCACTAGTAGAATTAATATTAGAAAATATTCTGAAGAATTTAATAGCAACAAACTCATGAATCCACTACTTCCTCCACCCCTCTAACTGGAAATTAGGTTAGTTCTCCATTTTCATTGAACTGAGCAGGGAATGGTTGTACAACACAAAATAGATAATAATGGAAATAGAATAGGTTAATAAAATCCATTAGATATTAAAAAAACTAAAAATATTTCAGCATAATATCTCCACTTTATTCCCCTAAAAATGAATACGAAAAATATCTCAATGAAACCCTAAGGGAATACAAGGTCTCAATATTGAGGCATGAGAAAGGAAACTTTTTTGGTCCATGTTTTTCCTTTAGAAATATATGCCTAGTTTTCCCAATAAAATATAGAATCTTGTAATTTGGTATTATTAAAACTTTTTCATTCAATTTTACTATTTTATACATAAAAATTTCAATAATTTTTTCAATATCTTTTTGATGTAATGAGAAAATTAGTAAAGAATGTATTTCTAGGCTGGTAAATACATTGAATTCCAATTCATTGAATGTAAAATCATTTTTTGACTTAAAAATGGTAATGTATCACTCTTTCATAATTATATAAATTTATCCATAGAATGTTTTCTTTCATCATTCAAAAATTAAACACTTTTTGACAATCAAATTATGATATATTATCTCGTCATTAAAATACATTCTAATTTACCTTTAATAAAGTGGTCTTGCTTATCAAGACATTTAAACCATTATAGGCCATGAATCAGCTCCACCTATAGTTCAATTATATTAGTCAACTAAAATTTTCAAACTCATATCATAATATCAGGCCAATCCATTTAGGGATAAAACATTTATGGTTGAATTACTATTGTTTGACTCATCTAGAAAGATCCACATAAACATCGAATTCATGTACAATTTTCACCTATAAAATAGTACACTTAGAATTGATAATCTAAATGAAAAATATATATTTCTTATTTTATAATCCTCTTTATTAATATCAAGAAAAAATTAATCATAAAAATAATTTACGATAAAAATCTAGAGTGCTCTTAAAAGGGTAAAAACTAAATTTCAATGAAAATTTATAATTCATTCTCAAAATATAAATTTTGATTAAATATTAAAATAAATTACAATATAGGAGAATGAAATAAATTATTAAAAATAATATATTAAAAAAACGTGTCTTATAAACTCCCCCACTATTAACATTTTTGTACTCCAAGGATAAAATTATATAATATATATATATTTACCAGTAATATTTTTTTGTATTTTTCAAATAAAATAAATTTACAGTTATGTGAAAATCGTAGAAGGAGAAAAAAAAGGAATAAATTCCAAGGGTATCCACCATTTTAGAAATGCGTTTGACAAAAAAACACCAAAAAAATAAAGCCGTAGCCTACAGTATCGGGACACACACTCATCTCGATGTTTCCCTGTATAGTGGTCATGACACATGTCCCATTAGCGCTCCTTGGGACTATGCACTAATGAAAATTAAGGAGCTAGGAACAACACCAAAGATGATCATCAAAAAAAGAATAATTCTAATAACCTAGAAAAATTAATTAGATAACACGCCACTAAAACCAATGATGCATTAGGAGAAACACCAACACGTCCCATGCCTCACATAAGGACAAACCAAACGTACTAGAGAAGAACCACCATTGTCGGGACCCCAACACCTTTAAAAATTACCAAGGAGACCATCTAACCTGGCGAAAGTGGGGTCGTACATGGAGGGACAATGAAAAAATATTAGAGGAGGGTCGTCGATAGGTGACACCATACTTGAGAACACAAAATAAGACGCACACTAGGCTTGACAACATCAATGTAGGGGCGCAAGAAAACCACAATGCTAAAACCAAACAAGTAGAATAGTTAGAGTAGGTGAATGATGAAAAGGGATTTATTAACAGGGATCGGAATATGGAACCAGGGGCCACAAACTCGGATGACAATCTTCCCTTTCTCCATTATCTGGACCCGAAGAAAGAGGTGAACATCACAATGGAACGCTCCTGCAACAAAACACAAACACCACGGAACCATCCAAAAGGATCAAGGTTGGAATGGAAATGGAATGAATATGAATCTATGTACTCTTGAGGTCACCATATGAGATCATGTAATAAACCAAGAAGAATACATCATCCCTACCCTAATCCAAAACCAATATACTGAATCGACTAAGGACCCAATAGTGACCACTATGTGGAACCGACACCCTATCTACAAAGAACTCATCCTAAAGGAAATAATACTTAATTTAATCTATAATGAGTATCTGAAATTTATTTGAAAAATACTTTCCTTTTCCACTCTCAAATTTCAATTTACCCAACCTCAAAAATACATCCATGATCTAATCAGAACCTACCAGACTTTGTAGTTCATATCACTCTTGTCTAAGGAAAATATTGATGAAGATTTATTCTTATACATAAATTATATTTTACTTAACATATATCTAAAAGGAATATAACATCTCTATCCTATAAATAAAAAGACCTCAATAAGTCTTTAGGGATTACCATTAAGGATCAAGTGACTCCGAGGCTTTGGGTTGGTTAGTAATGATGTGAAATATAGAATTAGGAAAAAACGGAGGTTTAACTCTTAAGTATAATTCATAAAAATAAAAAGGTAATTATAATATAAATACTCCACCAAATATGAGAATTTCATCTCTCCACACCCCAAAATTCAAAATAAATCTTGAATAACTGATAGGAAAATGTTTGATTCAAACTGTTTTTTCTTCTTTTGTAATTTTTTATTTTTTATTTTTTATTTGTTCTGTTTTTCAAATATTTCACATATAAAAGTTCTAAAATCCACCACCGAACCTCATATGATATTAACACCATCGGTTTAGTAAAATTTATTTTTGACATACCCAAAAGACAACCCATATTTTTCCTCTTTTAAAGAGGGGTGAAAATAAAGTCAAATTAATGGTGAATCATGAATACTCCCGAAATACAATATTACCACAACACGTATCCTCATCAATGTAAAATATATTATTCCACTACAAGAACCCCCCCCCCCCCAAACACACATAGTTATCCTAATGAATATTGTGTAAAAATACCAAGAGTTGGTTAAAAAGGGAAATATGGCCTGTAATGTGGCTCTTTCCTATAAAATTCTATTCTTGTACATTAAAGGATAATTATGATTCCATTTTTGGGTTAACCAAAATATCAAGGGTTGTACAATAAAATGAATCATTAATTTTAAAAGTGGAATTCTTCAAACATAGATTTTATTAGATTCCATGAATGTCCTATAAAAAACAATACTGAATATATCTCATTAAATGGGTATTAAATAAAATAGGAATACTTTTGTTTAGAATAACTCATTGAATTTGAAAAGTATTTTGGGTCAGTGTTTTATTGATATAGATTTAAAAAATTGGTCAAACACAATATATGGTTTGAAAATAAAATTAAAGGGGGAAATCCACATAAAAATCATATAAAATATATTATTTCAAAAATATTGGTGAATTTATTAAAAATAAACTTATAAGTGAAAAATTATAATTAATTTTCAATAAATATAAATTTTCATAAAAATATTAAGAAATTAAAAGAAAAAACATGAAATCATAAATACATTGATACAAATCCCTCACACATACACTGTTTATACACCTTTTTTGTTAAAAAATTAATTTATTATCTTTTCATGAAACATTTGATTAGGTATTAAAATAGTCAAGGGAGAAATAAGTGATAAAACCTAAATTATTGGCAGTGATAGATTTTTGTTAAGATTTTATGTTATTGTTAGTGAAACCCTGGAATAAATGTATAAAGTAAATGAAAATATATTGAATGAAATTGAATGAAAGGATATTCACAGACTAAAGTGAAATTGAAGAATGATATATCATGGTTTAAAGCCTATGTGGACCCTAGGACTTGACTTTCAACATAAGGAATGTTCTAGTGTTTATTAAAAGTACAATATTGGTTATAGTTTCATTGAAATAAACCACAACATATTCTTCATTCTGATTAACAATCCATATTTTTCTATAGACAAACAGATTAATAGAATATTGAATTTCTATCCCCTAGACAATGTATTATAACTTCTCTTGTGGGGTGGGAGAAATAATGAATCATCCTACTTTACTTCATCCACCAATTATTTAGCAACATCCACATCCATGATTTTCCTTATAGTTTATGTGTTAAAAATTACCATAATGGTAATTTCAAATAAAATTGAAAATATAAAAAAAATATAATAAGTTGTATCATAAAATACATATTCCCCTCTAAGTATGTTACCTTGTAACTTGATTTCTTCAAATTGGACCACTGAAAACTTAATCTTAGTAGGGAAATAACATTTGTACTTATCATAACATTGTAGGTAATGCATAGAGACTCATTTAAAAATATAAAAATCTAGTTAGTGAGTATGAGTTTATAAAAATGGAAAAAATAAAAAATAGAATCGTGTGTTAGGTCCACTCCCTTAAACCGATCAGATTAATTTACTGGTTCTTCTTTCAAGTCCTTGTTAGGGATTGTATAATTATGTATAAGAGAAATTTTATGTAGTTTTGATTCTACATCCTTGATATATTCTTAAATTTTACTAGGAATGGACTATTTTTGGGCCTAAATTACAACTTCATGTAACTCTATAAAGTAGTTTGAGAATTTATTATGCTCATTGGACAAGGATTTTATAATAGGTTTCTCAAGATATTCCCTAATGAACTTCATGAAATAATAAAATACCCCCGCCTGAAAAAATATAATTATAAAACCATTTAACTTATTTTCAAATAAATTCTAGTATTTCACTAAAATAAGTTTCTATTTCATCTTCAATGAATTTTATTTTTTATAATTTATGAATTCTTTTTTTTAAATTTATTAGAAAATGTGTTTATGAAAGTGATTAATATCCCAAGAAATGAAACCAAATTGATTCATGTAGTTTATTTTTAATCCCAATTAAATAATTTTATTTACCTAAGAATTTAAAATTGTACAATTTCAAGGTTGATATCTGAAGGAGGCCTCCCACACACAGATAATTCATATTATCACAAATTTAAAACTAACTCATATGAATCTAAATGTAATATTATTATAGTATATATATATAAAAAATAATAAAATATAAAATGAGGAAACCGGAAGAAAATTAATGAATTTTGTGGGAAGCATTTTTCATTCATTGGAGTTCATAATGAAACAAATAGTTATTCTTTAAAAACATGATTCTCGGTATTTCATTAAATGTAGAGATCTACTATTTAACTCCACACCCTATAGTTTGAAATTTTATTATCCCTCGCCAAACCACTATATGTGGGATAATATTCCTTGAATCATCAAATCAACTCTAAATATGTTCCCTCAAAATAACATTATGATGAAAAAATAGATGATTAAATATTAACGAGAAGAAGGATCTAATAGTTGAAAAAATGGCATATCATTGTAACACAAAAGGTTTAACAAATATATATTTATTAATGTAATTAGTTGATTTTATGTGTAACAAGCCCAATAATCTACCCCTCCCCCACCCCCACTGCTAGAACAAGTAATGAGGTTAGTTTTTAATTTTCAAGTTATCAAGAAGGGAATGGTGGGAGAACCCATAATAGAAAATAAAGGAAATATAATAGGGATGAAGAAAACTAATATATATATATATATAATTATTAAAAATATCATAGCATAAAATCTCCACATTCTCCCTAAAAATGTCTCTACAAAAAATAGATCAATCAATTCCCCCTGAAGGGAGAAAGAGGTGTCAATTTATATGCATAATAAAGGAAGATAACTATATACAAATCTATCATTTGAATCATTAATCCCTTTTTATCATAGTAAAATTTATTATATCAAAAAAATGACTTATTTAATGTTTTCTCCCACTTATCCTCATTCCTCCATCATAATTTCATATATATTTTTCCATGTATTGAAGGATTTATGGATGAATCGTTAAAAACATATTTCTGAAATGGAACATTCAATGAATTATAATGCACCGAATTTCCATTCATTTTTTACTTAAATATGGTTATCTATAAACATATATAGTTATGTACATTTATCATCATAGCCTTCTATATCATTATTTAAAATTTCAACTCCTTTTGAACTTCAAATTATGAGATATGGTATCATTATTAAAATGTATTAAAACTATCAAAATAGTTCTAGATCTGAAATATCATGTGTTATAAACAAAGATATATAATCAATAACCTATACCTATATTCTTATTAAATAGTTTACACAATTTCATGTAACATCGTTGAGAAATTCATAACAATCCAAGAATGAGTAAAAATGTTTTGGTTTAACTATTGTGGTGGAACGAATCTAGTCGAATCCATAGTAGCATTAACATCATGTACTACCTGTGCCTATGAAATGGTAGATCCAAATTTAATTATCTAAATGAAAAATTTGTATATATTAGTTTATAATCATCAAAAAAAATTCATGAAAAAAATTTTCCACAAAAAATATTTTATTATCCCAACAATAGATTACTCATAAACATGTAAAAATTGATCTTCGAGAAAAATTTAAACATCATTTTAAATTATAAATATTAATTATATCTAAAAATATATAAATATTTTGGAGAATAGAATAATGTATTTTTACTATAATATTCAATAACATTTTAGATCATCAACTCTCCCATACATACCCTTTCGGCACTCCCATAAAAAAATCCATATCAAATTCACACAAAAATAAATAATGAGAAATTTTAAATTTTGATATCCAAAATTCATTTTATATTTTATAATTTATTAAAGAAAATCTAATTTACTATGTCACATTTAAATTTTATCAACCTCATTAATCCATTTATGATCCAATCACAACCTACCTCACTTGTAAAACCATGTCGCACTTCACTCAGAAGAATATTAATCTATATTTATACTCACACCTCAAGTACTTGATACTCACCATAGTCTTGAAAGAAATTTAAATTCTCAAACCCATAAATACAATGATCACAATCAATAATTAGATCTTTTAATTGTGGATCAGAGGAAAATAAGGCTACAATTTTGTGATAATTGATGTGACAAGTACAATAAGGATAAAATGATGTTTAACTCATAAGTATAATGTGTTAATGACAAAATAAAATTAAAATTTCAATAATCTTACAATTATGATAAATCCAACTCTCCACTCCCCTAAACTCAAAGCGGCTCATGAATAACTAAAATCATATGGTATGATTCACCCTCCTAGTTCTTCCATTATTTGTTTCTTTATTTTTTTCAATTTCATGTTTTTTTTAATTTCCACTTATAATATATCTCACATAGACCACCTAACCACATATGATATTAATACCATAAGTATAGTAATAGTGATTTTTAACCTAACGATGAATCATTTCATGTTTTTATTTATTTTTTATTTCTTTCAAGAAAGGTGAAAAATAAAGTACATTGAAAGATAAATCGTGGTCACTCTAAAAATTAAATGATAACACTACACATATCCTCATAAATGTAAAATATTTCTTTCCACTATAAATAAAACTCTACAAAACCTAATTAATATCATAAAATAATACCTATAGTAGGGTATGATTGAGAAATAGGCTTGTAATGTGTATCTTTTTGATCATAGTTCATTTATGGCTTCTATGGGCTATGTAATATTCAAAGCTAGAGTAAGTCAATATATTAGATAAATAATTAGATTCATAAATCATTTTAAAATTTACTTGGTTCAATCATATCTTTTATAAGATTCCATGATTTTTCTATTAGAAATTATTTTTCTAAAAAACAATTCATGATTTGGAGATTATAAAGAATATCATTGAATCTCAATGTTCCTAAAATGCTAAAAAAATAAAATGAAAAAAAAATTAAACAATAAATTGATTAGTACCAATCCCCCACTCTTAAACAATTACCATCCCTTTATTAATTATAATTTTTTGTTATTATAGTTTTTGGAAGAATATTTTGATGTTATAAATTAGTAAAAAATCAAGGAATGATACAACCTGAATTATTTGGAGTGATAGCTTTGAATTGGGATTAAAAGTAATACTTCCCTAAACCAATTAAAAAGAATAAAACATAAGAAAACGTATTAAAAAATCATGATAAATAAAAACTATGATTGAAGGGGAAAAATAATGATCGATCATTGTTTAACCCCTAAATGGGCCCTAGGAATTTACAGCACCCAGAAGGGAACTTCAAGTTGTTATTTATAGTCCAATGGTGGGTAGGGATTATTTGAGATGAAAAAACACATCATATTCTTACTAATACACACTCCATCATTTTTCTTGTAGTGGAACCCATGAATAGAGTACTTCTGGTCCATAACATTAACAATGTATTACTACATGCCAGGTGGTTGGAAAATGAATGAGTCAAACTCTTTCACGTCACCCAGCACTTATTTAGACACATAATCTTCCAAGGAATGCTATGTTATTTCCGAATCATAAATTTTAATAAGGGGTATGTCATAGCAAAGTAAAAATTAAAAATAGTTAAAACAAAAATTATCAATTAATAGATATTTCACTTCAATAATGTTATATTCTTACTCAATTTATTCTAGTAAGTCCACTAGAAACTCAATCCCCGTAGGGAAATCTCCATTTGATTCATCATAGAATTTATGGGAAAGCATGGTTACTAATTATATAAAATAGAAACATTTATATTTAACTAGATTTGATAGAAATATAACATAAAAAACAAGATAATATAGTGTTAAGTTCACTCCCTTCAACTAGTCAACTTCATGTGTCAGCTCTTATTTTAAGGCATTATAGATTATTATAGAATTACATATAATATATAGTTTTTATAGTTTGATTTCCACATCCTTGGTATATTAATAAGAATTAGAATATATGGGATATTTTTTTTTGATATAACACTTAATATAACTCCACAAGGAATTATAGGAAATCATTAAGCTCCTTGGACAAGGATTCTAAAATTGGTTTCTCAATATCTTCCTTGAGGTACACAATTAACACTTGATATACCACCCCCAAAAAATTATTCTTATTAACCATATTATATGTTTTTATATAAATTAAAGTATTTCACATAAAAATTTTAATATTTCACCATCAATGAATTTCAATTTTAAAATTTATAAAATTTGTGATTTTTTTCTTTTTTTAGAAAAATTGTGTGGGCTAGCGATGAACCTCCCAAGAAACCATGAAAAAATTGATGCATGAAATTTGTCAAGAATACCAATTAAATATTATTATTTACATAATAATTCAATATTGTAAAATCAAATGGTTGATCTCTTATGGAGGCAACTCACACAAATAGAATTCCTATTGTTCAATTTTAAAAACTAACTAATATAAAGATAAATGTAATACTATTATAGTGAGGGGTTTTTAAAATTTATTATTTATAAATATATCTATACATATGAAGTAAATATAGAACAATGGAAAAAAATAAAATATGTTAGTAGGAAATAGTTGTTATTATTATGGATTCATGGTGAAGAAGATCATTATTCTTTAAAATATTAATTCTCAATATTTCATACAATATAGATATCAAACCTATTACTATACCCCAATATATTTGAAATGTTATTATCCTTCACTTCTCTTCTTTATGTGATATAATCACACACACATAGTCAACACAAAACTACATAAATATTTTTTATGTAATATTATGATGATAATGGATATGAATAATGATTTAACGTGGTCAAGAATCCAATAGTATAAAAATCTGGATGGATTGCAATAAATAACTTTTAACCACTACTAGAATTATCAAAATAAAATAATTAAAATCATTTAAGTAAAATAAATTGAAGCATCCACTACTCCACCCTCCACCCCACCTATTGAAAAACTATCAAGGTTAGTTATCCATTTTCACAGAGTAGATAGGGGAATAGTGGGAGACCACAAAAAAATAGATAGAATTTAATAGGAATAAAGAAAATTACTATATATTATAAATGAATGAAAATATTAAAGTAATGTTTAGTTGAAATAATAAAATTTAAAACCTCGAAAAAAAATTCTTTATATTTTTCTTATAGTTCACCTATTTTATTCCTCAAAATGTGAGAATATTTGGCTAAGAATTATAGAGGATATCTATAAATCATTAAAGAAAAAATTTATAGGTTTGTAGATTCATTGAATTAAAATTCATAAAATTTCAACTCATTTTTGGACATATATATGGTAAACTATTTCTCTATATAGTTAATTAAATTTATCCATACAATATTCTATATCACACTTTAATATTCCAACTCATTTTGACAATTAATTTATATGATATGGTCTCATCATTTAAATTTTATCAAACTATTAATAAATTTTAGGGTTTCGTTTGTCACTAATTTTAGACCATGATGGGTTATGAATCAGTTATCAATATAGTCGAATTAAACATTTCAAATAAATTCATATGACATCTATCAAAATTTCATTCCAATCTAAGCACGGTTAAAAATGTTATGGATAAGTTATTTTAATGGGACACATTAAGTCAAATCCACATTAGCATTGAATTCGTGATAAAGGTTTTCCTATAAAATGGTAGATATATATTTAATTTTATAAATTTAATTTCTCTATATATTTTTGTAGGATAATTTGGAAAAATTAAACAAATAAACATTGAAAAAATATGTTTTGATAAAAAAACAGTGGAGTTATCTTAATATGGTAAATAGAAAATTGTTATGAAAGTTTCAAGTTTATGCTAAAATTATTAATTTTGGTCAAATCATAAAATAATGAACAATGTGGGTGATTTAAATCAGTTATTATAAATAAAATATTCATTACAATTTTGGTTTATCATCTACACCTCAAGAATAAATTACAAAAAAAATCAGTATTGATCTCTTCGTTCGATAGGTTTCATGATATCACATATTAAAAATGCAGCAAAATATATCTTTTTAAGAAGCTTTTCAATTTAGACAGCTTGCACAACATTGTCATTCAGTTTTCCAGATTATACAGCTTGTACACATTCTCTAGTTCTCCCCTACAGAACCAACCTCATCTTTAATTCCGTGTATGATTAGCTCATTAATACAACAAAAATATTAATGGAATAAGGTTGAAATTTTTTATCATAAATATTAATATAATGTTTGAGAATGTTTTATAAAGAACGATTTTCTATTATTTCTAGTCTTCATGCATTCACATCCAGTTTCAATATCTTATTTATCTTTGGAAATCATGAAATTATTCACTACTAAAATTTATTTTTGTGGAATATTCATATCTTCATAATCCATTATGGAATATGAATCAACTAGGGATGTATTTATATTTTTTAAGAATTATTTATTTGTATGTAGGACTTTTATAGAAACCTTTTATTTATTTCCATATTCCATTCACCTTCCATACACTTCAACTAACACTCTGGGCATCATTTGTAGATAACCTACCTTGAAATTCAAACTCTGAATATGGGATAACTTATTTATTTTTAGCACAATATTTCACTTGTTCCTATTTCATATTTATTTCATCTTCTAAATCTAATGACTAAATAACTATGTTGTATTTAGGCACTTGGGTATCCTTTTTTAACTTCCTCATTTCTTCTTTTTGAGAATTATTTACTCCAAATCAATATTTATACTTTTACTTAAGACTTAATTTTCATTTTTATATTGCATTTTTACATTTACACAAACCTCCAGGGATTGATCGCATGTTTAAATAATGTGTCCTATATTTAGAAAAAAATCAACTAGTTTTCTTTTTGGTACGAAACCCTTTTTAGTTTTTATGGACTTATGTAGATCTTTGTCATCCTTATACCATGTTAACAAGGATGAATCACTCCTATCTTGAATCTTCTTGGGAATATTTCCATGTATAAATTTAAATAGCTTCATTCCCAAAGACATATCTCCTTCATTCTTTGGATTTTGTGATCTTATCTCTCTATTTATTTTTTATACATAATTTTTTTATATTACATCATTTTTATGACTAATGTCATTGCAAAAAACAATATAAATTAACAATATTTTAAAATATATTGGATGTTGATAGGATTTTTCCATTCTCATGTGGTGGTTGCATAATCTATGTATTAAAACTCCTTAAGATATGTATACTTTGAACATATGTTGACTTTCCCCATCATCTTATTAAGGATTCATCATTAAATGATTCCATTATCTTTTCTAAAAAATAATGGTTTTTAGAACATGGGTAATGCTCTGATGTTTATTTAAAAGAATTAATTCCTCATAGAGCTTCTTTTAAACATTTTTCTTCAAATTTTATGTTTTTGCTAATTTGACTTCATGTTAAAGTCTCTCCATGTCATGTCTATTCCGTTAATCATCAATTAACATTATTATTTCATCACAATATTTCTTCATTTTTGGAATATTATATTCATGATTCACATAATTTTCTTCCATCAAGGTTTCAATATCCACTATTTTGTTAGATATGAATTCATTTTTTCAATTTATAATGTAATTTCAAGGTATTGGTTTTACCTATAATTGCATGGAACTTTTATATAAATTATTTTTTCGGTCCATGTTTTCATTAATTGTATTGAGACACTCATTCTCAATGAAAGATATATTTGTTTCAAACATCACAATCATAGATTCTTCAAATATATATTGTTTAGAGTGATTTATAAAATTAAGATAATTTTCCCCCAAATCCTGGTCCCTATTTTTTGACTCCTCTACAAGTTGAGTGATATCTTCGTGTATGCTTTCCAACATACCCAAAAAAAAGATTCAATTTTTTTGTGAAAAGGATGAAATATATCTTTTAAATCATTATCAGGTATGTCTTTTGAATCATTACACATATGATCACTCCCACGAATACTTGGTTACATTTAGTATAGTTTTCAAAGATAATTTTCAGGAACCATAGGATCACCTAATTATTTTATTTTTTTGAGGTAAAAATATTGTCATAATATTTGGTGTTTTTCATAACCACTAGTTATTTTCATTTTATTCCATATATACCCAATTCACTATCATAACAAGGAGAAACTAAAACTCCTTCTTGTTATAATGAGAGGTATTCCTTCTTCAGCCTCTTTTTTATCCTTATTTATCCTATTCATCATGATCTGGGCAGAGATAGAGCTTTGATATGAACTATGCGTATCCTCATTAAAATTTCACTTCATTATAAATTTTGAATGAGGCATAACTCTTAAAGAGAAAATGGAATAAAAAATAGAAAGGTTAGTCATAGGTTTGACCTACATTGATGCCAATTATAATATCACATTGGGATATATTCAACACTTAGAGGGGAGGGGTGAATCGGTGTTAGTTTCTTTTAAATTCAATTTAACATTTTTATCCATATTTTTATCTCAATACTTATTCAATGGATGGAAATATTTGTCTCTCCTTTTACCTTCATAGTGTAAGCACATCCAAAAACACACATTCTCGTACACACAAAGGATACTATGGATTTAAAAGGTTCACCTCTCAAAAATAGAAGGACAATCCTTGGTTTGATTCAGAAAAAATAGGAATCACATAACTGAATAGAAACAATTATTAAGATATAGTAAGAAGGGAATATCTATAAACCATCATTAAACTATAATATTTTGATAGTGTATGGTGTAACCTACACTTTAGTATATCTTGAATATAACAATATTAAATGGGGTAGTCAACCAAAAGATTCCCTTGCCTATTTAGACTGTATTTGAAATGTTTATAAACATAATATTTATTATTATTCTTACCTTGTAGAATATAATGTTGCTTATTCTCTTTGTATGCATAGAATAACACGAAAAATATTCAAATTCATAGTAGAAAATATGTGGGATTTATCTTCTTGTTGTTGTTCCACAAGTGCAAGACCACACTTCTGTATGAACTAGTTTTCACAAAACACTTTTATCATCCCTCCTCTTTATATTGTTCTTCTTTGTTTAGTGTGATATGAATAAATTGGTTATTTTCCTCCTCTCTTATACCACTACCTTTTGAATTAACATAATATATAGTATTTTCAATGTCATTTTGTTATATATTCTTCGATATGCAAGAATGTCAATGTGAGGTGTAGTATAGGTTCTATATTTATGACATAGGGATTTTCTTCTAAGATTATTTAGCCTTTAATTCAAAAATATTATTATTTAATAATTTCATAATGTTAAAACCTAATTTTTATCATTATATTTTAATTCTCTTTGTCCCCCTCTCTTTAATAAAATTACATATAAAAATCCCACATAATATATGTAAAAAATCAACATTAAACAACTTCCATAAATTCGTCTTTAATCATTGAACAACCTATTATTTCATATTGTCTAACCTGTTCTTTCAATCTCCAACATTCAACACAAATAATAATATATTCAAAAAACAAAAATTATTTATATGAATTGGATAATATTTTACAACATCATCTAAAATAGGTTAATCAATAAATGTAAGAATCATAATAATTAATTGTCATATTTATTTCCAAGAAGAATAGACCACCATGAATCACCAAAATTTTCATTTGAGGGTTTATTAAGCTAATTTTGGTTAAATATAAATTATATATCATTCCATTGAAATTATCACCATTTATTTTGTCTTTTATTTTAAATATTATTGAACATAAATATTTCTCCAAGCAAGAATAACTCTCCCAAAATGGTATTATACTCATATGAATTTCTCAAAAACATGTCAAAACAGTTTGATGACTCATCTAAAATTCACATCTACTCCTATAAAGTTAAATATGACTCATCTAAACACACTACCTCATAATCTAATGTGATAAAAGACTAATTTTAATTCTGAATAACTCATCATAATTCCTATGTCAGTCATCTAAAATGGTGATTGAATCATCTAAACATTCAATTAATTCACTCAAACTTTTATGTTACTCATATAAACTATAAAATGATTCATGTAAAGCCTTAGGAGATTATAAATATTTCCTCTTCTAATACCAAAATTCCTTTTCAGATTTTCATTCCCCTAGACATGGTTCAAGACTCTCCATATCACATATAACCCACATCAAATATAACAGTATCCATTTACCTCAAATGTTCAAAAACCTTTTCATTCACTATAAATGAATATATAAAACTATAAAGATAAAAAATCATATTTAATCATTATGAATGTGTAAAATAACATTAAACAAACTTTTATGATGTGAAAATATATCTCCATCCCCTTTGAATAAGTACACACCATCTTGAGAATATCTTCACAACATCATTGGGTTATCCAAATAAAACATCAATCCCATATTTATTTCATATTTAGAACAACAATCTTATCACTATATATTTATTAAAACCCATTAAGAAAAATTAAATTCATAAAAATTGTTCTCAACATGGAAACTGAATACAGTTGAAGAATTATTCTTTCTATGTAACTATTATAAAATTCATATATGAGAAGGTATTCTTCCAGGAAAAATAGATATATCTAGAATAGTTCATTGATATTATAATATGATGAATATATATCACTTGAACCCAAACAAAGTTACTAATATCAAAATTACTAAGCTTATCACATCACTATGCCTTAACGATTCTACTAGTTTTAACCAATGTTGAGTTCTCTAAAGTATCCCACTTCTTTTTTAAGGCTTCATCAGGTTTAAGGACCTTCTCCATGCCACTTATAATTTAGTTTAATTTTCTCTTCCTCGGGTACAAATATATCCTAGGGACTATGAAAACAAAGCAATGGGTATCCAAATTTCTCCTAAATCATTATATTTAATCATATCCATTTATAAATTATTTAATTATTTCATCATTCTATAGTTAGGTGGCCATGACCATTCTAGTTAGATGTTGAAATTGCAATCCTACAAATCACTCAATGAGTTATACATAAAACTCTAACCGCAATGAATCTAGATATTCTTCCATCACATCGGTAAACCTGTATCTAGTGTAACCCTCCATACACACCAATGTAATAGGTACATTTGATTTTTCTATATTCCTTCGAATTTGGAAATATGATTTTTCTTTGGAAATCCATTCCTAAGGGGATTCTGAGAAAAAATTAGCAATCTCAAACCCTTGACTTTCGGAATTGTAAATCACAAAGTTCTAATCATAGAAATGAATTCCATAGTAGATATAGTTAGCTTCTAAAAATTTCATTATGCTTGTAACTAATTTGAGCATCAAAAGTTGTAGATATCAATTCAAGAATAATAATATCTCCAATGGTATTGGAAATTTACTCTATAGTATTAGCAACAAAAACATTTCAAATAATAGGGTCGTCTCTTATAAAAAACCACATCTATTTTCACATTTCGATATATTATAATTAATTCCACACCCTTTCTATACATGAACCTCTCCATTTATATTGTTCCTTGTTTGAGTTCACCAGTGAGATCCCCTTCCTTGTTTAATCTTATCTATGAGATTTCAAAATGAATTTCATAAAAATTTATCATGTAATCTAGCTACAAAGATTCCATATTTCGCATAAAGATAACCCAACTACTTGAGAAACTTGCATTTGGTTAGGTGTAATTTTCATCATGTACTCTATCAAGAAGAAACTATTGTGATACACAATAAGTTCATCAAAGAGAGTCACTTCATCATGCCCCTGAACTTCTATTTTACCAATCACCTGAAAGTTCCACCTATATAGATTGGATTCCAAAGAATGATATGTTTCCTACTCCTACTACATCTACTTTAGATATTCTAATAAAATATAGAGTGAATCCATGAATTTATCTCATTTTTGTTGTTTATAATCCCTCTCTACCATGCTTAACTTGATTAATGTGACCATAATGTTGATCTTCTTTCGCCATTATTCAAATTATTTGATTGGCATCACCACCATCACTTCTCACCTGAAATATATCTAATAGTTCAACCTCATTTATAGTTACCTCACATTAATGGATCACCTAGAAAATATGTATTTATATATTGGAAAATAGAAACTGTAAGGGGAAATAATTATAATGAAAGAGGGAGAATAAAGAGGAATGGGGATGATGAGAACTAGATGATTAATACAAACACTATAGTGACCCCCTAGTTGTCTCACCCAATATCATATCCAACAATAACATACAAAAATCTTCTTAGAAGCCACCATCTAACCCCCTCTTAATTTAATATCTTTCCCTTACCCTTCACATAGCCTCCACTGATCCCTTATAGAATACTCATTTTTAGGTAGTTATAGATTCCTTTATAAAGAACCTTATTCCCCCCCCCCAAGTCAAAGCATTATAAAAAATATTATGGCTCTCTAAGCCTCTATAAAAGTATCTCTACCCAAAGATACCTTGAATTGGAGATAATTTAATTACATTATAATTATAAAACCAAATATGTAAAATTTATAATTAAAAACTTAATTCTAGTTCTTAAAATAGAAAAATCCATACTAAAGGTATGAAAAAACTAAATCAATTACCATACCTAGTATGTAACTCCTTATATGCATGTATGAATTTTATAGAATAACTTTAAAATTTTAATCTATCACATAAATCTATTCATAAAATGAAAATTTTATATAGATGAATAAAAAATGGAAAACAATAATAAAATAATTAAATTTCAAATTTGGACGGGAGATAAAATATTTATGAAAATTTTCTAAATAATGAAATTATAAGAACATTATAATTTATTCATGAATCATAGAAATTCCATAATTAAAAAAATATAAAAACTTTATATTTATGTCAAATATAACCTCCTTTATATTATCCTTTATATGTTATATTACATAAAGTTATGACATCTAAATCTTAAAAATCATAGATATGAATAATTCATATATTATGAAAATACTCATAATTTCAATTATTTAATTTTATTTAATTATTGATAATATGAGTTACCAAAACAATTTTAGATATAGTTTAATTAAAAATTAAAATTAGGCATTTTAATTTTAACAATTCAAATTTATAATAATGAAAATTAATAATTTTAAATATAGAATCTTTTATATTTTTCACTTTTTTTATTTATAAACTCTATATAAATCAGTCTTACCATTTCTATATAAACTATTTTTACCCAAATTATAAGTCATACATGTAATTTTAATGATATTTAATGTTAAAATTTAATACTATGGAATATTAAGTAAATAAATGTTCTATAAATATTTAATTACTTAATTATAAACAATTATAAAATAATATATTTTTAAAAAATTTATAAATTAGATAAATATTATAAATTATGCTTATTCTATGCTTTATAAACATTTTATAACTATATAATTCAATTCAAAATTTAAAAACTATATAAAAATATTTAATATGATGTCATATTTTACGATATCTTTATATGATAATTTGTATCATACTTTGTTACCTTCTATATTTAATGATAGATAGTAGGTGGTAATGATATAACCTAGGCACCTAAGGAGTTGTATTGTACACCTACCATGGGTACTGTTTTGATGATACAATGCTCTATTTTTATACATATTAAAGTGATAATTTCTATTAAAATTGTAACTCCCCAATATTTTATGAACTATCTTTTTCAAATAAATTTAATTTCTTTAATGTATTGTGTTACAAGACTCACTGTGTTAAAACGAACACTGATATACTATTAAAATATGATTACATAATGTGACATTTATAGCATAATCGTTAAAATGGAGGGTGTGAATAGGAATAACATAATTTTGAAAATTACATGGTTTATATGTGAATAAAATAAAATAATTGTTATTAAAAGATTATAAATAATAATAAAAATCATTTATATGTAAAATAAATCCTTTTCAGAAAAAAAATAGTTTATGCATACAATGTTTGTTAATATTAATAAAACAAATTACACACTGTTGGTGAAAACTGTAAAGGAATTTTATATCTTACTCATTAAATAGTTTTTTGTCATCCCTCTAAAAAGTTTTATTGAATTAAATAACAATAAATCAAGTTTTATGCTTAGAACTATTTTTTGAAAAGAAAATAATATTAGTTGTATTTTTTGTACTTATTTGAAAATGAATTTTTATGAATTTTGGAAAAAAAATTTAAAATATAAACATTATTTTTTAAATAATTTTTAAAATTATTCAAATAAATAATTTTTCAAAATTTTCAAAAAATATTAATTTTTCTATAAATAGTGAAGTAATACTAATTTTTATTGAAAACTATATTTTAATTTAAAGCATTTACTAATTTACACTTTTTTAAACTGGATTAAAAATAAAATTAGCAGAATATTATTATTAATAATCCAATTTAGTCTATTTAAATCAATTTCATCTTTAATTGTTATATAAAAATCCTTTTATACTTTTGAATTTTATTTCTTTGGAAAACTCGTTTTTCATCACGTCTACAGGTTTAATTTAAGTTCAATTCATACACCTATATGAAATGATTTTAGAAAAATAGATCCCATACTTTTACAAAGTATAATTAATATTATATAATAAGTTCAACATAATTTTTCCCATAGAGAATAGTATAAATAGTAATAATTAATTACCGTAATGAAAGAAAAAACAGGTTTACCTGGGGTTAAACTAAAATGGTAAAGGTCAAAATAACCTAAAATATTTTCAAATTTCTATTTTATAGATATATTTAATCTTTATAACATAAAAGGTTATATGATGACCCTTTTTGAAACCTATATTCTTGTGTAAAATAGGGATGTGTCCTTTTCATTCAAAATATAAAAGTGTGTCCTCTCCCAAGCATGTAAATGGGAACTCCCTCTACTATCCTCATAAGACGTACAAATAATTTTTTAACCAATACCTTCCCAAATAAATTCCTTACTTCCCCCTGATATCTAATAGTCATTGTTTTGATTTCTAAACCCTTCTTATAAGGCTTTCGGTCCTAACCTAAATTGGATTCTTGATGAACTTGTATCATTTGTAATTGAGTGTTTTTATTTATTTATTCTTCCAAATACTTCAAATATTATTCAACAATAATGATTTTATGACATCATTGTATACCATATAATGATATATTATTATGTTAATGTAATAACTTATATTCATCTCCTCTTCCATCAAATAGAAAATGGAACCGTCGATCTTGTATACAGTAGGCTACTGCCACGTGAACCGATGTAATTCATTTTCCGTCACTCCCTCTAAAGGGTAGATATAATGACTGATTTAAATTATATATATGATATTCATGATATAATTATAATTATAAAAATATAATATCACATCTAGGTTTTTACCTTCCTATATGTTGGAAAATGATAACATCTCTCCAACATATATGTTGACTACCGCCACCACAAAGCGACGTGGTATATTTTTCATTTTATATAAAAATCAATGGAAAAATATATATTTAGTGAATATATACTATATATATTATATATATGAAATAAATAAATTTCTTTAATAGTTGATTTACATTTATATTTCTTTCCTCCATGCATTGAAAAATGGAAACAACGTTCATGCGTACGTACGACCTACCATCTCAATGAATAATATATTTCATTTTTACATCTCTAACTTTTATAAATGACATTGAATATAAATATAGTGAATATATATGTTACTATATCATTATTAACATTCTGAAAATTATGGAACCATAATCAAAGTACAAAGACCAAAACTACAAAACTAGAACATGCCTGAAAAACGAGGCAGTTATCACCCGGAATATTGATTTCAATAAATAATTGTGAATGTGTTGGTGTAAAAAGGTTATAATTAAATAATCTATTGTATGATAAATATTATTATGTTTCTATAATATATTCATAATTAATATATATTTATCATAATTGGGTTTCAATTTATTATAAAGAAATTTTAGACATGAGGTAAGGGATTTCCGTCACACTTTTATTTCGGTTAGACACACGCGATACTTCATAATTGTTTCTTTAATGTGGTGTATAAACATACCATGAATGTTTTTTATAATTATTCTTATAATATTTATGGGGATTTACATATATCTATATTTATTTCTTTCATGGGTCTCATGATTCAAAATTTACCTAATTGGTAAGGGTTTTATATCACAATCTCACTATTTATTTGGGAGGTTTATGAGTACGCGTCTAATGATGAAATATTATTATAAAAATATCATCAGTCTCATTAATATTATTCTAATCTGGTTATTTTTTTAGAATCCTTTTTTTCTATTCAATTTTCTCTCTTTAATAACTAAATATATAAAAAAATGTATTAATGGAAAATGAGTTTTATTTTACATTCGGTCAAAAATCACTTTTCTTCCATGTCAATATTTTATAAAAAAATAAAGAATGTTTTTAATATTCCCCAATGATTATTTTAAAACATTGTAACCCTTTTATAATTTTTATAATATTGTTTAAAAATAATATTCTTTTCATTTTCTAAAATCATTTACTTTTCAATTTTTAGAAAAAATTTGGAAGGAAGCGTTGTTTTAACATGTATAGCATGAACTGTATTTTCTATCAGCACGACCGTTCAATTATTTAAATATTTCTGAATTTCCCCACTCGATTATCCACCAAAAAAGTGCAATAGGTTTAGTTACACTAGGCCTTAAGTGTGCCTCCCTGAACACCAATGACTACCGACTAACAGCGAGGGTATAAAGAGGTGATATTGGGGAGACTATACTATTTGGCTATGATATAGTAATGAGACTGTAAATAGGACCTCCTAATAAAACATAATTTCAATAAGGGTTGTATAATACAATAAGCACTAAAGGTTCATAAATGGAAGACCAAATTATATATATATATATATATATAATATGATGAAATAGAAAGGAAACACAAAAAGTAACCCCAAATATGGCAACAACCTAAAGGTCCCTTTCCATCCATCCATGTCAACTCAACCACTAGAATCTAGATCTATAGCCCACACCCTTACATGAATGCAAAATTAAAGTCTAAATGAATTCAAAAGGGCCCATGTAGGGCATAACAATGATTATTAGTATGGTAACACCCATGTGTGCATGCCTTACATTTGTGACTTAGAATGTCTATACTATAAAAATAGACAAAAACACCAGAATAATGTAAACACAAGCTTCCCTAGTGCTCAAATTCCACACAAAAGATATCACCTTCCTCAACTAAGAAAGGAATTATGTAGTAGAAGGATCGTGGGATCATATCCCAAGACATCCACTAATTTCATATTGTACCTGGTGAACCCTTAGGTTGCACATCCAATTTCACCCCACACCATGTTCCATCAACCAAGTAACCAACATTCTGAAGGCACTCCCAATGAAATTTTTAACATTGTCCCTCAGACCCCTGTTCAAAAGCAGCTGTCAGCATGAAGCCTGATGTTCGGAGACACAATGATGTATGTCCTCAAGTAGTAACCACCAATGGTCTAAAGTAAAATGACCCAATGAATGGACATTCTCAACCTCTAAACTGATCTTGGCCAAATGGCCTCATGCACGGAAGGCCTCATCCCCGAACTGATAGTCTCACTGTTGTCATTCAAAGTCTCCTAATATTCCTCTTGGGTTTATATATAAATAACCCCCCAAAAAATTACCTCATCTCTACTAATAGGTTCCTTTACCAACATAAGTGGTCAAAACCACATCATCTCTGAGTCAAATTTTGTATATGTGACTCACAATTGTGATTTGTCCAAAATAGTTGAACGACGATCACCAAATAGAATCTCAACCACACCTAGATCAGAACCTCCTACACCAATGACCATGTCTCTCAAATATTATGGTTATTCCATGCTATAACATAGCTCATGTCATCTTTATAACTATGTTTTCACCTAAACTGATGACCATGTCACAAAATGGGTGATCACATCAACCAAATAATTCGAGTCAAGCCCATATTCATGATCACATTGCCCAAATTCAACATTTTCATCGCTATCTCAACCTTGGGTCAAGTCTGTCATGATCATATGGATATCAATAGTACATAACTGCTATTTAATTTTTATAAATCACTTAAATTTAAATAAAATAATCCAATATAAATGAAATGAACAAATTTTCGCATAGGAGGTGGAATGGTGGTAAAGGTGAGTGTCCTAGCTCGGTCATTCTTTGGGAGGATCAGGGTTCGAATCATGGGAGTCCACTTTTAGGGAGAGCCTCTACCTAAGGAATCGACCATCTTTTCGGGTCACCCAGTCCTTGATTTGGTGGTTGTGAGGCGTGTCCCACCTATGGTGATGGATTTCTATGATGAACCATCACTGATCATGCCATAAGCCTCGAGGATCCTCAGTCATCTCGGCTGGCATCGACTCCTTCCTAGTTGGGGCCTCTCGAAAGTGATCTATTCATGGGGAGGGTGGTTTCCTGGTGTGGAGGTTTAAAAAAGGCCACACCTGTTGATTCCCATTTTAGGATAATAGAATTGCAAATTTTTAATTTAAATAAAAACATAAATTAACATAAGTAACACACCTGGCCAAACTACCCAAGTATTTGATAGTCTCTAACCCTTCCCTGTAAGTGCTACTAAGGTGAGGTCATACCAAACGACATCCCATAATAAAAATTTAATTAATTTAAAACCAACCACAAGAATTTTAGGGTTTTTATTGGTCAAAACATCTATTCACTAAAATCATAACCCCCCTAAAGATGAAAAATATGAAATAAAAGTATGCACAACCTATCTTGGAGTCTTAGACGTATTCACACCCAATCATTGCCTCTAACCCTGTCTGACTTGGAATAAATCTGAATTTCTATCGAATGACATGAAAATAGGGGGAAATGAATAAAACTAATTTTTTAGTCTGTGAGAAAGAGAAAATAAAAAATAGAAAAATGGGTGAGGAGAGCCTTTTCAATATGGATCCAAATCCACAAATGGCTTGAAGATTGGAGCTCAGACAAAGGAATCTGATCAAAATGAATAAGAGGAGGAAGAATGGTGTGCTACCATACTATAGGCCTGATTTGGATAATAAGAAAGTAAGAAACCACCCTAATAAATCAAGGAGTGGAATTTTGGAAAATGCACCAATTTTAGAGGTTTCACGGTTAGCCAGCACATTCTTCCAAACCATGTGCAAACTATGTGTGCTATGGTGGGGATGTACTCGCTAAATGGAACTACCTATGTGGATTCCGCATGGTTTTCCAAGCCAAGTCAAAACCATGAGAAATAAATCTACAAAAACTAGATGTTCATTGACGTATGTGTTCTCCAACCTGCATAGTTTTCATAACCATGATGTAGTTCAAAACTGGTATTCATGTTTTTTTTCTGAGAGGCTACACGGTTAAACCTAATAATGTGCCTCCACTTAAAACACCCAAAATAGGGCCTTTTGGCCTCCAACACACACAAAACCCTTCCAAACACCTAATAATTTTACTAAATCCCTAAACCCATCTAGAATAAATACATTGGGTTGAAGAAACTCTCAAAATTGGGTTTTGATGAAAAAAAAAGAAACTGGAATACCCAATAATTTCAAAAATTAAAAAAATAGAGGTTTTCGACACACTCTAAAAACATGTGATGTTACAATATCTGAAACTTATAATTTATTGTCCTTGAGCTATAAAATCAAACCTGAACACGGTATCGAACATACCCATCCCATTAAAATTTACCTATACTCCCCTAATTAGAAGGCCACAATTAAACTACCTCAAGGGGTTCCCCCCGTTAAGAGTGACCTACCCCAGTCACATCCTGACCCAAAACTCAAATCAAACAAATGTCCCATTGACCATTTCAGACTAAAATGTCATCTTGTGACATGTATTCACTCCTTCACTTCATTAGGTGATCTCATGCTATACTATACAACCATTAGAGTGCCACATCATATGGATTCCTTCCTCATGCCTATAACTCACATGGAACTAACGAGGTCCTGCATCTCACTAGATGCTCAAATCAATTATGGTGCCTCGTACCTCAATAATTTACACATCAAACAAATTCACATATCCCATCACACCTCAAGTAACATGAATCCCCTAGATTCTCTGATGCCAATACACCTCAACATTCAGGCATAAAACAATTCTCACATAGATCCTGATGTCACTCACCTCATATATATATATATATATGCATCAGATATCTAAATGGTGTCTAGTTATAACATACATATAACCCATGCACCGCATTCACCCACAATGGATATGCCTCAAAATTCCATTCAAAAACATAGCAAAAAACATGGCTACGGCCATGGCATACCTCGAATTATTGGTGGCTCACTAGCCTGGTCTGACCCTGGTAGATCCATGACATGAACATGGCCTGAAGCTTCACTACCTATGGCATGGACATCCTATGGTTATACACCATCCATTTTCTAGTGAACCCACTCCTAGGTCCTGTAATATCTTCCAATTCCTCCGTGTGAAACTAAAACAAGGCTTCCATCACCTACTGCTACTCTCAGTCCAATATCAAAACACTAAGAAGGCCATATTCCTTGATTGTAGGGTTTCTAAGAAGGCTTCCTATATAACCCATTGAGATTCGAGACCTATCCTCATTCCCAACAGACTTTTGGATGGTTCTCACACTTATTTCGAGCATGCCTTACCCACCCACACTAAAAAACTGTCGATGATCCACATTGAGGTGGTCTTCTTGAGTCCCTAACCTGACTACCCTTTTGGAACTACTCTCTAGATCACTTCCTTATATCTGATTCTTTACCTCTAATATATCTCGAAAACATCACCCAACTCTAGTATGACCCAAAAATTATGTTTCTCGTGGCTATGAGTACCTTATTCATTACATTTGAGAATGAGTCCAACATAAAGATGTTCACATACACCCGAATGGTGTTACATAAACCATATTTTAAATAAATCTCCCTTGAAATCTCATCACTCACCATACCAAGTGAAAATTGAGATTATTTGGTGAACATCACTGTATATTCCATGACAGACATGTTCCCCTTCTGAAGTATCATGAACTCTTGAGCTCTCTCTCCCCTAACTGTCTATGTTAAAAAGTGCTTGAATAATCTGGCCTCAAATTCCTTCCAGGAAAGTCCCTCGTGTCTACCTGCATGGACCTACACATGCCACCAGTTCATAGTTGGTCCTATGAGTATATAGGTTTCCTGGTTCATCCTCCTCCTTGGAGGCATCTCCAGCTTCTCAAAAATCATCTAGATGGACTCGATCCAATTCTCACCTGCATGTAGAACACCCTCACATAGAAAGAGAAGAGGGTTCTTTGAATGGAACTCTCAAGTCAGATACTCCATGATAGTATTCACTCCATTATCACCCCTATAAATCGCCAGTTTATATGTACCAGGCTCTCTCTATGCTACTTGTCAAGCCACAGACCGAATGCTACTAGATCTAGTGGCTTCCCTACCTATACCGAAACATGATCCTGACTTTGTGCCTTTGATTGTTTTGTATGACCCTCAGGGGTCTCAACCTACTCGTACACCTACAGTACTCCATCACTACCTACCTGAAACTTTATTTGGGTCATCTAGCTGGAAAACAGATGAACACCATATTGTGGTTAGACAAACGAGATAACATTAATATATATCACACATATAGAAAAGTAGTAACAGGTAGTGTCAACTCATTACCAATACTATCCCCCATCCCAACAATAACATAAAGCATCCCTACCTCATGGCCTCCTTACTAGCCCATCCTAAGCCCATAATCAAACATACCTCGTTCCATGCTTGTTCTGAGAAACCATGACACCTCAAACTGATGACCACATCGCCCAACCCAGTGATCAAAATCACCCCATGTCGTAGTACCCACTATATCCTATAAGAGTCAGGCCCCAAAAACATATATGTATTATATATCATATCAAATTTCAAACTAAATTTCCATATCACAGAAAATGAATATTTATATTAAAGATCCTATGATATGCCTAAAAACCATAAGTAAACAAAACAAACACCTCTTCCCTTACCAGGACAAGGTTCCAATGACTCTTTCCCAACCATACTAGTCCAGGTATCACACATCAAAATAAGTATAAATTCACCTATCATGTGCAAAAATCTAGGTGGAAATCATATAAACTGTAAAACGAGCAACAAAAAAAATATTAATTCTCACCCTTGGAAGCTTGACCCCTCTCTCATTCACGGTTCTGTAGGCACCAAAGAACAAGATCTAAACCCAGTTCTTACAATATCCTAATCTAAAATCTATCATAACCCAAATATTATGACCCAAAAATAGGTAAAATAAACCTTATGATACCATTTGAAGATCCCTGACCCAATCAACCACCTGAACAGTGCATTGGGCCATGTTAAACTATTCATTACGTGCGCCTCCCAAAACACCAAAGGATTCTTACATCCAGCGAGGGTGTAAGGAGGTGATAGTAGAGAGAATACACACTCTAGTAATGATATAGTAATGTTCTTAGTAGATATATATACATAACATATAGTGTAATAAAGACTCAGTGGACTTGAACTAGACCCGAAAAAGGTGGAAGCACGATCTATAATATGCAATAGCCGCAACATAATTAAATAATAGAAGTGGAAACAAATAAACATATCAACATTCCATTTTTTTTACTAAAAATATAACATGCTTTCAATACAGGTCTTACAACACAATAAGAAATAAATGGTCCTCTATGGTAGACCACAATATATACATATACATAAAATTATGAAAGAGAATAGAAACTAAAAATGTAACCCTAGATGAAGCAAGAACTTCATGGTACCCTTCCATCCATCTATGCTTGCTCAGCCACTAGGATCTAGCTCTAGAGCCTGAACCCTTACCTAGATGCAAAATCATAAAGGTTACATGAGTCCTAAAGGGCTTTGGTATGGTGATAGAATGAGTCATAGTAGGGTACAACTCATGTGTTCATACTTTACATTTGATTCTAAGAATGTGTGTACTAAATATAAATAAATAGAATTAAAAACATAAGTTAAACCCAAGATTCCTTGGTGCTCCGAAGCTACTATGAAGCAATCACCTACCTTGAACAATGCTGGAATACCATAGAGGAAGTATCCTTGGCTCATAGCCCAAGGAATCCCCTGATGTCTTAAAGTCCCAGGTGAACCCTTGGGTTCTACCTATAATGTTACCCTACACCTCATGTTATCAACCATGTAACTGACACCCTAAAGGCATGCCCAACCAAATGGAAACCTAGTCCCCCAAACCCCTCCTCAAAAGCACCCATCAACATGAATCATGATGTCTGGAGGCACATTGATGTTTGTCCTCAAGTTGTAACCATTATTGGAAAAAACTACAACATCCCAAGGAATAATTATTCCATTCAATAAAAATTATCCTAGCCTAATATCCACAAGCATGGAAGGCCTAAGCCCCCAACTGGATGGCTCAATGATGTTATATGAATGATCCTCACCTTATCTATAGATTTCTAGGGTATGTATCCCCAAGAAAATTTTCTAAGACAAACTACCAAGGGACTCTACGCATAAGAGTGGTCAAAACCACTTCATCAATGAGTCCAACTTTGTGAAAACGACTCCAAATGGTTCATTGGACAATATGGGTGACCAGAAATCACCAAATATGACATAATCTACACCAATACCAAAATATAATGCCCCTAAGACCATGTTTCCCAAATATGATGGTCATTCCATCTAAAAAAATGTGACATGTGCTCAACATGATGGCCTTTCCACCTCAAATGACCCCCATGTCACCAAACTAGTTATTACATCACACAAGTTACCCAGGCTATTTCAATCTTAATGATCACATCGCCTCAATTCTAGATGGTCGTCACCATATCAACCTCAGTCCAAGCCCATCATGATCCCATGGATGTCAATAGTAAATCACAATAATTTCATATATATAAATCACTTCAATTTAAATAAAACAATTCAATATAATTGAATTTATTAACTTGAATTTAAATAAACACTTCAATTATCAGAAGTAACACACCCGAGCAAACTATGTAGGTTTTCGACCACCTCCAACCCGTCCTCGCACATATACCCCAGTTGAGGTCATTCCCAATGGAATCCCATGATAACTATTTAATTAATATAAAATCAACCACTTGAATTTATAGGTCTCCCTTAGTCGACACATTAAAACGCTAAAATATGACCCCCCCCCCCCCCCCAACAAGCATCAAATATAATGGAAGAGTTTGAACCACCTACATTGGATTCATATACATAGGCATATCTGACGTTATCTTCTATATGTTACTAATTTTGAAGAAATCAACATTTCCATCGAACACCCTAAAAATAGGGGGAAACAACAGAAACAAATTAAGTTGTTAGTGAGGAAAGAGAAAAAGAGAGAGAAGAATGGGTGATGGGAGCTATACTTATATAGATCCAGCACTGGAAATAGATTGAAGAATAAATATCAAATGAAGGAGTTGGATCATAATTAAGAAGATAAAAAATGGTGTGCTACCCTACTGTATGCACAATTTGGAGAAGAAGAAAGGAGGAAAAACTAATTAAGTAGGGGTATTTTTTTAAATTCACCACTTTTAGAGGCTACATGGTTTTCCCTTACGATTTTCTGACTATATGTATACCTTGTGTGATACAGTTCTAAGGTATTGAAAAAATTGCACTACTCGTGTGGTATAGACACTGTCTTCCAAACCGTGTGCAAACTGTGTGAAATACCACTAAACAATAAATTGGTTCATGGATAAATATGCACCCTAACCCCTAGAGCTTTCCAAATCATGTGGCCGATCAAAATTGGTCTGCATAGTCTCCTCTGAGATGTTCAACGGTTAAATCCAACCATGATCCTCCACCTACAACTCGCAAAACATTTCTTTCGGGCCACCAATGCACCTAAAACCCTTCTAAACACTCGAGTATTTTCCTAAACCTATAAACCCATTGAAACATGATATTGGGTTTAAGGAACTCTAAAAATAGGGTTTTGATAACCAAAAAATAATTTGGCATAGCCAAAAATTTCAAAAATTAAAAAATGAGAGGTCTTCATCCTACTCAAAAAACCCAAGATATTACAATTCCGTTATAATTTTCCTAGGATAATTTTAATGAAATGGTTTTTTAGTATTTTATAAATTTATAGGTTTTAATAAAGTAATTTCAAAATGGAAAGGATATACTTCCAATATTCTTGTAGTGATATTTTAATGGAATTTCCATTAATCAATGAGAACAACATTTAGTAGTAGTTTGGTTTTACTAGGGTTATGATCCTATAGTACAATTTTAACTATTTATACATATGGTTTATGATTATGGTGGAATGATATTTATGAAACCCATTTCTTTTCCATAGGTAATTGTATTATGAAATGATGAAATTTAAATGAATCTCATTTCTTTTCCTAGTATATTTCAATGATGAAATGAATATGTTACCTATATGCCTTTCACAGGTTAGGATATGATGAATATTTTAGGATATGTCAACCTTGTTTAATCATATTGAGAATCTAAGATCACCATTTATTATTTTTCATTTCCATAGGTTTTTTATATTTCTTATAAGTGTTCTTGATTATGAAGAGTACTAAATGTGAAGATATTTTTGTGAGATGTTTAATATATTTCATTAAATAAGAGCATTGTGTATCTAGTATCCAAAATCACTAAAACTCCATGATCCTTAGGAATGTATTTCTTAGTTGTATTGAATATACATCTAAAATTATATAATGATTATGTATGGAAATACTTATTTGTGATAGTTGGTAATAGAGTAGGGTTTAGTTAATCTTTTGATATTAACATTATAAGAAATTATTTAAATCCCTATGGATAATTAACATTATAAGAAAATGTCCTTGAAATTTGGTGAAGGATAGAGAGAATGGTTCCAAGTAATTATTTCCCCATTTATATACTGTAAGGGGATGGGGATCTTGCACAGTTGTACCTAGGAGTAAATACATCAAAAAGGGTGAATTGTAATTTGACTAGATCATCACCCACTGTAGAATAATGGGCCTTTCTGTACGCCTAGTTTGGCACTCCCTGGGTAAATGATTTAGAAATTCACAAAATCATTACAATCCATCATGAAAGATTTCAATAGAGGATGGTCATGAATGACATATGTTAAACCTATAGTCTCATGGATTGAAAATAATGTGTCATGATATTGACATCCTATAAAATATATTTCATAATTATTTGCATTCTTTCTATGATTTTGGTTTCTGAAACCAAGATTTTTTTTGTTTTAGTAAATTAATGTAACCCAAAAGAATCATGTGAACAACAAATGTGACATTCAATGAAATATCCATCCTCATGAGAAACCAAATGTCTTAGAAGCTGTGATAAAAAATATTTTCTGACTATAATCACTCAACTCCCCAAAGATATTAGTGGTAACATAGGTCACATTAACCATTTTAATTTATAAATGATATGGATACATTCCATTGAATATTTTATATGAAAATTTCCACCATCATTCTATAAGAATTTTGATACATTTGTTTCTACACAATAGATTAATGTGATGGAAAATATATTTTTCATTTTTTAGTTCTCGTACCATGAAAAAGTTTCCCATATATTTAAAAATTATATGGAAAATAAGATCAATGGTGGAACCTTTTTAAGAATAAATGGAATGAGGATAAAATTTAATACATGTAATGTGATGAGTTTAAGAGGATATTTTTATTAAGCACTTCCCATTTATTTTGTATAAAAAATGGAGAAGGAAATACTTAATCTTAAGAAGAGGGATAAATAATCAATTGGTACATATGAGGTAAATTTTAAAATATATGAAATGTATTATTATTTTTATTAATTATCCCTAAAAGAAAAAATTATTGATTATTTAGTTATTTTAAACTATTATTTTCAACTGATTTAGAAATGAGGTATTTTGGGGGCATTTAATAAATCGTTCGATGTGCAATCAAAGTGGAAATAGAAGTCAGAAATACTCCTAGTTCTGGTGATATGAAAATAAGGATGGATTTTCATGGAAGCTCTAATGGAATATTTAATGGAGTAAAGAAAATTTTTTAACCACCTACATTCCAAAAATGTAGGAAGAAGAACTCGGGTGAATGCCTAAAAGGAATAAGAAAATGTTTCAAGTGTGGGAAACCTAAAAATCAAGAAAAATGCATTAAAATTAATATGAATAATAAAATTAATGAATGAAATTATTAGAGTGTTCAAATAATACTCCACACACACATCATTTCAATAAATACAATTAGTTTTGGAATTACATGAATCAATGCCCTAATATAAGGCCCATCAAGGATAATAATCCACAACAACCTTTAATGGAAAATGAAAAAGTGAATGCTTTTTCAACAAAAAAAACTATAGTGAATCATGTTAATTACCGAACACTTATCCTCCACTCAAGTGTTTAGAATTTCATGTTGGATTTTGTATAACGGATCCTATTGAAAATCTTATTATTCATCTTTTAGTGTAATTTTATGTTCATTTTATCATTTATTATCTCACTCAATATAGATTTTTGAATAATTAAATGAAATTTGATATTCTGAATCAACCTATGATTATCTATCGATGATATGATCAAACCAAGATTCTAATGGAAATTTACTTTTCTATGATAGAATCATATTTAAGTAAAATGTGAAATTATATTTTTAAATCATATCTAATTTTCTTATGACATTATTTTTTAAATGATTATCGTATATAAATCATGGTATAAGACATTATGAGTGACTAAAATTATTTTAAGATAACTGTTATGTTTTTCATTGAATGATGTGAGGTAAAAATTTTATAATCTTTGGGATTCAATTTTAGTCATACATATTTTATAGGATCATTAAGATTAACAATTTATGGAATGTATTAAGTTGAGATTTGGGTGTTATTATTGAAATTTTGGATCTTAATGCTTTGTATTTATTCGTATTGGATAACTTTTTATAACCAGTTTAGGATTTTTAAATACCTAGAGATAGGATGAATAATTTTCCATCTTTATATAGATATTATAATCTATTAAAAGTAAATTTTAGTGTAGCGGATATGAAAAATTCGTCTTGAATATTCATTTCTTGGAGTAATATTTGAAGTGGAAATTCATCGAAGACGAACCATATGTCGATATTATGATTATGAAATAGAATTAAGTCAAGTAATTATATCTTCTCATAAAAATTCAACAACATTATTAAAAGTTACATGAAATAAAAAAAATCCTACTACCTTCATTAATGGTATTTTTCTCACTTCTCTGGTTTATAGTATTGTAGTTGTTGACTTTATAATGATCATTCAAATTATTGTGATCAATGATCTATGGACCTTGATTTTATTAAATGTTTTTAATTACCACTAATATTCTCTTATTTGGAAACCAACTTATTTTTTATTCCATATGACCTTCATATTCTTTTTTCACTCTTTTTAAGAAGAATTTTTACTAACCCCTTTTACAGATTTCCATAAAATAATTTTCTAATGAAACAATGATGAAATTTATAGGGTGAGTATTCAACACCTTTTTATTTTATTAAATATTTTTTTTCAAAATAAATTTAATTTGATCGATAGATTACGTTACACAAAACATCGAGTTAAAACAAACAATGATATACTATTAAAATATTATTTTTTAATTTTATAGTTATAACCTATCAGTAAAACTAGTAAGAATGAGTAGAACTAAAAAATTTTGAAATTAATATTGTTTACACATAAATAAAATAAATTCATTAGTTAAAAAATTATGATAAATGAAAATAAAAATCATTGGAAATTAAAAGAAATGTTTTTTCTGAGGAAAACAATTTTTTTTATACACACAATGTTTGTTTATTTTAATAAATTAAATTTATTACCCATAATGAAGGATTTTAATTATATTTATATAAAAATTATTCAGTAAATATTTTTATCATTCATATGATATTTTTTCGAGGAACGGAATAATAAAAAACTAGTTAAAAATATTTTTTCTAAACAGAATTGTTTTTTTTCACTTATTTTAAAATTTATATTTTTCAATTTGTAAAAATATTATTTAAAAAATAAAATTCTTTTTTTAAATAAATATTGAAAAATTATATTATTGAGAAATTTTAAAAAAATATTTGAAAAGATTAAATTTTCAATGAATGCTAAAAAATTATGATTTTTAAGAAAAATAAATCTTTGTTTAAAGAATTTGAAAAAATAAATAAAATTTTTAAATGTTTTAATAGTAAAATTCGTAAAATTATATTATTATTAATCTAATTTAAATAATTTTAATTAATTTCATCTTTAATATTTTTATAAAAAAAAAATTATACTTTTAAATGTTTTCTATTTGGAAAACCATTTTTCATCATGTCTGCAAGTATAATTTTTAATTAAATTTAAAAAAATCTATGTATATAATTTGAAAAAGTTAGTTAAATATTTTTAATAATAATAATTAATATTATATAAAAATTTGAACTTAATTTTTGGTCATAATAAATAGTAAAAATAGTAAAAATTAGTTACCACAATTAATGTTAAAACGAGTTTACAAAAAATAAAACAAAAAAATACAAGGGTTAAACTAACCTAAAACATGTCCATGTCCAATTTTATGGACATATATTAACCTTATATAATTATAGGTTCTATAATGAGACATTTCTTAACATTTATCCATGTGTAAAATCTTGGGTATATCTTTTTTCATTTTAAAAATTCCAAGTGTGTCATTAGACCCACTTAAAAACGTTCACACACTCTACTCTCCTATATACGTTAAAAAATATTTTACTTAAAAAAACACCTGAAACATATCTTCATTAATTCCTCCCTCACATCATATAGTCCTATTATTAATTATAAAACCCTCCTAATATTTATTTTGATGCAAACATAAATAAGTCCTCTAATAAAGAGATATTATTCCTCACTAAGTGTTTTTTGATTTATTTATTCTTCCACCTCCTTCAAATATACATAATATATGATGATATAATGTAATAATTATATACCATATACATATATGTTATTATTTTAATTTCATAACATATATTCGTCTCCACTTCCATCAAATGGGAAACGAAACTGTCAATCGTGTTTATGGCAGACTACCGCATCACGAACCAATATAATTTATTTTTCATCACCACCTCTCGTGGGCGAAAATAATGATGGATTTAACATATATGTATGATATTTATGAAATAATAATATTTATGTAATTTTAATTTAAAATTTCACTTCTTACCTTGTGATCCTTTGGAAAATGATAACGTCGCTCGTACGTATGTGTGGACTACCCCCTCCATGAAGCGATGTGATGCGTTTTTCATTTTATTTTTAAACAGATAGTAAAAATGATATATTTAATTAATATATATGAAATATATGATATAAAAATATTCTTTATTTATTAATTTATCTTTATCTTTATTTTTTCCATCCATCAAAAAATTGGAAACAGTGCTCATGCGTACGTATTACCTAACGTCACCATGATCAATCTAGTTCATTTTATCATCCCTAAATTTTATGCAGGGATATAAATATTTACATAATTAATATATATTATATTATATCATTATTAAAATTACTTAAATTATGGAACCATAATCAAAGTACAAAGAAAAATCTATTGTACCATAACATATATGAGAAATGCTGCAGTTATCACTCGGAATAGTGATTTTAATAAAGAATTGTTAATGAACCTATGGTAAAAATTTATAGGTAAATCATATATGGAATGATATATATTATTATATTCCTAAAATAGATTTATAATATATATATATATATATATATTATAAGAGGTTCGAACATGTACAAGGAATGTTGAGACTTGAGTTAATGGATTTTCATCTTAATTTTATTTCCTTAAGACACATGCCATATTCACCACTTTTTACTTTTATGTGGTGTATATATTTACCATGAATGTATTTTATGATTATTATTTTGAGTTCTACATGGATTTACATATCTGGATATGGTTAATTATTTCAAAGGGATTATGATTCAAATGTTACCAATGTGGTAAGGGTTTTATGTTACAATATCTTTGATTATCGGGTATGTTTACAATTTTTCTTCTGATAATGAAAAATTCTATTATACCTTTGAATAAACTCATGAATTTTGTTAAATTATTTTTTATAATACATTTTCCCTTCATTTTCCTCTCTTTAATAACTAAAGATTCCAAAATAATTTTTTTAACGAAAATCAATTTTATTTCTCTCTTCGGTCGAGATCCATTCACTTTCATGCCCATGTTTTTAGAAAATTATTTTAAGAAATTTTTTAAAATTCTCCAATTATTTATTAAATTTTTTTGAGATTTTTTTTTATTTTTCGAAAACTGTTTCAATGGAATATTACTTTCTTTTTCTCATATTTGGTACTTTTGAATTTTTACCAAAAATCAGCAAGAAATATTAGTTTTGACATGTATGGAATGAACTTTATTTTCCACCATCATGACTGCTCAATGATTAAAATATTCCTTTACATGTTTGTAATGATATTTTTAGAGAAAATGTTTTTCTATTATTTTTTAAATTTTTATATTTTGTAGGTGTTATTTTATTTTGGAAATGATCTCTTCTTAATGAATGTTTTAATGATCATTTTATGGAATTTCCATTCATCAATGATAACAAATTTTTATGTTATTATGTTTTACTATGGATATGATCCAACGATTCCAACTATATTATTTCTCTATATAGTTTCTGATTATGGTGGAAATATGATTACCAAACCCATTTTTTTCCATTGGTAATTATATGGTGAAATGATGAAATGTTTATGAAACCAATTTATTTTCCATGGGTGATGCTATGATGAAATATATATGAAACCCAATTTCTTTTCGCAGGTTAGGATATGATGATTTTTAATGATCTTTTGGCACACATATGTATGAATTTTCACTATATTATGTGTGGGGAAGAATTATTTAACCCTCCTATTCATTGGGTAATGATGGATAAATCTTGAGTTAATTATGTTATGTGTAAACCTAATTTCATGTTCAAAATGTTTTGTGTTCTCTTTATTTCATGTCCATATGGTAATATGTGGACCTGGTTTCATGTCCCAAAATTTATGTGTAGACCTAGTTTCATTTTAATATGTTATTATGTGGACCTTGGATCTTGTCCATAAGTTTATGTGTGGACCTTCATTTATGTCCATATTGTTATTTGTGGACCTAGTTTCATGTCCATAAATTTATACATGGAACCAACATTCATGTCCATTAGATTATGCATGGAAATCGTTTTCATGTTCATATGTTTATATAAGGACCTAATTTCATGTCCTTAACTAAATGAGTAAACCTATTTCTATTTATACTTGTCTATAATGTTATAATATTATATTTTTCCCATATTCTTATGTTTATATAATGATTTCATGGCTAATGATCATATATTTCCTTTATGATTCATGTCTTATAAACTTTCAATATTTATTCCATGACTCAAATATTAGTATCTATGTTATTTATATTATTTTTTTTCAAATGTTAATTCATGTTATCATACGCTTATTATCATGTTATAACTAATTTAACATTCATATCACCCTTTTCTACCCTTACTAAGCATCTGAGTTCACCCTTTCTTATACTTCCTTTCCCCATGTTGCCAAGAAGGGGTTTAAGTAGGGAATATATATATATAGTACTAAACAGGAAGATTTATGTGGGATATTTTAAAGCTATTTCATGAAATAATAATATTTTACATCTCATATCCAAATACACTAGACCTATATGATCCTCCGACATGTATTTGTAAATTGTATTGACTATTTATCTAAAAATATATAATATTTATCTATGAAAATCAAGGGTGGTTGTAATATCCCCCTATATTATACCATATGACACACTAAAAAGAATAATTTTATAAATTTTTTTATTCCTATAATATCTCATATCAGGCATGTGAGGTCCTGGACCCACACCCTTGGGTCTGTTGTTAAAACATATACCTTCTATATGTGTATGATAATGAAAAATGTTATCCATACATAACCATTAATAATTTAAATATTATTAACAAATATTAATTCACTTATATACCTAATACCTTTTGGGTTTAGAGTTTTATAAGATAAGATAAAGCCTTTAACAAACAAAACCCATATCATACAAATTAAATTATAAATTTTCATACTAAACCAAATAACCCTTATTTAACAATAAGTCTTCCACATTACCCACAAAATTATCCACACCTGACACCTATCTAAACATGTCATATGTAATAGTATTATTTAAAACCTAGGGAAATGGAATCATGAGAAGGGTGAGATCAAACACTTAGAAAGGACTGATGTACAACATAATCAATCTTATAATAAATGAGCCCTGAATAATATGGTAGGAATTAAAAATAATAAAAAAAATCCATTTTACTACTATCATTATCATTTAATATATAAATTAATAACATAACAAAGTAAATAACTACATGGACAATAGTAACTAATTTTATAGTGATGGAATTCATTGTTATTGCCATTATAAACATACCACCAAGGCTTCTTACCAATATTTTATAAATAAATAGGTATGTTTTACAACAAATACCCAACTAGTTTTCTCATTAGACCTAAAAATGCATCAAGAAACTATATAATGTGTCCCTATAGGTTTCTAATTAAGTGTAATGTATTCATAAAATAAAATAATTAATAAACAACACAATATATAACCAACATGCCTTAGTAATTAATAAACATTCATATTGAAATAACAATTATAAATAATGCCAATATTTCCCTTGTAAATAAGTATAATAAATTTCTTGGTAACAACCCTTCAAATTGAAAATGTATACAGTATTAGGTATATGGTTAATTAAATACAAGAAATAAAAATATATAAATATTGTAAGTGATAAAGGATATATACAAGAAATTAAAATATATGGGCATGAAGGAGAAAAATAAATTCAAGAGAGATATGATGAGAGAAATATAATATAACACTTCTAAATAATGGTATGTAGAAACTACATATTTATAAGATAATCTAGAGGTTATTACATGAAATGCAACTCTTTAATAGATAGAACATTAAATGTTCAATAAAAACGGAAGAAATTTTGTTTTTTAAAAAAAATCTATAAATCTTTCGTAATATAATGGTATAATTAAAAACCAAATTCACTTTAAAATTTTTATTTCAAGGCATAAAATGACATTTGACCCCAAAATATTAAAACATATCCAAGTATTGAGACCATGAACATAAATGGAGTTAAAAATATGAAATTTTGAGTGATAGATAAAAATAAATATGTGTGTGGGTTGAAATTCCTTTGTTTTTTCTTTAAGAACATTAATTTTTATTTTTAAAGTGAAAAATTCGTAGAATAATTATAATAATATATTTGTTGAACAACAATTAAAAAAAATTGGAAGCTTGATAATGAATAACAATATAAAATTGGGAAATATTACTCAAGTGGTAAATGTTAAAAATGAGATTCCCTTAAAACTTTTGTAACAAAATTCAAAAATAAACTGTATGAACAATATAAAAAAATATTTTTTAATTTGGAAAATAAAATAAAATTAAAAAATTACTTTAAATAATCATTAAAGTAATTAGAATAGAATTATTTTAACTATATAAATAATATAAGCATGGATAGAAAAAATTCCAATTTGAAAATAAGAGATAAGGTTATGTTCACATATAAGAAACCATTTGGTTCAATTGTGAACCAATTGGATGTGAAATGTCAAGAAGACTAGTAAGCCCCAGTATCAGAACCCCCTTACCCCAAAGGTACTCCTCTTGAGCCGGTAATGAGATAAAAGAGATAATAATTCCTGAAGAACACCTCTAATAGGCCACATGTAGGTGACAATCACTGAGGGTATATCAAACACACAGATGGGAGGAATTACCCTCTAATAGAACACGAGGAAAAATAGATATGATAAATCAATAAAAAACTCATGATCAAGATAAATAAATCAAAATACTTGCATGTAATGTCATACAATTTAATAACTACGAAATAAACTATAAATAAAAAAAGGAAATCCTTAAAAGTGACCTCGAATCCAAAACAGCTCCTGAATAACACCACAAACTAAAAATAACTAACAAGATCACCAATCAGCTCTTGTGGGCCTCAGAATAGATTATATATATGTTGGGTGATCATAATAGGTATACATTGTATGATACACCTTGTATACTCTATTAAATAAGATACTGAAATTTTAATAAAACATGATTCATATACCCATGAAGATAACTATTCACTAAAACAGTATGTTATGTTCCTAACATCACCATAGATATCTCATCAAGTATATCATAGAATTAAAAAAAGATATATAGCATCATATAAAAGTGAAGGTACCCTATTAACACTTCCCAACTAGTTTTCTTCTTTACCACAATGTTTCACATCTTGAGCCACCTGTCTCCAAATAAAGTAATACTATTTGAAAACATTAAGGAAAATATAATGTAAAAAACCCATGAATCATATCCCTTAATCATAGAAATATATCACAAAAATCTCAAATCACCTCATCTAGTTATCAATATACCTTTTCCAGATAATAATCAAGCAGTTTTCAGGACACCCACATCTCATACACCCTGTATTATACCTCAAACCATCAAAATAGATACTCAAAATGCCTTTAATAATCCTTTGGATACTTTATATGTACAAACAAGTTTGTGAAATAATCATAGTAAATTATATCCTTTTATACATGAATTGATTAAAAGAAACCTACGTGCATATGAGCACATAATACTACTAGTAGAAGAGAGGGAGGAAAGAGCGTTAGTCATCCATCTGTTCCTCGCTAACCTGGATATTGGTGAAAATACCCTCCAAAGTCCACTAGTGTTTATCTCCCTACTGATATGGGTATTGAAGGAAATGAAATAACATAACATGGAAATATAAATATATATAACTCAAAAAATACACTATAGGAAACATCTTAGCCTTATACTGAACTAGAAATATCGTCACTCAGACACTCGAGGGAATCACTAAGGACTAGATATCCAATAATCACACAATAATTTCATGTGACTTTCAAATTAGTTCTTCTTTTAAAAAAAATGCATACATTAATTAATAATAGAATACCATTCACTCTTTTAATAAGTCTAGGTACTCCATGACTCATCCTATGCTACCATAAAAATATACATATTCATTATCAAGAAAGAATGAAGAAACAAGAAATCCTACCATCCAACAATTAATGACATATTCATTATCAAGAAATAATACTATATCAACATCAACAATGGTAAGGACAAGCTTCAACCCATTTTATCATCCCTAGATCCATCCTTGAAACCACCATGCTTATCACCCTCCATCCCACCCTCATAAGTACCAACTAATTCCATAAACCCAGGCCTCCCTAAACATATCTAAAAAAATAATAAGTTATCTCAGGTTCACATCAAATTTCATTACAAAGATTGCATATAGAGAAATTTTATAGATAATAATGCAGACAATAAATAACCATATGGGAATCTAGCCCCTAAAACCAAGGCAATTAGACATTACCATAAAATGAGTTCACATTGATCCAAAAATATTATTTTTCTCAAACAACCCATTCATTACCATCTAGAATTAACTGATTCAATTACCATTGGTTACAACCATAGGAAACCAATAGAATCAGCAATCAATATCATTAACATATATAAACATTATTTTAAGTATAGTTTCTAGGTTCATAAAACTATAAAAAATAATATTTTAAAATTAAACATGAATCTTTACTTATTTAGCTAAAAGTAATTTACATCTTTATAGTCATTATCTAATTTCCAAATTAAAAAACATAAAAAATAATCGTATAAATTTAAATAACACATGAGTTCTCCAAAGGTTTTAAACTTCCTCCAAGTAACATCATCCAATTTAACTAGATTAAATGATCCCTTTATTATGTGGCATGGATTTTTCTCCCCTCTTAAATTATAGTGATTCATGGGAGTTATCCTTTAAAAAAGAATCACATTTTTAGGTGAGGGGTTAGTAGATGTTGGTAATTCATGGGGTGGAAAAGGTTAGTAACAGAAAGGATAAAAAGATGAGGATTTCTAAAAATAAGAAATCATTAGAGATTTAGGATGGATTAATTGAACTTTCTCAGACATCATAAGAGTTATAAGATGATGATAATCCTACAATTTCATACCAAAATGGAAGGAATAAAGTAAATAAATGGTCCATTGATGTTTCTTATCATCCAGTTAATAAAGAGAATAAATATAAGGCTCAAAAAGATTAATTATATTTTTTAAAACCTATGATTACTATATTTGGTGGTATATGTATTTAGGTTAATAAACCTATCATGATTTACCTAAAAGGTATTAGAGATGGCATATAGAAAAATTATATTCCCTTAAATTAGAATATTCCCCCTTCATAGAAGTCCTCTATGGAAAACACACTAGTAGAATCAATGGATGGATATAACTATAAAGGATCTATAATGGATAAAGGTTGCAATTTTAACCACCCTGGGAGTGGAGAGTCTCTTGGACCCCTTGATGAACTTGTTCCTACTAGACCACCTAGTATGATCCTCCACATACACTACAAGGAAACAGTGATGGATGGTTATTTTAATATAAAACCTTCCAAGGAAGGCCACTTGTGGATGAGGGAAATATTTGTGTAATATGGAACCAAGAATAAAATTCATTATTTACTACATAGGCCCACACTTTACTTATGGGATTTAATGAATTGAATATCAGTATAGAGGAGTTCATTAAGACTTAGGATATGATAGCTTTCTTACATTAGGAGTTATTTCATGAGGATCATAAGTGGGATAAGATTCTTATCTTATGGAGTCCTATCTGGTAACAATATTCTAACACATTAATATTTTATTGTGTGGGGAATGCATTTCCTATTTGGGATTAATCTCATACCTAATCAATTTTTTCTATACCCTTAGTTATGGGTGAAATTTTTACTCTCCAAGAACTTATCCAGGTTTTGTTGGATTAGTGGTCACTTTTTTTTGGACTTAGTGGTAGCTACACTGCTTTTTATGGATTTTGGTATGGAGTAAAAAAACTTATTAAGGCATAAAAATTCATACAATCTCTATTTCTCATCATTACTATGAATCACCAACCTGCTGTAAGTTTTTTTGGTCATTTGTTTCTTTTCAGGTTGTATAAGGTTATGGAAGGGTCATTGTTTAGCTTCTCACATATCCTTTGGAAGTGATTTTTTTGAAATAATAGAATGGAGTGTTAGAATGTCTGACAAAAAAAGAAAAAAATATATGGCACACTATCTTGAAAAAATAGGCAATCATTATCATGTTACAAACACATTAGATCAATTCAAAAAACCCCATATTTATTATTTAATCTAGTTTAATATTCATTAAGGTTAATACCACCATTATCCAAAGGGAGAAACATTATAACATTATGATTTCACATAAAAAGAGAGAATAAATGAATCCCCTACCTCGAGGCTTTCAATGTTCCTAAAATGAGAATAGAACAAAAAAATAGATTCTGATCGAATCACCCATAAGGAAACTACATACCTCCAAGAATGTTTTCTCCACGAATAGACCGATCAACTTCAAATGAACTTCCTGAGAATAAAAGAGATCACCCACCAAATAATTACAATATATCAAGGGAGGAAACTAAGATAAATTGAGAAACCCATATGATAAAGAGGAAAAAAACACCTCAGTTCATCACATATTAATCATGACAATTCCAGAATCAGTTCCTTTTCAAAAAGGGTTAAAAACACCCTAAAATACCCTCTCTTTCAACTAGGATCTTGGAGGATTCATAGGATTATTTGAAAATACCAATGTGTAATTGGATTTATAAAAACACTGTCAGACACACATTCATGATGTGAATGTGTAATTCACATCATGAATGGATTGAGTTTTTAGACACATCAAAAAACACATCACTTGGATCTAATAAGCCAGGATTATTTCACATCATAAATATAATGTTTTCATCATGAGTTTTCATGGACAGCTTCATGGAATCCAATCTTTCACCTTTTGAGTTATGATCTGATGGTTTACATTCTGAATCACACCCTATAAACCACCCCTACTCAAGCGGTTAAAAACCCTCTTAGATCGTAAAATGGTCACTAACATGGTGAAATATAATTCACATCATGAATTCCTCTAGCTTCCAAATTTAACCTCTCAAAAGCCTCCAAACATGCTCTGAGCTTCCTCTATGTTTCTAAAACTTTGAAAACATGCAGTGGAATTAGATAAAAAGATCTAGGACCTTATATAAGATAACATTAAAATAGTTATCATCCTCATAAATTTTAAAAAAAACTACATAGAAGTTATATAATAAGGTTCATCTAAACAACCCCTTATAAGATACCTCTCAATACTATTTCTATAATATGTGCACAAATATCTCACTTAGGGAAAATTGTGCAAAACCATACAACACTCTCTAAAAGTAGATACCTCTCAAACATGGGAAAGGACAAAATTGAGAAATCAATTAATAAAAAACTATCTCATAATCTAGATAATATTTAACTATAATAGTAGTCATTATAAAACAATAATTGACAAGAAATTATATTGGGATACTTAGTGTGTGTATATAAAAAACATGTTTCCCAATTCAATTCTCTATAATACAGCATCACCACATTAAATAAACCATGTTAATATAATGAAAATAAAACACCTTATCTTGATGAATGATCCTCAAAGGTAGCATCATAATCGATGTTGATATCTCACTAATAGATGATGTGAAATTTGTCAAGAAGATATAATCAAAGAAAAAAATATTGAAATAAATCAAGATTCCAACACATTTCTGTTGGAAGTGATATCTAATACACATTTTCTCAAACATGATAAAACACCTCAAGAGGCCCAACAAACTGGGTTCAAAGCATACTGCCACAACCAAACCATCACTAAACATGTTGAGGATTTACCTTAAAGTTAACATGATCTTCAATGTCAAGCTCCAGAGGTCTTCTATTATGACTGACATTGGACTTATAAAAATCTTTCAATAACTTTATTTTATCACGAATCAGTTTAACCTCATCTATCATGCTATATACAAATTCTATCCCAATAATTTCTAATTATTCCACCCTTTTCTAGAATAATGGATAATAGGAATGTTGTCCATATAAATATTTAAACAGTGTAATAGCTATAGTGAAGTGAAAACTATTATTGTAAAAAATCAACCAAAGGTAGGTTCCTCATCAATAAACTTAAAACATTATTTACACAATCATGAAAAATGTCTTCAAGAGTCTGGGACCATGGTGTTCAATATTAACTTTCTATAAGACTCAACATTAACCCAGAAACTCATCTACTAAACACTTTATCCCAAGCCTCCAAAACTATCCTCTAAAATCATTGTGTATCTTTAACATGCCAGAAATTATTGCTAATTTTGTTCTATATAACTCACATAGAACCAAAACACGAGTCACACAATGAATAAAAAGAATACAATAAAATAGAAATAGGTTTTGTTCATCCATAAGACAACCATTAGGTGAATCCACACAGTAAACTCATTCTCTCCATACAACCACCTTTGAATCCCCCAGTTGGGAATCCTCCACCAATAAAACTAAAGATTAATACATCATCATCTGAAAAAGGAACCCTCTTCAAAAATCATCTACGATATAAAATAAAAAAAGGAGAGTAATTCCATAATACTCCATGAATATCCATACTCATTCACCAAATTCCTATGTGACTTCTTACATAGAAAATCAATTACAATATTTCCCTTCTCTAAGGAATATAAAATATTAAATCCATATTATAGAAAGAATTTGATCTACTATCATTGTCTCATGTTTATGTCACACTAGGGAAGAAATAACTTATGATCTTATTATCCTTGAAAACCATAAAATGTTTTTTTATTAGGTATTGTCACTAAAATTTCAAGGAAAACAGGACTGTTACCATGTAAGGATAATGGATGTCATAGTTCTATTCATAAGGACATAATTTCCATATACCATAAGAAAAAATTTCCCTTTACTACTTCCAGATCCTATTAAAGACATGATGTGAAGTTCCATAGAAAACCTCAAACTAAACACCCTATTCTAGAAAAATATATAATCGAGTGGTGGAAAAATGAATCTATTGGTATTTGAATTCATCCTAAAATGGGACAGTCCATAATAACCCTTGATCCTTTATAGTCATTTTTCATAGGGGATTTATATCTCAAGATAATTCATGTGTTAATCTCTTATAATATCTGATAATACTGAGTAAACTACACGGCGTTGTAACATTCTTGGGGCTTCCTAAGAAACAATTACCTCAATCCTTGAAGGATAATTGGATACACCATATTGTGAAATGACATTCCCCAATAAATAATCTTTATGATCCCAAAAATCACACTTTTATAGCTTACTAAATATATACTAATGATAAATAAATCTTAAAACATCTTAATGATACTCTATATTCTCCCACTAAAACATAGATTAAATAAGGATTTTTTTCATTTAAAGTCACCATGAACTAGCCTAGAAACTCTTAGAATACTACATTAATTGACACCAGGAAAACTACAGGAGAAATTTTTACACCAAACACCATTATAATTAACAAATGTTTTATATGACATAATCCAAAAGAAATCTTTGGTATATCCTGATATTTTACCAAAATATGAGGATATATCATTTATAGATCGATCTTTGAGAACCAACTATATACTCTCAACTGATCAATCATATCCTTAATAAATATAATAGGATATCTATTCATCATTTTTATCTGTTTCATGATTTTATAATCGATACAAAGACACAAAACATCATCATACCTTGTTGTAAAAAAACTGGGTCACCCTATGGTGACATTCTCAACTGAATAAAACCTCACAACAAGATATCATTGATTGAAAACTATAGCTCAAGTATCGTATAAGTATTTACTCTATATGGAGAAATCAAAAAATAGAGGCACATGACTATAGATTTATCTCGTATTTGATTTCCCATTGGGAATGTGACACCACAAACACCTCAAGAAATACATCGGGTTACACTTCCGTGAACCTAGGAATCACCATTGCCTAATCCTCCTAAAAAACTCATAGTCAACATTTCCATCAAGTAATAGAATTATGGAACATGCCTTCGATCCATCTGAGGGTCTCGATATCCAACGAACTTGGAAGACACTATGTCAGAATCATAGAACCCAACCTACCTCCAAATGTAATCCATGATATACTACACTAAATATAGCTAGTCCATTTTTAAAATGATTTTATATGTTTATATACACAAATAAAGGATGCGTCCATAAGAGGGGCATTACCCTGAAACTAGATCACAGTCTCGATATACTTTACACATATAAAATCAACTTCCTAATAGTGTAGTCAATTCTAAGGGAACTGGAATTCTCTGCAACTCAAGTCTGGAAGCATGGATTAGGGAAGGTGATATAAAGGTTTTCATAGTTTCTAATTCAAACAAAGCATAGACCCATGTAAAATACAAGTAATGAGTTCCTAAAACATTATCGGACTCACCTAGAATAGGAAACTCCAAGGCATGAAGTTAAACATGACCTAATTGATATCCTCTCCAAACCAGATGTCAACCACCTCCACATTTATTCTCTAGTCACTAAGGGTGAGGAGAATAATTGTGTTATCATCTAACTAAATATTGTTCTCTATACTAATCAAGAGTTAGATCATCGTGTTGCTACTGTCTCTGTTGAAACAGATCTAATGGAAGAACCAGAAGCATAGAACTTGACACACACTAACTACTAAGAAGGTTGTTCCCTCTCATTTTTGATGATAATGATATCTACAATAAAAAATGTGTCAAATCCCATGGTAGGGGCCTAATATCCACCCCACCCACCCCCCATAGAAATGCGATTATGAGGGTGGGACCTACCCTTAGTTGTCCAAAAACTCTTTATTCTAGGAAACTAGGAACCCTACACCTTGTATCTTCTATGAAAAAATTCCAAACAACTCCCCTATCCGGTGATTTCATCCTAGTCAATGTCTTCTTAACATCATCAACTCCAACTGGTACCATAATATATATTGGATGCTCAAACATGGTGAACTATCTCAAGATCTCTAGACAAAAATCCTCCTAAATTTTTTTTTTCACTAACCTCCTCATATCAAAATGGGTTCTAATAATACCATAGAAGGTTCCTAAAATGTATCTTAAATTTACTTATCTAATAAGTCCCCTGTCGAAGGGTAAAAATCTCTTGGTGACTATCCTCCTTCAAGGTTGAAGAAATAAAATCATCCCAAAACATATCTAAAAAATTCTCCCATGAGACAGTTGACTCCTCATGATCCACAAGAAATAAGAGACATCATAACCTTCTATACCCATAAAGCATCATCCCCTTCAATGAAACCCAGTGATCCTTCAAAACTCGGATCAAACTGAATTTTTTTTCCACCTCCTCCAATGAGTCCTCTATCATTGAATTTGAAATAGATCCCCCATATTACTACAGACTCTAGAAAAAAATATCAGAGTTTCCTCTTCTAAGTTTCATTTTCTTCGACCTAAACTCTATAGTGATCTAATGGATCATCCTTTAAAAATTATTCAGCATAACCTTGATAAGAACTTCAATCTAGAGTAAAACTTGCATAATACAAAAAATTAAGGACTCCTATACCAGAAATATTGAATATTAAATATTAGTTATTTATTTATTTAAGGTTCAAATTAAACATAAGGTATACCCATTTCAAACACTTGAACAAATAGTAATGATTCATGATCCTTACCTAGGTTTCAACCTCACAACCAATATCACTTCGATTGTAATGCTCAGTAATCTCAAAAATCCTTACATAGGATCACAGGTGGGCATAGATACCAATTTTCTATCTAATATACCTTTTATAACTGTTATTAATCTCAGCTGACCCAATTTTCACTAAGGGTGTATCATACACACAAATGGGAGTCATTACCATCTAAGATAACATGAGGAATGATAGAGAAGACAAAACCAACAAAAAAAACTTATGCGCAATATAAAATAATCCCAATACAATCATGTAATTTCATATAAATGGATAACTAAAAAAGAAACTAAAAGATCCAAAAATAAAATCCTTGATAGTGATCTCAATGACCAGAAGGTTCTTGAAGATTATTGTGATATTGAAATGTACATCCTAATAACCATCTAGCTCATAATGACCTAAAAATAGTTTATATATAACTAGGGTGAGAATAATAGGTATACTCAGAAGGATCCTCCCAGGAACCTATCATGTAAAATATAAAGAAAGAACACTAGATCTCAGTGAATAAATAGTTGATGTTTACTCATTACCTAAATGGGTATGCTAATTTACTAGCTTCACCATGGCACTCTCTCTAGGAATCACATAAAAGTAAAATATAATATCAAAAATGAAATATATGTAAAGGTACCTATATTCTTCTTCTTCCATGGTTTTCTTGTTTTTTCCCAATGTCTCACATCCTAGTCCATCTCTCTCTACAAATAATGTAATACTACCAGAAAACACCTACTATAATAGCCTAGGACCCGTAATCCTAAATCCTATACTGAAAACCCTAACATTAAATTTTTTGTTATGATGTCAATATTTGGGACCAAATTTTTCCATTAAAACCATAAAAAATCAAAAAACAAATTAGGATCATTTACATTTTTCAGGACCTTTTCGGTTTATATTTTTAGATAATTAGGAAAAACACTTAGTTTAAAAATTCACATTATCTTGGACTCATAAACCACATCTTGATAAAGTTTAACATTATCTCCCTTTATACCCATTTTTTTATTTCACATTTTGTAATCAATATAATCCTTATAAATTCCTTTATAGACATAAATCATTCAAAATTGTTCATTAAAATTATGTAAAATGAAAATAGAATAAGGGTGAGCTTAGATGGTTAGTAAGGGTAAACCTAAGCATTAACAATTAAATTTCATCAATGATTACAAGATTTCATAAGGGTATAATGAAATAATCAAAGTGAATGAGAGAGTCATAAAGGAAATCATACCCATCAAAACCTGGATCATCACAAACGGAAACAAGATAAACGAAACAGTCATCAGAATTAATAAACATGATCTATCTAAAAAATTATAAACCCATAAGAAGCATAAGAAAAAATGTATGTACATGGTATATCATTTTCACTTCACTATTACATTAATTCTTTGAAATGGAATAACTATATAGTCGAATTCCATAGCAAATTCATTAGAGGGCCATCACAAACCCACCAATTATAGGTATATCATGGGACTACCATTCATTGGTTTATCATGTAACCACATATCATTGGTTTATCATGTAACAACTAGTCATTGGTTTATAACATTACCACCCGTTACCTTTCCATGTACCATAACACATAAAATATTTCATTTCATAAAAACACATAGGAATAAACATTATCCAATTCATAAAATAATTATCCTATTGAAAAGAAATCAGCTGTAAAAATATATTTTAAACATTATTAATAGGTGGATAATAAATGGGCTCCATAACAATATCTTTGAAACAATATTAACCCCCTGAAAATAAATGGGTTCCATAAAAGTATCATTAGAAAATGTTTAACCAATGGAAAATAAATGGGTTCAAAAAAATATATTTGAAACATGAATAACCCATATAAAACAAATGGGTTCCATAATAATCTCTTTAGAACATTATTATCACATGGAAAATAATGGGTTCCATAACAATATAATTAGGATATAATAAACTCATGTAAAGGAAACTGGTTTCATAACTATATTATTGAAACAAACATAATTCATCCAAATTAAGAATTTGGAAGGTATCCATACAAAATATTATTGGTAGAGGATAAGTGATTATAATGGTTTTTGAAATTGTTGAATAGAAATTTACTTAAAATATAATAAAAACTTTCATGTGGAAAATAATCATTAAATATACCAAAGTGTCCCATACAAACATGAAACATTTTATTTATTTGTCACATTAAGGAGTAATATTAATAAACATAGAATATCATGAGAGTAAGTAGATTCATGATACATCATTTAAATTATATGTATATAAACCTCACAAAATTTGACATACATATAACGTAACAAATGTCTCAAAGAAGGAAACATTCGAGAAAATTAAATTACAACTTTGGTAACATTGAAGTTGTAATCCTCATGAAATATAGATCATAAAATATATATGTAAATACTCATAAATTTAATTATAATAATTATAAAATCATTTTTCAGAACTATATTGACCACACAACAAAAAATAAGTTGTTAATATGGCATATGTCTCACAGAAATAAATGTGAGACTAGAAATCACCTTACAATAGTGGTAACATTTGAATTAGAAACCCCAAAAGTAATAAAAAATAAATTAAATATTAAAATAACATGAATAAAAATAAATTCATGATCTAATATGTCAAAATGATTGTATATACACCCTGAAAATGATGTAAGTGTGGATTATGAAATTTATCTCATAGATTTTAAAAAGTGAGATAAAAATATCTTATAAGGATCGTATCATTGGATTGAGAATACATAAATGAAATAATTATGTGTGAAAAATGAAAATACATAAAATATATGTTTAAATTTAAAATATTATAATCAGAGGTCATTTCACACATATTTTTGGCATAACAAAACCGATGAAATATAATTTTAACCCAATGAATGAAAATTGAGATTAGAAATCCCTTACCTTGAGTCTTATTTTCCTTACTTGTACTTTATGTTACTGAATAATAAATGTGTGATATTTATTTATATTCTTAATATCCATTTCAAGTTAAATATTTCTTTTATTTCTCTTATAAAGAAGTTATATAAAATTAATTAATCAATAATGTTTAAGTTGGATGTTTTTTCCATATTTGTCTTATGTGTCCAAATTAACTTTTATAGGTCAACTATTGCCAATGAGGTCATTATTTAAATATCTATAGAATAAAAAATGACATAATTATCAAATTTTTATGTCAATCATATTTTTAAAATCATACATTAAATATGATTATAAAAAATAAGTAAAATTTATATTTCCATAATTACTATTATATCATAAATACAATATTACTTAATTATACAAACTTATATATTTCATTCTTGTGATGTGGTGATGAAAATAGAAAAATCACATTGCTTTGAGGATGCAGTAGTACACAAGTCCACAAATGTTGTTATCACTTTTTTAGTGTGTAAAATAGAAAGAATAAAATGATATAATATATTTAAAGATAGATAATTATGTCATGAATATCAAAAATATTTCATTAAATATCATATTTTTAAATATAACCATCCTCAATACATTTTATGTAAAGGGTTAATGTATCACATTGCTTTGAAGAGGCAGTAGTCCACACATCCACAAACTATGTTATCATATTTCTTCAAAGTGGAAAGTATGATGTTATTTTTAATATAATAATTAAATACATTATAATAAATTATTAGCATCATATAAAAAATTATTCCCACCATAATTCCCAACTATAGGAGGTGGTAAAGGAAAAAATTAATGACATCGTTTCGCAAGGCAGTAGTTCCTCAAACACGCGAATGATGATTTTTTTACCGATTTGATTGAAATGTGTATAGTTTTATCGTAGCCCAATTAAGTTAAATACACTAAGAGGGGGGTGGGGGTGAATCATGGTATGATAGATTAAAACAACATCCCTTTTGGATATTGTTTAATCGTTAAACAAAACACTCTTCTATTTTTCTCCCGTAGAAATATATGAATAGAAATGAAATCACGTACGAGACACAATGATTTTTAATTGGTTCACCTTCACCGGGACACATCCAATGAGCATAAAATAGAAATGTTATGATTTACCAAATTCACTAAGGATTACTACCATTAATTATGTTCGAGTAAGATCACTTCTATTGCAAGGCTCACTGCCTTTACAATGTTTAAGGTCAGCTCAATACTTTCCCAAGGGTCACTCCCTTTGTATTTTTCTCAGGATCTCTACTGGTTGAAAGGATCATTTTTTCCTCTTACTTTTATCACAACTCTAGAAAAGATCCAAACATAGTTTATGGACATGTAGTTACTTTAATTATTTCTAATTAATGTATCCTCAACTGTAAATAGATGATCTGTTGAAGTTCTTTCGGGGTTTCTCTTTCAATTCTATGAAAACACATAGATAGAACACATCCACTTTCTAGTAACCTGGAACAGACCTCTCTTTACTATAGACAGATCAGTCACCTCTTCTTTGGAAATATCTTCAATTGATTCCAAGTCTAACTTTCAATGTTTTGAATATATTAGTTAATAACCTCCTTTTATATGTATTGTCTAATGGGGAAGATACTCTACCTTCTTCTTTACATTCATAATTCAGATGTGGAGATGATACTATTCACCAGTAAATGTAATCACATATCTCCATGCACAATATTCAATTATAATACCCCTGTGTGAAACCCTAGGTTATAACCTCTTGCACGAGATCCTAGTGAGAACTTCTGGAAACTTTCACAAACCCTTGGAACCTTGCATAAACCTCAGGCACCTTGCACAATCCCTTATAACCTTGCATAATCCCCTGGAACCTTGCTTGAATCTCACCTTCACTATGAATCCCTATAATGAATGTTATTAACCATAAACCCCTAGTGTAAACCTATGTCACAGAGAACCCCTGGCGTGAACCCCTTGTTCAAACTTTGTGCAATTAAAACATTGTGAAAGTCTACTATCATGAGTCCACATTTTTTATTTTCGAAAGAACATAATTAGATAATGCACAAGACTTATGAGATGTCAATAACGTATACTTATTCTCTGCAAACCTCTATCTCGAGATCTCACCATGAGTATCCTCTCTGGATCAACTAAAAACTGATATTTTAATAAAAAATTATCAATCTTTATGGATATTCTTAGGGTATTTATAGGTGAGTATCCACCACATTAATTCCTCAAATCACAGACAATCATCCACCTAATTGGGATCACGTGCTCTGCAGGATTCAGGTGTCTGATCTGCTCATGAATTTTTTCAGATCTGGGTGTGATTCCTCTACCGACATCCATGATTTTCATGACTCCTCTATCATCATTTCCACATGGAAGTCCTCATACATGTCTAAAAAACTCTGTGATGCTTTCCCTTCAAGCTTGCACACTATCCAAATGACTCATATTGGTCAAGAGATACATCATAGAAAAATCAAGAAAAAAAACCTATACTTTTCTCATCCAAACTCGTATAATCTTTGACCTCTGTAAGATAACATAATGGGGATAAAAATATAGGAGTTGAGATGTGTTTTTGGTCACATTAAGACTTGAGATGCACCCCATGAGTCACTTGTGATATGTCCGCTGCAACACGCGAAGTCCAATAGATTATCAGCATTTGCATTCCGCATACTTTCATTTAGAATTCACACTGAGGAACGATTACTATTTACTCTTTGTAGAATATTTTTACATGATCCCCATAAACAATCACGAGTGTTGTGTAAGACCCATCCATGATATCCAAATAAAATCATGTGTGCTTCATGAGATATTTCCACTAGACCCAAAGCTATAATGCAATTAAAATTTTATTGTCTTCCAATGATTTTCATAACCCATGACAAGTTTCAAAGACAACTATGAGTGTCTTGTGTGATCACATTGTAGAATCACCTCAGCACTCACACTTTTTCTTAGAATCAAATTCAATCATGTTAAATCTTATGATTTTCAATGTTTTTGTCTTCCAATTATTATTTTTTGTCATCACGACTTCCAAAGTCAATTATGAGTGTCGCTCTAACTCTAACTTCCTTCTTTGACAACAAGCATTTTCAAACAAACTCAAACCTTTTCAATACAAACAATCAACCCAAGAGAACCATCATGAGGTATTTTAGGATATCAATCTCACCCTCTAGGTTTGATGAAAATCCTTCACATTTTGATACCACCTTAAAACATCATTAATCATCATTCAAAACATCACCTCTTTTGATTACGATAATAATAATGGATTTACATAACACACACTATAATCTCACATGAGTAATGTTGGGCATGAGAAACAACAGTATAATGAAATTTTCATCAATGAAACACTTCATTTTATTCTAAACCCACTCTTCTTATTTCTTCATGAACCTCAACACTCATGATATATAATATTTTATTTAACATTTCTAGTATCACCATATTTAAAGCTCCCCATACTTCGTTGCTCACCTTCTAAAATTCTTCCCTATTTTGATTAATACATTTCTCCATTTTCTATAACAATTTACCCCCTTTATCAATGACCCCAAAGGATACTTTGTTATGGTCTAATACAAGGTAAAGAACGCATATCATCATATTAGGGAAAATTACATCATACCTTGGGGAGAGGGAGTCCACATCCACACTTTTTCATTGAGGGGAGTTGAATGGGATCCAAGAGCCAGTCGATACTATTTGAATGCATCTTTGGGTAAGGCCCTTGTAAAAATTTATAAAACCTTTAGATTTATAGGCACATACTCCAATTTCACAAGCCCTTTCTCAGCATACTGCTTGATAAAATGATACTTCATTTCAATATGATTTTCCTTGATTGATTAACTATATTTTCCCTCTTATTTATAGAACATGAATTATCACAATAGATTTTGATCAGAGACTTCACATACACACCCTTATTATCAAGTTGGAACATGATCCATAGTAAATGTGTTCATGGTTGAGTGGTCTAAATGTATTCAGCTAATACAGTGCTCAATAAAATTAAATTAAGTTTCTTTGTCAACCTTGAAATACAAAAACTGCCATGATAGAATACACTTACAAAACATTTATTTTCTATCATCTACAGACCTAGCCCAATCTACATCTGTATAGCCCAAAAATATTTGCTGAGATTTGTCATTATAAAGAAAATAGAAATCCACCTTTCCTTTGATATTCCTAGTTATTTGATTCACTATAATCATTTTAGTTTCCTTGGTATTACATTGATATCGTGTTGCTTGACATGTTCCAAAAACAATATATGGTCTTGTCTCTGTTAAGTACAACAAGATTCCAATAATCTTTCTATATTCTATGACATTAACCACTTTTCCTTCATAATCCCATGAAAGCATCATCTAGGTAGCCACTACAGTCATCATAACCTTGAAATTATTCATTCCAAATCTTTTTTAATATTCATTGGAATATTTATATTGAGAAATGAATGTGACATTCTTCCCATGTGTCCCCTATAAACCAAGGAAAAACATCAGTTCACCAATCATTGACATTTATAACTCACTTATCATGAATGCCATGAATTGATTGCATATATATTTATCTGATCCACCAAATATTATATCATCGATATATACTAGTACCATCATCATTTCATTAATGTTATTGTTGTGATATAGATTGAAATAAACCCCCCCATGCTGAAAATTAAGCTTCTTTAAAAACTGATCTAGTCTGGAGTACCATTATCTCAATGCTTGCTTTATCCCATAAAGTACCTTTCTTATCTAAAAAACATTATTCTCATCTTCATGAATAAGAAAAATATATTGATGCTCAATATAAACATATTCTTCTAGAATCCCATTCAAAAATGTGAACTTGACATCCATCTAGAAACTGTAAATTTATTTTCACTACTATGGAAAAATATATTTGGGAGTACCCTTTACCAACTAATCATTATTTGTTTCAAATTACCATTCAATATCCATTAATCTTATTGTGAAAGACCCTTTGAAACCAATGACATTCTTATTTGTTGGCCTCGAAACAATAACTCATGTATGATTCTTCTCAATTTGGTCAAGCTCATCATTCATAGATAAGACCTCATTTTCATCTCTGTATACTTCTGGAAAATAATTTAAGATCCACCTGTGATGAGAATGATGCTTGATGTAGATTCTTCATTCACCTTGTATGCACTAGAGATGTTTGATCCCTGATTATTTCATTTTTATCAATTTCAGATCTTCTATTTGATGTTTGTGCATTAACTGTTTTTTTCATTATTTTCATTATCTGAATCTTCTTTTGAGTCAGCCTCTGAAACTAAAATATCCCCTAAATTTCTTACCTCTTTATAATTGTCCTCTTAATAATGATCTCGTATTTTCTGAATATTCTTCTCATTCTCTGTTTTAGTTACACCACATATTTCAACTACCTTCACCAGCCTCTAATTAAAGAATATACATTATTTTACTTACTTTGAGTATCCAAGAAATATCCCCTAATTTATAGGAGATTCAAACTTCCTATGTTTCACCTTATTGAGACCGAAACACATACATCTGAAGACTAAAAAGTACATCAAATTTGGATTCTTTCCACACTATATCTCATATAGAGTCTTCTATTCTTTTGGACATAATGAATCTCTATTTTATTTGAAGACTGATGTCATCATTACGTCTCCCAAAACTTCTCTGGAAGGTCTTTCTCAATGAGCATTATACTTGTGATGTTGTTGATAATTCAATTTCTTCTCTTAACCACTCCATTCTGTTGTGGAGTTATTACTTCAGAAACATGATGCTTTATCCCATGTTTCTCAATATAGTCCTCCACTTTTCTATTTGTGTACTCTATTCCATTAACCTTTTAGATCTTCATGATTTTTTTACTTAACATCCTCTTAACTTACCTTCGATAAGTTCTTATGAAAATGAACACCTAATACATCTGGGTGATGGTTGAAACTCATGCCATTTTTCTAAAATCATCAATGAAGAGATCATAACATCTCCTCCCATAAATATATCATGGGGAAATAGGTCTACTCCCATCAATGTAGACTAACTCAAGAATTTCTGTTGATTATTGTTCCTTTTCCTTATATGCCTTCTGAATGAACTTCCCTTGTTTAAAAGCATCACAAATATGAGAATGATCACATGAAATATCAGGGAGGTCTCGAGAAACATCACATTTTAAAAGATCTACCAAGGATTTTTGGATCATTTGGCCAAGGCATTTATTCCATAACTTTTTCTCTTTTCCCTTATACAGAAATAGCATATCTTATTCTCCACTCACAAGGTATAAGTTCCCTTTTCGTACGAATTCCTATTAAAAACATTTCACCGTATTTTTATTAATGTCGCATAATTTCTATGAAAAGATTATGGCATGTCCTGATATGCATAGTTAACTGACACTAAGAAAGTTGTGACTTAGACCTTCCAAAAATAAGACACCAGTACATCTCATGTCTCTTCCCCCAAACAGGGATTTCCCTAACCCAAAAATCCTCAATCCTTCATCATTACCAATTATTATGATAAAATCCTTATCTTACTTTATTCGGATCACTAACTCCTTATTTTCTATCATATGAGACGTGAAACCACTATTAAGGATCCATATTCCAGTGCAATTTGATTCTTTAAAAGAAATATCTTCCACCATTTCCTGTTCATATGTATTCTTTTTTATCCATGTTTTTTACTTTATACTGAGTACAAATTGATGATCTTGATCTTCATTAAATTATTATAGACCATATTCATCTTATAGTGATGTAAATCTATTTTTCATATTCATCTCATTTGATGATACATTTATCTACTTGTTGTGATGAAATTCAGTCTGTATCAACACATTCCTTTGCAAGGTTGATAAGAAATATCATTCCATGTGTCTAAATCCCCCAAACTTAAAATAGTGACCCTAAAATGATGAAATAGAATATTGAGCTCTGTATGGCTGCCTCTGTGGACTTTTTATCCTTCGGTACCCTTAGGAAATAAAACATACATTTTGTTAGTGTCTAATTTTTCTACAATTATAACATCTCATGCTAAGATAATTCCTTTGTAGAAATGTTACACTTTTAGTTCACCCTTGGTTTTTTTAAATTTTTTTATCATGATTCATGCAAAAATAAATCTTCAATCATGGAGTGATTGATTGTGGTATAACTTCAACAATTACTTCTTTCTTTTATCGATCAAGCCCCATACTAATAGTATTATTCTATTCAATCATTTTACATTCCTAAAACACTTTTGTCTTCTTTACTATAACTCTGAATTCCAATTTATATTTTATTTCATATTTGTGTCCTACTTTTCTGGATTTAAGAGTTTCTATTGATCTTTAAATCTCCGTCTCATAATGAAAAATTCCACTTTATTTATATGATATGCTTTATTTTATCTTTTCCAGTGTTAGTCAAAACATCAATTTCAATTTTCTATTCTTCAATTTTGATCTTATACTCACCAATATTTTCATATCTCTCTATCATTAAATATTTCATTTTTTTAATATTTTCATTTTGCTCAGACTTCTTTTCTCCCTTCTTTTCTATATAAAGTTTGTAATCACAAATCACTTTGTTGGCATTCTTCGTTGTTTCACTCTAAACATCTATTTACTCAATTGTAGATTCTAATTCAAGTTGCAGGCCAACTCGTCCTTCATCTTTTTCTTCATCACTGTCACTTTCTTCCCTTTTCTAAGAGCTCCCAACAACATCCACCATAGCATCTTTTTAATGATCCTTGCATTCCTCTAACTATTTAGCCTCATATTCTTATGAACATTCATATTCTTTGTAAATAATATTCTTCTTTTTAAAGTAATGTTTCTTAAAATATGTCTGACCATTCACATAGGCTGAATATTTATTCTTGGGAATTTCCACTTCATCCTTATCATCATCTTGAAACTTCTTAGGGAACCTCACTTCAAGATGTCCAACCATTCCATATCAAAATCATGTAAGTGGGATTTTTATTTTGAACAACCCTTATAATTTTCATAAATTTGTTGAAAGCAATGCCAAGACCTCATCTATATCATCTTATTCGTACCCATATTCAATAGTTCGTTTCTTTATAGCTATCAATTAAACTTCTATTTAATTTTTATTCTCCACATAATCATTATCATCAATTATCATCTCATATGAAACAAGAGTACTATGTAGTATTTCTAATGTCATCTCTTTAGGTCACTATCTTAGAATACAAAAACATTTGGATTGAATTGATGTGGAAGTCCACTCAAGATTCACCTGATAATCTTTAAATCTTCAATAATTTCTCTATGACCACGCATGTGTTCCACAACCACGTTCACCCTATCAAATAATGGTTCAAAAAATCATTTTGGTTCATTTTTATATCCATATACATGTTCCACATAACCTACAGCTTTCTCTCTCTGACATTTAAATCACCTTCATATATATTCAATTTCCTTTCCCACATAACATGTTATTTCATGCATGAAATCACCATAATATAAACTGATTGGGATAGGTCTTCTCTTAAGGAATTAATTACTTTGGAGTCGACATCCTATTTTCTATGATCAGCTTATGATAAAGAACCACTATCAATGCTGGCCAAAATTCCATGCATCACTCTTGAAAATACATTCATTAACAAATATATAAAGTAGTGTGGCATTCAATTCCTCAAAAACTTAATGTTATTCCAATAGAAGATTGGAATCCCTTTGTGATTGAAAGCCAAAATTTATATTACAAAGATTGAACCACTAAATTTAAACATTTCACTCTGATACCAAATGTTAGCCAAATTAGGTTAAATACTATCAGGGGATGAATCAGGGTATGAAAGGTTAAAAAAACATCCACCTTGGATTTTATTTCGTCATTAAATAAAACACTCTTCTCTCTTCCTCCCATACCAATATGTGAACAGAAATGAAATCATGCACGATACACGGTGATTATTACTTGGTTCACCCTTAGAGGTCTATATCCAAGGAGAATACAACATGAATGTGTCGATTGTACAAAATTCACTAAATCTCACTGCCAATTATGATTTTTGGGCGATGTCACTTTTATGCCCAGGCTCAATACCATTACAATGTTTAGGTCAAGATCACTTATTTCCCAAGGGTCACTCCCTATGTATTCTTCTCTAACTCACTATCGGTGGAAAGGATCACTATCTTCCTCTTCCTTTTATCTCTTCTCTGAAAAGGATCCACACAAATTTTATAGACAAGTTAGTCCCTTCATTATTGTTAAATAATGACTCCCAACCTATATGTAGATTCTATCTTGCATCTCTTTCTAGGTTTCTCCTTCACTCCAATGGAAATACCTAGATGAAATACTTAAACTTTCAAGAAAACTATAGCAGACTTATCTATACTATAGACACATCAATCACCTCTACTTTGGAAAGATCTTCAGGTGATGCCATGTCTTACTTTCAGTACTTTGAATGTATCAGTGAATAACCTCCTGTTGTAGGTGTTTCCAAATGTTGCAGATCCTCTACCATCTTCTTTACAATTAGAATTCAGATATGGAAATGATACTATTCGAAGAGAAATGTATGGTAATTTATTTAAGATAAATATTCTAGTATGATACCCTTATGCTAGACCATATAACATAACCACTTGCATGATATCCTTGTGTGAAACTCTAACATATTTTGTGATCCCCTACCACCTTGCATGAACCCATGACACCTTGCACAAACCCCTGGAACCTTACAAGAAACATCTAGCACCTTGCATGAATCTCACCTTCATTGTGAACCCCTAACACGAACCATAATTATCACGATCCCCTGGTGAGAACCTGCATCATCGGTAACCCCTGGCTTGAACCTTTGTTCACTCTCTCCATTAGTCCCACTCTGCTCAAGTCTACTATCACGACTCTACTTTCACTCTGTGTGTGAAAACTTGTTCAGATCATGCGCAAGACTTACATGATGTCAATCACATATACATCTTCTCGGTGAACCTATATACTGAGATCTCACTACAAGTCTATTCTCCATATGAACTTTATATCAGTATTTTATGAAAAACTTCATCAATATTTAATGATAGATCTCGGGGTATTTATAGGCAAGTGTCTACTAGTATAATTCCACAAATTGGGAAAATCATCCACATAATTATGGTCATTTTCTCCGCAAGAGCCATGTGTGTGATCTACACCTGATTTTGATGAGATCCGAGAAAAGATACTATTTCAACTTTCATGCTTTTTTGATTCCTTGATTAGCCTTTCCACACATAAATCCTTATGTATGTACACAAAACATCATAGTTCTTTCCCTTCAATAATGAAAACTGTTTGTATGGCCCATATTGGTCATGTGTTACATCATCAAGAACTCATGTAAAAACCCAAGACATTTCTTATACAAACAATCATGATCTCTGGCCTTTGTAAGATAACAGAATGGGGATAAAATGGAGGAGGTGAGAGGTGTTCATGGTCATTGTAGGACATGTGACACACCCCGGGAGAACTTCGTGACATGTATTCCATAACACATGATGTCCCTTATATTTTCAGAATTTTCACTCCACAACCCTTTATTCATAATTATCTATCTCTATCATGAGTCATATTTACCTTTGGCACAAGATCAGGGCATGAGCTCCATAAATAATCATGAGTGTTGCGCAAGACCCCACTGTGAACTACCCAAACAATCACATTTCCTTCATGAGATTTTACAACTAGATCCAATTTCAATCACAGACAATCATTCTATTTACAATTTTATTTTCTTCCAATTCCTTTCATGACCCATCAGGAGTTTCAAAGGAAACTATGATTGTAACATATAATCACATTGAAGAATCACCTTAGCACTCACACTTCTCCTTGGACTAGAATTCAATCACGCACAATATTTTTATTTTGAGTGTTGCTTTCTTCTGATTCTTTTTGTGAGTCATCACACGTTCCAACTTCAACTATGAGTGTCAAGCTAACTCTTCATTACTTCTTTCACAACCAGCCTTTGTTAACAACCTCAAACGTTTTCCACAAACACAATCAACCCAGAATAACCATAATGAGAGGGTTTTTTTCTAAAAACATGTATAAAACCCTTAACATATAAAAATATTAGAATATTTTGGATACTATTTTTATTACCTAATTAGGGAATAATAATAGTTGTATGAGTGTTTAAGGAAATAAAACTAAAGTGATCATTGAATAATGTTACCTATTTTTCAGGTAACTCCTTTTGGTGGTATACCAAGGGACTTCATTGAATTTATTTGTGCAAACGTTAATCTTATAGGATGGGAGGTGGGTTTTTTGAAATTTATTTGGGTATGGTTGGGAAGATCCTAATGGTATTGATTTGTGTAAAGTGAGGGTGAGTGAGAGTTTCTTTTTATAGTGGAGGAGGAGTGGTATTCTTGTAAATAGAAAAAGGTAAGCTCTTCTAGTAGATCTCCATTACATCATAAGACTGCAATAATGAACCAAATTATATAAAATTTGGGATATGGTCTAATAATGGAAATAAAATGGATTTTGTACTTGTTTCTCAGTCATTTGACCACTTATGATTAAGGTCTAACTACTAAGTAACAACAGTTTTTTACCTTAACTGTTGTAATTAACATTAATTTCCTTCACGAATCATTTTGGTCAGTAACTAAGATCTTATTAATAGAAATTATAAGTAAATCATTAAAAATAAGTAATCCATTTTTCCAAATTCCAATCATAGAAGTCGAAGAACTTAATTTATAATTAATCCTGCTGGCGGGTTGAGATTACGAGTTTTTCACGATTGAAGTTAAAAAGTTTGAAATGTTTCTATATCTAATTTCACTATGATATTAATTATAATTAAATAATTTTTTTTAACCTAAATAAAATTTATCTAATTTTACTTTAAAACCAATTTAAAATTTAATTTAACATTAATATTATTTAGAAAAAAACTTATTTTCTAATAAAAATGTGATGTCATTAACAATTAATCAAAATTTGAATGTTCTCAGAAAAATATCAAAAATCCACCCAAAGTAAATTTTGATATTACACTTTCAAAAAATAATATTATATTTACAATTAAAATTTATAAATGTTTCAAAAATATTTAAATAATTTCTTCTATTAAATGGTGAAAAACTGCCTTTTAGGAAAATACACTCTTCTAATTTTTAAAATTTGATTTATTATTACTTTAATATAATAAAAATTATCGGATTAATTTAAAAACATTTTAGGAAATATATCAAATATAATTTTCATTAATATCATTCAATAATAGTGATCTATTTAACTTGTAAAGATAAAATATCATTATGGCTATATAAATTGTTTTTCATAAAAACACATCATTTATATTCAATTGGTTTTTATTACCAATTATAATTAATTGGACACTAAATGAGTTATTATATAATCATGTGTAAACCATATATTCCTAATGTAGTAAAATATACTCATTCCTACTATACGAATTTTCAGGTGAAGACTATTATATCAAATAAATAACATTAATTATATCTTGTTCTCTTGTAAGACTCGGCCTTGTGTGTAACACAATTTATTAAAGAAACACAATGTTACATGAAACACATGGTAAACATGGTGTTACATACAATGAAAGATTAAATTTGAATTTTTTCAAATATAAGATATCAAAGAATTTAAATTAATTTTTGAGAATATATTTCTTAAAATGTCAGGACGTTACATCCTACCCCCCTTAAAATGGATTTATCCCTAGAAATTTATCTTGGTTATAAAAGAATTAACATTTTTATAATTTCACCATTGAAACTCATAACCTAAAAAGGGTTAATAAAACATCCTCTTAAAAAGGGATTGTGGTAAACATAAAGGTCACCAACAGTTACGCATAACTAAGATTCCACATAAGGGGAACATGGGTGAGAATAGAGGAAAATCCTAAATAATTATATAGAGTTGATCAGGTCATTGATAATAAAAAAGTGCATGATCAATGTAAAGTTATGGTCCTAAAAAAGATAAATTGGTGATGATAAAAAATACCACCATTTCATAATAATTAAAGGTACTTGGATGCAATTTTTTTAGGATCCTTTTCCTATAGTTAAATAATTCTATTACCATTTATACCAAGTGAAAAAGAAAAATAAAATATACTTTATGATTATAATTTAATCCTTTAATAAATTTATACAAACAATATTATCTTTTTACCTAAATGAAGAGTATTCAAGATCAATTTGTAATCCCTTAAGCACTAGAATAAAATTTTAAAGACCACATAACCAGAAAAGGGATATTCAAATCATTACACATATCTTTAGACAATACCCAAAACCAAAATGGTTAGAACAAGGTAAAATAATTCAAGAAAATAGTAAACCTTCAAAAGATACAAGAATATTCAAAATTAAATAATAATACCTGAAGTTCAAAAACATATTCTACAACTAACTATCCTTAAAATTCTCCAAATATTTACAGAAAATGTTTGAAACCTAAAGATCAGAAGGATTATATTGTATATTATTCCAATATAAATCAACCATTATTCCTCATATAAAATCCCATATGTTATTGAAATAAGTATAATATTATCCTATAAATATTTTAATACTTTTTGGATCAGTATAATGAAAGTTTTACTTATTCAAATAATTGTATGCTCAAAAGGATATCTTTCAAGAGGGGGTGAATAGAAAGGTGAATATGATTTTTAACATTAAATTATAAATATAGGGGAATTGAACCCTTGTAGAAACAATAAATAGAATAGTTATCAAGTATAAATATGAATTATAAACTACTAAATAATAAACCGATTTAACCATTATATAATTGAGTCTATAACCCAAACTAGAGGCATCCATTAATTTATACATATACGTACGTTTGTCTTCCCTTACTAGGGTAGCCCTAGATATGAAGATTAGAATTTTTTTGTCTTCCTATCCCTAGAATCTATTGGTATGAATATTGGATTCACTATCTACATAGCCCCTATAGCACTAGATAAAAAGAATATATTCTATGTATACCAATATATGGTAGCCCTCGATACGAAGATAAAATTATTTTTGTTCCCATCACTAGAATCCCTCGATCATAACCACATGAAAGAAATATATTACAATGAAAATTTTCTAAAGGAGACAACTTGACAATGTTTCCTTATAACTAAAAAACTATAAAATAATTACAAAGAATGGTGACAAGACGTTCATGCTATGAAATCTCTAGAGATCTCAAAAAATGATATAAATAAAAACTCTAGTAACAATGTATAAACTACCACCTGATATATATCAGATCCAAAGACTTTAAATGGCCTATTATTTATAAGAATATTCATGAAGGTCATATTTCTATCCAAATGGTCATATATCTCCGAGTTTTTCTTAATGACATAGAGACCTGTAACATCAAGAGGTCTATTGTAAATCATTGTCTGATGTCATATTGGTCTACACTATTATAGTGTAAAAAAGGATTCCTTATATTAGAAATATGTTTTACATATTACAATTATGAACATAAGACATTCTGATGAACTTCCTCATTGTAGTCATTATGATGACCTTTATGAGTATATGTCTGATTTTTATCGGTGTCAGTATCAGTCTGATGGTTGAGAAATTGTTAGTATGATAGAAAAATAAAAATTCTGATATTGGAGCTGATGAAGGTGAATCTGATATATTTTGGACACATACTCATTACGATAATCGTAAACAATAATGTTATTTTATATTCATGAATAATTTTAAAATTATTCTAACTATGGTAAAATAATAGGTTTTCTACAAAAAACATTTTAAAATAATTTGAACATAAAAAGTTAGTAAAATATGTTTTTAAGATAGTGTTTATAATTTAAAAAAAGGAATGGAAAATTAATAAGTATAACTCTGGATCCACCAATATCACCCTTTTTGGGATATCACAAACTCAAAAAATTAAATGAAAAATAAATTTGAAAAATTTACAATCCATTTTATTTTATCACATCATATTCATAGTTAAAAATTTAAACATTGACTCCCCTTGAGTTTATATATTTTCTAAATATGATGGATAGAATGATGTTAAAAACAGCAAACTCCCCATTATGTTAATATCTTCCTCGAAAGATCATATTATCCCCATTAAAATAAAAATCTCCTCATTTATCAAGATTTTTCCCCCTTTGAAAAAAATTATCCCTTTAATAATAAATAATACTGCATAAGGATTTCACCCCTTAAAGATATATATCCCCAAATAAAAATTTCTTCCCCATTGTAAATTACAAAAAATAATAGGGAAAATTCAAGATCTAGTTAAAATGGTAGAGAAATAAAACAAAATAGGAAACAATACAATAAATTAACAAATCATCCACAAAACAATGGAAGAACATTCATCTAATTGGAATTGGGAAAACATTATAATTGTCGTACTAAAGTAAAAAGGGTGATTAAGTCATTAATTAGAGTAAATGTTTTAGAAACAACTATTACAACAATAGTTCAACAAAAAATCATTCTTCATTTATCAATATTTTCACAAAATATTACATTTTCCTAAAATAATTTCGGTCCTTCTCAAGATTCGCAACCATCTCTTATTTAATTTTAATTTTATCAAAAAATTATTTTTTCTGGTTCCTCAATATAATTTTTACAATTGATAATATTTTATTTTGTTTATCTCGAAGTGCATATATCAGTTTTTTCATTTCGGTTAATTTACATCCTCATTTCGGCTATTAGTTGAATATTTGAAGTGTTCCACCAAACTATCTTTTCGATCCATGTCTTTTGATAGATTATTAAAGGATACCACTAATTCATTCTTGTTACTTTTCAAATAATTAAAATTATCATCATGTAACTTGATATAATCATTAATTTGTAGTGACCATTTCACTATTTTATTACATGCCTTTTGTGCTCTTGAGAAATTTATTGAAGAGATTTAAAGTATTCTTCAATCAGAATAAATTTTTCAATTAATGCCTTTATTTATTTTGATTTTCCATTTAGACTATCATTCTATAGCTATCCTCTTGCTTAATGTCTTGAAAATTAATGAATTTTTCCTTCAAGTATTCTTAAAGCATGATCAATATAGACAAAACCATCTAGAGAAATAGTTGTTTTTGAGTTCGATTATTCTTACTAAATCTAAGGAGAGTTTATTCTTTTTATTTCAACATCATATTTTCCTTTTCCTTTAACAAAATTTCAAACAAATTTATCATCTTACTTATCATCATTAATTTATATGACATCTACATCATGAATCTTAGGTTTATCATCAACCTTTTTCATTGAATTCAATTCTCTTTGAACATTATTTAATGATGACTTTGCCTCTCGTTCTGATGAATATTCATCCTACTCAAAACTTCTATATTTTTATTTTGATGGGTTTTTATGGACATTCTGATGAGTATTCTAATTAAAATTCCATTTAAAACTTAACATATTGTTTTTCTTACTGATCGTCTGCATCTTCATTCTCATTTTATTCAACTTCATCATTTTCCGTTTCTTCAAGATCCACCTAAAAACTTCTTAATATTCACAATTTTCTTCTTATTTATCTCCTTATTTCTCTTATTTTCAATATATTTATACTTATTCTTCTTTTCCTTATTTAATCTTCCCTTCAACTTCATCATCAACAAATTTATCAAGATTCTCCTCGAGCAATATGGATGTTATTAAATTTTCTTTTCCCGTTGGTGTTGGTTCTGATTCCGATTGTTTTTCTTAAATAGGTGGCACCCGTTATTCTTCAACAAGATTTCTTTTTATATTATCAATGATAGAATTAAAATCCATACATAACATATATTTTTCCTCAATAACTAATATGGAATATGGGTTTTCCTGATCGACGTGGTAAGTCGGAGGAACAACATTCCTAGAGGCTATCTCAACACCTTTCAAACGATTTTCAAAATGATCGGAATCGATTGATCTCTAGTTTTTTATTTTTTATCATTTATTATTTTTATATATTATAGGAATAATTAATTTTCTCAGATTTAGTCCTAGTAGGATCATGTAAAATATGAGTATCTCCTGGTTTCTTTTTTGGTTCTTTTTCATCCACACTTCAAAAACATCATCTGGAACATTCATATGTTTCTTCTTCTTCTTTGGTGGGTCGGGGTCTCAAACTTCTTTTTATTATTCTTCTTTTCTTTCTAAACATTCCCCTAAGTCTGATATTTTAAATAGGTTCCACCAACATTCTCTATTATCTTATTAGGCATGCTATCAAAAAAATCTCTTCATATTCATTGTATCATCACGGATGAATAAAATCATTTCCATATTTGGATTTTATTTTTTAGTAATCATGAAATACTTTATGAACTCAACCACTAAATTTCGTTCTATATCAAGAAAAATGATGATCATTGACGTGATATATCTCATCTGGATGTTACTGATGGTAAGAAAGATGAATCTGATCACATCCATCATCTTCAAGTCCACTAAAAAGTACAATATGAAGATATCTTAAACATTAATTGTATCTCAATCACTCTTAATAAATATTAGAAACCTTTGTATCCATAGGTAGATTACACAATTCTATGGTTTTGAGATGGGAAACCTTATAAACCTCTTCATAATGGTCAAACAATAAATCTTCTACCTTATTCTTATTAAATGATCCAAGTTCATCTAGAAGTTTATATGAGTGACAAAAATATTCCCCTTATGAGGGTAATCCTACTAGAACCACAAATTTTCTAAAATATGAATTTTATCATTTCCCATTCATAAGAAAAATAAAAAATTTCCATTCCATCTTCGTTGAAAATTTTAATTAAGGCATAAAAATATCAAACAATATGATTATAAAATATATTGAAATATTTTCCAGTATTTTTACACACACTGATTCCTATTTTTTCAATTATATTAGATTATTTAATCAGGAATTTATTTTTTCATAGAAAACCATTTTTATTAACATTTTGTTGAAAATAAACCATTTCGTGTAATCTTTGTCTTAATCCATCATTTTGAAACTAAGACCTTTGAATCAGGCATAAAGGTAATATTTTGGACGAGGCAACATAAAATGTGCAATAAGTTGGGATAAAAATAGCTAAACAACCAATTTCGGATATGGGGTTCACATTATATAGGCACTCAGGTGTTGGTTCTTCTTCTTTAATGAAATTTGACATTTGAGATTCAAAACAAACTGATATGATAGTTAAAACGTAATTGAAAAAAGTTTTAAGGACTTTTTAACTCTCAAAGTTTTAAATATTTTATCATATATAGAATGAATATAATTACAATAACCATAAATGTTTTTTAAAAAAATAAGTTTTTATAAAAACAAAAATTATTACAATAACAATGATAAACATTAGTAATGAAATGGGGAAAAAATAAAATAATGGAAGAGTAAATTTTCGAGTTGGAAAGATATATAAGTAGGATTACCTAGATTTTATTTATTTTTTTAAAATAACTTATTATGATTTTTTATAATATTTAACATGATATTTTTTGTACGAAAACAAATTTCAATAGATTTTAAAAAAAATTATGTACAATGGTTTAAGAAGTAAAACTTAAAATGAAGTTTTTAAATAAAAACACATTATTAAAACCTTTTCGAATCCAAAAGGTTTTTAATGAATTTTGTGTCTAGAATTTTTATAACTATTTTAGAGTCTATAAAACAATTATCTCCAAGCTTTTTATAAAAATACCGATTCTAGAAAACTGAATATGTAAAATATTTTAGAAATTATAAAATTTTATAAAACTAATTTTTTTTAAATGACATAAAAAATTTTTACTACCCCTTTGTAAAGAATTAGACATTATTTTAGACATTATTTTTATAACTAAATTCTTATCCTCACTAGTATTACTCTTGTAATTATTTTTTTCAAAACAAGTTTGTTGAATTGTTTTCCCTAAAACTAATTTTTCAAAATCATTAGAAATAGTTCCCTTTTCAGAAATAGTCTCATAAAGATATTTAGAATGATATAATTTTTATTTTTAAGAAAAAAAATTATTGAATTATCCTTATCATGTTTTTATTTATCATTTTAATATTTTTTTACATTTTTTAATATTTTCTTTTTCATGAAATTCAAAAAATCCTGAAACTTCTTCATATGAAGGGAGAGTATTATCTTCTACTAAATAAGATTATTCATCAGAAGATTTTGAGTCCTTATCATTAGAATAATTAGAATTTAAATACATATTAGTGAGGTTTTCAGCAGTTCATACCTTATCTATTAAACAACAATTTACAAAGCATATGTTTCCAAAAAGACCTATGTTTCTATGTCCAGAACATTCATTCTCAGTAGGACATTCTGAAGAGTCACCTCCACTGGCACTCCATGTTTCAGTAGCCTTTAATAATTTCTTACCCCCAATATTTATAATATCTGTTGGAATTCCTTTTTAAATTATTTGTTATCATGTCTTTCCTCATTAGTTTTAAACAATCTGGTCAGGTGGGTGTAGATTTCATACATTCATAACAGGTATCTTCATCAATATTATCACTTTTTTCCTTATAAACATTAATACAATGATATTTAAAATCATTCTTTCTGAGAATTGGAGTTATCCTTATGGAAATTTTTTCAAACTCTTATTTAGAATATTTATATGTACTTGAATTCGGCTGAACAACTATTTTCTTCTTCATTAAAGATTTAAAACATTATATGGAGATTTTACATTTGGTGGTAAGGTTAATGCCATATAAAAGGAAAAGGAGCCATTTTTATTTTCTCTTTCTTTGCATATCTTTTTAGTTTACCCTAATATAGAAAATTGTTTCAAATGAGATCATCCTAGGTAAGAGTATCTGAATTTATATCCTCATCAAAAACAATTCTATTAAACTCTCTTTCATTAGGCATTAAATCTATTATTTTCTCCACATGAATTTCATCATTTAATTTTTTTTTCTCCAATAGAATGTAAACTATTAATGATTATCCTGAATCTCTGATGCATCATACAAACTGATTCACATAGAAGAAAATAAATATCCTGATAATCTAAACATAAATATGCAAATCAAGTCACAACAAATTTGGAAGTATCAAAATGTGTAACTTAAACTTTTTCCAGATACTATTTGTAGCTTCAAAATAATAAATTTGAATATATTTTTTTCTTTTCTTATAAAATAACAAAGTATTTCTAACTCAATTATTTAGATGATATTTATGTTTCTATTTATGAGTAAAGGAAGTAACTTCCTTATAATAAATTTTATAACCACCAAAAAATATAAAAAAGTTATCAACCCCTATGTTGATAACAACAGTCTTCATCCTATATCATCAATACTCATAGTCAACACCATCAAAGATAGGTGGTATATTCGGATTTAGTTTTTCAATTGAACCAACATTCTAAATGTCCATCTTTAAACTCGTGTATTCTTTTCCAAAAAACATGTTACTTTATCAAAAGTTTTATAAAAAAATATTATAACAATACTAAACAAAACATATAATAGTAATGAAAAAAATCTCAACAAGTATTTTAATAGTAGAAACATTCTATGAAACCAATTGTTTGATCAGTATATAGAAGGGTATACTAGTTAGGATTTCAATAATATTCTCATTATGCTCACATAAAATAGGCTTGAATTATATTTTTAAAAAAATTAGGTTAAAATAATTAAACTAAATAAATCATAATCCATTTTAAATAGGTTTATTGGTATCAACCTTTAGTATGATAAACTATGTCACAAAATCAAAACTGAACAATAGTCTCATTAAATTAGAGTGGATTATCAGAATCACTTTGGATCTAATTAATAATAGTATGAAAATAATAATCATGATACATACGATTAAACAGAGTTTTTTATCATAATGAAGGAAGTGATGATAAAACAAACTGAATTGAAAGGTGAATATGATGTTTCACTTTCTATTATAAATGTACCAGAATTAAGCACTTGTAAATACCTTTAATAAAAATAGAAATTAATTATAAGAATGTATTATAATCTATTACAAGAACAAACCTTTTTAACCTTAGGAGAAATGTAGTATATAACCCAGACTAAATGTATCTATTGTTTTATACATATAAAAAGTATGTATTTAATTGTAAGGGAATCCCTCCATATGATGATCAGAATGGCTCTACCTTCCTATCCATGAATAACCTTGATATGAAGATCAGATTATCTAGGTACCTAGCCCTAATATCTCTTGATACAGAGATCAGATTCTCAATCTTCCAATCCCTGGTAGTCCTTGATATGAATATTGGATTCTATATCTTTCTATACCTGGAATAGGTTGATTATATCCACATATTAGATTTAGATTAAAATAAAAATTCTCATAAGGATACAGAAAGAAATTCTCTCCTTAGAACTATAAAACTCTTAAATTATTTCAAAGACTAGAACAAAACATTCATGTTATGAAATCTCTAGGGATCTCACATAATGAGAAATATAAAAAATGTAATAGAAAATTAAAAACTTTTAACATCTATGCATCAGCTCCAAACTATTCAAATGACTTGGTATTTATAGGCATCATTCCCACAGTCATATTTCTCTCCCAATTGTCTTATTTCTCCATGTTTTTTTAAAATGAATGGGATGCCTTTCACACTTAAATGGATCTATTACAACTAGTTGTCCAACATTGTATTGTTTTACACCATTACAATATAAAACATATTCATTACATCAAAAATAAGTTTTATATATTTCAATTATAAACATAATTTAGTATGAGGAACTTCCATAGGATAGTAAATACGATAACCTTTATTAGAATCAGTATGATGTCTATCAATACTGGTATCAGTACAATGTTTAATAATTTTTTAATATGATATAAAAGACATAAATTATAACACCTGATAAGTTAATGGTAAATGTGATATATTTTGACAAAAACTTATTACGATAATAATAATAAATAATGTTAATTTATATTCATGAATACATTAAACGTTATTATAAGTATGGTAAAATAATATTTATTCTAAAAAACGTTCAAAAACACCATTTCATAAAAATTTAATAAAATATTATTTTATGAAAGTGTTTGTGATTTCTATAACAAAAGGAAATAAGAAGTAAGAATTATAAATTTTCACCCAAATATACTAACCCGGACATCTCATAATCCAGTGGTTGGTGTTACACCCATGTCATCCTTTTGCTGTGGATTGAATCCCCACATCCTTACCAGATGTGGTGGTTTATCACCCAGCCTTCGGGTTTTCAAATTTTATCTTTAATACTAAAAAATAAATCCTCCATCAAAAAATTATTTTGATCCTAGGGGTTACAAATACCTCAACATAAAAATGTACCTAAAAATATCGTTGATATCCTCAAAATTATCCCAACTTAAAAGCCTCAAGTAGGGTGTATAAGAATTTGAACATATGATCAACCTTAATATTGTAAACTAATGAAGGTATGCATAATTATTAATATAAACAGATATAAAAACATACTAATCTCCAAATTAATATAAACTAGAAATTGTTACCAACTATAATATCACATGACCCTCACTCTAGAATCTTATGATGAAATCCATAACATTAAATTTTTTATATGATGCTGATAATTGTGAACCAATTTTTTCCATCAAACCCATTCAAAATCATAAAAAATATTGGGATCATTTACATTCTAGTGGAACTTTTAGATTTAGAGTTTTAGAGAATTATGACAAACTCCTACATAAATAATTCACATAAACTTGGACTTATAAATATATGGTTCATAAAGTTTGACATCATCTTCCGTTATAACCAAATTTCTTATTTCATATTTGGTTATCAACATAATCCTCCTAAAATCCTAGGTATAGATAAAAGTTTCAACATAATTCTTTAAAACATGAGGAAAAGGAATCATAATAACGGTGATCTTAGATGCTCGTTAAGTGTAAACAGAAGCATTAATAATTAAATGTCACCAATGAGCATACGAGTGTATAAGGGTATGATTACATAACAAAAGTACATGAGAAAATCATAAAGGAAATCATACCCATCAAAACCTATATTATCCAAAATGGAAATATGGACAAAGAAATATTCCTAATAATCAATAATAATAATCTATGTGACCACTTTCTCGATCATTAGAGACATTATACACTGATTTCAAGCATAAGGAAAACAAGTACATACTTGGGACATGATAGAGAAAATATTTTCAATTAATTTATATTTAATATCATTGTTTTAAACCCACAAAAGTGTTCCTCTAAGATAAATTGTTTATTTTTTATAATATTGGTGTTATTTTGAGCTAAATACTAAAAATCAGTCATTTTGGATTTTAATAGTTTTAAATTATTTTTGTGGTTTCACCATAACATTATCTACACTAATCAAAATTGAAAAATTATCTCTTTTCCAGATTCTACACATCTATTGCATCATTTAGTATTTTTGGACTAAAATCTTAATCGACCATATGGAAGCTCACAAGAAGCTCATAAGTGGGAGAAAGAAAACTATTTGTAGTTCTGCCTAGTTTTGGTGTGGAATTCCTAATTCATTCATGGTGGGCCCAAATGTTGTGATATTTAGGGGCTGGACGCACAAGGATTTTTGGAGAATCTTTAATGAATGAAGGGAAACGTGAATTGGTTGTTTAAGGGGTCATTTAATCATGCTAATCCGGAGGTTTTCGATTTGGCGATTCTGACTGGACAGAATAAATACTCAATGTAAGAAGGCCATAACTCTCAGAATACAAGTCCAAATCCACTGAGATTTTGAGGAGACACGTCCAACATAATTATGAACAATTTTCAATAAGGTATAAATTCGTAAATATGTCATTTAATGGGGATAAAACGCATCAACATCTCGGGGACAAATTCTGGCTATAAAAGGAGGAGAGCTCCACCCTCTCAAATCATCCCATTCTCGATCCCATTCCCTCTGGGACACCAAGAAAGAGAACTTTTCAGCTTCCCCTTTTATTTATTTTTTTAATAGTTTTTAATGTCTTTTTCTTCCCCTTTCAACTCTATTACCCTTCACATGGAAGGGTAAAACCATTGAGTGATCGGGGAAGGGGGAGTTTCACTTTTGTAATGTCGGAGTTTTGTGCTTAAATTTAAAATCCTCTTTTTCTTTTGAATGACTTATATTATCAAAGTTTCCCAATTATATTAATGTGATCTTGTTTTGAGTTTGGTGTATTCATTATTAATACCTTTGGTAAAAGACTTTTAATCTCACTCCGCCTAGTGAAATTTGTCTCGATCGAGCAGATTGTGTTAGGTGGTGAGAGTCTAGCGATCGTTGGTACGTTTGTGAAACTATTAAAATTTTTCTAGAGTTATAAGAAGGAAAAATTCCCGATCGGGACTTTCCTTAGTTGTTTAGGGATTTTTTTACAAACTTTCACGCACATAGGAGTGAGTCTCACTAGTTTCTTAAACCAAGGGTGATTAATAACTCGATCGAGGAGTTATTCATTTGTTATTCGAATGGAAGAGAGAGAATATGATCTTTATTACTATGATGACATTGGAAAAGTGAATCCTACCCGGACCCCATCACTCTCTTCATCCATTAGTGTTTGAATTTTCTTGTTATTTATTGCTTTATTTTTCAACCTAAACAATTTCAAAAACAACCTTTTCTTCTTTCTTAAATTCAAGTGACAAACATAATTGTTTTGCACTCCTCTTCATGATACATTCTAGGGTTAATCACTAGACTACACTTAGGAAATTTAAAATTTGTTTTTCCACGCCATACGATAGGACTGCTTCAAACTTGGTGTCATTGCTGGGGAGGTAGTGCCACAGACTAATTGTAAATATTTGAATATTTCAATTTTAAAAAAATTAAATAATAATTGTTTTTTCATTTTGTTTTCAAATGATTATTTCTTTAATTCATGGAACAATTACCCACCAGTGCGAGACCCAATTATTGAATCACATTGGTCTATAGAGTATAAAGTTTTTTTACTGGCTAAACAAATTCGGGGAGCTCAAATCCAAATCATCACAGAGGATGAATTCAAGGATCTCATTGAAAACCTTAAAGAGAACCTCGAATACCCAGTGTTGGAGGGATTGGATAGAGAATTAATTGAACTTCAGGAGTCTTTTCCAGAATTTTATCATGAAATGATCAAAGATAAACACGATGAAGAGTAATTTCACACGGATCTTGAAGCCCAATTAGAAAGAATTAGTCAAACAGTTCAATACCTCGAGACCACAATATAGTGGATAGCGGAACAAGTACATGCATCCAAGGGTCAACAACTGGAGCCAAAACAAGAACTAGAACTAGAAAAATTAATGGAATAAGTATCCCCACAAATCCTTCAAGTTGAAGAACACATAGAGGCCTTGAGGAAATTAAAAGAAGATCCATTGAGCCCAACTCGATCATTTTTTAGGAGTTTGAGGAAGAATATTTATCCATTGAAATGCATATGGGAGACAAAAAAGATCTAGATAACATCTGGAATGAGTGTGAGGCATTTCTTGATCCAACTAATCCTCATAATGTAGAAGATTCCACAACATTGGCAGAAGAAACCAACCAAGAAGTGGAATTTAAAGAGAAGATAGAGGATTCTGGCTACCTACCTCTTTCTAGGGAAATTCAACTCCAAGAGACACCTCCCATTGAAGAAGAAATTGAGGCCAAACAAGCTCAGGGAATAAATCTTTTCATAAACTCTTTATCTTTTGATTTTGTTGAAACTAAATTTATTATTTCCTCCCCTTCTTTTAATTTTTCAGATTCATCTAACACATGAATTTCCTTGGAAAAAGATGATGAAAATTAAGAGTCATCCATGGAAGAACATCTAGAGCTCCCCATACCTATTGAACTTTTAATGGAGGGAGTACATGAGAAGATCAAAGTGAATGTTTTGGAGGAAAATGATACACAAGCTACTTACATTGAAAGGGAAGAATTTGATATTGATTCTTAATGCTTTAATTTTTTTCAAATAGGATTAAACGCTAACATTCCCTTTGATTTTTCCCCAGATGTATCATACCTTTAGCAACCACTGGAGAATAAAGAAGATGTTGTTCATGTAGAACCCAAGAAAGAGGAGGACTCATTCATTGTCCTAACCCCACCATGAATGTTGTATCTCATTACAAAGATGGTGGACTTGGTGCATTTTATCGGTGGAGACCTCAAGAAAAAGAAGTAATTTCATCCTAGAAAGAAGAATTTTTGTTGGTTCATGAGAAAGAATCCTCACCCACCATCAGATTGGGGATAACCGATTAGAACTGCCCCTCTGGAGGCAGTCAAAACCCAGGGCCCACATGGGGGATTAAACCATGTTTTATCCTTCTATTCTTATCATATTTGTTTTTCATTTCTTTCAATAAATATCTTATGTTTTCTTTTGTTCTTTTATTTGTAGTTTTTCAGAGTGCAACACTTAAGAGGTTAACTCAATGTTGCACTGCGAATAAATCAGGTCGTACCACTCCTTCAAAATTTCTTGCTGTTGTAATTCAATCAGAAATCTACTTACATGTTAAATCCACTTGAATGCATTGAGGACACTGCATCATTTAAGTGTGGGGGAGGGAACCTTTTTTGTTTAGGATTTTCATTTTGTGTTTGTTTTTCAAAAAAACATTAAAAAAATTAAAAAAAATTGTGTTTTCAAATTTTTTGTGTGTTTATTTTTTTTAGTTTTTGGTGTTTTTTTGAAACTTTTGAGCTTAAATGATTATCATTTCCTTTTTTGAAACCCATTTCAATGAGTAAACCAATTTATTCCATGAAACTGAGCTTAAATGAATGCTAAAATGACTTTTTCTCGAGTTTAAATATTTTGGAATTTCATGAAAAGTACAACAATTTTTGAAATCCACGCCATATTTCACTGTCTATATCTTTGAAATCACTTTCCTGTGATTCTTCTGAACCATTTTTGTCATATTATTTTATTTCACCTCATTTCTTGAGAGAACCAGACCATGCCTGCTTTAACCAGAATTTGATTTATTCCTTTGAAAATTTGAGGGTTTGGGGTACGTGTGTTTTAAATGATTGAAGAATTTATTTTGTTTGAAGACCCCTTTTAGAAATAATCCTTTTCATTATGGCCCACATTTACATTTATCCTTCATTGTATCCCCTAGTAGCCATCAATTTCCTATTAGGTTAGCCACATTACAAGCCAATTTTCCCTATCCTCCCTACTCTTAAAGTGAAATTTCATGATCTAGTTGAACTTTAAGTGTGGGGGAAGATATCTTATGGTGTACTACCTCATTTGGTGATACTTTTGGTGGAATATAAAAAGTTGAAGAGTTGATGTTCCTACTGAATATTTCATTTTGTTAAAATCTGTTCCTTTCTGTAACTTTCATGATAAGAGTAGTTGTGCCTTTTGGAGCTTTCAATGTAAAAAAAAGAAAGTTGTGCCTATCTGGAGATTTCAAGAAAAACCATGTTTGAAAAGATTGAAATGTTTGCTACTAAAATCCTGAGCTGATTGAAGGATGATAGAGCTGTGTTTCTACAAAGGGGAAGATAAGGAGACCATACTTGAGTGAAAATTAGAATCTTGCAATTTTGCTTCAAAAAGAGCCAAGCCCTCCTTTTTCAGCCTCATGATTTTTAACATCTAAATCCTACCAACTGAAATCCACAAAATAACCCTTAAAAGACCTCATGAGAAACAAATGTCCTTGACTCACATCGGGTGGAGAAGTAGAAATTTATCTATCCTATGGTTACTCTTGTGTGAGTTTGGATGAGAAAAGCCTTGTTCAACATTTAAAATTGTGAGATGAGAGAAATTTCATGTGAGGCAGGTGTTTTGTGTGCATGAGATAAGAAATGAATTGGAAATATAGTAAAATATAAAATGGAGAACTTGAAATAATTTTTTTTGATGAGCCATGATATATTTTTGTTTTCTTGGAATTGATTTGGTAGATCTCATTGATATGTGTTTAGGATTTGATTTGATTTAATATTTACTTGTCCAGGAGTCCAAGTGCTAGGTGTGTGGAAATTCATACAGAAAATATTTTCAATTAATTTATATTGAATATCATTGTTTTAAATCCACAAAAGTTTTCCTCTAAGATAAATTGTTTCATTTTTATGATATTGGTGTTATTTTGAGCTGAATAGTAAAAATTGGCCATTTTGGATTTTTAACAGTTTTAAATTATTTCTGTAGTTTGGCCATATCATTATCTACACTGATCGAAATTTCAAAATTATTTCTCTTAAAGATTCTAAACATCCAGTTCTTCATTTACTATTTTTGGACTAAAAGCTGAATTGGCCATATGGAAGCTCAAAAAAAGCTCCCAAGTGGGGGAAAGAAAACTGTTTGCAGTTCTTCCCAGTTTTGGTGTGGGCTTCCGAAATCATTCATGGTGGGCCCTAGTGTTGTGATATTTGGTGGCAGGAGGTGTAAGGAGTTTTGGATAATCTTTAATGAATAAAGGGTCATGTTAATTGGCCTTTTAAGGGGTCATTTAATCACACTAATCCGGAGGTTTGCGATTTGGCGACTCTGACTGGATAGAATAAATGCTCAGTGTAAAACGGCCATAACTATCGGAATACATGTCCAAATCCACTGAGATTTTGAGGGGACACGTCCAAGATAATTATGAACAACATTCAAGAAGAGAGTAATGCGTGAAGATGTAATATAATGGGGCTAAAACGTGTCAACATCCAGGTGACAAATTCTGGATATAAAAGGAGGAGAGCTCCACCCTCTCAAATCATCCCATTCTCTATCCCATTCCCTCCGGGACACCAAGAAGGAGAACTTTTCAGATTCCTATTTTATTTATTTTCTTTTTCATAGTTTTTTAATGTCTTTTTCTTCCCCTTTAAATTCTATTACTCTTCACATGGAGGGGTAAAACATTTGAGTGATCGGGGAAGGGGGAATTTCACTTTTGTAATGTCGGAGTTTTGTGCTTAAATTTAAAATCCTCTTTTTCTTTTGAATGACTTGTATTATCACTGTTTCCCAATTATCTTAAAGCAATCATGTTTTGAGTTTTGTTTATTCATTGTTAGTAGCTTTTTTTAAAGACTTTTAATCTCCCTCCTCCTTGTGTAATTTGTCTCGATCGAGCAGATTGTGTTAGGTGGTGAGTGTCTAGAAATCGTTGGCACATGTGTGAAACTATTAAACTTTTTCTAGAGTTATAAGAAGCAACAATTCCTGATCTGGAATTTCCTTAGTTCTTTAAGAATTGTTTATGAACTTTCACGCACATAGGAGTGAGTCTCATTTGTTTCTTAAACCAAGGGTGATTAATAACTCAATCAAGGAGTTATTCCTTTGTTATTCAAAAAATGAGAGGGAATATGATCTTTATTACTATGATGACATTGAAAAAGTGAATCCTACCCTGACCCCATCACTCTCTTCATCCATTAGTGTTCGACTTTTCTTGTTATTTCATACTTTATTTTTCAACCTAAACAACTTCAAAAACAACCTTTTCTTCCTTCATAAATTCAAGTGAAAAACATAATTGTTGTGCACTCCTCTTTGGGAGACTTCCTAGGGTTAATCACTAGACTACACTTAGAAAATTTTAAAAAAAATTGCCACGCCCTACGACAGACGTGCGTCAGGACATCATTTTCACTTCACTCTTAAATTCCCTATTTTAAATGGAATCACCATAGAGTAAAATTCCATACTCAATGCATTGGGGGACTATAATGGACCCACCTATCATTGGTCAATCATGAAACCACACTTCATTAGTTTATCATGTAACCACCCTTCATTGGTTTATAATTCAACCACCCTCATTGGTTTATATTACAACCAGTAGTCAATTTTACAAGTACTATAACACATTAAATCTTGCATTTAAAAAACCTCACAACTAAACCATTATGCATTTCAAAAGATGATTAACCCATAGAAAATAAAAAATTTCTAAAATAATCTATTTGAAACATGATTAACCTATGGAAGATAAATGGGTTCAATAAAAATATCTTTGAAAAATGATTGACCCATAGAAAATAAATGGGTTCAATAAAAATCTTTATAGAATGTGATTATCCCATGGAAAATAAATGAATTCCATAAAAAACTCTTTTAAACATGATTAACCCATGTAAAATAAATTGGTTCTGCAAAAATATCATTTAAATAATATTAAATCATGTCAATGAAATGGGTTCTATAAAAATTTCATTAGGACATAATCAACCCGTGCAAAATAAATGGATTTCATAACTTCAACTTTCAAAAAATAATAATCCATAAAAATAAAGAATGAGGATGGTGTCAATAAAAATATATCCAATGCTGAATAAGTGTATAAAATGATTTATGACATTTATGAATGTAAATTTCCGTAAAAATCATTAAAACATTCATGAAGAACATAATCCTTAAACATTCCAAAGAGTCGCATACCACCTCAAAACATTTGAATTATAATACCCCTGAATGAGTAGCATTAAATGAACATATATTTTCACTAAAATAATTAGATTCATGATAAATCATCTGATATGAAAAGTATATACACCTCATAAAATAAGATAGGCATATAATATAACAAACATCATAAAGAAATAAACTTGTGGCAAAATTCCATTACCACTTCTGAAACATTGAAATCATAAACCCCATGAAAATTAGATCATAAAATGAATATGTAAATTCCCATAAATTAAATTAATATAATTATAAAATCGTTCATGGGTATTATATAGATAAAATAATAAAAATAAGTGGTGAATATGGAATAACTATCATAGAAATAAAAGTTAGACTAGAAATCCCCTTACAACTATAGTAATATTTGAATTGGAATCCCCAAAAGTAATCATAATTAAATTAAATATTTACATACTAGGAAGAAAAATTAATTCATGATATAATATATCAAAATTTATGTATATACCGTATAAAAAATAAATAATTAGTGAATATGAAATTTATCTCACATATGTAAAAAGTTAGATGAAAACCCCTTACATGGATCATATCATTGGAATGAGAATAAATCAATAAAATACTTTTATGGTAAAAATGTAAATACACAACAAAAATGTGTAAATAACGAATAATATAATTATAGGTCATTTAATATATATTCTTTTCATAACATAACCAATGAAATATAATTTTTAATCCAATTAATTGAAATATAGTTAAGAAACAACTTACCTTGAGTATGATTTTTCATGCTTGTACTATAATTTTCAGAGTGATAAACTTATGTTCATTATTTAATTTTTTTTAATATCCTTTTATAAGTTTATTATATGTTTTATTTCACTTATAAACAAGTTATTTACAAATACATAATCAATAATGATTTAGGTCTATGTTTAGACCCTATTCAGTTTATGTGTCAAAACTAACTTTCATAGGTCAACTATGGAAAATGAGGTCATATTTTAAAATAACCTTAAATATAACAATAAAAATAAATAGAAATTTTTTACATATATCACACTTTAAAAAATAAACATGAAATATGGATATGAAAAACGAACCAACATTACGATCAAAGAGATGGTAGGTTGTATGCATGCATGCCTACTATTCCCATTTTTCAACAATCATTATAGAAATATGGTAAGTAAAATTATTTTTTCAAGAATGATAATTATATATAAAATAATGTATTATAAATTTTATATAATTATATATATCATTATTGTGATGTGGTGATGAAAAAGGAAGAATCCCATCACTTTGAAGAGGTTGTAGTCCACGCATCCACAAGCAGTGTTATCATATTCTCAGAAAATGGAAAGAAATAAAGTTTGAGTTTTATAATTGTTAAAATGGTATTAATAATTTATAAATATCATATATATAATATAAAAATAATATTTCTACATGAATTATGAACCATAATAGGTGGTAATGGAAAAGAACAAACATCATCATTTCGTGAGGTCATAGTTTACTCTACACATGAAGTGTGATTTAGTTTTCCATTTTTTGGAAGTCAGTGTAGATTTTTGTAAAAATGTACCATAAAAATATTATTATATTTATGATACTAGTTTTATTATATTATCATAGAATAAAAATAATTTTAGTGGTGGAGAAAGAAATAAAAAAACTGGTTGTTGAATAATGCTACCTCTTTTTTCGGTAAGGCTTTTGGGTTTACACCAAAGGACTTCCTTGGATTACTTTGTTCCCAAATTAAGGCTTCTATAATGATATTAGGGATGTTGGGAGATTATTTTGGAAGGGTTTAGACAATACAAAAGGTCATGATAGGTTTTAATTTGGGGGAGGTTGATTGTATTTGTATAGTGGAGGAGTGGCATTCTTGTCAATATAAAAAGGTAAACACTATTGGGAGATCCCCTTTACATCATGTGACTATAATAAAAAAACAATTGTATAAAAGGTTTTATATGGTATAATCATGTCCATAAAATGGAATTTTTATATTTTTGTAGGTTATTTAGCCACTTAATATTAAATGATAACTAATAAGTAGACACATTATTTTACTTTAATCGCTGTAATTAATTTTAGTTTATTTCACTAATGTTTTTGGTAAAATATTAATTTTACCATATTAAAAATTAAAAATTATTATTATTATTGATATTTAATCCATTTTTTCAAATTTAAATCTTTTAATTTGCTGAAATTAATTTAAATTTAATCCCATGTACGGGACGAGATAGTGGGTATTTGAACACAAATGTTCAAAACATTGAAATGATTTTATATCTAATTTTTTTGTTAAAGTGAAAAAATGATTAAATTTTTTTAAATGAAATAAAATTCAGCTAATTATACTTTAAAACTAATTTAAAATATAATTTAAAAAAATAAATATTTTAGGGAAAAGGAATTTTTCAATTATAATTCGATGTCATTTACTGTTCGTCAAAATATGAAAGTTCTCAGAACAATTGATACAAATTACCAAAATTAAATTTTTTTATTATGTTTTCAAAAAATAATTTTATTTTGTAAAAAAAAATTATAAATATGGTAAATTTTATTTTTAAATCATGTTTTCAATTAAAATGTGGAAAACTTCCTTTTAGAAAAATACAACCTTTCAGTGATAAGAGTTGGATTTGTTCTTACATTACACCAATAAAACTTATCTGATGAATTTAGAAACATTTGATTAAATATATAAAACATATATTTTATTAATATCATTTAATAATATTGAATAATTTAATTTATTAAGATAAGACATGTTTGTCGGCAGAAAAGTGTGTTCCATAAAAACTAATCCTTCATATTCAATTGGTTTTTATTTACATTTATAATTAATTGGTAACAAAATGATTAATTTTATAAACATATGTAAACCATACATTCATAATCTTGATAATAATATTTATTCATACCTTTCCAATAATTATTTGATAACTAGTATGCTAAATAAATAATATTAATAGTCTATTGTTGTCTAGTACGACTCAACCTTGCGTGTAGCACAAGTTATCAAACAAACTCAATGTTATATGCATCACAATAAAAAATTTATGTTACATGAAATAAAAGATAAACAATTAATTGTATATAACAAACAATATCAATGAATATAAATTAATTTTTGAAATATATATTTCTTAAAATCTCAAGATGTTACACCTAGGAAACTGTAACATAACATGAACCTCATGTATCAGACCATCCCATCATAAAAACATATCATCAACCCTTTGAATATTATAATATCATCGTCAACATCCCATATTTTGATAGTAACTAAGTATTTTTTTAGGATCCAACAAAATCTTGTTTTTCATGTATTATACCTCCACCCATTATAACATATACATGACATGCCTATAATAATCCATAGGATACTAAACTATATTTAAAATTGTGTGATATAACCACAATAAATTAAAAACCTCTTTACATATATAGGGTAAAATAACCCACCATGTGTACCAGTATATAATACTACTAGGAGGAGAGGGTAAGGAAATATGGTATAATGAGCTATCCATTACTCACCGACCTAGATTATGGGGAATACGCCCTACAGAGGCCACTATTATTAGATGCCTTACTGACATGGTTGGGGTAGCATATCAAATCATATAACATAAAAAATTATAAGTATCTCAAAAACCACACTATGGGAAATATATTAGCCTTATATTGAACTCCAACTATCATCTCTTAGATACTTGACTTCCACATCTAAGAACTAGATATCCTTTGAGAACACAAGCATTTTAAGAGAAGTTAAATTTATTATTTCTTTTAAAAAAAATTCATTTACTTTAAAAAAAACTATTTCAAAAGACTACTATGAATAATTAAATATCATCAAAGGATCCTAAATATTATCATCCTTTAGAATTTCATTAATCCTCCAAAACCATAGGTTAAATTATTTTACATTAACAATATCATTCATTAATTTTAGTTACTGTAGGAATCAACCTAAGCTACCATAAAAGATTCATAAAACCATTCATTGCAAGATATTTTGAGCAGTTGGTAATTGAAAGAATAAATATGAAACTCAGCCATAGAGAATTTAGAAGAGATTCATTATCATGTAATAATCACATATTTCATCACAATAATAATGTGTAAGCCTAACTTCAACTTCTTCCATCATTCATGGTGATATCCATAACACCACTATGCCTATCACCATCCAACATGCCATCAGAAATTCCAACTGCTTCAACAAACCCAAGCCTCCATTAACACATCATTCCAAACCATCAACCATCTCAGGCTCTCATCCCATCACATCATAGGTATCACATCTAGAATAATCACTTATATCAGAAAGAATAAAAAAATATCTAGCATGGCATGTGGTCAATAAACCCAAGGCACCCATCCTTTATAATCAAATTGGCTTACTTTTCCCCAATCAATTATTGATATAAATTAACCAATTCATTACCATCATAAATTATGAAATTAATTTATCATTGGTTACTACCATAGGAAACATAAGGAATCAACTATCAATGACTACAATATATGTAAACATACATTAAGAATAACTTCATGTTTTATCAAATTATAAGAAATTATAGTTTCAAATTAAACATTGCTCTGTAATTCATTATTGATTATTAATTAATAGGTTTAGATTTCTTATACAATTTCCATGTAACATGTTAAACCATAGAATAAATATAAATGAAAATTATCTAGCAAAAAGAAGAGAAAAACTATAATTACATTAGAAAAACCGCAATCACCGCAACCAAACCCAAATTCATTATTTAATCTAGTGTAATGATCATTATGGTTAATTCAACCATTAACTAAATGGATAAACCATGATAAATTTATTATTTAACGTAAAATATCATAAGTAATGAGTCCCCTGCCTCATAGATTTCAACATTAATCAATTACGAATGTAAAAACAATGAATATCTCAACTATAAAATTCTCATGGACACTAAAACCCTCTAAGGATGCCTCATAATGAATAAACCAACAATCATTAAAATAACAACATGATATTAAAGGTGATAATCCTATATTTCAGGGAATTATAGTATGGGAATGAATAAATTGGAACGGAGAAGAAACTATAATGGAGATAGTGAAAATCACTCGGGATTCCTAAGGATCAATTAAGGGATGAAATGGATTAATCATATTCAAAATGAATTTTAAATTCCCTAAAGTATTAACAATAGTAACTAGAAACATAGGATGATTCGAAAGATTTTTAGAAAATTAAATTTTTCGATGGGATTTCTTGAAACATTTTCATATTCACATTCAGGGAATGAATGTGTAATTCTCATCATGAATTAATTGAGTTTTAATAATTTATAAAAAATGTGTCACAAAGATAAAATAACATGGATCAGTTCACTTCATGAACTTCATGTTCATGTCATGGTATTTAGAGGAAAAATTATTTGAATATGATCCTTCACCCATTTATGTCATGAACTAAATATTCACTTTTTCAATCAAAACCTGATAACCACCCATACTCGGGCTCCGAATATCCTCTCAAGTTAAAAAATTCCCACTCACATTTTGAAATAACATTCACATAATTAATTCCTCTTACATCCACATTTCAACACTCAGACTCCGCCCAACCTTCTTTAACATTTCTCCAAGAACCTCAGGCCTAGAAAACATAAACATTAATGGGCCAATACATCTAGAAAATAAATATAAAATAAAATATAAATCATTCAAATAGTTTATCAAACCAAACACATAAGGATAAATTTTAATAATAATCATTATAAATTAATGAAAGTAAATTATGATAGAATCAATAATACTTGTGATTGAAGAAATGTGTGAATTGGAGGAAAATGAAAAGATGTATCTTAAATAAAAGTGAAACAAAAATGAATAATAATTATTTAATCTATAAGAAGGCAATGAGGCATTATTTACACCATATAATATTATATTTTTTCATAATAAGAAACATGTCTCAAGGAATTAAAATTATGACAAACAACCATTACATCAAGTCTTGAATTGCATAGTGTGTGTATAACCTATTTAATAACAAAATTAAGTCTATTAAATACTTACTTAATTAAATTATTTCTATATCTTTCAATTTAATGATCCATCGGTTATCATATTTTATTCATTTATAGTAATATTTTTTCTTTAATCAAGAAATTGGTATTTTTCAACCAATTTAATCAAAACTACTTCGGTATTTTAACCATGGCCCAACGAGTTATAGAATAGTTTCACCATCTCCCAAATTTTATAGATATATTTATTTTAACATTCAATCTTTACATATATTTTATCGATTTATGAGTTGTAAAAATATATAAAAATTAAGAAAAGTTTCTCGGTATGCCTGTTTTAGGTGGATAAAATTAGAATAACCATTTATTGTATATATTATTAATATAATTCAAAATTTAGTTTAATATAATATTAATTATTTCATAAATATAAAATTTATAAATTATATCCTCTTTTAGAAAAATCCATGTAAGGTGGTGATGAATAATTAAAAAAAACTATTTCATGGAGGCCGTAATATTACCATAAAAATGGAAGATTTTGATTTTTTTAATTAATTTGAAGAAGATAGATAATGTTCATTTCATTAAAATAATAAATTTTTATTATAATAATGATACATATGTTATTATATTAGTATGGGTATAATAAATTATGAGGTTGAAGGATAAAAAAACATGAAATAACTCAGTTGCAATAATTAAACATTTATTTGATATCCTCCTATCGAACACTCCTTAAGCGATCTTAGATTTATATATTGTTTATACCAGAACCTATAGAACATGGTGAATAGGTTTTTTAGGGATTTTTCTATATTTTTGTTGAGCTAGGAATCATTAGGTATGAGGAGAAGTGAGGTATGTAAAGGGGTCCTTTTATAGTTGAGAGGGGTGGAAATTTTGTAAATATTAATTTTTTAATATAAAATGAGATGATTTATTCAAGGAAATATGCTCAATAATTGATAATTATAGAATAAAATATACATTATTACTGAAACATCCCTCATCCACTCATTAATAGATGATGTTTTAGAATATTGTGAGCCTAGACATCTTGATTTAACACTTTTTCCACATTATGATTTGTAATCTGATGACTAATCCTAAACTTGGTAAATTATTCTTAAACCCTAAAAAATTAAACTTATTAAATTATTTTTAGATACTAATTCCAAATATGAAATTTATTTTACTCGATTTAATTTCTAAAAGTGATAAAAATTAACTTCAACATAAGTAACAAACATAACATGTTAACAATTCACTAAAAATAAACATTTTTATAAAAAACCCAAAAAAATAACCATAATTTAATTTTGAGATGAAGAATGAAATAATTAATTTCATTTAATCTAAATAAAAAATCAAAATTTTGGAATTTATCTTTTAAATGGGAACATAATATATATTGAAAATTTATTTTCAAAATGGAATTTTAAACATTAAGTGTTCTTAATGTTAAATCTAATGAAATGAATGCTATTATTTTTTTTCAATGTTAAAATATTTTCTTAAAATATTACTTTATTATTTTTCAATTTAATATATTGAGATAAAAATGTATAATATATAAAAAACTAAAATTCTTTAAAAAATAAAACTTTTACACTAATAATTTTAATCCAAAATCATTAATTATTTATATTTCAACCATTAAATTTTGTCAATTCATTGTTTTTAGAACAAATCATATTATTATTTAAAATGAATAAAAGTAATATTTAAAATAAATAATTTTCATTGTCTATTTGTTTTCTTGAGGATTTAGTTTTCTTTAATTTTCTTATTGATATTTTACATTTTATTCTCATAAGGAATTATTTTTTATCTGGAAGTGTAAAATATATTGTGGTAAATCCTAGTTTTTTTTATAATAATAAAATATTCTCAAAATAGTATTTATTTTCAGGAAAACATATACTCAATTCTTGGGGTGTTAAATTCTCCCCCTTAAAAAATGCATCCTGGAATTTTTAATTTTTATCACTCACAAACATATATGATGTTTTTCTAAATATTTTCATATATCATTATATAAAAATGTATTAAATTTCTTCATACTGTTTTATAATGTTCTTCTGAATTGTAAAAATCAAATCCCAAGGGAGTGTCAAACTATATCTTTAATTAGGTTCTTCTTTAGTGAACTAAGTAACGATCGAGTTAATACATAACCAATCTTTCAAAGGTTTATTGTCCCTAGGTGCATCTCATCCAAATCTTGAAACCACCTTTTCGTATCTAGATGTGTATGGCATTAAATGAAACTAAACAAAATTTATTTTATAACAAAATTAGGTTGTTTTCCTCATATTAGATTTATACTTTGGGATTCTTCTAATATATTGTAGTTTTAATTTACAATATTAATTAAATCAATATTATTATAAATATTTCATTAATCCAATATTCATGGAAACATATGCTCCTAGAATTAAATATTGACCTTTATCCTCAAACAACATTAAAAATGTACCAATCAATATGTACCATAATTATAAATACTCCCAAAGAGATATCATTCATTCCAAAAATAACCTGAATTTCCAAGACATACAATTACATAACAAATCTAAGGTCAACTTATACCTATATCTTGTTTTCTTTTTGAAACCCAGTTAATTTATTTAAAAATATCATTAATCTCCTTGAAATCTAGTCAAATGAGAATTTAAAAGTGTATTTATGTCTTTAATATCATGATTAATCTTAAAAATATTGTCTCGTGATTGTATATACATCTCTTAAAGTATCCTATTTGGATAAAATACAAACATTTAATGTCATAAAAATCCTTATTTGATACCAAATAAGATGACCCAAACTGGCACTTCGAAATTTGGTGCTAAATCATATTCTTTTTATAATGCTTTGATACTCTCTGAAGTGACCTGATGTTTACCATTCATAATTAAAATATAAATAACAAATATTAATTCAATTATATACACAATAACATTTAGGTTTATATATTAATAAAAATTAGAAAATTATATAAATTAAAAGATTATATCTTTCATATCTAGTGTGATTTTTTTACACAAAACAAAAGATTCCATTATTAACAGTAAGTCTTCAACATTTCCAAAAAAAATTATGCACATAAAACACACCTATAAAATTAATATGAAATTATATTCTTCATAACCCAGGTAAATGGAAATATTTAACACCCTGAGATTTTGTGAAATATTCATTTTCAAATTAATTTAAACTTTATGATATTTTTCATTTCACGCAACTCTAAATATAGATTATGTTACATAAAAGAACTAACTTTTTCTTGAATTTCACACAACAAAATTTTAGTATTTAAATATTTGAAAAACATATATTATCTTGTGGTACATTAAAAAAATGTTTATCTTTTGTTACATTAATTGCATTTTTCCTTCAATAGCATGAGTGACACGAAAGACCTAGTTTTAAAAAACTATGACATACTATTAATATTATTGTTAAAATATTATAATAGTTTCAACCAAGACATTAGGATGGAATTTATGAATAAAATATTATCTAAAAAATTCAATAAAAGGAAATCTTTTTTCTATAATTCAAAGTAAGATCAATTTGAAAATGAAGAAATTACTTTTCGTAGAAAACAATTTTTCTATTTACAAACAAATTTTTTCTCAATAACTTAAACAAATCAATTATTTAAATGTTTTAAATAAAATCTATATATTATATATTCAGTCAGTATTTTTTACAATAATAAAATAGATATAATTGTTATAAGATAAGAACAAATCCAATTTTATGAATTAAAATATGTATTTTTCTAAAAGATGATTTTAGCGCCTTTTCATGGAGAACCCATTATAGATATTACTTTTGAATGTTTTATAGATATTATTTTAAAAAATAAAATACATTTTTGTAGTTGGAATATCACAATTTTCCTTAAGTTAATTTTCTGAATTTTTTGGAGAGGTTTCATTTTTTGATGAATAGTGAAAATTGTTGAATTTTTATTCAAAACATCTATTCCATAAAATTTATTTCTATAGTTAAAAAATATATTATTTTGGTTTTTATGTTTAATTATATAATTTATGAAATAATTAATCCAATTTATGTCATTCTAATCAATTTTATATTGAATTTAGATATAAAATCTTAATGAACTTTTGAAAATTCTCACATTAAAACCATACTTTCTCACAAAGTGAGCAGGATTATAATTAAACTTAATTTTTCATTTTCTATGAACTAAATTTTGAAAAATGGATATAAAAGGTTGTAATCATGATAATATTTATAATATAATAAAATCTAATAAGTTTTTCACTAAAATGATTAATGAAAGTTATTAAAACTAATTACAGTGATTAAGGTAAAATTAAGCTTGAAAACGGGGCAAACCCTTATACTTAAGAGAAAAAATAACTTATACACTATTAAAAGACCCATTTTATGGTCATATTTAATCCATACACCTTAAATTATTGATTTAGGTTAGGTTTTTTAACTTTTTTAAGAAAAATATGTCGGTATACCTAAATTTTCATTTCAAAAATGCCAAGTGTGACCTCTCCCTACCTTATAAAAGGCCACAATATCTTCCCTTCTTCAGACATCTCAAGATACTTTTGTTTGGACAATAATTAACCAATTCACTTACCAATATACCACCATATCTCTTTGAATCATCCCTTTGGGAAGAAATCTAACCAAGATGTACCTTTTTCCAAATCCAAAAGAGTCACCCAAAGAAGATGGGGTTCGAACATGTATGAAGAAATTCAGGACTTAAGCTAAGGGAATTCCATCTCACATTTTATTTCCTTGAGTTACATGAAATATTATCCAGTAAAATATTTTTTGTGGTGTATATATGTACCTATGTCATTTTATATCATTAATTTCGTTTTTTAGTGATATTAAAAGAGTAAATTAATGTTATAATTTATTGGGGATCACGACTCTAAAGTAACTCATGTAGTGATGGTTTTCTCCTCTCACGTTTATTTTCACTGAGACACAAGCCTTTTCCCCACTTATTTCTTATATGTGGTGTTTCTACTATGCATGGATGTATTATATGATTCTTATACTTAAATTTATGGGTATTTACATATCTATTCAATGAATTTTCTTTCATGAGGTTTATGTTTCAAAAGATATTGAATAAGTAAAGTAATTTAGTCTCAATTTTCCTTCTTTGAGGAAAATTTCATGTTATGAACCTATTTTAATTTATGAGGTATAAATAATTCCATTTGATGTGTTATATCATGAAAATCTTATTTTCATTATATTTTATGCTTCAAGTAATAATATTTTCTTATATGGGGAGTATAATTCAATGTTACCAAATGGTAAGAGTTTATTGAAACAATCTCATTGTTTATCGAGATTGTTTATGATTATGCTTCCATTGATGAAATATTATAATCCATATCTTTAACTCTCATGAATTTTATTATACTATGTTTATTCATAATATATTCATGTATTGGTACCATTTTTCTAATATTTGGTACATAAGATAGTTAAGAAAGTATTTTTAAGAAAGTGTGACTTTACCTATCTCTTTAGTTAGAAATCTGTGTTCTTTTAAAACCATGTATTCAAAATAAAATTCAAAAATTATATTTACATTTTTTAATTTATCTTCAAAGAAAAAAAAATTAAATTTTTTTATGCATTATTTTTAATTTTTCAATATATTTTTATAGAAAAATGTTTTCAAAATGTTTTCAAGGATCTTTATAAAATTTCAACGTTATTTTAAAGGAATTTTTTTTTCAAAATGATTTATGTATTAATAATAAGTTTTTAAAATGTAAAAGGTTTTTTTATCAAGAAACGTTTCAAATGAAATTGTAATGATTTAATTATAATAAAAATATTTTGAAACAGTTTTAAGAAATTATTTCTAAAGAAAGGTTGTGTTCCTTAAGAAATGCTTCATTGGAACTTTCAAGATCCTTCACCATCAAAGATTAAATACTTTCCTATAGTTATTATTTACTGTGGATATAATCAAATAACACAATTGAAATTCTATATTTAGTGGTTTATGTTTTTGGGTAATGATGTTATTAGACCCATTTCTCATATATGAGTTACATGCTCTTGAAACCTGCTTATCTTCTCAGGTTATGCTTTGATGAAATGATTATGAAGCTAATCTATTTTCCATAGGTAATGATACTATGAAATTTTTATGAAACCCATTTACCAGGAAAGCTCAGTTAGAGGTAAAGCCTCTAAACATTTATTAAGAAAGGAAATGTATGTTGAACAAGAAAACACACGAGAAAACCAGTTACATGTCATAGAATTCATACCCCTCACCACACCCATGATATATGACTTCCTCCGCAGTAGTTGATTTCCATTCAGAGTTGTCATAGTGCTTCATGACCTTCGCATATTTTCATCTGAGATTCACCTTCTCTAAGGAGAACAACTCATTAGAGGATTTCCTAACAGCGGACCTAATTGACACCGGATTTGGAAAGTCAGAGTAAGCCTTCCTCGATCTTCTTTTAACTATGGTATTTTCCTCATTTCTAGATCTTTTCTTCCCATCCTTTACAACATCACTAAAGGAATGCCTGGCCAAACCAAAAATATTTTCCTTGTCACTATCCAAGACATCGCCCTAATTTCCAAAAATAACCACCTCTTGAAAAACATCAGTCAGGGTCTGACTCTGCTTATATTTCCCATTGATATCAATCATAGCCAAACAATGAGGGGACTCCACAGAAACAGTACCAACATCTAGCTTCTTCCCCAACACATTCTAATTTCCAAACTGCATATTGTGACCATCCTTCATTGGAGTGCACCCATCCATCTCATCGTGACCCAATTCTTGAAAGCGGTTTCCAGTGTCCACTGTGATCTGCAGACCACAATCGGAAGCCAGCTGCAACTGAGAGTCGTTACCAACTGAACGAACAGGCGGTGCAACATGAACCTGCATATCAACTGAACTCCAAGACAACTCTACCTCCTTCTGTCTAGCTTTATCATCTTCGATCATTCCACAAACATCACTTTTTGCATCATCCAGACCAGCAAGAGTTTTCCCATGCTTTGATACATGCCCTGCATTAGCAGATGCTTCTAGCACTCCCCCACTGCCAGAACTAGTACCAGCCCACATATTGAGGGGCATACCTACAGAAAGTGCACCGTGTACTTGCCCATCATCGGGGCACAATATGTAACACCCGAGACTTTTATGTTATATAAACCATCAAAGGAATGTTTTTCTACACAATACTTGCTTGGCTTGCTTTGCACGCAATCGCGACCTTCCTCGATAGCTTGCGTCGTACGCAATACCGAGTTTCACTAAACAACAATATACTATTAAAACTAGCCGTTATGAATAGTAATAACCACTTTTTAAAATTTTATAAATTTTATTTTTCAAAATGGACTTCATTTTTGGACTCAGAATATCGAAATTAGCCTAGGGTAAAATTTTGGTATTTTTCTGAAAACTTTCAATTTTTGATGAATAGTGAAACCACTAAGTGGTAGGTTAAAAACTGAATTTTGCATAAAACTTAATTTTACCGCTTCTGTGAATGGAATTTCAAAAATCCGAGAGACACGGTTAATATCAAGGACTAAAATGTGGTTCAATGAGATGAAAATAATTTTTTGGTGAATAGTAACTTTTTTCTTTTTTTACCGCGGTTAATAGTAAATAGGGTAACTAAGGGTAAATATGATATCAATATTACCCTAACACATGTCCTAATTCTATTGGACAAGTGTAATTCGACCAAAAACAAACTTAGGAATAAAATATGACCATTTAGGCCCACTTGGATTAGATTAGGACATTTATTATTAATTTATTTAAAGAAGGGTTAAAATAGTTAAAATCAAAGTTTATTAAGTAAATCATTTCTAATATGGGGTTATACATAAGATAAATTCGATTGTAAATATTCATTAGAAAGATAAAAAGCTTTACTACATTATGGTATTTTATTTGTAATTTTTAGACATCAAATAATTTAATTTATTTATGACACAAAGATGATGCAGTAATTATCTTGTTAATGAAATATTGACATAATTGATGTTATAAACACCAAAATAAATGTAATTTGAGACTTGTTATGAATTAAACTAATTTTCTAGGTTACTATGATATATTAGTGTTGATTTCATCAACTTGTTTCGAACATTTAATTCTGTTATGACTTTCACAAAAATCATATCCCAAATAGTGTCAAAATTGACACAAAATAGTTTTTAAATCAAATATTATATTAATAATTGTTATTTTATTCCTAAAAATCTAAGGTTCGACCAAATGACTTAGATAAGGATATATATATTAATAATAAACAATTTGGGGTTCGTTGGGCATGTTATAGTAAGTGTATTAACCATATAGTGTAAGAATACAAAAAGACACGGTAAAAGTTAAATTAATTAACTTAGAGTTAAATCTAATTGATAAGGTTAAAATAATACCCCAAACTTGTCTAAATCCTATTGGTTGATAGGATTTCGACCCATCCCCACTTTAGCTTCGAAATAAGACCCTTTGGAACCATTATAAACCGATTTTGACTTTAATATAAAATAATATTTTGAGATATTCCTAAGGTGCCCCTCTCCTCCCTTATAAAAGGGCACCTCCTCCCCCTCCTCCTCACACCAATTTGAGCACTCAAGCTCGGCCAACCCCTTCCATTTTCTCCTCTCCACTTCCCTAGAATAATCCTAGAGGTCCTGGTCTTCTCCAAAGACCAATCTTAGTTCCTTAAGTGGAGGATTCAAAGAGGCGTTCCAAAGAAGAGGTAATATCCATTACCGATCTTTTCAATTTCTTTCTTCTTCAACTTCTTCTTCTTTAGTTGTTTCATGATAAAGTAATAACATCAGTATTAATTACATACTGATATGTTATTATAAATATGAAACAACCCTAATTCACCTTCTATCCATCCTACGGAAAAATGAAATCACCGCGCGTGCGTACGTACGGAATACCGTCTCCACGCCGTGGTGTAATCTATTTTCCACCATCACCTTACAAGGATGGGTATAATGGTGTAATGAGTAACTATATATGATTATTATTAAGTAATATTGATACTGAAATAATATATATATATACTCCAATACAATTCCACGATCATAGGAACGATATCATCACTCGTGCGTACGTACGGAATACCGTCTCCACGATGTGATGCGACTCGTTCTACATGATCTTCATTTCATAATGATTATATAAATGAATTGAATGACTGAATATGGTATATACTACACTAATACCATTCTGTAAATGAATTATCTATAACCTAAAGATAAGAATAAGAATTTATTCGACAAAACACGCATAAGAACAAAAGGCAATAAAGACCCGAGTAACAAGTAACAATGAAATATTACTAACAAAGAAGCTAAGAATATGACCATATATGATATCATATAAATATGTATGATTCTGGAATAAGTCAATAACATTATTTAAACCATTATACAGGAGCTTCGGACACAAACAAAGCAAATCGGACCTAAGGTAAGGGAAATATCACAATCTCATTTTTATCCGAGATTGTTTATTCGTAAGTATTTACTGGGGTGTATTTTATCATCCACATCCATGTTCCCTCAATATTTAATATTGTTTCAATCCACTTGAAATTGTTTAAATCCAATTTTACCCTTAGGTGAGTTTTTAGTAAAGAATATGAAAGGAATCTTTTGTCGTTTTTCCGTACGAGGTACTTTTTGAATTTTCCGACAAAAGTACGAAGAATGTTTTTTTTAACTTATACGGAACGATCGGATTTATACTGTTTTATAAAGCCTTATTTTCATGAAACTTCCTCTAAAATATTTCATGAATATTTTCAATAAAATCTCTTTCTTTTAAAATTGCATGATGTTTTGTGAAAAGAAATTGATTTTGAAGAAGAAAGGATATTTTCCTCAAGAATTCAATTCAAGTGTTTTATCAAAATTATTTTCCATCTAAGATAATAAAGGGTTCTGTTTCTATCCATATTTTTACATTGATTTGACTATGTTGTGATGTAATTATGTTTATGAATTCCTTTATCTTATATGAATTGATTTATGATGTCATGATGTTTCAAGAATCCCATTTTTGTTACATGTGTTATGCGATGATGTATGTTTTATGATTATGTGGCACACATAAGAAAGGATTCATTATAAGATGGGTGGGACCTATATCTCCCTCCAATGCATTGGGTAATGATTTTATATCTCATGAGATAGACATGGCTGGAACGGAAGGTTATTTCGGTTCAGTGATACAGGACTGAAACGAGGAGTGAACTCGGTTCAGAAAGGGACTTTGTCCACTAAGATAGTCTTGGCAATTAGTCATGACTAACAAGAAATGATTTTCCATGATTATGTGTGCATGCCACAAAGTATCAAGTTTTATGTTATGATTATGGGGATCTCATTTTCACTTCTATGATTTATTCCATGTTAAGATATTATGATCTCTTTTGCAGGTTTTGATTTTCATAAAGATATGATATGATTTTTATTTCCTTTATTTCCCCTTGCTGAGCATTTGAGCTCACCCTTTTATGTTTTCTTTTCCCCAGGTCAGGAAGATGGATATTAAGTAGAATATGCTAAAAGGGACCCTAGATATGATGAAATAAATGGGAGACACTATAGAAGATTTATGAACCAGTTGTTTATGTTCCCCAGTTTCTAAAGACACTATACCTATACGGTCCTTTGTGGTTTTGTCATATGTTGTAATAAGTGTGCTTCAATTTTGAAGTATTAACAATGTATGTAAAGTATGGGTCGTTATAGTTGGTATCAGAGGAAAGGTATAGTCAACCTTTGGAAACTAGGATGTGAAATCCTTAGTAAGAACCATAAGGATAAGTCTAAGCATAGCACACAATCTTAGTGTTTTAGAAATGGCCATGAATACCCTAGGATAAGACCTTAAGTATGAAAATTTTCTTCTTGAATTATGTGGTTTTCCTATTATAATTAGTGTTGCTTACACTATTCTTTTTGGTTTTAGTCAATGGCTGGAACCCGAAGGAACCATGTTAATGCGGAATGCGATGGGCAATGCAATGATTGTCCCCCTGAGCAACCAAACGATATGGGAGCTGGAATGCAAAATCTTGTAGCCATGCTCACACAACTTTCTCAAGCTATGAATCATGCAGGATTTCCAAACGAGCAAAGGAGGGAGCAACATTCTGTTGAATCCTTCATGAGGCAGCGTCCACCTTCTTTCAGCGGGTCTACTGATCCATTAGTTGCTGAACAATGGATTAGTACTACTGAAAATATATTTTCAGTTCTTCAATGTTCTGAACATGATAAAGTCATCCTAGCAGTGTATCGTTTGGAAGGATATGCTGATCAATGGTGGAATCTTGTTAAGAATACGAGGCAAATGGATGAAATTGAGTCTATGGAATGGGATGAGTTCAAGAACTTATTTTTCAATAAGTACTTCCCTCGTATTCTCCGAACAAAGATGGAGAAAGAGTTCCTTGAACTGAAGCAAAGGGATGATGAATCTGTTAGTACCTATGAAGCAAATTTTACAAGACTTTCAAGGTACGCTTCTGGTATTATTATCCAACCTGAGAGTAAGATCGATCGATTCTTTAGTGGCTTAAAACCAAGTCTTCGAAGGGCGTTAGCCATAAGGGACTTCAATAGCTACGAAGAAATCGTTCGATGTGCTCTCAAAGTCGAGATGGAGATTGGAGTAACCCATCAGTCACATGGGTTTGATAAGAAGAGGAAGATGGAATTCAAAGAAAAATCTAAAGAGCACACGGAAAAGAATATGAGCTTTTCCTTATGCTCAAAGTGTGGAAAGAAACATGGAGGGAGTTGTCTTAAAGGGACAAGTAAATGTTTTAAATGTGGAAAGGAAGGTCATCGGGCATTTGAATGCCGTGATAATGGGAAGAAGATGTCTAATGACGCAAACAAAGGAAGGGATACACAGAATGAACCTACTACACTTCAATGTTTCAAGTGCAAGGAGATGGGGCATTATGCCAATCAATGCCCAAATCCAAGGGTTGATGATGATGGTCGACGTCAACAAAATCTTAAGGCTAAAGACAAAGGAAAGTCACATGCAATTTCTATCAGCGATGTGGAGTACGATAACGATGTGGTGAAAGGTACACTTACCATCCACTCTAAAGTAGCAAATGTTTTATTTGATTCTGGATCCACCCACTCTTTTATTTCTGAAGACTTTTCTAAGGGTATCACCGTATTACCTCAACAATTAGATGTTGAGTTAGCTGTGACAACACCTAATGGCACATCAATCGCATCAAAAGTTTATAATTCTTCTTCGATCGAAGTTTGTGGGAAAGTGCTTCCTGCAAATCTGGTGATCCTTTCTTTAGTGGAATTTGATGTGATTCTTGGCATGGATTGGCTTTCTTTATACGGAGCTCATATCAATTGCCAAAGAAGGGAAGTCACATTTCATATTCCAGATCAATCTATGATCGTCTATCAATGCAAGGATGAATATAACCTTCCAGTGGAAATTTCTTCCATCTTATGGGTATTGATTCCACTAAATGAAGGTTATTTATCTCAAATAGTTGGTGAGAAACTCACGATTAAGAATATGCCCATTGTACGGGAGTTTGATGATGTCTTTCCGGAGGAATTGTCGGGTCTTCCACCAAATCGTGAAGTTGAGTTTTCAATAGAACTCGTACCGGGTGCTTTGCCTATTTCAAAGACACCTTATAGAATGGCCCCAATTGAGTTGCAGGAATTGAAGAAGCAACTCCAAGAGAATCTTGATAAGGGATTCATACGCCCTAGTGCGTCACCTTGGGGAGCACTTGTTCTATTTGTTAAGAAGAAAGATGGATCAATGAGACTCTGCATTGATTATCGAGAACTTAACAAGATCACTATCAAGAACAAATATCCTCTCCCACGCATTGATGACTTATTTGACCAACTACGCGGAGCTCAATACTTTTCCAAGATTGATCTTCGTTCAGGGTATCATCAATTAAGGGTCAAAAGGGAGGATATACCAAAGACGGCTTTCCGTACAAGGTATGGACACTATGAATTTATAGTGATGCCATTTGGTCTTACTAATGCCCCTGCTATCTTTATGGATCTAATGAATAGAGTCTTTAGAGACTATCTTGATCAATTTGTGGTAGTCTTTATAGACGATATTCTTGTCTATTCAAAGAGCAAGGAAGAGCATGAAGATCACTTGAGAATTATATTGAAGACCCTGAGAAAGGAGAAGCTTTATGCCAAATTTACCAAGTGTGAATTTTGGCTTCAAAAAGTTGCATTTTTGGGTCACATAATCTCAAAAGAGGGGATATCTGTGGATCCAGCAAAAACAGAGGTTATCGAAAGATGGTCGAGACCAACAACAGTAACTGAGATCCGAAGTTTTCTTGGTTTGGCTGGATATTATCGACGCTTTGTAAAAGATTTTTCACGATTATCTAATCCACTCACCAAGTTGACTCGGAAAGGAGTTAAGTTTGTCTGGACAGAGGAATGTGAAGAGAATTTCAAGGAGTTGAAAAGAAGGTTATCCAGTGCACCTGTGCTCACAATGCCTTGTAGTGGAGAAAGGTTTGTGATCTACAGTGATGCATCCAAGAAGGGATTGGGGTGTGTTCTTATGCAAAATGATATGGTGATATCTTATGCCTCACGACAGTTGAAAATCCATGAGCAAAATTACCCAACACATGATTTGGAGTTGGCTGCGGTAATCTTTGCACTAAAGATTTTGAGGAATTACATTTATGGTGAAAGATGTGATATTTATACTAATCATAAAAGTTTAAAGTATATTTTCACACAAAAGGAGTTGAATATGCGCCAAAGAAGATGGTTGGAGCTGATTAAGGATTATGACTGCTCAACCCATTACCACCCTGGGAAAGCAAACAAGGTGGCAGATGCATTAAGTCGACAAGACCATGCTAGTTTATCCATGATGAGGATCACAAAAGATCCAATATTTATGGATTTACAAAGGATGGATCTTGGAATTATAATGGAAGGGGAAAAATCTTATCTTTCTCAAATGAATGTTCAACCATCTATACATGTGAAGATTAAAGAGGCACAGAAAGAAGATGTCGAGTTACAAAAGAAGGTGAGAAATGTTCCTGAATTCAACCTTGATTGTGATGGGATAATAAAGTTCAGGAATCGGGTTTGCGTTCCTCCCATCCCCGAATTAAAGAAAGAGCTGCTGGATGAGGCTCATAGTTCTTCATTCTCTATTCATCCTGGAAGCACGAAGATGTATAGGGACCTGAAAGAGTACTTCTGGTGGGATGGCATGAAAAGAGATGTTGCTGAATATGTCTCTCGATCCTTGGTTTGTCAACAAGTTAAAGCTGAGAGACAGAAGTCTAAGGGGATGTTACAACCATTACCCATACCCGAATGGAAATGGGAAAACATCACTATGGACTTTGTCACAGGACTTCCTAAAACATCCAAAGGAAATAATGTTATCTGGGTCATAGTTGATCGTCTTACAAAGTCTGCACACTTCATTGCTATTAGAGAGGATTTCTCTCTAGATCAGCTTGCCAGGATATATATAAAGGAAGTGGTAAGATTGCATGGAGTACCACTTTCTATTATATCTGATCGGGATCCGATATTTACCTCGAAGTTCTGTCGAAGTCTTCAGCATACTCTGGATACAGAGTTGAGTTTCAGCACTGCTTATCATCCCCAGACATACGGTCAGTCTGAGAGAACAATTCAAACCCTAGAAGATATGTTGAGAGCTTGCTCTATGGATTTCAAAGGAGGTTGGGATCAACACCTACCTTTGGTGGAATTTTCTTATAATAATAGCTTTCACTCCAGTATTCAGATGGCACCTTATGAAGCTCTCTATGGAAAGAAATGCAGGACTCCAACTTGCTGGGATGAAGTTGGGGAAAGAAAGCTGTTAGGACCTGATCTCGTTGATGAAATGGCAGAAAAGGTCAGATCTATTCAACAACACATAAGAGCAGCTCAGAGTCGACAGAAAAGTTATGCCGACAACCGAAGAAAATACCTAGAGTTTGAAGTGGGTGATAAAGTGTTCTTACGAATATCTCCCTGGAAGAGGGTTATGAGATTTGGAAAGAAGGGGAAGTTGAGCCCTAGATATATCGGTCCTTTTGAAATACTGGATCGTGTTGGGAAGGTAGCTTACCGATTGGCGCTTCCACCGAATCTCTCTCAAGTTCACGATGTGTTCCACATATCTCTCCTGAGAAAGTACATACCAGATCCTTCACATGTACTCAGCTCAGAAGTTGTACCGCTGGAGCAAGATCTTTCTTATGAAGAACAGCCGATAGAGATTCTGGATCGTAGCGAAAAAGTCCTACGAAACAAGACCACTCGCTTGGTGAAAGTTTTATGGAGGAACCACCGACTTGAAGAAGCTACATGGGAGCTTGAGGATATGATGAGGGAGAAGTATCCTCATTTGTTTGTTACAAAGTGACGAATTTCGAGGGAGAAATTCTTTTTAAGGGGGGTAGAATGTAACACCTGAGACTTTTATGTTATATAAACCATCAAAGGAATCTTTTTCTACACAATACTTTCTTGGCTTGCTTTGCACGCAATCGCGACCTTCCTCGATAGCTTGCGTCGTACGCAATACCGAGTTTCACTAAACAACAATATACTATTAAAACTAGCCGTTATGAATAGTAATAACCACTTTTTAAAATTTTATAAATTTTATTTTTCAAAATGGACTTCATTTTTGGACTCAGAATATCGAAATTAGCCTAGGGTGAAATTTTGGTATTTTTCTGAAAACTTTCAATTTTTGATGAATAGTGAAACCACTAAGTGGTAGGTTAAAAACTGAATTTTGCATAAAACTTAATTTTACCGCTTCTGTGAATGGAATTTCGAAAATCCGAGAGACACGGTTAATATCAAGGACTAAAATGTGGTTCAATGAGATGAAAATAATTTTTTGGTGAATAGTAACTTTTTACTTTTTTTACCGCGGTTAATAGTAAATAGGGTAACTAAGGGTAAATATGATATCAATATTACCCTAACACATGTCCTAATTCTATTGGACAAGTGTAATTCGACCAAAAACAAACTTAGGAATAAAATATGACCATTTAGGCCCACTTGGATTAGATTAGGACATTTATTATTAATTTATTTAAAGAAGGGTTAAAATAGTTAAAATCAAAGTTTAATAAGTAAATCATTTCTAATATGGGGTTATACATAAGATAAATTCGATTGTAAATATTAATTAGAAAGATAAAAAGATTTACTACATGATGGTATTTTATTTGTAATTTTTAGACATCAAATGATTTAATTTATTTATGACACAAAGATGATGCAGTAATTATCTTGTTAATGAAATATTGACATAATTGATGTTATAAACACCAAAATAAATGTAATTTGAGACTTTTTATGAATTACACTAATTTTCTAGGTTACTATGATATATTAGTGTTGATTTAATCAACTTGTTTCGAACATTTAATTCTGTTATGACTTTCACAAAAATCATATATCAAATAGTGTCAAAATTGACACTAAATAGTTGTTAAATCAAATATTATATTATTAATTGTTATTTTATTCCTAAAAATCTAAGGTTCGGCCACATGACTTAGATAAGGAGATATATATTAATAATAAACAATTTGGGGTTCGTTTGGCATGTTATAGTAAGTGTATTAACCATATAGTGTAAGAAAACAAAAAGACACGGTAAAAGTTAAATTAATTAACTTAGAGTTAAATCTAATTGATAAGGTTAAAATAATACCCTAAACTTGTCTAAATCCTATTGGTTGATAGTATTTCTACCCATCCCCACTTTAGATTCGAAATAAGACACTTTGGAACCATTATAAACCGATTTTGACTTTAATATAAAATAATATTTTGAGATATTCCTAAGGTGCCCCTCTCCTCCCTTATAAAAGGGCACCTCCTCCCCCTCCTCCTCACACCAATTTGAGCACTCAAGCTCGGCCAACCCCTGCCATTTTCTCCTCTCCACTTCCCTAGAATAATCCTAGAGGTCCTGGTCTTCTCCAAAGACCAATCTTAGTTCCTTAAGTGGAGGATTCAAAGAGGCGTTCCAAAGAAGAGGTAATATCCATTACCGATCTTTTCAATTTCTTTCTTCTTCAACTTCTTCTTCTTTAGTTGTTTCATGATAAAGTAATAACATCAGTATTACTTACATACTGATATGTTATTATAAATATGAAACAACCCTAATTCACCTTCTATCCATCCTACGGAAAAATGAAATCACCGCGCGTGCGTACGTACGGAATACCGTCTCCACGCCGTGGTGTAATCTATTTTCCACCATCACCTTACAAGGATGGGTATAATGGTGTAATGAGTAAATATATATGATTATTATTAAGTAATATTGATACTGAAATAATATATATATATACTCCAATACAATTCCACGATCATAGGAACGATATCATCACTCGTGCGTACGTACGGAATACCGTCTCCACGATGTGATGCGACTCGTTCTACATGATCTTCATTTCATAATGATTATATAAATGAATTGAATGAATGAATATGGTATATACTACACTAATACCATTCTGGAAATGAATTATCTATAACCTAAAGATAAGAATAAGAATTTATTCGACAAAACACGCATAAGAACAAAAGGCAATAAAGACCCGAGTAACAAGTAACAATGAAATATTACTAACAAGAAGCTAAGAATATGACCATATATGATATCATATCAATATGTATGATTCTGGAATAAGTCAATAACATTATTTAAACCATTATAAAGGAGCTTCGGACACGAACAAAGCAAATCGGACCTAAGGTAAGGGAAATATCACAATCTCATTTTTATCCGAGATTGTTTATTCGTAAGTATTTACTGGGGTGTATTTTATCATCCACATCCATGTTCCCTCAATATGTAATATTGTTTCCATCCACTTGCAATTGTTTAAATCCAATTTTACCCTTAGGTGAGTTTTTAGTAAAGAATATGAAAGGAATCTTTTGTCGTTTTTCCGTACGAGGTACTTTTTGAATTTTCCGACAAAAGTACGAAGAATGTTTTTTTTAACTTATACGGCACGATCGGATTTCTACTGTTTTATAAAGCCTTATTTTCATGAAACATCCTCTAAAATATTTCATGACTATTTTCAATAAAATCTCTTTCTTTTAAAATTGCATGATGTTTTGTGAAAAGAAATTGATTTTGAAGAAGAAAGGATATTTTCCTCAAGAATTCAATTCAAGTGTTTTATCAAAATTATTTTCCATCTAAGATAATAAAGGGTTCTGTTTCTATCCATATTTTTACATTGATTTGACTATGTTGTGATGGAATTATGTTTATGAATTCCTTTATCTTATATGAATTGATTTATGATGTCATGATGTTTCAAGAATCCCATTTTTGTTACATGTGTTATGCGATGATGTATGTTTTATGATTATGTGGCACACATAAGAAAGGATTCATTATAAGCTGGGTGGGACCTATATCTCCCTCCAATGCATTGGGTAATGATTTTATATCTCATGAGATAGACATGGCTGGAACGGAAGGTTATTTCGGTTCAGTGATACAGGACTGAAATGAGGAGTGAACTCGGTTCAGAAAGGGACTTTGTCCACTAAGATAGTCTTGGCAATTAGTCATGACTAACAAGAAATGATTTTCCATGATTATGTGTGCATGCCAAAAAGTATAAAGTTTTATGTTATGATTATGGGGATCTCATTTTCACTTCTATGATTTATTCCATGTTAAGATATTATGATCTCTTTTGCAGGTTTTGATTTTCATAAAGATATGATATGATTTTTATTTCCTTTATTTGCCCTTGCTGAGCATTTGAGCTCACCCTTTTATGTTTTCTTTTCCCCAGGTCAGGAAGATGGATATTAATTAGAATATGCTAAAAGGGACCCTAGATATGATGAAATAAATGGGAGACACTGTAGAAGATTTTTGAACCAGTTGTTTATGTTTCCCAGTTTCTAAAGACACTATACCTATACGGTCCTTTGTGGTTTTGTCATATGTTGTAATAAGTGTGCTTCAATTTTGAAGTATTAACAATGTATGTAAAGTATGGGTCGTTATAGTTGGTATCAGAGGAAAGGTATAGTCAACCTTTGGAAACTAGGATGTGAAAGCCTTAGTAAGAACCATAAGGATAAGTCTAAGCATAGCACACAATCTTAGTGTTTTAGAAATGGCCATGAATACCCTAGGATAAGACCTTAAGTATGAAAATTTTCTTCTTGAATTATGTGGTTTTCCTATTATAATTAGTGTTGCTTACACTATTCTTTTTGGTTTTAGTCAATGGCTGGAACCCGAAGGAACCGTGTTAATGCGGAATGCGATGGGCAATGCAATGATTGTCCCCCTGAGCAACCAAACGATATGGGAGCTGGAATGCAAAATCTTGTAGCCATGCTCACACAACTTTCTCAAGCTATGAATCATGCAGGATTTCCAAACGAGCAAAGGAGGGAGCAACATTCTGTTGAATCCTTCATGAGGCAGCGTCCACCTTCTTTCAGCGGGTCTACTGATCCATTAGTTGCTGAATAATGGATTAGTACTACTGAAAAGATATTTTCAGTTCTTCAATGTTCTAAACATGATAAAGTCATCCTAGCAGTGTATCGTTTGGAAGGAGATGCTGATCAATGGTGGAATCTTGTTAAGAATACGAGGCAAAGGGATGAAATTGAGTCTATGGAATGGGATGAGTTCAAGAACTTATTTTTCAATAAGTAGTTCCCTCGTATTCTCCGAACAAAGATGGAGAAAGAGTTCCTTGAACTGAAGAAAAGGGATGATGAATCTGTTAGTACCTATGAAGCAAATTTTACAAGACTTGCAAGGTACGCTTCTGGTATTATTATCCAACCTGAGAGTAAGATCGATCGATTCTTTAGTGGCTTAAAACCAAGTCTTCGAAGGGCGTTAGCCATAAGGGACTTCAATAGCTACGAGGAAATCGTTCGATGTGCTCTCAAAGTCGAGATGGAGATTGGAGTAACCCATCAGTAACATGGGTTTGATAAGAAGAGGAAGATGGAATTCAAAGAAAAATCTAAAGAGCACACGGAAAAGAAGATGAGCTTTTCCTTATGCTCAAAGTGTGGAAAGAAACATGGAGGGAGTTGTCTTAAAGGGACAAGTAAATGTTTTAAATGTGGAAAGGAAGGTCATCGGGAATTTGAATGCCCTGATAATGGGAAGAAGATGTCTAATGACGCAAAAAAAGGAAGGGATACACAGAATGAACCTACTACACTTCAATGTTTCAAGTGCAAGGAGATGGGGCATTATGCCAATCAATTCCCAAATCCAAGGGTTGATGATGATGGTCGACGTCAACAAAATCTTAAGGCTAAAGACAAAGGAAAGTCACATGCAATTTCTATCAGCGATGTGGAGTACGATAACGATGTGGTGAAAGGTACACTTATCATACACTCTAAAGTAGAAAATGTTTTATTTGATTCTGGATCCACCCACTCTTTTATTTCTAAAGACTTTTCTAAGGGTATCACCGTATTACCTCAACAATTAGATGTTGAGTTAGCTGTGACAACACCTAATGGCACATCAATCGCATCAAAAGTTTATAATTCTTCTCCGATCGAAGTTTGTGGGAAAGTGCTTCCTGCAAATCTTGTGATCCTTCCTTTAGTGGAATTTGATATGATTCTTGGCATGGATTGGCTTTCTTTATACGGAGCTCATATCAGTTGCCAAAGAAGGGAAGTCACATTTCATATTCCAGATCAATCTATGATCGTCTATCAATGCAAGGATGAATATAACCTTCCAGTGGAAATTTCTTCCATCTTATGGGTATTGATTCCACTAAATGAAGGTTATTTATCTCAAATAGTTGGTGAGAAACTCACGATTAAGAATATTCCCATTGTACGGGAGTTTGATGATGTCTTTCAGGAGGAATTGCCGGGTCTTCCACCAAATCGTGAAGTTGAGTTTTCAATAGAACTCGTACCGGGTGCTTTGCCTATTTCAAAGACACCTTATAGAATGGCCCCAATTGAGTTGCAGGAATTGAAGAAGCAACTCCAAGAGAATCTTGATAAGGGATTCATACGCCCTAGTGCGTCACCTTGGGGAGCACCTGTTCTATTTGTTAAGAAGAAAGATGGATCAATGAGACTCTGCATTGATTATCGAGAACTTAACAAGATCACTATCAAGAACAAATATCCTCTCCCACGCATTGATGACTTATTTGACCAACTACGCGGAGCTCAATACTTTTCCAAGATTGATCTTCGTTCAGGGTATCATCAATTAAGGGTCAAAAGGGAGGATATACCAAAGACGGCTTTCCGTACAAGGTATGGACACTATGAATTTATAGTGATGCCATTTGGTCTTACTAATGCCCCTGCTATCTTTATGGATCTATTGAATAGAGTCTTTAGAGACTATCTTGATCAATTTGTGGTAGTCTTTATAGACGATATTCTTGTCTATTCAAAGAGCAAGGAAGAGCATGAAGATCACTTGAGAATTATATTGAAGACCCTAAGAAAGGAGAAGCTTTATGCCAAATTTACCAAGTGTGAATTTTGGCTTCAAAAAGTTGCATTTTTGGGTCACATAATCTCAAAAGAGGGGATATCTGTGGATCCAGCAAAAACAGAGGTTATCGAAAGATGGTCGAGACCAACAACAGTAACTGAGATCCGAAGTTTTCTTGGTTTGGCTGGATATTATCGACGTTTTGTAAAAGATTTTTCACGATTATCTAATCCACTCACCAAGTTGACTCGGAAAGGAGTTAAGTTTGTCTGGACAGAGGAATGTGAAGAGAATTTCAAGGAGTTGAAAAGAAGGTTATCCAGTGCACCTGTGCTCATACTGCCTTGTAGTGGAGAAAGGTTTGTGATCTATAGTGATGCATCCAAGAAGGGATTGGGGTGTGTTCTTATGCAGAATGATATGGTGATAGCTTATGCCTCACGACAGTTGAAAATCCATGAGCAAAATTACCCAACACATGATTTGGAGTTGGCTGCGGTAATCTTTGCATTAAAGATTTGGAGGAATTACATTTATGGTGAAAGGTGTGATATTTATACTGATCATAAAAGTTTAAAGTATATTTTCACACAAAAGGAGCTGAATATGCGCCAAAGAAGATGGTTCGAGCTGATTAAGGATTATGACTGCTCAATCCATTACCACCCTGGGAAAGCAAACAAGGTGGCAGATGCATTAAGTCGACAAGACCATGCTAGTTTATCCATGATGAGGATCACAAAAGATCCAATATTTATGGATTTACAAAGGATGGATCTTGGAATTATAATGGAAGGGGAAAAATCTTATCTTTCTCAAATGAATGTTCAACCATCTATACATGTGAAGATTAAAGAGGCACAGAAAGAAGATGCCATGTTACAAAAGAAGGTGAGAAATGTTCCTGAATTCAACCTTGATTGTGATGGGATAATAAAGTTCAGGAATCGGGTTTGCGTTCCTCCCATCCCCGAATTAAAGAAAGAGCTGCTGGATGAGGCTCATAGTTCTTCATTCTCTATTCATCCTGGAAGCACGAAGATGTATAGGGACCTGAAAGAGTACTTCTGGTGGGATGGCATGAAAAGAGATGTTGCTGAATATGTCTCTCGATGCTTGGTTTGTCAACAAGTTAATGCTGAGAGACAGAAGTCTAAGGGGATGTTACAACCATTACCCATACCCGAATGGAAATGGGAAAACATCACTATGGACTTTGTCACAGGACTTCCTAAAACATCCAAAGGCAATAATGTTATCTGGGTCATAGTTGATCGTCTTACAAAGTCTTCACACTTCATTTCTATTAGAGAGGATTTCTCTCTAGATCAGCTTGCCAGGATATATATAAAGGAAGTGGTAAGATTGCATGGAGTACCACTTTCTATTATATCTGATCGGGATCCGAGATTTACCTCGAAGTTCTGGCGAAGTCTTCAGCATACTCTGGATACAGAGTTGAGTTTCAGCACTGCTTATCATCCCCAGACAGACGGTCAGTCTGAGAGAACAATTCAAACCCTAGAAGATATGTTGAGAGCTTGCTCTATGGATTTCAAAGGAGGTTGGGATCAACACCTACCTTTGGTGGAATTTTCTTATAATAATAGCTTTCACTCCAGTATTCAAATGGCTCCTTATGAAGCTCTCTATGGAAAGAAATGCAGGACTCCAACTTGCTGGGATCAAGTTGGGGAAAGAAAGCTGTTAGGACCTGATCTCGTTGATGAAATGGCAGAAAAGGTCAGATCTATTCAACAACACATAAGAGCAGCTCAGAGTCGACAGAAACGTTATGCCGACAACCGAAGAAAAGACATAGAGTTTGAAGTGGGTGATAAAGTGTTCTTACGAATATCTCCCTGGAAGAGGGTTATGAGATTTGGAAAGAAGGGGAAGTTGAGCCCTAGATATATCGGTCCTTTTGAAATACTGGATCGTGTTGGGAAGGTAGCTTACCGATTGGCGCTTCCACCGAATCTCTCTCAAGTTCACGATGTGTTCCACGTATCTCTCCTGAGAAAGTACATACCAGATCCTTCACATGTACTCAGCTCAGAAGTTGTACCGCTGGAGCAAGATCTTTCTTATGAAGAACAGCCGATAGAGATTCTGGATCGTAGCGAAAAAGTCCTACGAAACAAGACCACTCGCTTGGTGAAAGTTTTATGGAGGAACCACCAACTTGAAGAAGCTACATGGGAGCTTGAGGATATGATGAGGGAGAAGTATCCTCATTTGTTTGTTACAAAATGACGAATTTCGAGGGAGAAATTCTTTTTAAGGGGGGTAGAATGTAACACCCGAGACTTTTATGTTATATAAACCATCAAAGGAATCTTTTTCTACACAATACTTGCTTGGCTTTCTTTGCACGCAATCGCGACCTTCCTCGATAGCTTGCGTCGTACGCAATACCGAGTTTCACTAAACAACAATATACTATTAAAACTAGCCGTTATGAATAGTAATAACCACTTTTTAAAATTTTATAAATTTTATTTTTCAAAATGGACTTCATTTTTGGACTCAGAATATCGAAATTAGCCTAGGGTGAAATTTTGGTATTTTTCTAAAAACTTTCAATTTTTGATGAATAGTGAAACCACTAAGTGGTAGGTTAAAAACTGAATTTTGCATAAAACTTAATTTTACCGCTTCTGTGAATGGAATTTCGAAAATCCGAGAGACACGGTTAATATCAAGGACTAAAATGTGGTTCAATGAGATGAAAATAATTTTTTGGTGAATAGTAACTTTTTACTTTTTTTACCGTGGTTAATAGTAAATAGAGTAACTAAGGGTAAATATGATATCAATATTACCCTAACACATGTCCTAATTCTATTGGACAAGTGTAATTCGACCAAAAACAAACTTAGGAATAAAATATGACCATTTAGGCCCACTTGGATTAGAGTAGGACATTTATTATTAATTTATTTAAAGAAGGGTTAAAATAGTTAAAATCAAAGTTTAATAAGTAAATCATTTCTAATATGGGTTTATACATAAGATAAATTCGATTGTAAATATTCATTAGAAATCTAAAAAGATTTAATACATGATGGTATTTTATTTGTAATTTTTAGACATCAAATGATTTAATTTATTTATGACACAAAGATGATGCAGTAATTATCTTGTTAATGAAATATTGACATAATTGATGTTATAAACACCAAAATAAATGTAATTTGAGACTTTTTATGAATTACACTAATTTTCTAGGTTACTATGATATATTAGTGTTGATTCCATCAACTTGGTTCGAACATTTAATTCTTTTATGACTTTCACAAAAATCATATATCAAATAGTGTCAAAATTGACACAAAATAGTTTTTAAATAAAATATTATATTATTAATTGTTATTTTATTCCTAAAAATCTAAGGTTCGGCCAAATGACTTAGATAAGGATATATATATTAATAATAAACAATTTGGGGTTCGTTTGGCATGTTATAGTAAGTGTTTTAACCATATAGTGTAAGAAAACAAAAAGACACGGTAAAAGTTAAATTAATTAACTTAGAGTTAAATCTAATTGATAAGGTTAAAATAATACCCTAAACTTGTCTAAATCCTATTGGTTGATAGGATTTCGACCCATCCCCACTTTAGCTTCGAAATAAGACCCTTTGGAACCATTATAAACCGATTTTGACTTTAATATAAAATAATATTTTGAGATATTCCTAAGGTGCCCCTCTCCTCCCTTATAAAAGGGCACCTCCTCCCCCTCCACCTCACACCAATTTGAGAAATGAAGCTCGGCCAATATAACGACCCACACTTTACATACATTGTTAATACTTCAAAATTGAAGCACACTTATTACAACATATGACAAAACCACAAAGGACCGTATAGGTATAGTGTCTTTAGAAACTGGGAAACATAAACAACTGGTTCATAAATCTTCTACAGTGTCTCCCATTTATTTCATCATATCTAGGGTCCCTTTTAGCATATTCTACTTAATATCCATCTTCCTGACCTGGGGAAAAGAAAACATAAAAGGGTGAGCTCAAATGCTCAGCAAGGGCAAATAAAGGAAATAAAAATCATATCATATCTTTATGAAAATCAAAACCTGCAAAAGAGATCATAATATCTTAACATGGAATAAATCATAGAAGTGAAAATGAGATCCCCAAAATCATAACATAAAACTTGAAACTTTGTGGCATGCACACATAATCATGGAAAATCATTTCTTGTTAGTCATGACTCATTGCCAAGACTATCTTAGTGGACAAAGTCCCTTTCTGAACCGAGTTCACTCCTCGTTTCAGTCCTGTATCACTGAACCGAAATAACCTTCCGTTCCAGCCATGTCTATCTCATGAGATATAAAATCATTACCCAATGCATTGGAGGGAGATATAGGTCCCACCCATCTTATAATGAATCCTTTCTTATGTGTGCCACATAATCATAAAACATACATCATCGCATATAACAAAAATGGGATTCTTGAAACATCATGACATCATAAATCAATTCATATATGATAAAGGAATTCATAAACAAAATTCCATCACAACATAGTCAAACCAATGTAAAAATATGGATATAAACAGAACCCTTTATTATCTTAGATGGAAAATAATTTTGATAAAACACTTGAATTGAATTCTTGAGAAAAATATCCTTTCTTCTTCAAAAACATTTTTCCTTTCATAACATGTCATACAACTTTAAAATAAAAGAAGTTGATTAAAAATAAACTTGAAAACTTGTAAAGTAAGCTTCTTTGAAGTAATGTTTTAAAAATCCATTCATGCCGTATAAGTTAAAAAAAACATTCTTCGTACTTTTGTCGGAAAAGTCAAAAAGTACCTCGTACGGAAAAACGACAAAAGATTCCTTTCATATTCTTTACTAAAAACTCACCTAAGGGTAAAATTGGATTTAAACTATTTCAAGTGGATGGAAACAATATTACATATTGAGGGAACATGGATGTGGATGATAAAATACACCCCAGTAAATACTTACGAATAAACAATCTCGGATAAAAATGAGATTGTGATATTTCCCTTACCTTAGGTCCGATTTGCTTTGTTCGTGTCCGAAGCTCCTGTATAATGGTTTAAATACTGTTATTGACTTATTCCAGAATCATACATATTGATATGAGATCATATATGGTCATATTATTAGCTTCTTTTTAGTAATATTTCATTGTTACTTGTTACTTGGGTCTTTATAACTTTTTTTTCTTATGCGTGTTTTGTCGAATAAATTCTTATTCTTATCTTTAGGTTATAGATAATTCATTTCCAGAATGGTATTAGTGTAGTATATACCATATTCATTCATTCAATTCATTTATATAATCATTATGAAATGAAGATCATGTAGAACGAGTCGCATCACATCGTGGAGACGGTATTCCGTACGTACGCACGAGTGATGATATCGTTCCTATGATCGTGGAATTGTATTGGAGTATATATATATATTATTTCAGTATCAATATTACTTAATAATAATCATATATAGTTACTGATTACACCATTATACCCATCCTTGTAAGGTGATGGTGGAAAATAGATTACACCACGGCGTGGAGACGGTATTTCGTACGTACGCACGCGCGGTGATTTCATTTTTCCGTAGGATGGATAGAAGGTGAATTAGGGTTGTTTCATATTTATAATAACATATCAGTATGTAAGTAATACTGATGTTATTACTTTATCATGAAACAACTAAAGAAGAAGAAGTTGAAGAAGAAAGAGATTGAAAAGATCGGTAATGGATATTACCTCTTCTTTGGAACGCCTTTTTGAATCCTCCACTTAAGGAACTAAGATTGGTCTTTGGAGAAGACCAGGACCTCTAGGATTATTCTAGGGAAGTGGAGAAGGGAAAATGGCAGGGGTTGGCCGAGCTTGAGTGCTCAAATTGGTGTGAGGAGGAGGGGGAGGAGGTGCCCTTTTATAAGGGAGGAGAGGGGCACCTTAGGAATATCTCAAAATATTATTTTATATTAAAGTCAAAATCGGTTTATAATGGTTCCAAAGGGTCTTATTTCGAAGCTAAAGTGGGGATGGGTCGAAATCCTATCAACCAATAGAATTTAGACAAGTTTAGGATATTATTTTAACCTTATCAATTAAATTTAACTCTAAGTTAAATAATTTAACTTTTACCATGTCTTTTTGTTTTCTTTCACTATATGGTTAATACACTTACTATAACATGCCAAACGAACCCCAAATTGTTTATTATTAATATATATATCCTTATCTAAGTCATTTGGCCGAACCTTAGATTTTTAGGAATAAAATAACAATTAATAATATAATATTTGATTTAAAAACTATTTTGTGTCAATTTTGACATTATTTGATATATGATTTGTTTGAAAGTCATAACAGAATTATATGTTCGAACCAAGTTGATTAAATCAATACTAATATATCATAGTAACCTAGAAAATTAGTGGAATTCATAAAAAGTCTCAAATTATATTTATTTTGGTGTTTATAACATCAATTATGTCAATATTTCATTAATAAGATAATTACTGCATCATCATTATGTCATAAATAAATTAAATTATTTAATGTCTAAAAATTAAAAATAAAATATCATCATGTAGGAAATCTGTTTAGCTTTCTAATGAATTTTTACAATTGAATTTATCTTATGTATAACCCCATATTAAAAATGATTTACTTATTAAACTTTGATTTTAACTATTTTAACCCTTCTTTAAATAAATTAATAATAAATGTCCTAATCTAATCCAAGTGGGCCTAAATGGTCATATTTTATTCCTAAGTTTGTTTTTGGTCGAATTACATTTGTCCAATAGAATTAGGACATGTGTTAGGGTAATATTAATATCATATTTACCCTTAGTTACCCTATTTACTATTAACCGCGGTAAAAATATTAAAAAGTTACTATTCACCAAAAAATTATTTTCATCTCATTGAACCACATTTTAGTCCTTGATATTAACCGTGTCTCTCGGATTTTTGAAATTCCATTCACATAAGCGGTAAAATTAAGTTTTATGCAAAATTCAGTTTTTAACCTACCACTTAGTGGTTTCACTATTCATCAAAAATTGAAAGTTTTCAGAAAAATACCAAAATTTCACCCTAGGCTAATTTCGATATTCTGAGTCCAAAAATGAAGTCCATTTTGAAAAATAAAATTTATAAAATTTCAAAAAGTGGTTATTACTATTCATAACGGCTAGTTTTAATAGCATATTGTTGTTTAGTGAAACTCGGTATTGCGTACGACGCAAGCTATCGAGGAAGGTCGCGATTGCGTGTAAAGCAAGCCAAGCAAGTGTTGTGTAGAAAAAGATTCCTTTGATGATTTATATAACATAAAAGTCTCGGGTGTTACATTCTACCCCCCTTAAAAAGAATTTCGCCCTCGAAATTCGTCACTTTGTAACAAATAGATGAGGATACTTCTCCCTCATCATATCCTCAAGCTCCCATGTAGCTTCTTCAAGTTGGTGGTTCCTCCATAAAACTTTCACCAAGCGAGTGGTCTTGTTTCGTAGGACTTTTTCGCTACGATCCAGAATCTCTATCGGCTGTTCTTCATAAGAAAGATCTTGCTCCAGCGGTAAAACTTCTGAGCTGAGTACATGTGAAGGATCTGGTATGTACTTTCTCAGGAGAGATACGTGGAACACATCGTGAACTTGAGAGAGATTCGGTGGAAGCGCCAATCGGTAAGCTACCTTCCCAACACGATCCAGTATTTCAAAAGGACCGATATATCTAGGGCTCAACTTCCCCTTCTTTCCAAATCTCATAACCCTCTTCCAGGGAGATATTCGTAAGAACACTTTATCACCCACTTCAAACTCTAGGTCTTTTCTTCGGTTGTCGGCATAACTTTTCTGTCGACTCTGAGCTGCTCTTATGTGTTGTTGAATAGATCTGACCTTTTCTGCCATTTCATCAACGAGATCAGGTCCTAATAGCTTTCTTTCCCCAACTTCATCCCAGCAAGTTGGAGTCCTGCATTTCTTTCCATAGAGAGCTTCATAAGGAGCCATCTGAATACTAGAGTGAAAGCTATTATTATAAGAAAATTCCACCAAAGGTAGGTGTTGATCCCAACCTCCTTTGAAATCCATAGAGCAAGCTCTCAACATATCTTCTAGGGTTTGAATTGTTCTCTCAGACTGACCGTCTGTCTGGGGATGATAAGCAGTGCTGAAACTCAACTCTGTATCCAGAGTATGCTGAAGACTTCGCCAGAACTTCGAGGTAAATCTCGGATCTCGATCAGATATAATAGAAAGTGGTACTCCATGCAATCTTACCACTTCCTTTACATATATCCTGGCAAGCTGATCTAGATAGAAATCCTCTCTAATAGCAATGAAGTGTGCAGACTTTGTAAGACGATCAACTATGACCCAGATAGCATTATTGCCTTTGGATGTTTTAGGAAGTCCTGTGACAAAGTCCATAGTGATGTTTTCCCATTTCCATTCGGGTATGGGTAATGGTTGTAACATCCCCTTAGACTTCTGTCTCTCAGCTTTAACTTGTTGACAAACCAAGCATCGAGAGACATATTCAGCAACATCTCTTTTCATGCCATCCCACCAGAAGTACTCTTTCAGGTCCCTATACATCTTCGTGCTTCCAGGATGAATAGAAAATGATGAACTATGAGCCTCATCCAGCAGCTCATTCTTTAATTCGGGGATGGGAGGAACGCAAACACGATTCCTGAACTTTATTATCCCATCACAATCAAGGTTGAATTCAGGAACATTTCTCACCTTCTTTTGTAACTCGACATCTTCTTTCTGTGCCTCTTTAATCTTCACATGTATAGATGGTTGAACATTCATTTGAGAAAGATAAGATTTTTCCCCTTCCATTATAATTCCAAGATCCATCCTTTGTAAATCCATAAATATTGGATCTTTTGTGATCCTCATCATGGATAAACTAGCATGGTCTTGTCGACTTAATGCATCTGCCACCTTGTTTGCTTTCCCAGGGTGGTAATGGATTGAGCAGTCATAATCCTTAATCAGCTCCAACCATCTTCTTTGACGCATATTCAACTCCTTTTGTGTGAAAATATACTTTAAACTTTTATGATCAGTATAAATATCACACCTTTCACCATAAAGGTAATGCCTCCAAATCTTTAATGCAAAGATTACCGCAGCCAACTCCAAATCATGTGTTGGGTAATTTTGCTCATGGATTTTCAACTGTCGTGAGGCATAAGCTATCACCATATCATTTTGCATAAGAACACACCCCAATCCCTTCTTGGATGCATCACTGTAGATCACAAACCTTTCTCCACTACAAGGCAGTGTGAGCACAGGTGCACTGGATAACCTTCTTTTCAACTCCTTGAAATTCTCTTCACATTCCTCTGTCCAGACAAACTTAACTCCTTTCCGAGTCAACTTGGTGAGTGGATTAGATAATCGTGAAAAATCTTTTACAAAACGTCGATAATAACCAGCCAAACCAAGAAAACTTCGGATCTCAGTTACTGTTGTTGGTCTTGACCATCTTTCGATAACCTCTGTTTTTGCTGGATCCACAGATATCCCCTCTTTTGAGATTATATGACCCAAAAATGCAACTTTTTGAAGCCAAAATTCACACTTGGTAAATTTGGCATAAAGCTTCTCCTTTCTCAGGGTCTTCAATATAATTCTCAAGTGATCTTCATGTTCTTCCTTGCTCTTTGAATAGACAAGAATATCGTCTATAAAGACTACCACAAATTGATCAAGATAGTCTCTAAAGACTCTATTCATTAGATCCATGAAGATAGCAGGGGCATTAGTAAGACCAAATGGCATCACTATAAATTCATAGTGTCCATACCTTGTACGGAAAGCCGTCTTTGGTATATCCTCCCTTTTGACCCTTAATTGATGATACCCTGAACGAAGATCAATCTTGGAAAAGTATTGAGCTCCGCGTAGTTGGTCAAATAAGTCATCAATGCGTGGGAGAGGATATTTGTTCTTGATAGTGATCTTGTTAAGTTCTCGATAATCAATGCAGAGTCTCATTGATCCATCTTTCTTCTTAACAAATAGAACAGGTGCTCCCCAAGGTGACGCACTAGGGCGTATGAATCCCTTATCAAGATTCTCTTGGAGTTGCTTCTTCAATTCCTGCAACTCAATTGGGGCCATTCTATAAGGTGTCTTTGAAATAGGCAAAGCACCCGGTACGAGTTCTATTGAAAACTCAACTTCACGATTTGGTGGAAGACCCGGTAATTCCTCCGGAAAGACATCAACAAACTCCCGTACAATGGGCATATTCTTAATCGTGAGTTTCTCACCAACCATTTGAGATAAATAACCTTCATTTAGTGGAATCAATACCCATAAGATGGAAGGAATTTCCACTGGAAGGTTATGTTCATCCTTGCATTGATAGACGATCGTAGATTGATCTGGAATATGAAATGTGACTTCCCTTCTTTGGAAATTGATATGAGCTCCATGTAGAGAAAGCCAATCCATGCCAAGAATCACATCAAATTCCACTAAAGGAAGGATCACAAGATTTGCAGGAAGCACTTTCCCACAAACTTCGATCGGAGAAGAATTATAAACTTTTGATGCGATTGATGTGCCATTAGGTGTTGTCACGGCTAACTCAACATCTAATTGTTGAGGTAATACGGTGATACCCTTAGAAAAGTCTTCAGAAATAAAAGAGTGGGTGGATCCAGAATCAAATAAAACATTTGCTACTTTAGAATGGATGGTAAGTGTACCTTTCACCACATCGTTATCGTACTCCACATCGCTGATAGAAATTGCATGTGACTTTCCTTTGTCTTTAGCCTTAAGAGTTTGTTGACGTCGACCATCATCATCAACCCTTGGATTTGGGCATTGATTGGCATAATGCCCCATCTCCTTGCACTTGAAACATTGAAGTGTATTAGGTTCATTCTGTGTATCCCTTCCTTTGTTTGCATCATTAGACATCTTCTTCCCATTATCACGGCATTCAAATGCCCGATGACCTTCCTTTCCACATTTAAAACATTTACTTGTCCCTTTAAGACAACTCCCTCCATGTTTCTTTCCACACTTTGAGCATAAGGGAAAGTTCATCTTCTTTTCCGTGTGCTCTTTAGATTTTTCTTTGAATTCCATCTTCCTCTTCTTATCAAACCCATGTGACTGATGGGTTACTCCAATCTCCATCTCGACTTTGAGAGCACATCGAACGATTTCCTCGTAGCTATTGAAGTCCCTTATGGCTAACGCCCTTCGAAGACTTGGTTTTAAGCCACTAAAGAATCGATCGATCTTACTCTCAGGTTGGATAATAATACCAGAAGCGTACCTTGCAAATCTTGTAAAATTTGCTTCATAGGTACTAACAGATTCATCATCCCTTTGCTTCAGTTCAAGGAACTCTTTCTCCATCTTTGTTCGGAGAATACGAGGGAAGTACTTATTGAAAAATAAGTTCTTGAACTCGTCCCATTCCATAGACTCAATTTCATCCCTTTGCCTCGTATTCTTAACAAGATTCCACCATTGATCAGCATCTCCTTCCAAACGATACACTGCTAGGATGACTTTATCATGCTCAGAACATTGAAGAACTGAAAATATCTTTTCAGTAGTACTAATCCATTGTTCAGCAACTAATGGATCAGTAGACCCGCTGAAAGAAGGTGGACGCTGCCTCATGAAGGATTCAACAGAATGTTGCTCCCTCCTTTGCTCGTTTGGAAATCCTGCATGATTCATAGCTTGAGAAAGTTGTGTGAGCATGGCTACAAGATTTTGCATTCCAGCTCCCATATCGTTTGGTTGCTCAGGGGGACAATCATTGCATTGCCCATCGCATTCCGCATTAACACGGTTCCTTCGGGTTCCAGCCATTGACTAAAACCAAGAAGAATAGTGTGAGCAACACTAATTATAATAGGAAACCACATAATTCAAGAATAAAATTTTCATGCTTAAGGTCTTATCCTAGGTTATTCAAGGCCATTTCTAAAACACTAAGATTGTGTTCTATGCTTAGACTTATCCTTTGGGTTCTTACTAAGGCTTTCACATCCTAGTTTCCAAAGGTTGACTATACCTTTCCTCTGATACCAACTATAACGACCCACACTTTACATACATTGTTAATACTTCAAAATTGAAGCACACTTATTACAACATATGACAAAACCACAAAGGACCGTATAGGTATAGTGTCTTTAGAAATTGGGAAACATAAACAACTGGTTCATAAATCTTCTACAGTGTCTCCCATTTATTTCATCATATCTAGGGTCCCTTTTAGCATATTCTACTTAATATCCATCTTCCTGACCTGGGGAAAAGAAAACATAAAAGGGTGAGCTCAAATGCTCAGCAAGGGCAAATAAAGGAAATAAAAATCATATCATATCTTTATGAAAATCAAAACCTGCAAAAGAGATCATAATATCTTAACATGGAATAAATCATAGAAGTGAAAATGAGATCCCCAAAATCATAACATAAAACTTGAAACTTTGTGGCATGCACACATAATCATGGAAAATCATTTCTTGTTAGTCATGACTCATTGCCAAGACTATCTTAGTGGACAAAGTCCCTTTCTGAACCGAGTTCACTCCTCGTTTCAGTCCTGTATCACTGAACCGAAATAACCTTCCGTTCCAGCCATGTCTGTCTCATGAGATATAAAATCATTACCCAATGCATTGGAGGGAGATATAGGTCCCACCCATCTTATAATGAATCCTTTCTTATGTGTGCCACATAATCATAAAACATACATCATCGCATATAACAAAAATGGGATTCTTGAAACATCATGACATCATAAATCAATTCATATATGATAAAGGAATTCATAAACATAATTCCATCACAACATAGTCAAACCAATGTAAAAATATGGATAGAAACATAACCCTTTATTATCTTAGATGGAAAATAATTTTGATAAAACACTTGAATTGAATTCTTGAGGAAAATATCCTTTCTTCTTCAAAAACATTTTTCCTTTCATAACATGTCATACAACTTTAAAATAAAAGAAGTTGATTAAAAATAAACTTGAAAACTTGTAAAGGAAGCTTCTTTGAAGTAATGTTTTAAAAATCCATTCATGCCGTATAAGTTAAAAAAAACATTCTTCGTACTTTTGTCGGAAAAGTCAAAAAGTACCTCGTACGGAAAAACGACAAAAGATTCCTTTCATATTCTTTACTAAAAACTCACCTAAGGGTAAAATTGGATTTAAACTATTTCAAGTGGATGGAAAAAATATTACATATTGAGGGAACATGGATGTGGATGATAAAATACACCCCAGTAAATACTTACGAATAAACAATCTCGGATAAAAATGAGATTGTGATATTTCCCTTACCTTAGGTCCGATTTGCTTTGTTCGTGTCCGAAGCTCCTGTATAATGGTTTAAATACTGTTATTGACTTATTCCAGAATCATACATATTGATATGAGATCATATATGGTCATATTATTAGCTTCTTTTTAGTAATATTTCATTGTTACTTGTTACTTGGGTCTTTATAACTTTTTGTTCTTATGCGTGTTTTGTCGAATAAATTCTTATTCTTATCTTTAGGTTATAGATAATTCATTTCCAGAATGGTATTAGTGTAGTATATACCATATTCATTCATTCAATTCATTTATATAATCATTATGAAATGAAGATCATGTAGAACGAGTCGCATCACATCGTGGAGACGGTATTCCGTACGTACGCACGAGTGATGATATCGTTCCTATGATCGTGGAATTGTATTGGAGTATATATATATATTATTTCAGTATCAATATTACTTAATAATAATCATATATAGTTACTGATTACACCATTATACCCATCCTTGTAAGGTGATGGTGGAAAATAGATTACACCACGGCGTGGAGACGGTATTCCGTACGTACGCACGCGCGGTGATTTCATTTTTCCGTAGGATGGATAGAAGGTGAATTAGGGTTGTTTCATATTTATAATAACATATCAGTATGTAAGTAATACTGATGTTATTACTTTATCATGAAACAACTAAAGAAGAAGAAGTTGAAGAAGAAAGAAATTGAAAAGATCGGTAATGGATATTACCTCTTCTTTGGAACGCCTTTTTGAATCCTCCACTTAAGGAACTAATATTGGTCTTTGGAGAAAACCAGGACCTCTAGGATTATTCTAGGGAAGTGGAGAAGGGAAAATGGCAGGGGTTGTCCGAGCTTGAGTGCTCAAATTGGTGTGAGGAGGAGGGGGAGGAGGTGCCCTGTTATAAGGGAGGAGAGGGGCACCTTAGGAATATCTCAAAATATTATTTTATATTAAAGTCAAAATCGGTTTATAATGGTTCCAAAGGGTCTTATTTCGAAGCTAAAGTGGGGATGGGTCGAAATCCTATCAACCAATAGAATTTAGACAAGTTTAGGATATTATTTTAACCTTATCAATTAAATTTAACTCTAAGTTAAATAATTTAACTTTTACCATGTCTTTTTGTTTTCTTTCACTATATGGTTAATACACTTACTATAACATGCCAAACGAACCCCAAATTGTTTATTATTAATATATATATCCTTATCTAAGTCATTTGGCCGAACCTTAGATTTTTAGGAATAAAATAACAATTAATAATATAATATTTGATTTAAAAACTATTTTGGGTCAATTTTGACACTATTTGATATATGATTTGTTTGAAAGTCATAACAGAATTATATGTTCGATCCAAGTTGATTAAATCAATACTAATATATCATAGTAACCTAGAAAATTAGTGGAGTTCATAAAAAGTCTCAAATTATATTTATTTTGGTGTTTATAACATCAATTATGTCAATATTTCATTAATAAGATAATTACTGCATCATCATTATGTCATAAATAAATTAAATTATTTAATGTCTAAAAATTACAAATAAAATATCATCATGTAGGAAATCTTTTTAGCTTTCTAATGAATATTTACAATTGAATTTATCTTATGTATAACCCCATATTAAAAATGATTTACTTATTAAACTTTGATTTTAACTATTTTAACCCTTCTTTAAATAAATTAATAATAAATGTCCTAATCTAATCCAAGTGGGCCTAAATGGTCATATTTTATTCCTAAGTTTGTTTTTGGTCGAATTACACTTGTCCAATAGAATTAGGACATGTGTTAGGGTAATATTAATATCATATTTACCCTTAGTTACCCTATTTACTATTAACCGCGGTAAAAATAGTAAAAAGTTACTATTCACCAAAAAATTATTTTCATCTCATTGAACCACATTTTAGTCCTTGATATTAACCGTGTCTCTCGGATTTTTGAAATTCCATTCACAGAAGCGGTAAAATTAAGTTTTATGCAAAATTCAGTTTTTAACCTACCACTTAGTGGTTTCACTATTCATCAAAAATTGAAAGTTTTCAGAAAAATACCAAAATTTCACCCTAGGCTAATTTCGATATTCTGAGTCCAAAAATGAAGTCCATTTTGAAAAATAAAATTTATAAAATTTCAAAAAGTGGTTATTACTATTCATAACGGCTAGTTTTAATAGCATATTGTTGTTTAGTGAAACTCGGTATTGCGTACGACGCAAGCTATCGAGGAAGGTCGCGATTGCGTGTAAAGCAAGCCAAGCAAGTGTTGTGTAGAAAAAGATTCCTTTGATGATTTATATAACATAAAAGTCTCGGGTGTTACAGCCAACACCTGCCATTTTCTCCTCTCCACTTCCCTAGAATAATCCTAGAGGTACTGGTCTTCTCCAAAGACCAATCTTAGTTCCTTAAGTGGAGGATTCAAAGAGGCGTTCCAAAGAAGAGGTAATATCCATTACCGATCTTTTCAATTTCTTTCTTCTTCAACTTCTTCTTCTTTAGTTGTTCCATGATAAAGTAATAACATCAGTATTACTTACATACTGATATGTTATTATAAATATGAAACAACCCTAATTCACCTTCTATCCATCCTACGGAAAAATGAAATCACCGCGCGTGCGTACGTACGGAATACCGTCTCCACGCCGTGGTGTAATCTATTTTCCACCATCACCTTACAAGGATGGGTATAATGGTGTAATGAGTAACTATATATGATTATTATTATTAAGTAATATTGATACTGAAATAATATATATATATACTCCAATACAATTCCACGATCATAGGAACGATATCATCACTCGTGCGTACGTACGGAATACCGTCTCCACGATGTGATGCGACTCGTTCTACATGATCTTCATTTCATAATGATTATATAAATGAATTGAATGAATGAATATGGTATATACTACACTAATACCATTCTGGAAATGAATTATCTATAACCTAAAGATAAGAATAAGAATTTATTCGTCAAAACACGCATAAGAACAAAAGGCAATAAAGACCCGAGTAACAAGTAACAATGAAATATTACTAACAAGAAGCTAAGAATATGACCATATATGATATCATATCAATATGTATGATTCTGGAATAAGTCAATAACATTATTTAAACCATTATACAGGAGCTTCAGACACGAACAAAGCAAATCGGACCTAAGGTAAGGGAAATATCACAATCTCATTTTTATCCGAGATTGTTTATTCGTAAGTATTTACTGGGGTGTATTTTATCATCCACATCCATGTTCCCTCAATATGTAATATTGTTTCCATCCACTTGCAATTGTTTAAATCCAATTTTACCCTTAGGTTTGATTTTAGTAAATAATATGAAAGGAATATTTTGTCGTTTTTCCGTACGAGGTACTTTTTGAATTTTCCGACAAAACTACGAAGAATGTTTTTTTTAACTTATACGGCACGATCGGATTTCTACTGTTTTATAAAGCCTTATTTTCATGAAACTTCCTCTAAAATATTTCATGACTACTTTCAATAAAATCTCTTTCTTTTAAAATTGCATGATGTTTTGTGAAAAGAAATTGATTTTGAAGAAGAAAGGATATTTTCCTCAAGAATTCAATTCAAGTGTTTTATCAAAATTATTTTCCATCTAAGATAATAAAGGGTTCTGTTTCTATCCATATTTTTACATTGATTTGACTATGTTGTGATGGAATTATGTTTATGAATTCCTTTATCTTATATGAATTGATTTATGATGTCATGATGTTTCAAGAATCCCATTTTTGTTACATGTGTTATGCGATGATGTATGTTTTATGATTATGTGGCACACATAAGAAAGGATTCATTATAAGATGGGTGGGACCTATATCTCCCTCCAATGTATTGGGAAATGATTTTATATCTCATGAGATAGACATGGCTGGAACGGAAGGTTATTTCGGTTCAGTGATACAGGACTGAAACGAGGAGTGAACTCGGTTCAGAAAGGGACTTTGTCCACTAAGATAGTCTTGGCAATTAGTCATGACTAACAAGAAATGATTTTCCATGATTATGTGTGCATGCCACAAAGTATCAAGTTTTATGTTATGATTATGGGGATCTCATTTTCACTTATATGATTTATTCCATGTTAAGATATTATGATCTCTTTTGCAGGTTTTGATTTTCATAAAGATATGATATGATTTTTATTTCCTTTATTTGCCCTTGCTGAGCATTTGAGCTCACCCTTTTATGTTTTCTTTTCCCCAGGTCAGGAAGATGGATATTAAGTAGAATATGCTAAAAGGGACCCTAGATATGATGAAATAAATGGGAGACACTGTAGAAGATTTATGAACCAGTTGTTTATGTTTCCCAGTTTCTAAAGACACTATACCTATACGGTCCTTTGTGGTTTTGTCATATGTTGTAATAAGTGTGCTTCAATTTTGAAGTATTAACAATGTATGTAAAGTATGGGTCGTTATACAATGCCAGCTCCTCCCCCTTCTGTTCACCATTCCCGAAGTTGATAACCTCACTAACTACCCTTCCTACATCACACTGACCAACAAGGTTTTGATCATTCTGCAACATCTCCCCTGAAGAAGCAGGCCCTCCCATCTTGCCTCCAACTCCAGAACCAGGGCCAGCTCCTCCCCGTTCTTATTATGTGTCATGATATGATGGATGTTTTATTATCTTGTGAAACATTTATTCATTATTATATAATGTGATGTATAATGGACTATAACTTTCATAAAACTATATTGTAAGTAAATAGAATAATATTCATTATATAACATAGAAAACCCGTTATAAAACTATATAGGTTTAGTGTTCTTGGAAACTAGGAAGTAAAAATATATGGTTTATAAAACATCTACATCATCACCTATTTATTATTTCATTATTAGAACCCTTTTTGACATATCTTACGTAATATATTTCTCTATGTCCTGTGAAAGTAAACATAATAAAGGGTGAGATCAGATTCTAATTAAGTTTAAAAAGGCAGGATATCAATCATATCATAATCATGAGACATAAGAATGTAATAAAAACATTTGAAAATTATATCCATCATATCAAAGACCATGATATAATTTTATGGGATAAGTCATAGAAGTTTATAGAGAACAAGTTTTGTGAGGTCATAACATTAGTCCTGAAATCGTGGAATACAGATAAGAATATAAAATCATTTCAATATTAGTCAAGGATCCTTACAATGAGTATAATAGTGGAAAAATTCCTTTATTGAACCAGGTTCACTCTAGGTTCCTACCTTGTGTTACCAAATTGGGTTTACTTTCCATTCGATCCCTGTATTACTGAACCAATATCATTTCATATTCTAATTATATCTCTCTCATGAGATATAAATATTTACCAGATTTATTTTTGGTAGATATAGGAACACCTGTCATATAATTAAATCCGTACATATGTGTCCCACAATAACAAAAATCAATCATCATATTATAATCCATGAAATGAAATCGGTTTCATAAACATCATTCAATCTTAACATATCCCATGGAAAAGAAATGTGTTCTATAGTCGTCATTACATCATAAATATAAACCAAATATATGAATAATAGAGAAAGTATCCTTGAAAAAATATCCTCATCAAAACATATGTAACATTAAATAATGTTATCTTAGATGGAAAAGAATTTTGATATATCACTGAAAATAATTCTCATAGAAATATCCCTTTTACTTTGAAAACATTTTCTTTTCAGGAAATTTCATTCAATTTGAAAATAAAAAATATTTTTTGAAAATCACATTAAAATATTATATGGAATTATTCATGGAATGAAGGCATAGTGAAATCATAAAAATATGTTCATGTCGTATAAGTTGAAAAAACATTCCTCTCCTACTTTTTTCAAAAAAGTCATAAAGTTCCTCATTAGAAAAATGTTAAAATATTCAATTAAAACCACATATTAAAAACTCTCACATGCGTAAAAATAAAATTACAAATTGTAGAATAATACTAAAAATATTTTCGAAAATATTTTTACGAAAAAATAACATGGAAGATAAAAATTAACAAGTAGATACATGCGTATAAAAATCCCAAATAATAAAAAGATTATATAATTAAAACTTACCTTAGGTATTATTCCCTTTATACGTATTTAAAAATAATTTATAATTGATTAAATAATTTTATTAACTTATTATAGAATCATATTCACTTTTATGATATTGTTTATGACAATATTATCACCCTCTTGTTAATAATATTTCATTTTTACTATTCCTTCGAGTTATAACTACTTCATTTTCCTTTGTATGTTTTTTTGTGTATATCCCAATTCTTGTGCATAGAATATAGTTCCAAAATTTACATAATTATATTAATGTAATATATATAATATGTATTCATTATATACTTTTATAATTTTATTTTTTAATAGTGAATAAGAAAATAAATCACATCACGTCATTGATATGGTAGGTCGTACGTACGCACCAATGATGGAATCATTCCATTAATGGTAAAAGGGTAAGAAAGTTGATGGAATTTATTTTGTTCTATAATCAATATCATGTGATAATTATTATATATATCTGTTATTTCAATCATTATACCCATCCAGGTCATGTAATGATGGAAAACATATTATTCAACATCAATGAGACGGTAAGTTGTTTGTATGCACATGTGATACTTTTGTTTTTAAAGGGATGGATAAAATGTGGAATATGGGTGTTACATGTTCATAAAAACATTTCAGAATATAAATTTTACTATGTTTATTACTTTATAATGGAAACAATATATGAAGATGGAGTAGAAGAATAAATAGTCATTAAATTTTTGGTAACAAGATTACATCTTCTTCGGAAAACTCACTTTGTATCTCCTTTTATGGACACAATATTTGGTATTTTGGTAAGAAAAACACCTCTAAAATGTGTTAAGGGTTGTTTATAAGGAAAAATGGAAGGGGATAATTAATCCTCAAGGCTTAATGTGATGTAAAGAAGTGAGGGAGGAGGTTCCCTTTTATAATTGAGGTGAGATGAACTTTTGGAATTTCTCCAAATATTATTTTATAATAAATTAAATATCAGCCAAATTATCACTAAAATTCAATGTAACATAAGATGATATAATTTTTTAATATCTTGAATGAATATTTTATTTATATGTTTTGTTACTATTTTAAACCTTATCATTTTGATTAACAATTACTTAACCAAGTTAAATTTTTACTATGGTAAAAAAATCTTAAATATAAAAAGGTTGTAAATTTTACTTTTGTGATGTAAACTAAATCATAAATGAAACAATTATAACATTTTAGACCATATTATAATGTTTTTCATATTTTCAAATTAGTTTTATACTTTTTAAATAATTTAATATAATATTTTTTAGATAAGATATCATTAGTGTTAATTTAAAAAGTAATGGTTTCTTGATCATTTTAAAATTTCAAGTTAACATGTTAACTTAAAAAAGATATTTTATTATATCCCAAAGAGATCATTTTAATATATAAAATTCTTCTTTCACATGAAATATTTCATGTCACATATATTTTAATAATTTTAGTACCTTTTATTTTATATTTTTAAAAAATATATATGGTATAATATATATGTTGAGTAAACCTATATGAAAAAAGAAATATTATTTAAAACAAGAACGTGGAATCTTAAATGTTTTATTTAAAAAATTAATAAAAATCATAATTTCACCTAAGTGACCAAAAAATTCAACAATAGATTAATATCATGAAAATGTGTTTATTAATTTAAAAATGTATAGTTATATTCATTTATAACATAAATTTGTCTCCATTTTCACTTTTCAGTGACATTAAAGACAAAGAAAATGATATTTTGTGACTTTATTTGATTTAATTACTAAATAAGTCATTTTCCTGGACAATTTTCCCTTAAACAACTTTTTTTTGATCCTTATGTGTTAAGGGTCTATGTTTTGTCATAAAATAAATTTTTTCATTTGATAGAGTTATTTTATAGACATTATAATTTTATTATTAACCAAAATTACTCAATTAAACCATTACTATGGTGATAAAGATTACCAAAACTACTAATCATATTGAAAAAAAGATTCAATTCACTAAATTTGGCCCTACTAAATCTAAATTTTTCATCAAATTTTTAAAAATTAAAAATAAAAAAGATGTCGAATTTAATTTAAAATAAAACAAGTAAAACGACTTGAAAATGTTTTTTAAAAAATACCCTTTTAAAACATAAAACTTTTTAATAATAAATTCATGTAGGAAATAATTTTTAAAACCAATAATTTTAATATTTTAAATCAAAATGAAGTAATTAAAATTTAAAACTAAACCAAAACTTAATTTTACATTCTATATACATAAAAGAAAAACATAGTTTTCTATAAAAATAATTATTTTTTATATTCCTTAAATTTTTTCAGAAAAACTATAAAAAATAAATTTAAGACAATTTTAAAATGGTGAATTAACAAATGAAATTAATTTTATCCAATTAATTTTATATAACATCTAAAAAAGAAGAGAAACTCATTTTTTAATGTATTTTAGAAGAATAAAGTAATTTTACTAAAAATTGTGTAATCATTTATTTAAGAAACATAAAAAAATATTCATATTGAGTTATATTTTTTACTAATTTTTTATTAATATTTCTTCCTACTAAATTAACTTCTATATTATATTAATAGTGTATCTTGCTTCTTTTAAACTCACAGTTGCATGGAAGACAATCTTTTGAAGAAATAAAATTATTTAAAGAGAAATGTTTCATAAAAAATATCTGATTATTGCATTATACCCCCACTAAAATTAATTTAACCATCAAAATTCATCACTCCAATAAAAGCAGATGAGGATGCCTATACATAATCACATATATAATGACCAGAAGCCTAACGTACATGGAAATTACATTACTTTTGCGGAATACTTAGTACATAACAAAAACACACACACAAGGATCGTAATAGTTTAGTGTCTTTGGAAACTCGGAACGTAATCTTCTAAACGTGGTGAAAGATCTTCAATATCTCCCATAAATATCTTCCTTTTTTTTACCTAAAACCATTCTTTATATCCTGGGGAAAAGAAAACATAAAAGGGTGAGCTCAAATGCTCAGTAAGGGTATACAAAAGAAAAATCAATCACATCATATTCATAAGAACATAACTTTTGGAAATCTTAACCTGCAAAAGAGAGCATAATTTCATAACATGGGATAAATCATAGTAGTGAAATGAAATCCCAATAATCATAACTTAAAACATGAAACTTTGTGGCATACACACATAATCATAGAGAATCATTTCTTGTTAGTCAAGACTCATTGCCAAGACTATCTTAGTGGACAAAGTCCCTTTCTGAATCGAGTAACCCTCGTTTCAGTCCTGTTTCACTGAACCGATATAACCTACCATTCCAGCCATGTCTATCTCATGAGATATAAAATCTTTACCCAATGCATTGGAGGGAGATATAGGTCCCACCCATCTCATAATGATACCATTCTTATGTGTGCCACAAAATCATAAATCATACATCATTTCATAACCCATGTAGTAAAAATGGGATTCGTAAACATCGTCACATCATAAAACAATTCATATAAGATAAAGGAATTCATAAAAATAATTCCTTCACAACATAACCAAATCAATGTAATAATAGGGATAGAAACAGAACCCTATGTTATCTTAGATGGAAAATAATTTTGATAAAATACTTGAAATGAATTCTTGAGGAAAATATCCTTTCTTCTTCAAAATCAATTTCTTTTCACAAAACGTCATGCAATTTTAAAAGAAAGAGATTTTATTGAAAATAGTCATGAAATCTTTTGGAGGAAGCTTCATGAAAATAAGGCTTTATAAAACCGTAAAAATCCGTTCATACCGTATATGTTAAAAAAAACATTCTTCGTACTTTTGTCGGAAAAGTCAAAAAGTACCTCGTACGAAAAAGCGACAAAAGATTCCTTTCATATTCTTTACTAAAACTCACCGAAGGGTAAAATTGGATTTAACCTATTGTAAGTGGATGGAAACAATATTACATATTTAGGGAACATGGATGTGGATGATAAAATACACCCCAGTAAATGCCAAAGTAAAAACAATCTCGGATAAAAATGAGATTGCGATATTTCCTTTACCTTAGGTCCGACTCGCTTTGTAAGTGTCCGAACCTCCTGTATAATGATTTAAATCATGTTATTGACTTATTACAGAATCATATTCATTGTTATGATATCATATATGGTTCACTTATGACATTATATTACCCGTTCTTTTGTAAATTCCATGTTAAAGAAGCGTTTTGGGTAAAATCGTTTCATTTATAGTAGGTGTTTTGACTTGTTGTTCTTGACATCATTATTACTTATATCATGATTTACTTACTTCCAGAATATAAAATATGATTTATATATCATATATATTCAGTATATATATATATAATAGGTAGATAAATAAAATGAAAAACACCGTTCATGGAGACGGTAGTCCGTACGTACGCATGAACGATGTTTTCCTTTCCTTATTGTCTTGAAATGGAAGTAAGTAGATGACATACATATGTATATATATACATAAATCCAGTAGCTTTATAATGTCATATATTTCATTATTATTTCTTATATATACATTATAATCATTCTTAAATGGTTAACATGGAGAATGAATCTCATCGCGTCGTGGAGACGGTATTCCGTACGTACGCACGAGAAATGATATCATTTCTATAAATATTGAATTGAATTGGAGTGGGTTATACAATATATCAGAATCAATATGATGTTGTAATAACTATGTATATTTATTCTTTACACCATTATACCCATCCATGTAAGGTGGTGGTGGAAAATAGATTACACCACGGCGTGGAGACGGTATTCCGTACGTACGCACGCGCGGTGATTTCTTTTTCCGTAGGATGGATAGATGGTGAAATAGGGTTGTTTCATACTTATAATAACATATCAGTATATGAGTGATACTGATGTTATTACTTCATAATGAAACAACCTAAGAAGAAGAAGTGGAAGAAGAAATAAAGATGAAAGAATTGGTAACGGTAATTACCTCTTCTTTGAAGCGCCTTTTTGAGACCTCCTCTTAGGGCACTAGAATTGGTCTTTGAGGAAGACCAGAACCTCTAGGATGTTTCTAGGGAAGTGGAGAAGAGATTTTGGCAGGGGTTGTCCGAGCTTGAATGCTCAAATTGGTGTGAGGAGGAGGGGGAGGAGGTGTCCTTTTATAAGGGAGGAGAGGGGCACCTTAGGAATATCTCAAAATATTATTTTATATTAAAGTCAAAATCGGTTTATAATGGTTCCAAAGGGTCTTATTTCGAAGATAAAGTGAGGATGGGTCGAAATCCTATCAACCAATAGAATTTAGACAAGTTTAGGATATTATTTTAACCTTATCAATTAGATTTAACTCTAAGTTAAATAATTTAACTTTTACCGTGTCTTTTTGTTTTCTTTCACTATATGGTTAATAAACTTACTATAACATGCCAAAAGAACCCCAAATTGTATATTATTAATACATATATCCTTATCTAAGTCATTTGGCCGAACCTTAGATTTTTAGGAATAAAATAACCATTAATAATATAATATTTGATTTAAAAACTATTTTGTGTCAATTTTGACACTATTTGATATATGATTTTTGTGAAAGTCATAACAGAATTAAATGTTCGAAACAAGTTGATTAAATCAACATTAATATATCATAGTAACCTAGAAAATTAGTGGAATTCATAGAAATTCTCAAATTACATTTATTTTGGTGTTTATAACATCAATTATGTCAATATTTCATAAATAAGATAATTACTGCATCATCTTTGTGTCATATATTAATTAAATTATTTGATATCTAAAATTTACAAATAAACTACCATCATTTAGGAAATCTTTTTAGCTTTCTAATGAATATTTATAGTAGAATTTATCTTATGTATAACCCCATATTAAAAATGATTTACTTATTAAACTTTGATTTTAACTATTTTAACCCTTCTTTAAATAAATTAATAATAAATGTCCTAATCTAATCCAAGTGGGCCTAAATGGTCATATTTTATTCCTAAGTTTGTTTTTGGTCGAATTACACTTTTCCAATTGAATTAGGACATGTGTTAGGGTAATATTAATATCATATTTACCCTTAGTTACCTTATTTACTATTAACCGTGGTAAAAAAAGTAAAACGTTACTATTCACCAAAAATTTATTTTCATCTCATTGAACCACATTTTAGTCCTTGATATTAACCGTGTCTCTCGGATTTTCGAAATTCCATTCACAGAAGCGGTAAAATTAAGTTTTATGCAAAATTCAGTTTTTAACCTACCACTTAGTAGTTTCACTATTCATCAAAAATTGATGTTTTTCAGAACAGTGCCAAAATTTCATCCTAAGCTATATTTCATATTCCGAATTCAAAAATGAAGTCTATTTTACCAAATTCATAACATAAAAGTTGCATTAATTAATTTTATAATTAAATCCCGCTGTTAAAACAAATAGCGTGTTTTTAAGAAACAATATCTATCAAAAGATTGACACTTGTTTATGTCTAGTTTAAATGTGAAATTACATCCAATGACCAACATTGTATTAAATTGTAAAAATATATTCTAAATATACTTTAAAACCACTCAAATTAATGATTTATCACTATTAATTATTTCGATTAAAAAAGTTGTTTTTAATTATAATTTAGTAATTTTCACTATTCATCAGAATATGAAAGTTATCGGAAAAGTACCAAAATTTCACCTTAGGCTAAATTCGATACTCCGAATCCAAAAATAAAGTTCATTTTGAAAAATAAGATTTACTGGATTTCAAAAAGTGGTTATTACTATTCATAACGGCTAGTTTTAATAATATTTTTATAGCATATCGTTGTTTAGTGAAACTCGGTATTGCGTACTACACACGCTATCGAGGAAGGTCGCGATTGCGTGTAATGCAAGTAAAGTCAAGGATGTGTGTTGTGCAAGCTCCTTTTGGTGTAGCGTACAACACAAGACATTAATAAAATTAAAAAGAATATTTTTTTATAAAATCTTGGGCTATTACATTCTACCCCCCTTAAAATGAATTTCGCCCTCGAAATTCGTCGGGGTTATAAATGGTTTACTATTTGAAAGTTTCTTTAATAGAAACCCACATCGTAAAAGGGAATACCAAAACTTGGTTTTAAAAACTAAAGTATGAAATGTAACGATTACCCAAATAAACTAATCACTGGGTTTCCACATAGGTGAAAATATGGATATGGAAGAGAAATCTAACCATCATGTTCTGATGGAGAGTGGTAGAGAACATGGCTATGGAAAATCTAGTAATCACAAATCCATAAATTTGTGACGATCTAAGGTACCATATGATTCATTAGGTATAAGATCACTAGGACAACATTTTTGGTTTTCAAGATCATTTCCCTAAAGTTGAAAATTTGAATTAGAATAAATACTTACTTTATTTTGATACAATATCACTGTTGTTCGTGCCTTTAACAATTTCCACTTCATCTCTTAAATAAATGAAGTTGAATTTGTTATTCGTGAAGTGTCAGCAGATCATGTGATAGAATGACGGGTCATTCCATCTGTCTCAAAAGGTTAGCAAAATTTATATACATAAGTCGATCTATAGTGGGATTAATCATATATGGTTCCTAAAATGGGCTTATACTTCATATATCATACTGCTTAATATAATAACACTAGTTTCTACTAAACAGGGACTTCCTGTAGGTCAGTGGTAGGCGATAAAGGCCAGTCGCACTTTGGTTGTGGGTTCGATTCCTACAGCCTGGTCCGAAGCGATGGGCTGTCGCCCGTCCTGCAGGTTGTCCCTTTTTCTAAAACTACGTTACTATAACATCCCATCAATAATATCGAAAATCTTCTATCCTTAAACAATACTAACTTATGTCCAACATAATCCAGTCTAATCTTTAGGCTTATAATACTGCAGTCCACTCTCATAATATAGTGACAACGATTACCAGAGATTTAATACTGTCGTTGATCTCCACATATCATAAGATATGTCTTGTTGGTCACATTCCAAACATTCAAAGTCCTTAATAGTGTATTCTCTTGAATACCTTAGTGAAAACATGAGTGCAGTTAAAAGTTAACACTTTCCACATACCAAAATCCTCAAAATTCTATATACTCAAACCATGATATCACTTAGTCCTTATATCAATCATGAGCTCATGAATACTATTAAACATTTCATTTTCTCATCTTCATTATGCGCATATCATCTTATTTCCAAAAAATATCTCAATCACTTTGAATACCACATCAATAAATATTGCAATACTCAATGATACAACATTATTTTGGAATCCCATTACATAAACACTTAATCATTCCACCACATCGTTGTCATATTCAACATTGCCAATAGTGATCGCATGTGATTTCCCTTTGTCCTTTGCCTTCAGTGGTTGCTCATGTTGATCATCACTAACCCTTGGATTAGGGAAATTATTAGCATAATTCCCCATTTCCTTGCACTTGAAGCATTGAAGTGTTGGCGGTGCGTTCTCTGCAGTGTTTGCTTTATTCACATCATTAGAAACCCTTTTTCCATTACTTCGACACTCAGCTGCTCGATGACCTTCTTTTCCACACTTAAAACATTTTCTAGTCCCTTTTAGACAATCTCCACCATGCTTCTTTCCACACTTTGTGCATAAGGAAACATTCATCTTCTTTTCACCATTATTCTGAGATTTCTCCTTGAACTCCATCTTTCGTTTCTTGTCAAAACCATGAGATGGATATGTAACACCAACTTCCATTTCTACCTTGATAGCACAACGCACAATTTCTTCATAGCTACTGAAGTCTCTTATAGCTAATGCCCTTCGAAGACTTGGTTTTAAGCCACTGAAAAATCGATCAACTTTACTTTCAGGTTGGATGATAATTCCAGAAGCATACCTTGCAAGTCTTGTAAAATTTGCTTCATAGGTACCAACAGATTCATCGTCCCTTTGCTTCAGTTCAAGAAACTCTTTCTCCATCTTTGTTCGAAGAATACGAGGGAAGTACTTACTGAAAAACAAGTTCTTGAACTCGTCCCATTCCATGGACTCAATTTCATCTCTTGGCCTCATATTCTTGATAAGATTCCACCATTGATCAGCTTCACCTTCCAAACGATATACTGCTAAGATGACTTTATCATGTTCAGAACATTGAATAACTGAAAATATCTTTTCAGTAGTACTGATCCATTGTTCAGCCACAAGTGGATCAGAAGACCCACTGAAAGAAGGTGGACGTTGCCTCATGAAGGACTCAATAGAATATTGTTCCCTTCTCTGCTCATTTGGAAGTCCAGAATGATTCATAGCTTGTGTAAGTATAGCAATAAGATTTTGCACTCCATCTCCCATAACATTTGTTTGTTCAGGAGGGCAATCATTGCATTGTCCATTGCATTGATCAACACGGTTCCTTCGGGTTCCAGCCATCGTCTAAAACCCAAAAAGAATAGTGTGAGAGGCAAAAATCATGCTAGGGAAAACAACATAATAAAGGGGGAGTACCTTCAATATCCAACATCTTAGGTTTAATTCTATGATCGTTAGCGTAATTCTATTACTATAACCTATACGTATACTTATCCCTAGGGACATCCCTAGACATACCTTAGAAATATCTCTAGGGATCTCACTAAAGTTCTCGCATCCTAGTTTCCAAAGGTTGACTAAACCTTTCCTCTGATACCAACTATAATGACCCGAAGCCTAACGTACATGGAAATTACATTACTTTTGCGGAATACTTAGTACATAACAAAAACACACACACAAGGATCGTAATAGTTTAGTGTCTTTGGAAACTCGGAACGTAATCTTCTAAACGTGGTGAAAGATCTTCAATATCTCCCATAAAGATCTTCCTTTTTTTTACCTAAAACCTTTCTTTATATCCTGGGGAAAAGAAAACATAAAAGGGTGAGCTCAAATGCTCAGTAAGGGTATACAAAAGAAAAATCAATCACATCATATTCATAAGAACATAACTTTTGGAAAAATTAACCTGCAAAAGAGAGCATAATTTCATAACATGGGATAAATCATAGTAGTGAAATGAAATCCCAATAATCATAACTTAACACATGAAACTTTGTGGCATACACACATAATCATAGAGAATCATTTATTGTTAGTCAAGACTCATTGCCAAGACTATCTTAGTGGACAAAGTCCCTTTCTGAATCGAGTAACCCTCGTTTCAGTCCTGTTTCACTGAACCGGTATAACCTACCATTCCAGCCATGTCTATCTCATGAGATATAAAATCTTTACCCAATGCATTGGAGGGAGATATAGGTCCCACCCATCTCATAATGATACCATTCTTATGTGTGCCACAAAATCATAAATCATACATCATTTCATAACCCATGTAGTAAAAATGGGATTCGTAAACATCGTCACATCATAAAACAATTCATATAAGATAAAGGAATTCATAAAAATAATTCCTTCACAACATAACCAAATCAATGTAATAATAGGGATAGAAACAGAACCCTATGTTATCTTAGATGGAAAATAATTTTGATAAAATACTTGAAATGAATTCTTGAGGAAAATATCCTTTCTTCTTCAAAATCAATTTCTTTTCACAAAACGTCATGCAATTTTAAAAGAAAGAGATTTTATTGAAAATAGTCATGAAATCTTTTGGAGGAAGCTTCATGAAAATAAGGCTTTATAAAACCGTAAAAATCCGTTCATACTGTATATGTTAAAAAAAACATTCTTCGTACTTTTGTCGGAAAAGTCAAAAAGTACCTCGTACGAAAAAGCGACAAAAGATTCCTTTCATATTCTTTACTAAAACTCACCGAAGGGTAAAATTGGATTTAACCTATTGTAAGTGGATGGAAACAATATTACATATTTAGGGAACATGGATGTGGATGATAAAATACACCCCAGTAAATGCCAAAGTAAAAACAATCTCGGATAAAAATGAGATTGCGATATTTCCCTTACCTTAGGTCCGACTCGCTTTGTAAGTGTCCGAACCTCCTGTATAATGATTTAAATCATGTTATTGACTTATTACAGAATCATATTCATTGTTATTATATCATATATGGTTCACTTATGACATTATATTACCCGTTCTTTTGTAAATTCCATGTTAAAGAAGCGTTTTGGGTAAAATCGTTTCATTTATAGTAGGTGTTTTGACTTGTTGTTCTTGACATCATTATTACTTATATCATGATTTACTTACTTCCAGAATATAAAATATGATTTATATATCATATATATTCAGTATATATATATATAATAGGTAGATAAATAAAATGAAAAACACCGTTCATGGAGACGGTAGTCCGTACGTACGCATGAACGCTGTTTTCCTTTCCTTATTGTCTTGAAATGGAAGTAAGTAGATGACATACATATGTATATATATACATAAATCCAGTAGCTTTATAATGTCATATATTTCATTATTATTTCTTATATATACATTATAATCATTATTAAATGGTTAACATGGAGAATGAATCTCATCGCGTCGTGGAGACGGTATTCCGTACGTACGCACGAGCAATGATATCATTTCTATAAATATTGAATTGAATTGAAGTGGGTTATACAATATATCAGAATCAATATGATGTTGTAATAACTATGTATATTTATTCTTTACACCATTATACCCATCCATGTAAGGTGGTGGTGGAAAATAGATTACACCACGGCGTGGAGACGGTATTCCGTACGTACGCACGCGCGGTGATTTCTTTTTCCATAGGATGGATAGATGGTGAAATAGGGTTGTTTCATACTTATAATAACATATCAGTATATGAGTGATACTGATGTTATTACTTCATAATGAAACAACCTAAGAAGAAGAAGTGGAAGAAGAAATAAAGATGAAAGAATTGGTAACGGTAATTACCTCTTCTTTGAAGCGCCTTTTTGAGACCTCCTCTTAGGGCAATTGAATTGGTCTTTGAGGAAGACCAGAACCTCTAGGATGTTTCTAGGGAAGTGGAGAAGAGATTTTGGCAGGGGTTGGCCGAGCTTGAATGCTCAAATTGGTGTGAGGAGGAGGGGGAGGAGGTGTCCTTTTATAAGGGAGGAGAGGGGCACCTTAGGAATATCTCAAAATATTATTTTATATTAAAGTCAAAATCGGTTTATAATGGTTCCAAAGGGTCTTATTTCGAAGCTAAAGTGGGGATGGGTCGAAATAATATCAACCAATATAATTTAGACAAGTTTAGGATATTATTTTAACCTTATCAATTAGATTTAACTCTAAGTTAAATAATTTAACTTTTACCGTGTCTTTTTGTTTTCTTTCACTATATGGTTAATAAACATACTATAACATGCCAAACGAACCCCAAATTGTATATTATTAATACATATATCCTTATCTAAGTCATTTGGCCGAACCTTAGATTTTTAGGAATAAAATAACAATTAATAATATAATATTTGATTTAACAACTATTTTGTGTCAATTTTGACACTATTTGATATATGATTTTTGTGAAAGTCATAACAGAATTAAATGTTCGAACCAAGTTGCTTAAATCAACAGTAATATATCATAGTAACCTAGAAAATTATTGGAATTCATAGAAATTCTCAAATTACATTTATTTTGGTGTTTATAACATCAATTATGTCAATATTTCATAAATAAGATAATTACTGCATCATCTTTGTGTCATAAATTAATTAAATTATTTGATGTCTAAAATTTACAAATAAAATACCATCATTTAGGAAATCTTTTTAGCTTTCTAATGAATATTTATAGTCGAATTTATCTTATTTATAACCCCATATTAAAAATGATTTACTTATTAAACTTTGATTTTAACTATTTTAACCCTTCTTTAAATAAATTAATAATAAATGTCCTAATCTAATCCAAGTGGGCCTAAATGGTCATATTTTATTCCTAAGTTTGTTTTTGGTCGAATTACACTTGTCCAATTGAATTAGGACATGTGTTAGGGTAATATTAATATCATATTTACGCTTAGTTACCTTATTTACTATTAACCGTGGTAAAAAAAGTAAAAAGTTATTATTCACCAAAAATTTATTTTCATCTCATTGAACCACATTTTAGTCCTTGATATTAACCGTGTCTCTCGGATTTTCGAAATTCCATTCACAGAAGCGGTAAAATTAAGTTTTATGCAAAATTCAGTTTTTAACCTACCACTTAGTAGTTTCACTATTCATCAAAAATTGATGTTTTTCAGAACAATGCCAAAATTTCATCCTAAGCTATATTCATATTCCGAATTCAAAAATGAAGTCTATTTTACCAAATTCATAACATAAAAGTTGCATTAATTAATTTTATAATTAAATCCCGCTGTTAAAACAAATAGCGTGTTTTTAAGAAACAATATCTATCAAAAGATTGACACTTGTTTATGTCTAGTTTAAATGTGAAATTACATCCAATGACCAACATTGTATTAAATTGTAAAAATATATTCTAAATATACTTTAAAACCACTCAAATTAATGATTTATCACTATTAAATATTTCGATTAAAAAAGTTGTTTTTAATTATAATTTAGTAATTTTCACTATTCATCAGAATATGAAAGTTATCCGAAAAGTACCAAAATTTCACCTTAGGCTAAATTCGATACTCCGAATCCAAAAATAAAGTTCATTTTGAAAAATAAGATTTACTGGATTTCAAAAAGTGGTTATTACTATTCATAACGGCTAGTTTTAATAATATTTTTATAGCATATCGTTGTTTAGTGAAACTCGGTATTGCGTACTACACACGCTATCGAGGAAGGTCGCGATTGCGTGTAATGCAAGTCAAGTCAAGGATGTGTGTTGTGCAAGCTCCTTTTGGTGTAGCGTACAACACAAGACATTAATAAAATTAAAAAGAATATTTTTTTATAAAATCTTGGGCTGTTACAACATCAGCAGATTCCCACATAGCCTCCTCAAATTGGTGGTTCTACCATTAATCTTTAAGCAAGCGAGTGGTATTGTTTCGTAGAACGTAATCTCTATGATTCATATTCCCTATCAGTTATTCATTAGAAAATAATATTGATTCAATGGTATGAATTTAGATTTAGTAAATTTTATGGATTGTGTAAGTTATTATTTTGGAGAGATACATAGAACAAATCATCAACATTGGAGATATTTAGTAGAAGAACCAATAAATATTATACCATCCTAACATGATCCAAAGTTTTAAAAGGATTAATATACCTAGGTCTAATATTTCCTTTATTTTCAAATATCATCACTCTCTTCAAAGGAGATATTTTTTGAAATACATTTTATCCCCCTTTAAACTCTACTTCTTTTCATTGATTGTCAGCATCACTTATTTTTCAACTCTGATATTCTCTTATGTGTTGTTGAATATATATAACCTTATCTACTATCTCCTAAACTAGATCAGGTATCAATATCTTTCTTTCCCTAACATCATCCAAGCATGTTATAGTTCTTCACTTCTTATCATAGAGGTATTCATAAGGATTCATTTGAATACTAGAGTTAATGTTATTGTTGTATGAAAATTCTATCAAATTTTGGATCCAAAAGACCTTTTTAATCTATAGAGAAAGATCACAAAATTTCTTTTGAAGTTTTCATTTTCCTCTTAGACTGACCATCTATCTAAGGATGATAAGAGGTGATGAAGCATAAAACTACATCTAGAGTCTATTTAAGATGTATCCAGAACATCAAGGTAAACCTCAGATCTTGATTATAAATAATAGAAAGTGGTACTCCATGAAGTCAAACAACTTCCCTAATATATATTATGGAAAAATGATCAAGAAATAATTCTTCCTTGTTGGTAATGAAGTGATGTTTTCCCATTTCCATTTTGGTATGGGTAATGGTTGTAACATCCCCTTAATATTTTTTCCCTCATCCATAACATATTGAGAACCCATTAACCGAGAAACAAACTCTATAATGTCTCTCTTTGTCTCATCCCAATAGAAATACCATTTGAAGCCCCTATACATCTTTTTTTCTTTCAGGATAAATAGATAATGATTATTTATGAGCCTCAACCAATAGATCCTTCATTGATTATGGAATGGGAGGGATAGAAACATGTTTCCTAAACCTTATTATTCAATCAAAATCAAGGTTGAACTCTAGGAAATTTCATGAATTCTTTTTTAGATCTACATTTTCAATTTTTCCTCCATAATATTCACTTGTATTTATGGTTGAACATTAATTTGAGCTAGATAAGATTCCTCTGATTCCTTTAAAATTTCAAGATCTATCCTTAGTAAATCCATATATATTGGATATTTTTTATCCTCATAATATGTAGGCTAACATGGCTATTTGGGCTCAAATCATTTTCCATCTTGATTGTTTTCCCATGGTTGGTAATGTATTGATAATTCATAAACATTAATCTACCCTAACAATATACTTTGTTGTATATTCAACTCCTTTTGATTAAAAATATACTTTAAAATTTTTTTATTTCAATTTATATATCAAAACATTCTCTATAATGATATTGTATCCATATATTAAATACAAAAATTACCGTAGCTAACTCCAAAGCATGAGTTGGGTAATTTTTCTCATGTATTTTCAATTTTCATGAGGCATAAGTTATCATTGTATCATTTTACATGTGAAAACATCACAACCCCTTCTTGGTTGAATTTCTATAAATCAAAAACCAGTCTCTAATATAGGGTTGTGTGAGCATAGGTTCATTCACTGTCCTTCTTTGCAGCTCCTTGACATTCTCTTCACATTATTTTGTCTATTTGAACTTAACTACTTTTAGAGTCAGTTTGTTGAGTGGATTATAAAATAATGACAAATCATAAACAAAATATTGAGAATAACTATGTAGACCAAGAAAAATTCAGATCATAGTTACCTTTGTTGGTCTGTGCCAACATTCAACAAATTCTGTCTTTTCTGGATCCATAGATATTCCTTCCCATGAGACTATGTTCCCCAACAATGAAACTTTTTGATGTCAAAATTCAATCTTGGTAAATTTTTCCTAAATATTATCCTTTATCAAGGTATTTTTTACAATCCTTAAGTTATTTTTAAATACTTATTTTCTTCTTTAATATAAAAGAATATCTTCTACAAAGTCTACCATAAACTGATCAATATAGTATCTAAAGGATCTTTTCCTTATATCCATGAAGATAGTGTTTGAATTGGTAAGATTGAAAGACATCACTATAAATTTATAGTGTCCATACATTGTAAGGAATGTATTATTGGGTATATCCTACTTCTTGGACATTAATTGATGATATCCAGAATAAAGTTTAATCTTGGAAAAGTATTGAGCTCCACATAGTTTGTTAAATAAGTAATCAATACGAGGGAGGGGATATTTTTTCTTGGTAGAGATCTTGTGAAGTCTTCAATAATCAATGTAGAGTCACATTGATCTATCATTATTCATAAAAAATAAAATAGGTGTACCCCAAGTTGATTCACTAGGGAATATGAATTCATATTCAAGATTCTCTTGGAGTTTCTTCTTTAATGCCGACAACTCATTTGGGACCATTCTATAAGGAGCCTTTGAAATAGGCATAGAACCGAGTATGAGTTCTATTAAAAAATCAACATCAGGATTCATTAGAATACATGGAAATTATTCTAAAAAGACATCCACAAACTCTCATACATTAGGTGTCTCCATAATGGTGAGTTTCTCCCCAGCCATATGAGAAAGATAACCTTTCTTTATAGGGATTAAAACCCATAAGACAGAAGTAATTCAACTTAAAAGTTCATATTCATCCTTCCATCGATAGATGATTGTAGATTCATTTGAAATATGAAAGGTGACTTCCCATACTTTAAAATTTACATGAGCTTAATATATATAAGGCTAATATATGCAAAGAATCACATCAAATTTTGTTAAAGTAAGGATCACAAGATTTATAGGATGCACTTTCCCACAAACATCAAGAGAATAAGAATTATAAATTTATGATGAAAACATTGTTCTATTAGGATTTTTTCATAGTCAAATAAACATCTAATGTATTGGGTAATATAGTTATACCCTTAAAAAATTAAAAATAAAAGACTGGGTGGATCCAGAATCAAATAAAACATTATCTATTTTAATGTGGTTCATAAAGTGTACCTTTCACTACTTCATTGTCATACTCTGCATCTCAGGTAGTGATCTCATGTTGTTTACCTTTTTCTTTGGACTTAAGAAGTTTTTAACATCTAACTTCATCAATAACCCTTGGATTATAGAATTGATTTGAATAATTATCATTTTCCTTTCACTTTTAACATTACGGTGTGGGAGGTACATTCTATGTAGTCTTTTCTCTATTTATAAAATTAAATATTTTTTTCCATCACTTTGGCAGCCAATTGCCCGATGACCTTATTTTTTACAATTAAAACATTTACTTGTTTATTTAAGACAATTTCCTTCCTGTTTCTTTCAAAAATCTGAGCATAAAAGAATGGCCATCTTATTTTTACTATAGTTATTTTATTTTCCCTTGAATTCCATTTTTCTCTTCTATCAACCCCATAAGAATGATAGGTGAATCCAACATCCATCTCAACCTCAAGAGAATGTTGAACAATTTCCTAACACCTACTGAAGTACCTTTTGGGTAATTCCCTTTAGAGGCACAGTTTTAATCCACTGAGAATTGATCAACATTTCACTTAGGTTGAATGATAATTTGAGAAGTGTCCGTTTTAAATATTGTAAAATTTACTTCTAAGGTACCAATGAATTCATAATACTTTTATTATGCTCAAGGAACTATTCCTCAATCATTGTTTAAATAATGTGAGGAATGAAATTATTTAAAAATGGGTCCATGAACTCATCCCACTGTATATAGTCAATTTCATATTTTTTCCTTGTATTATTGATATTATTCCACCATAGTTCTACATCACCTTGAAAACGATAGAATGCAAATATGAATTTCTCATGTTATAAACATTAAAGTACAAAAATTATCATTTCAGTTGTACTAATACATTGTTCAGAAACTAGTGGATCAAAAGAGTTGCTTAAATAAGTTGGATCACATCTCATGAAGAACTCAACATAATTTTTTTTCTTTCTATTACACCATTGTAAGTCCAGAATGATTTATAACTTGAGAAGGTTGCGTGATCATAAAAACATGATTTTTCATTCCAACTCCAATAACATTCTGTTTCCTAGGATGATATCATTTCATTTCTCATTTCACTCATCATTATTTCAGTTCCTTTAGGTTCTATCCATTGACTAAAAGCCAAAAGAATATTGGTAGAAACATTAAACATAATGGGAAAATCACATTATCTTGGAAAAATTACTTATAAACATTCAATTCAAAACACCTTATGTTTTATCCTATGTTATTTATGATCATCACCAAAAATCTATGATTGTATCCTATACTATCACTTATCATTAGGGTTCTTACTAAGGATATATCATCCTAGTTTCCAAAGGTAAACTAAATCCTCATCTAATACCAACTATAACGGCCAAACCGTTTCATATATTGTTATTACATCTAAAAAGAATAATATTTATTACATAATATATCAAAACCATGTCAGAACCATATAGGTTTACTATCCTTGGAAAATATAAAATATAAACAACCAGTATATAATACATATACATCATCTCCCACTTACCCCTTCATAATTATGAACCCTTTTGAAAAATCATACATAATACCTTTATTCATATGCCGAGAAAAGAAACATAAGAAAGGGTGAGCTTAGATGCTCAGTAAGGGTAAACAAGGAAGATATCAATCATATCATAATCATGATACATAATAATATAAGAATGAAATTTGAAAATTATATCCTTCATATCAAATATCATGATATTATATCATGGGATAAATCATAGAAGTTCATAAAGAACATATTTCATGAGATCATAACATATGACATGAAATTATCGCACACACATAAGCATAGAAAATAATTTCTATATTAGTTGAGGATAACATCTAAGACCATAACAACAGAAAAATTACAATACAAAATAAATTCACTCCCAATTCCTACTATGTCATACTGAAATGAGTTTACATCCCATTCCAGCCATGTATTACTAAATCAGTATCATTTCCTATTCTATTACTTTCTATCTCATCATATATAAATCTCAAACAAATTTCATTGGGGGAGACATCGGTACAACAAATAACATAATTAAAACCATACATATGTGTTATATAAAAATTTAAATGATTCACTATATCAAACCCCATTAAATGAAATGGGTTTCATAAACATCATTCAATCATAATGCAACCCATGGAAAAAAATGGGTTTCATAGTTGTCATTCTATAATAAACATAAACCAACCATAGGAATGATAGGGATAATATCCCTAAAATATATCCCAAAAAAATATAAGTAATATCATATAATGTTGTATTATATGGAAATAATTTTGAGATATCACATGAAAATAATTAATGAGGAAAAAATCCTCTCTACTATGAAAATGTTTTCTTTTCTTAAAATACTTTGCAATATTAAAAGAAAATATTTTCCTTGAAAATAAAATTTTTATATTTAAAGGTAGTATTTTTGACATGACGGTTTCATGAAATCATAATAATATATTCATTCTATATATGTTAAAAAAATTACTCTTATACTTTTTCCAAAAAAGTCAGAAAGTACCACATTATAAAAACAACAAAAGATTCATCTCAAACCATTTAGTAAAAATTAACACATGGGTAAAAATGAATTCAAAAATTTTAGTATTATAGTAAAAATATTTTAGAACATTTTTAAGAAACATGGACATAGAAGATAAATATTTTTTATTAGATACTTACATAAATAAAATCTGGAACAGTAATGAGAGTGTGGAATTAACCCTTACCTTAGGTCTTATTCCCTTCATACATATTTAAAACTATTATATAATGGATTAAATAATGTTATTAACTTATTCAGATACCATATTAATATTTATGATGTCATATATGATCATATTATCACCTATTCAATAATATTATTTCATTATTACTCTTTTTTTCAGTGCTAACTACTTTATTTTCCGATGAATTTTTATCATATAAGTCCCAATTCTTGTCCATATGATATAGTTCCATTTTTTACAAAGTTATATTAAAGTAATATATCTAATATTTATTCATTTTATACATTTATATACTCATTATCTAATTATGAATATAGAAGATGAATCGCATCGCATTGTGAAGATGGTAGCTCGTACTTACGCATGATAGATGGTATCATTTCCTTATTAGTGAAAGGGTATGGAAATTTATACTATATATTTCTTTAAAAATCAAAATAATTTTATAATTATTATATATATCTATTATTTCCATCATTATACAAATCTAGGTAAAGTAGTGTTGAAAAACAGATTATAACACAGCGTGGAGACGGTAATTCGTACGTACGGACGCATGAAACCATCATTTTTTATAGGAAAGATAAAAGCTGTAATATGGTTTTTATATAATTATTATAAAATCTCATAATATAGATGATATTTTATTTATTTATTTATAATTAAATAAATCAAATTAATAAGAAGTTGATGAAAAAATAATCTTGAAATAGTTGGTAATAAGATTACCACATCTTAGGAAAAATTCTTTTACATCTCCACCTCGGGACACTAGAGTTAGTCTTTTATGAAGACAAAAAACTCTAGAATGTGTAATGGGAAGTATATATGGTAAAATGGAAAAGTATTTTCATTTTTAAATGCTCAATGTTATGTGAAGAAGTGAGGGAGGAGCATCCCTTTTATAATTGAGGTGAGGGGCACTTTTGGAATTTCTCAAAATATTATTTTATAATTAATTAAATTTTGATCGAATTCTATAAAAACATCTATTTATATGAATATACCACAATATATGGATATAATATCAATAGAAAATATATTTTTTACATGATTTTGTATTATTTTAAACCTTATCATCTTGATTCACCCTTAGATAACATATTTTAATTTTAAAAAAGGTAAAAAGTTTTTATATATTAAATGTTTTAAATTTTACTTATGTGATGTAAATTAAATCTTAAATGAGACATTTATCCTATTATAAACTATATTATAATTTTTCTATATTTTTAAATATTTTCTAGAATTTTAAAATAATTTAAAAAAATATTATTTTGATAAGATACCATTAGTGTCCATTTGGACACAATTCATTTATTGGACTTTTAAAAATATAAATATAACAAGTTAACATCAAACCAAATATTTTATTATATCTCTAAGTGGCCAAGTTAATCTATAAAATTCATGGATCACATTAAATATCTTAAATTATATTTATTTTAATATTTTTATTAACATTTATTTTATATTTGCATTAACAAAATAATTACTACATCAGTGTTGTGTAATAATTTAATATACACACTTTTAACTAAAAATTAAAAAAATAGATTGAATAAGATAATTCATTTAGATTCAAAAAAATATTAATTATCGAGTATATCTACTCTATAACCGTATACAAAAAATTATATAATATTTAAAACATGAAAGTGACACCTTTAATTTTTTATTAAATACATTATTATAAATACCATAATTTCATCTAAGTGACCCAAAAATTCAAAATATAAAATAACATTTTCCCTGTGTGGACACATAAGGTACATTAAATACAATTAAAGTGATATTTTGTGACTTTCATTAGTTTAAATACTGTATAATTCTTTTTCTTCGATACATGTCCATTAATCTACTTTATTTTGATATTTATGCATTAATAGAAGAATTTTATTCATCAAAAATAATTTTTTCAAGTGTTAATGTAATTTTATAGTCCTTATAATTTTATTTTTAGCCTAAATTAGTTAATTTATCCTTTATTATGGTAACAAAATTTACCAAGGTTACTATTCATATAAGAAAAAATAAAAGGAATATATTCACAAAATTTGAACCTTCTGAATCTAAATTCTAAATCCATTTTTCAAAATTCAAAACATAGATATTTCATAATTTAATATAAAATAAAACTGGTAAAATTCGATTAATAAAATTTTTTATAATAAATTATTGAATAATTTTTTTTCAAAAAAAATAATTGGATTATTTTAAATCAAAATGTACTATTTAAAATTTTAAACTAATCCAAAACATAATTTTACCCTATAAAAACTAAAAATCAAAATCTCATTTTAAATAAAAATTTGTATTTTCACTGTTGCTTAAATGTTTCCAGAAAATCTACTATATTTACTAAACCTGGGTGTATCCAAGCCTATGTGTCACCTCCTGAGAGCACCACATCACCTTATACCAGGTCTCTAATTACTACTTAGCCCCCCCTGTTTTGACTCCCACAACCACATTATCGGAACCCATCTATGAGGTTAGGGTTACATTCATCAATCTTCTTCCTCCCGCTTCAATCTCCACATTCAACGCCTCCACCTATTCTGCCTCTCCTTGTTATGAATCAAGCTCCCCCGCCTTTGTCTTCTCTTCCTCTAAGTCTTCTGCCTCAGTCTTCTTCAACTCATGTTGCTCCACCTTCGAGTCCATTGCCTCCATCTGCACTGTATCCATCTATGCCACGTATGGCTACCATGCCTTCTGCTCCCTCACCTCCTCCTAATATGTATCCTCCAACTTTTTTCCTCCAAAATAAATCAGATTTTTTCTAAACCTAGAGTTCATGCCTCCATCGCTGGCTCCCTCAACCTCATTGACTAGCCTATTCGCCTTCAGATTATCCACCTCCTCCTGCTCCGCCTCTACCTCCCACGCCTCCACATACTCCTCCTAGGCTTCCTCAAGCACCTACGTGTCTGACTCCTCCACATTCAGATCCTCCGCGTCTGGCTCCTCCATGAAAAAATCCTCCATGTTTGGACCCTCCGCGTTTGGCTCATCTGCATCCACTCAAAAGATATGGCTGCCCACCACCTCTTTTTCCTTTGTAACTGGTTTTATGAGTAAATGTATAAGTTGAATTACTATGATTTTTTCCTTTCTCTATTTTTTGATACTTGGATTATATTGATTTCAGAAGATGGGGAAACTGATGTTTCAGTTGATGTATTTACAAGGAAATCCTGGACTTCTTTGTTTGTAATCCTATTCAATTTACCAAACATGTTATTTTTTTGATATTTTCATCTCTCATTGCAAGAGATTTAATCATGTTGTTCCTGTTTGGGCAAGTGGGATGGATCTTTACTCTGTTGTGTGAATTCATGGTTTGGAATATTATCTTTTTAATGTCTTATTTTCAACATTTTTCAAATATAACATCGTGCTTCAATGTATTCTGCCTCATAAAGACATTATAGTCTTGTGGCCTATAAGAATCACCATCAATTATCTGTTATGAATAGATATGAATGGATTTACACCACTTTTTTGTTAACTGTACAATCATTCAATAGAACTGTAGGATGGGTTCATTGATTTTTTATTTAGAGTGGCTAACAGGTATTGTATTTACATAGATTGATGCCATGGACAACTAAAATCATGATGATTTTGGTTTCTTGTTTTAGGGGAACTCTAGTGGGGAGCCGAATAAGGGAATTTGGAGAAAAATAGGGGGCTCTAGATCAACCGCACTGCATATTTCTACATGTAAAATCTTCACCAGAACCATTTACAAGTAGTGTAATTCTTCTTTCTCTTTTTAGTTTGGTCTTCCATTGAATATATATGCAGCATCAACATTCATTCACTCTTCATTCTTATAAATAATACAAAATAAAAAATGGTATTATATGTTCGATTTAGTAGTCTTTTTCATATATATTTTCAAGTAACATTGATATTTTAAACAACCGAACTCATTTAAAATAAAAATTTTCTTAAACATTATTCTATATTAGTTAATTATAATGTACTAAGTATTCTCAATCTATGTACATAGATATATTATGCATTTAGTATCCCAATTAATTTAAATTTTCAATATGACTACACAAAACTATAATGTTTTACTATTTATTCACATATATGGCTACAGATCCAGATTCTGCAATAGGTATGTTCTCGCATCATTCCAAGGAGTATCATTATGGAAAAATTAATTCTTGGATTATCTGTGTAGGCGTTCTTTGATAGTGTTTTTTCTGCTTTTCATGGTATGTGTGAGATTTATGGCTTAAACTTTTGTGCTTTTTATCATTATTTCATAAACTTTTAACTGGTCCTAAATTTCAATTCAGACACAATATTTTTCATATGATGTTAGTTATCAATATTTTTTCATACTAACTTGGATATATACAAGCATAAATGCTTTAACAAATTAATATAACATGATCACACCTCTATTTTAAAGTATTTCATTCAACCCCTTCTATTGAAACCACCAACTTAATAATATATGTTAACATGTTGTCTGTGTGTTTACCTTCAATTTTATTTTGTATAACATAGATAGTTTGTGAATATGTTTTCTAAAAGTGGTTTTTTTCTTCTTACAGTATGGATGATATTCGTTGGTTGTATGATGTTTTTTTTCTTCACATTACACTACCGATGGTGATGTTCTTTTGTGTGTCGGTTTTCATTGCTTAAACTGTTGTTTTTTGTTATTATGGTTTCGTGAACTTTTAAATGGTCCATATTTCATTTAAGACTCAGCAGTTGTTCAATGATGTTAGTTATCAAAAAAAATCATACTACCTTATATCTATACAAGCATAAATTCTTTAGGAAATCAATATAATAAGATCAAACCTCTATTTTATAGTATTCCAGTCGATCCTTTCACCGCAACCACCAATTTCATCATATATATTAACATGTTTTCTATGTGTTTCCATTCAATTTTATTATGTATAAATGGATATTTTGTAAAGGTGTTATAAGATAGTGGTTTTTCTGCCTCTCATGGTATGAGTGAGATCCAGTGGCATTATGATGTTTTTGTTCCTCACATTACACTGCTCATGGTGTTGTTTTTGTTTGTATAGGTTTTCATGGCTTAAACTTTTGTGGTTTGTTATCACTGTTTCATGGACTTTTAACTGGTCCTTATTTCATTTCAGATATAGAAGCTGTCATATGATGTTAGTTATCAATATTTGTTTATACATCCATGGATCTATACTAGATCCAATGCTTTAAGAAATTAGTATAATAAGATCACACATCTATTTTATAGTATTTCAGTCAACCCCTACCACTGCAACAAATAATTTTATCATATATGTTAACATGTTATCTATGTGTTTACATTAAATTTTATTATGTATAATATGGATAGTCGGTTTAGGTGTTCTTTGAGAGTGGTTTTTTTTCTTCTGATGGTATGGCTGAGATTCATTGGAAGTATGATGTTTTTGTTCCTCACACCTCTGTTTTATAGTACTTCAGTCAACCCATTCACTACAACCGACAATTTTATCATATATTTTAACATGTTGTATACATGTTTCCATTCAAATTGGTTATGTCTAACATGGATATTTTATGAAGGTGTTCTCAAAAAGTGGTTTTTGTGCTTCTCATTGTATGAGTGAGATTCTGTTGAAGTGTGATATTTTTGTTCCTCACATTACACTTCTCATGGTGATATTATTATTTTTACAGGTTTCCATAGCTTAAACTTTTTCGTTTCTTTATCGTTGTTTCATGAAATTTCAATTGATCCTTATTTCATTTCAGATACAGCATATGTCCTATGATGGTAGTTATCAATAACCATCTCATACATCCTTGGATATTTACTATCTTTAAATATTTAGGATATGAATACAATAATATCACACCTATGTTTTATAGTATTGTATTCAACTTCCTCCACTGCACCCAAAAATTTAATCTTATATGTTAACATGTTTTCTAGGTGTTATCCTTGAAATTTTTATGTATAATATGGAGTAGTTATATTAATTATCAAAAAGTCATTATAAATTTTCCCTATGGTTAAAATAATGGAAGGGACTCAAAATAGTTTTTCCTGTACTGACATTTTTCTATTATATTTTTTATCAACTATCCATTTAGGTTTTCTACTTCAAGTTTCTATCCACACCAGGCACAAACTTTTTGAGCATGAACAGTTTTTCCCTGTTATGTAGATTTGGTGGTAATGGTTTTCAATTTCAAGTTCATCTTATTTAATTTCAATAATCATTTTAAAGTTTCCTCTTATGTTTTATTTTCCACTTTCATACTATATATATTCCAGTTCCTTCATTTTGAATTGTGTGATCTCTATCCTACTATAGTAACATATGATATATATATATCTATATATATGGGATTTACAATTTTCGACATACTAAGCTTTCTTTGGGTCTTATTAGGGATGTGAGGGTTAGAGTCATTTTTATCCACTGTTAATGTTATAATGCTATTATATATGGTCTGTGTCTCAGCGGTGACCTATCCCATGTTATTATTGTTTTCTAATAAGTTAAAAGTTGTGGAATACCCCTGGATGCTTACACCTACATAATTATTGATTGAAGACATTTTTATCTCATCTGATCACATATTTCTGAGATGTTTTCTATAGATGTTCACATATGTTCTATTCACAATTCATTCATATAGAATTTTTTGATCTCTTTCATATTTTATTGGAACCACCCAATTATATAGGGGTATGTTGTAATCAATGAGCCTATTAAGCTCCTCGAAAAAAATATAATGATCAAGTATACAACAAATTTGTATTTCTAGGCTATTAATGTGGGTTTTTACCCAATTATAAGGTCATGTATCTTTTTATTTAAGTGTTTGTCTATCAAAAATGAAATAGAATACATAAAAAATAATTTTAAGAAATTAAAGATATCTGGACCAGCACTGAATTTTTATACATACAGTAGTGTGATGAACATTTATTTTAAGCAGAATCTAAGGCAATGTGAAATTTATCATGCACAAGATTTTGAGATTTTGAAATAATTGGAAAGTAGTGTCATGAAACCTACTGTAGTAACATATGATATATATATTTATGGGATTTATGGTGATGGAAATACTATACATTACTGTCTATTTTGTTTGTTCTTAGATCTAACAACCACTATTTTTTGACAAATATTTCAATATTTTGATGCTACTGTGTAGTCTTTATCTCCTAATTTTTTTCAGATTATTCTCAACTGCTAAAATTTAGTCATTTTTCTATCTAGGTAACTAATGGATCACTATAGGGATTGGCATCAAATAGGTGAAAAAAAAATTCATATGTTCTTCTTGTTATGGGTATATTGTAGGAAACTATATCTATAACCATCCTTAGATGTCCCCATAAATTTTAAGAAAACCAAAACTTCTGGAACCTTTTAATTTGTTTTCCTTTCGCAATGATTTAAATTCCTTCTAATTAGATCCCATTTTATAAGACCAGATTGAAGCAACCTACCAGATTAGTTATATCATTTATCCTTATATCTCAACACCTGGCTCAACAATCCCAGAAACATGAGAGCTAGATAAGTCCAGGAATTGTCTCTCTATCAATATTGTTCTATTTCAGAATATTTTTCAACATTCAGAGGTAACATCTAACACATATCATTTAATTTTATTATTTTGGTTCAACAAGTTTCAATTTTTTACCTATGGCTATCCAATGTATACAACCGAAGTCATAACCCCCCATATTAACTACTGCAGGGATCCACAGTGATTTCAACCCATTATCGAAAATGTGGGATTCATTATAGCAATGGATCAAGCGACTAAAATCATAATTTTACTAACAAGTACATACAGTCATTTTCTAAGCGTGATGTGGATGACACACTCTCTGAAGGACACACTAAAAACTGTTAAGTGAAGATTTTATTTGAAAAAAAACTCATCCTTTTTTCTTAATTAAAGCCTTTTCTGTACACATTTTGTTATGTTATCTTTCTTCCAAACTATCTCTTTTTTTATTGTCTGTACAATTGTTTCCTAGTTTCTCATACATAATGTTTTAAAATATTCTTATGCATAATTGTATCCATATTGGATATGAAAAGCTGTACCTAAAGAAACTATATTTTACAAAAATATCATTCATATATTTGACCTTTTAAGGGGTTTCCTTATATGATTTTCTTTCTGTTCCCTAACTATCTACTTATCAGGATATTGCCCAATCACAATGATCTACACATATGTTATACAAAAAACAGCATGTAAAACAGCCATATTCTAATAAAATCTCTTTCAAAGATTCAGAATCTATGGATTTTATCCTAGGTGAATTGATATTTGTACTAAAATATGCCTCATAGGGGAATCAAGTCTAACATCATTGGTTGTCACAGACGTCATAGCAAAAATTGAACATAGACATGAATACTTAAATCTCTCCTTCAACATTGTGACCTAATGCCTTTTTTGTTTTGTTTTATGCAGCCAAGAGTTCCCCCATATTATAGTTAAAATAGGGAGAAGAGATGAAAGGAAAATCATATCATATGTGGTGGAGAAATCTTCTTGGAGGTCCCCATACTCCACTCCAAATAGAGAGAAGAGATGTAAGAGCAGAGCAGATATGGTGGAACTATTCCTTCCAACCATAATGAGAGAATCTTCGTTGTTCAAAATGGGTTTGGATGCATGGTAATTGATACCCCTTGAGTTGTCACATTGTTGGGTAATATTATATCCCATATTCTTCATCATCATCGATCCATGGAAAAATTCTCATTTGGCATGATTAGTTATGAGGTCATGCTGCTGATTTTTCCGTTTTCAAATGTTGTGGATTGAATTGGGTCAGGGGATCACTTTGTGGGGAGGAATTTAATGATAGTTCATGTTGGTTTTTTAGAGTTATAGCGTTTTCTATATCTATTCATCCGTTCATTAACTTGAACATTGTATCTTTGATTAAGAGTTTATTTAAATATATTCAGTATTAATGAATGGTTTCATTCATGCATTCAATGTGACATGGTTTAATATATTTAGATTTTAGTGATATACACAGAATCATGGAAGAACAAATCATATGGGTATTTCATTATTAGTGGATCAATTTATTTTCTCATAGTGATTAGTTTCATGATCATTTGATCCTAAATTTTTCCTAGGAGCATTCCTATCGCCGGGCTTCAAGCAACAACACTCGAGAAGTTGAACTGATAAATACTTCATTATCTACAAGATCATTTATGGTATAGACTTCTGCTATATTATTATTATTTTTGTTTTTAATTATTCATTAACATTTCCTCCATGAAACATGTATATATACTCTTCAATATATGGCATGATCATATTATAGAGGCATTGTATATTATGCATTGTAATATGTAATATTATTCACTACACTACAATATGTTCTATTCATCAATATTACACTGAAATATGCACACATTTCCATATGAAATGTTTAAGACTTTTAAATGTGAAGATATTACATACAAAAACACTTTAGCATACAAGAATATATGTATAGAACCATTTTATGCATATTTTATACTGTATAAATGCATAAATCCATGTAACTTATTTGGATGAAAAAAACTGTGTAGGGGAACCATATATATTGTATACTAGAGTCTTGGTTTTGTATATAGTAACCTGATTAAATCTCCAATATATGTTTACATGATTTCATTTTTAGGTAGAACAAGCCTTCATGAGGGAAATGATGAAGTATTTGGTGTAGTTTTGTTGGTATTTTGGATTTCAGTGAAACTAGGAAAAAGAATGCTTCCCTTTCTATATTATTTTCAATCATTAATTGTGTTCTGCAGCATTGTATTCATTGCATTAAATGTTTTTTCAGTTTTAATCTTGTCAACATTATTTTTCAGCTATGTTTTCAAATACTCAACCAACAATTTCTTATCTGTATTAAATAAGTGATCAATACTTGTATTACTACTAATTTATTTTTTCTAGAATTTACAAACATTAACCCTCTTTGTTTGAATTCACAGTGTGGTGTTTTCAAAATTTATCATTTTGAATACAGTTTAAAATTTGGATAGAAATACTAATGGTTCCCTACATTAATCAGAACCACATATTTTTATTTGATTATATCCCTTTAACTGTACTATCATTTTCATTGGAATCATTGAACAACATCTTTATATAGAACCATTTTTCCTCCACTCTTCCTCATTGTCTTCAACCCTGCATATAATATCTTATCTAATTTTAGGTCCTCCCGTAATATGTTTTATTTATTTCAGAACCATTAATTTACCTTTCCCTAACAAATTTCTATTGTCACCTAATATTTGGTAATTGATCAAATTTCTTAATCACGTTTCTATTTAAATTATGTAATATGATCTTCTATTTGTTATATTTTCTTCTGAAATCATGTACTAAGTATTTCTATCTTTCTAACAAATTTTTTTTCATTTGTATACTATACAAAAACTCTATTTTTTTTACCTATTTTCATTTTCATTTCCTGTCTGTATACAATACAAACACACCACCATTGTAGTGTTTGAATGTTTAATAGTTTGTAATACTGTCATGTGAAGAAACTGGTCAAAATATATTACAATCCTATGTTCTGTAAACTGTTCAATACAAGAACAGTCTTTTATTACTACTGTTTTGTTTCATTGTTGGATTGTATTTTCATATTTAAATATTCATTACTATTTATTAATATATCTAATTATCTTTCATCTGCATAGTAAATTTGCTGGATGATGATAAATATTTAAGACTTATTATCACAATATTTTGTTCCTGTAGACTTGGTATCTTCATTTATTTGTAGAATGTATACATTATAAACTTTATAAATTTTGTTGAAACTAAAGATTGGGTTTTGTTATCATGTATTCAAATTAATCCTCTGCCCAGTTAATATTTTTTTATTACTAGCACTTATATAATATATTTTTCTTTCAGTTCAAATTACAATACATGCATTACTCTTTCTATGGATCATGTTCGCAATGCCGGTTTTCTAAAACCTATGATGATGTGTAGTGAAAAGGAGCACAGGTGTTGACCCATTATGGTCATCTGGCATGACTTGAATGCATTTAAAAATGATGTGCAACCTCCCTCAAAAATTTGAAGTTAGTTTTTATATATTCTTTATTTTTTCAAGTATTTTTTTGGTGTGTCCATAATTTATCTACTCATATTTCATTTTAATGTTCCAATAATTTGGTATTAAAAATTATTAAATATTACTATTGGTGGGTTACTTTTAATAAAAGAATTCTCTTTTTAAATATAAACCATTAATTAAAAATGTTGTGTGTAAGCACGGGAGAGTACTAGTTATGAAAACAATTAAGACAATTTTGACATGATTAATTCAAAATTGAAATTAATTTTATCAAATCCATTATGTATAATTTCTAAAAAAGGAGATAAATACATTTTTAAAGAAAATGTATTTTTCAAGAATAATGTGATTTTACAAAATAATTAGGAAATTAATTTTTTATGAACATACTAATACATTCATATTTAGTTATATTTCGTAAATTATTTATTCATATTTATTCCAACAAAATTAATAGATAGGTTATATTAATAGTTTCTCGTTGTTCTACTAAACTCACAGTTTTTTGCAACGCAAGCTATTGAATAATTCAAATTATTTAATGATAAGTATTTGATAAAAATATTCAGGTGTTACCTGAAAAGTGATGCATATATCTCCCTTTAATGAATTAGGTAATAATACACGTTTTATGAGATCAATATGGTACATGGGAGGGAATCACATGCCCAAAATAAGAGGGCATCTTAATCCCCAAACAAGAGGGTATACGAGAGGGCATCCCACGACTGAAACATGAGGGTATACTGCATACATCCTAAGACAAAAACAAGAGGGTAAATGGGAGGTAATACCAAGACCAAAACATGAGGGTACATGGGAAGAAATTCTAATCCTGAAATAAGAGTGTACCCGGGAGGGAATCCCAAGCCTGAAACATAAAGGTGCATGGGAGGAAATCCCAAGCCCGAAACAAGAGGCCACATGGGAGGGAATCCCATGCCCAAAATAAGAGGGTATAAAAGTGAGAATCCCAAGCCTTAAATAGTTGCACAAGTTATTATCCGAATCCAAAAATGTTATGAATGTCTTATTATGTACCCATGATATAAGATTTTCTAAATTTATGTTTACACCAAAAATTCTTTGTCTTTTTCCTATGTTATGATTTCATGGTGTATTCTGTTGATTCCTTTATAATTATTGTCAAATTAACTAGAACTATTTATTCTATTTTTCAAGTCTAAAATATTTTTCATGCATGGTATGATATTATAATGTTTTGATCTTGTTCTCATATCCTTATTCTCACATTTCTCCCCTTGTTTACCCATACTGAGCAATTGAACTCGCCCATTCTTTATGTTTCCTTTCCCTGAGTAATGAAGAATATGTTTTATATAGAATTATTATATGAGAATATTTTTGTGGGAAATATTTATGATCTTCCACCATGTTAAAATATTTTTTTCCATGATTCAAAATATACTAAACTGCTTCAGTCTTCATGTTTGTACTTTGTAATAAGCTAAATATTCATCAAAAATGAAATAATACTCATATATCTTAATCCTAGGTCTCTGTAGTTGGTATAAAATGAAATATTAAGTCAACCTTTGGAAACATGTATGAGAAAACATTAGTGAGATCCCTTGGTATATTTCTAAGGATATGTCTAGGGATATCTCTAATGATAAGTCTAAGGGTAAAGAAAGATATAGGGAAATGTCAATAATTTTAGTAAATTATAGAGTGAGGTGTTTCTTATAAATTCATCCCTATATGTATGATACAGGTATATGTTGATCTAGAACTGATGTGCGTATGAGTAACAACTCCAACAAGGTCTATTAGGTTGGACTCATTCATAACCCAGTACACAATAGTGAGACCAAAATTGCACCTAGTTCGACACTCCCTAGGGATATGCATTGAGAATTTGAAAACTCTTTATGAACCAAAATAAATGATTTAAATATAATATGATTGTAAATAACATAGTATAAACCTAATTTTCATATATTAAAGAAGTAGGTGTTGTTATTTTGACTTCTTATAAATAATTTTTCATGATTATATGGTTTTCTGCTATGATTTGTGTTTCTCAACCTATACATTAGAGTTTTATTCAATTGTGGTAAGTAGAAGAAACTAGGTTAAAATTTAATGTTTCTAATTTTGAAAGTATGTTCATGATGAAAAAAAATTCCTAAGAGGAAATATCATGAAGAGAACCTGGAAGGTCCGCGAGTATTGGTTATCCTACTGAAGATAATGTAACCGCAAATGACATGTGAAAGGTATAGGCCATTATTCCAGTATTATTTACATTAAACATATGAAGCAGAATTGGATTGTGTTTTAGGAACCTTAAGATAAGATTTTTATTTTTTATTCGATGAATGGTTGTTAAGGTATAAGATGTTTATTCCTGAGAAATGGTTTAAGAATAACGTTTTATGATTAAAGTGTATATTAAATGATTATGTTATATCAATCACGCAGTATATAAGTGTTTATAGTATAAGTTTATGATTAATAAATAAAACTAATATGTTGAATGGTGATGAAGGATTGGAAAAATAATTTAATAGAAATGTGATATTTTTAAATAAGATACGATAACCCTAAACATGTTCAAGATGTTAAGAGAATTGTTTTTATCCTGGATAGAGAGATGAATGATTTGGATATTGTAAATTAAATAATATTTACGACCGCAGAACTGATAAATGATGTATTGAAAAAAAAAATATACTATCTTGGATGAAGTTTTAGACTTCATGAATTTATATAATGTATCCAGTAAAATTAAAAGTAACGAAGAATTAATGTTTTCTGAAAGGATTTTTGGTAATTCAGCTTATTAAACCTTGGTGTATCCCAGCCTATGTGTCACCTCCTGAGAGCACCATGTCACCTTATACCATGTCTCCATTTACCAATTAGCCCCCCGTTTCGACTCCCACCACCGCATTATCAGAACCCATCTATGACGTTATGGTTACATTCATCCATCTTTTTCCTCCTATATCAATCTCTACCTTCGACGCCTCCACCTATTCCACTTTTCCCTGCTTTGAATCAAGCTCCCATGCATTTGTGTTCTCTTCCTCTGATTCTTCCACCTCTGTCTTCTACAACTCATGTTGCTCCACCTTCGAGTCCTTTTCCATTAGCTGCACGGTATCCATCTGCGCCACGTATGGCTACTATGCCTCCAGCTCCCTCGCCTCCTTCTAATATGCATCCTCTAACTTCTTTCCTCCAAAATCAATTGGATTTTCTCTAAACCTACGGTTCATTCCTCCATTTTCGTCTCCCACAACCTCGTCGACTACCCTATATGCCTTCGAATTATCCACCTCCTCCTACTTCGCCTCTACCTCCCACGTCTCCACCTACTCCACCTCGGCTACCTCCAGAACCTACGTGTCTGACTCCTCCACATGCAGATCCTTCGTGTCCGGCTCCTCCACATAAAAATCCTCCATGTCTATATCCTCAGTGTCTAGCTCATCAGCATCCACTCAGAAGATACGACTGGCCACCACCTCTATTTTCTTTGAAAGTGGGTTTATGTGTAAATACATATGTCGAATTACTGTGATTTTTTCCTTTCTCTATTTTCCGATATCTGGATTTTATTGATTTCAGGAGATAGGGAAACTGATGTTTCATTTGATGTATTTACATGGAAATCCTGGACTTCTTTGTATATAATCTTATTCAATTTTCCAAACAGATTATTTTTTTGAGATTTTCATCTCTCATTGCGCTAGATTTAATCATGTTGTTCACGTTTGGGCAGGTGGGATGGCTCTCTACTTAGTTGTGAGAATTCATGGTTTGTAATATTATCTTTTTAATGTCTTATTTTCAATATTGGTCGAATATAACATCGTTCTTCACTGTATTCTTCCTCATGGAGCCATTATAGTCTTGTGGCCTATAAGAATCACCATCAATTATCTGTTATTCATGTATATGAATGGATTTACCTCAATTTTTTTTAAATGTACAGTCATTCAATAGAACTGTAGGATGGGTTCATTGATTTTTTATTTATATTGGCTAATTGGTTCTGTATTTACATAGGTAGATTCCATAGACAGCTAAAATCATGACAAGTTTGGTTTCTTGTTTTTGGGGAACTCCAGTCGGGAGCCGGATAAGGGAACTGGGAGAAAAAGATAGGGCTCTAGATCAACCGCACTGTAGATTTCTACGTGTACAATCTTCACTAGAACCATTTACAAGTAGTGTAATTCTTATTTCTCTATTTAGTTTGGTCTTCCATTGAATATATATGCAGCTTCAACATGCATTCACTTTTCATTCTTATAAATAATAAAAAATAAAAAATATTATTATATGTTCGATTCAGTAGTATTTTTCACATATATTTTCAAGTAACATTGAAATTTTAAACTACCCAACTCATTTAAAATATGAATTTTCTTAAACATTATTATATATTATTTCATTATAATGTACTAAGTAGTTTCAATCTAACTATATAGATATATTATGAATTTAGTATCCCCATTTATGTACAGTTTCAATATGACTACATAAAACTATAATGTTTTACTATTTATTCACCTATATGTCTATAGATCCAGATTCTGCAACCAGAATGTTCTCGCATCATTCCAAGGAGTTTCATTATGGACAAATTAATTCTTAGATTATCTCTGTAGGTGTTCTTCGACGGTGTTTTTTCTTCTTGTTATGGTATGTGTGAGATTCATGGCTTAAACTTTTGTGCTTTTTTATCATTGTTTCATGAACTTTTAACAAGTCCTAAATTTCAATTCAGAAACAATAGTTGTCATATGATGTGATTTATAAATATGGTTTTATACTACCTTGGATTTATACAAGCATCAATGATTTAGGAAATTAATATAACATGATCACACCTCTATTTTGAAGTATTTCATTAAACCCCTTCCACTGAAACCACCAACTAAATCATATATATTAACATGTTGTCTGTGTGTTTACCTTCAATTTTATTTTGTATAACATGTATAGTTTGTGAATGTGTTCTTCAATTGTGGTTTTTTTTATTCTTATGGTATGGTTGATATTTGTTGGTTGTATGATGTTTTGGTCCTCACATTACACTACTCATGGTGATATTCTTATGTGTGTAGGTTTTCATTGCTTAAACTGTTGTTTTTTGTTATTATTGTTTCGTGAACATTTAAATGGTCCTTTTTTCATTTCAGATTCAGTAGTTGTTCTATGATGTTAGTTATCAAAAATTGTTTCATACCACCTTAGATCTATACTAGCATAAATTCTTTAGGAAATCAATATAATAAGATCACACCTCTGTTTTATAGTATTCCAGTCGATCCATTCACCATAACCACCAATTTTATCATATATGTTAACATGTTTTCTATGTGTTTCCATTCAATTTTTTTATGTATAAATGGATATTTTGTAAAGGTGATCTAAGATAGTTGTTTTTCTACCTCCCATGGTATGAGTGAGATCTAGTGGCAGTATGATGTTTTTGTTCCTCACATTACACTACTCATGGTGATGTTTTTGTTTGTACAAGTTTTCATGGCTTAACCTTTTGTGTTTTGTTATCACAGTTTTATGGACTTCTAATTGGTCCTTATTTCATTTCAGATATAGCAGTTTTCATATGATGTTAGTTATCAATACTGTTTCATACTACCTTGGATCTATACTAGATCCAATGCTTTAAGAAATTAATATAATAAGATCACACATCTATTTTATAGTATTGCAGTCAACCCCTAACATTGCAACCAACAATTTTATCATATATGTTAACATGTTGTCTATGTGTTTACATTAAAATTTATTATGTATAATATGGATAGTCTGTTTAGGTGTTCTTTGATAGTGGTTTTTTTCTTCTGATTGTATGGCTATGATTCATTGGCAGTATGATGTTTTTTTCCTCACAGCTCTATTTTATAGTATTCCAGTCAACCCATTCATTGCAACCGAAAATTTAATCATATATGTTAACATGGTTTCTAAGTATTTCCATTCAAAATTTTTATGTCTAACATGGATATTTTGTGATGGTGTTCTCAGAAAGTGGTTTTTATGATTCTTATGGTATGAGTGAGATTCTATGGAAGTATGATGTTTTTTTCCTCACATTACACTTCTCATGGGGATATTCTTATTTATATGGGTTTGCATAGCTTAATCTTTTTTATTTTGTTATCATTTATTCATGAACTTTTAACTGGTCCTTATTTCATTTTAGATACATAATATGTCCTATGATGTTAGTTATCAATAACCATTCTATACATCCTTTGATATTTACGAACTTCAAAGATTTAGGATATGAATATAATAATATCATACCTATGTTTTATAGTATTGTAGTAAACTTCCTACACTACACACAACAATTTTATCTTATATGTTAACATGTTATCTACGTGTTCTCCTTGAATTTTTTATGTACAATATGGAGTAGTTAGATTAATTATGAAAAAGTCATTATAAATTTTACCTATGGTTAAAATAATGGTTGGGACTCAAAATAGTATTTCTTGTTCTGACATTTTTTATTGTATTTTTTATCAACAATCCATTCAGGTTTTCTACATCATGTTTCTATCCACACTAGGCACAAAATTTTAGAGCATGAACAATTTTACCCTGTTATGTAGATTTGTTGGTAATGGTTAGTAATTTCATGTTTGCCTTTTTAATTTCTATAATCATTTGAAAGTTTCCTCTGGTGTTTTATTTTCCATTTTCATACTATATCTATTTTAATTCATTCATATTGAATAGTGTGATCTCTTTCCTACTATAGTAACATATGATATATATATATATATATGGGATTTACAATTTTCGACATACTAAGCTTTCATTGGGTCTTATTAGGGATGTGAGGGTTAGAGGACTTCTTTTCAACTACTAATATTATAATTCTATTATTTATGGTCTGTGTCTCAGTGGAGACCTATCCTATGTTTTTATTGTTTTCTAATCAGTTAAAAGTTATGGAATACACTTAGATGCTTACACCTCCATAATTATTGATTGAAGGCATCTGTATCTCATCTGATCACACATTTCTAAGATGTTTTCTGTAGATGTTCACATATGTTCTTTTCACAATTCATTCATAATGAATTTGTTGATCTCTTTTCTATTTAATTGGAACCACCCAATTATATAGGGGTATGATGTAATCAGTGAGCCGATTAAGGTCCTCGAAAAAAAATTAATGATCAAGTATACAAATAATTTGTTTTTCTAGGCTATGAATGTGGGTTTTTACACAATTATAAGGTCTTATAACTTTTTATTTAAGTGTTTTTCTATCAAAAATGAAATATAATTCGTAAAAAATATTTTTAAGAAATTAAAGATATCTAGACTATCACTAAGTTTTTATACATACAGCAGTATGATGAACATTTATTGTAAGCAGAATCTAAGGAAATGTGAAATTTATCATGCACAAGCTTTTGAGATTTTGAAATAATTGGAAAGCAGTTTTACGAAACCTACAATAATAACAGATGATATATATATTTATGGGATTTATGGTGCTAGAAATACTAGACATTACTGTCTATTTTGTTTGTTCTTAGATCTAATAACAACTATTTTTTTACAACTATTTCAATATTTTGATGATACTTTGTAGTATTTATCTCCTGAATTTGTTTTTTCAGATTATTCTCAACTGTTAAAATTTAGTCTTTTTTCTATCTAGGTAACTAAGGGATCACTATAGGGATTCGCATCAAATAGGTGAAAAAAATTTCATATGTTCTTCTTGTTATGGGTATATTATAGGAAAATATATTTATAACCATCCACAGATGTCCACATAAATTTTAAGAAAACCAAAACTTTTGGACCCTTTTAATTTGTTTTCCTTTCACAATGATTTGAATTCCTTCTAATTATATTCCATTTTATAAGACCAGATTGAATCAACCTACCAAATTAGTTATATCATTCATTCTTAGATCTCCACTCCTACCTCAATAGTCCTAGAAACATGAGAGCTAGATAAGTCCATGAATTGCCTCTCTATCTCTACTGTTCTATTTCAGAATACTATTCAACTTTCAAAGGTAACATCTAACACATCTCATTTAATTTTATTATTTTGGTTCAACAAGTTTCAATTTTTTTACATATGACTATCCAATGTATAAAACCAAAGTCACAAACCCCGATATTAACTACTTTAGGGATCCACAGTGATGTCAACCCAACATCCAAAATGTGGGATTCACTATAGAAATGGATCAAGAAAATAAAATCAGTTTTTTACTAAAAAGGACATACAGCCTTTTTTTAAGAGAGATGTGGATGAAACACTTTCTGAAGGACACACCAAAAAACTTTTAAGATGTGATTCTTCTTGAAAAAAACTCAACCTTTTTTATGAATTAAAGCCTTTTCTGTACACATTTTTTTATGTTATCTTTCTTCCAAACTATCTCTTTTTTTTTACTTTATGTACAATTGTTTCTTAATTTCTCATACATACTATTTTAAAATATTTCTTATGAATAATTGTACCCATATTGAATATGAAAAACTGTACCTAAAGAAACCATATTTTACAAAAATATCATTCATATATTTGAACTTTTAAGGGGTTTTCCTAGATGATTTTAACTTTGTTTGCTAACATTCTGTTGATCAGGATCTGTCCCAATAACAATGATCTACACATATGTCATATGAAAAAGATCATGTAAAATAGACATATTCTAATAAAATCTCTTTCAATGATTTGGAATCTATGTATTTTCTCCTAGGTGAATTTCTTTTTGTACTAAAATAGGCCTCCCAGGGGAATCTGGTCTAACTCCATGGATTTTCACAAATGTCTTAGTAAAAAATGCACCTAAAACATGAATACTTAAATATATCCTTCAACTTTGTGACCTAATGCCATTTTTTATGCAGCCAGAAGTTCCCCATATTCAAGTCAAAATAGGGAGAATAGGTTCAAGGAAAAGCACATCATATGTGGTGTATCAATCATCTCAGAGGTCCCCATACTCTACTCAAAACAAGGATAAGAGATGGAATAGAATAACAGATGTGGTGGAACTATTCCTTCCAACCATAATGAGAGCATCTCTATTGTTCAAAATGGGTTTGGATGCATGGGAATTGATGCCCCTTGAGTCGTCACATTTTTTGGTAATATTATATCCCATATTCTTCATCCTCATCAATCCATGTAAAAATCCACATTTGGCATTATTAGTTGTGAGATCATGCTGCTGATTTTTCCGTTTTCAAATGTTGTGGATTGAATTGGGTCAGGGGATCACTTCGTGGGGAGAAATTTAATGATAGTTCATGTTGGGTTTTTAGAGTTATGGAATTTTCTATATCTATTCCTCCATGCATGAACATGAACATTGTATCTTTGATTAAGAGTTCCTTCAAATATAGTCAGTATTAATGAATGGTTTCATTCATTCCTTCAATGTGACAGGGTTTAATATATTTGAATTTTGGTAATATACACATAATCATGGAACAACAAATTATATGGGGATTTAATTATCAGTGGATCAGTTTCTTTTCTCATAGTGATTAGTTTCATGATCAGTTTATCCTAAATTTTTCCTAGGAGCAGTCTTATCGCGGGGCATCAAGGAAAAACACTCGAGAAGTTGAACTGAGAAATACTTCATTATCTACCAGATGATTTATGGTATAGTCTTCTAATATTTAATTATTCTTTTATTTCTAATTATTCATTAACATTTCCTCCATGAAATATGTATATATACTCTGCAATATATGCCATGCACATATTATAAAGGTATTGTATATATATGCATTGTAATATGTAATATTATTCACTGCACTACAATATGTTCTATTCATCAATATTACACTGCAATATGCACACATTTCCATATGAAATGTTTAAGACTTTCAAATTTGTAGATATTATATACAAAAACACTTTATCATACAAGCATAAATGTACAGAACCTTTTCATGAATATTTTATACCGTATAAATTCTTAAATCCATGTAACTTATTTGGATGAAAAAAACTATGTAGGGGAACCATATATATTTCATAACAGAGTCATGGTGTTGTATATAGTAACCTGATTAAATATCTAATATATGTTTACATGATTTCATTTTTAGGAAGAACAATCCTTCATGAGGGAAATTCTGAAGTATTTGGTGTAGTTTTGTTGGTATTTTGGATTTCAATGAATCTAGAAAAAATAATGCTTCCTTTTCTATATTATTTTCACTCATCAATAGTGTTCTTTAGCACATTATTCATTCCATTATATGTTTTTTCAGTTTGACTCTTTTCAACATTATTTTTAAGCTATGTTTTTAAATACTCATCCAATAATTCCTTATCTGTATTAAACAAGTGATCAATACTTGTAATACTACTAATTTATTTTTTATAGAATTTACAAACATTAACCCTATTTTTTTCAATTCATAGTGTGGTGTTTTCCAAATTTATAATTTTGAATACAGTTTAAAATTTGGATAGAAATACTAATGGTTCCCTACATTAAGTAGAACCATATATTTTTATTAGATTGTATCCCTTTAATTGTACTGTTATTTTCTTTGGAATCATTAAAGAACATCTTTATATAGAACCATTTTTTCCACTCTTCCTCATTGTCTTCACCCCTGCATATAATATATTATCTAATTTTAGGTCCTCCATTAATATGTTTTATTGTTTTCAGAACCATTCATTTACCTTTCCTTAACAAATTTCTATTTCCACCTAATATTTGGTAATTGATCCAATTTCTTAATCAATTTTCTATTTAAATTACGTAATATGATCTTCCATTTGTTATATTTACTTCTGAAATCATGTACTAAGTATTTCTATATTTCTACCACTTATTTTTAAATTTGTATACTATATAAAAACTCCATTTCAACCTATTTTCAGTTTCATTTCTTTTTTGTATACATTACAAACACGCCACCATTGTAGTATTTGAATTTTTAATAGTTCATTATACTGTCAAGTGAAGAAATTGGTCAAAATGTGTTGCAATCCTATGTTCTGTATACTATTCAATACCAGAACAGTATTTTATTACTATTGTTTTGTTTCATTGCTGGATTGGATTATCATATTTAAATATTAATTACTATATATTAATATATCTAATTATCTTTCATTTGCAGAGTTCATTCACTGGATGATGATGAAGATTTAAGACTTATTATCACAGTACTTTGTTCCTACTGACTTTGTAACTTCATTTAGTTGGTGAAATATTACATTAGCAACTTCATAAATTTTATTAATACAAAAGATTGTGTTTTTTAGTCATGTATTCAAATTATTTCTCTACCCAATTCATATTTTTTTATTACTAGAACTTATATAAAATATTTTTCTTTTAGTTCAAATTACAATACATGCATTACTCTTTCTATGGAGAATATTTGGAATGCCGGTTTTCTGAAACATGTGATGATGTGTAGTGAACTGGAGCACAGGTGTTGACCAACTATGGCCATCATGTAGAACTTGAATGTATTTGAAAATGATGTGAAACCTCCCTCAAAAATTAGAAGTTACTTTTTTTATATCCTTTATTTTTTCAAGTATTTTGTTGGTGTTTCCATTATTTATCTACTCCTATTCCATTTTTATGTTCCAATACTTTGGGATTAAAAATTATCAAATATTACCCTTAGTGGGTTACTTTTACTAAAAGAATTCTCTTTTCAAATATAATCCATTAATTCAAAATTTCGTGTGTACGCACGGGCGAGTACTAGTTATGAAAATAACTAAGACAATTATTATATGATTAATTCAAAATTGAAATTAATTTTATCAAATCTATTATCTATAAATTCTAAAAAATAAGATAAATCCATTTTTAAAGAAAATGTATTTTTCAAGAATAATGTGATTTTACAAAAAATTAGGATATTGTTTTTTAAGAACATACAAATACATTCATATTTATCAATATTTATTTCTTAAATTAGTTATTCATATTTATTTCTATAAAATAAATAGATTGGTTATAATAAATGTGTCTCGTTGTTCTTATAAACTTGCAGTTTTTTGCAATGCAAGCTATTGAGTAATTAAAAATATTTAATGATAAGTATTTGATAAAAATATTCAGGTGTTACCTGATAGGTGGTGTCTATATCTCCCTTCCATGAATTAGGTAGTAATAAATGTTTTGTGAGATCAATATGGTACATGGGAGGGAATCACATGCCCAAAATAAGAGGGCATCATAATCCCCAAACAATAGGGTATACGGGAGGGCATCCCATGCCTGAAACATGAGGGTATATTGGGGGACATCCTAAGACCAAAATAAGAGGGTAAATGGGAGGTAATACCATGAACAAAACATGAGGGTACATGGGAAGAAATTCTAATCCTGAAAAAAGAGCGTACCCGGGAGGGAATCCCAAGCTTGAAACATGAAGGTGCATGGGAGGAAATCCCATGCCCGAAACAAGAGGCCACATGTAAGGGAATCCCATGCCCAAAATAAGAGGGTATAAAAGAGAGAACCCCAAGCCTTAAATATTTTCACAAGTTATTATCCGAATCCGAAAATGTTATGAATGTCTTATTATGTATCCATGACATAAGATTTTCTAAATTTCTGTTTACACCAAAAATTCTTTGTCTTATTCCTATGTTATGATTTCATGGTGTATTCTGTTGATTCCTTTATAATTCATGTCAAATTAACTAAAACTGTTTATTCTATTATTAATGTAATTTTTTTTATGCAAGTTATGATATTATAATGTTTTTATCTTGTTTTCATATCTTTATTCTCCCATTGCTCCCCTTGTTTACCCATACTGAGCACCTGAGCTCACCCATTCTTTATGTTTCCTTTCCCTAAGTAATGAAGAATATTTTTTATATAGAATTAATATATGAGAAGATCTTTGTGGGAAATATTTATGATCTTCCACCATGGTATAATATTATTTTCCATCGTTCGAAATAAACTAAACTGCAATAGTCCTCATGTATGTACATTGTAAAATGATAAATATTCATCTAAAATGCTATAATACTCATAGATCTTAATCCTAGGTCTCTGTAGTTGGTATAAAATGAAATATTAAGTCAACCTTTTGGAAACTATGATGAGAAAACATTATTGAGATACCTTGGTATATTTCTAAGGATATGTCTATGGATGTCTCTCATGATAATTATAAGGATAAAGAAAGATATAGGGAAATATCCATAATTTTAGTACAGTAAAGAGTGAGTTGTTTCCTATAAAATCATCCCTATCTATATAATATAGGTATATGTTGTTCTAGAACCGATGTATGTTTGAGTAACAACTCCAATAAGGTGCATTGGGTTGGACTCATTCAAAACCCGGTACACAACAGTGAGACAAAAATTGCACCTAGTTTGACACTCCCAGGGGATATGCATTGAGAATTTGAAAAATCTTTACGAACCAAAATAAAAGATTTATATATAATATGATTTTAAATAACCTATTATAAACCTAATTTTCATATATTAAATAAATAGGTGTTGTTATTTAGACATATTATAAATAATTTTTTTTGATTATATGGTTTTCAGCTATGACATGTGTTTCTCACCCTATGCTTTATATTTTTATACAATTATGGTAACTAGAAGGAACTAGGTTAAAATTTAATGTTTCTAATTTTGAAGGTATGTTCATGATGAAAAAAAATCCTAAGAGGAAATATCATGAAGAGAATCAGGAAGGTCCGTGAGTATTGGTTATACTGCTGAAGATAATGTGACCACAAATGACATGTGAAAGGTATAGGCCATTATTCCAGCATTATTTACATTAAACATATGAAGCATAATTGGATTGAGTTTAAGCAACTTTAAGATATGATTTATATTTTTTATGCTATGAATGGTTGTTAAGGGATAATATGTTGAAGCCTGAGAAATGGTTTAGGAATAAAGTTTGATGTTTAAAGTGTATATTAAAAGATTATATTACATCAATCACGCAATATATAAGTATTTTTAGAATAATTTTTTCATTAATAATTAAAAATAATATTTTTAATGGTGATTATGGATTATAAAAATAATTTAATAGAAATGTGATATTTTTAAATAATAGAAGATAACCCTAAACAAGTTAAAGATGTTTAGAGAATTGTTTTTATCTTGGATAAAGTGATGAATGATTTGGATATTGTAAATTAGATAATATTTATGACCGGAGAACTGATTAATGATGTATTTAAACAATTTTTTATACTATCATGGATAAAGTTTTAGACATCGTGGATTTTTATAATGTATCCAGTAATATTCAAAATAATGAAGAATTATTGTTTTCTGAAATGATTTATGGTAATTCAGCTTATTACCATCTTTTAAGAGAATATATGATGATGGTATTATCATGATTATAATGTGATAACCAAGATATATATTGTGATTTATGGGGGATCAATGTTATAATTATTTCATTAACTTCTTTATTAAGTTTTGTGTCTTCATCTTTTGAAGTGGTTATAAGGCTAACCATTTATGGAAAGTCTAAGTTAATATTTGGATATAGTTTTTGGGACTAAAGTATTATCTCACCACATGAGTATTTATGAATATTAGATAATATGTTCTAACTACTATTTTTTTAAGGTAACAGAAGATTTATTAGATGAATTTTCCTGGATCTCATGATCTATTAGAAATTTAGGAAAGAAAAATTCCCCTTCAATTCTTAGTGTAAAAGATGAAGTTAAGATCTATCAAGGAAAAATAGAAGGGTTATATTGTAATTTTTAAAAGGAATAAAACCAAACAAGTAGATATTATGGTTGAAATTATTCAACATTAGGAAAAATTATCTTAAAACGAAAACTGTTATTCTAGAACCTTCAAGTTCAATTTATCAAATATCCACTTAGATCATCTCAGATTTAGGAATTTATTATATTTACGTTTTTCTAATAATGTTCTCTATTACTCTCCATTAGAACTTAATAGTTATATTTCATTTAAATTCAAATATTTTCACTTCCCACTTATGCACCCCTATATGGGAGACTAGTTATTAGTTACTCTAGCTAACAGTTTTGTTTCCAACTTTTGTTTTTAAAAGGACATTTTATTATTACTTTTTATGATGTGGATTTCAATAAAAGGGACTTTAAAGTATTAAACCTTTAAAAATCCAAATGAATTTTGAGGGAAATTTTAATTTTATGGGGGGTAAAATGTAAAACGTTGAGATTTTTTGGAATATTATTTTTTGACGGAATTTATTTATTTTTTGATATTATTCATTTCACACAACTATAAATATATCTAATGTTACATGAAATAACTAAGTTTGGATTATTTTTCATACAAAAAAATTTAATCATTCCCCATGCACAAAAATTATATTATCTTGAGGTACACACAACACAATTTTTGTCTTATGTTACACAAAATGTAGATTTAGTTCAATAGCTTGCATTATATGCAACACCTAGTTGTACCAAACATTAGCATTATATTGATATTAATGTTAAAAAATTACTATAATTATCACCTAGACATTAGGATAGAATTTATGAATAATTTAGGATTTAAATATTTTAATAAGAGAAACTCTTTTAGCTATTAGTGAAAGTAAGAACTATTTGAAAATAAATAAATTACTTTTCGTAGAAAACTATTTTTCAATGTATGAACACACTTTTATCTCAATAAATTATAGAAACCAATTTTGATTAAATTGTTCAATAAAATTTAAATATTATATATATTCAATCTATGTTTTTTATATTCATCTAGTAGATTTGATAGGTATAAGATAATAATAAATACAATTTTATGAATAAAAAATATATTTTTCTAAAAATTAATTTTCTGCCTTTTAATGGTGAACCCATGTTAAATATGATTTTCGCAACTTTTATAATTTTTATATTAAAAAATAAAATTTATTTTACGAATAAAAATATCAAAATTTACTTTGTGTGATTTTTTAATTTTTCTGAGAAGTTTCATTTTTTGATAAATAGTGAAAAACACTAAGTTTTTATTCAAAAATGCCTTTTGTATAATTTATTTATATAGTTAATTTATATTTTAGTTTGGTTTTAAAGTATAATTAGATAAATTCTAAAGAAAATCTGATTTAGGTCTTTGAAATCACTTTTATATTGAATTTGGATATAAAATATTACTGAACATTTAGCATTATCAATATAAAAACCAGTTTTCTCACCGCATCTTCGAGATTAACGTCAAACTTAATTTTTTCATTTCTCGGAATTGAATTTAGAAAAATGTAAATTCATAGTTGTAATGATAATAATATTTATATTCTAATAATATCAACATAATTTTTTAACAAAAAAAATTAGTGAAAGGGATAAAAATTAATTAAAAAGGTTAAGGTAACATTAAGATTCACCTGAGACTAAACCTTAATGTTAAGAGCCAAAATGACCTAGACACTTGTTCAAAACCCATATTTTAGAAATATTTAAGTCATAAACTTTCTATTATTGAGTTTTTGTTTTGGAGTTTGATGAATTTTTCATGTAAAAACATGGGTACACCCAACTTGTTTTAAAAAATTCAATGTGTGTCCCCTCTCTACCTTATAAAAGGCCACCACATATCCCCCTAATTTGTGCATCTACAGAAACTTAATATTAGAAAATCTCTTCCTAAATAACTTCCAAACATCTCTCACTTTCTCTTTGATTCATCACTTTGGAAATAATACAACCAAATAAGCTATTTTTCAAAGAAAAAGGAGGTTACCAAAGAAGGGGGGGTTTGAATTTGTACGAAAATCAAGACATATGGTAATATAATTTCATATAACTGTTTTATTTCAATGAGATGTATGTCATATTCACCTCTGACATATTTTTTTGTGTATATATTAACCTATGAAATTTTATATAATTAATTTCTTTTATTTAATGATGTTAAAAGCATTATTTAATTTTATTTTTTCATTGGGATCATGATTCAAAAGTTATTCAAGTAGTGAGGGTTTTCTTGTCTCAATATTGTTTTCCATGAGACACAAGCCATGTTCACCACTTATTTATTATATGTCGTGTGTTTACTATCAATTGATGTATTCTATGATTCTTATACTTAAATTTATGGTTATTTATCTATTAGTTTGATTATCTTTCTTTCATGTGGTTTATGTTTCGAAATTAACCTAATATGTAAAGTAATTAGTTTAAGTTTACATTTTTTTAGACACAGGTCATGTTATGTAACTATATTCTATTATGATGTGTATATAATGAAATTTTATAGGTTATATAATTAAACTACTAATTTTAATTATATTTTAATATTCATGTAATTTTATTTTATAACATGTGGGTATAATTCAAAACATCCAAGTGGTAAGTGTTTATTAGAACAATCTCATCATTTATCAATATTTTTATTTATTATTATTCTATTGATGAAATATTATGAAACATATCATAAAAACTTTTATTGATTTTATTATCCTAGGTTTTTCATGATATATTATGGTATTTGTTCCATTTTTCCACTATTTTCTACATAAGACAATTAAGAAACTATTATTTAGAAAGTATAACTTTACCTATCTTTGGTTAAAAATATGTTTTCTTTCCAAACTAGGTTTTCTAAAAATTGTTTCCAGGTGTTATTTATAAGTTTTCAATGTATTTTAATTGTAAAATGTTTCCAATTTTTTCATGTATTCTTTAAATGTTTTCAAAGTATTTTAAATTAAATAGGTTTTCAAAATTCCTTCAAGCCTCTTTAGAAGCTTTCCATTTTATGTTTAAGGAAAATGGATTTAAAAATGCTTTATTTTTTAAAAATATTTTTCAATTCGTAGAAGGTGTTTTCATCTAAAAATGTTTCAAATGAAATTGTTTATCTTTCTTTTTAAGAAAATTATTTCAAAATGGTTTTATAAAAATTATTTTCAAAGAAATAATACATTTCATAACGAATGTTTTATGTGATAATTCAAGATCCTTCTCCGTATAATATGAAATACGTTGTAATAGTTGTTTTAAATGTGGATATGATCTAATAACACCCATAAAATTCTATCTTGAGTGGTTTATGTTTTGATGGAATGATATTTATGAAACTAGTTTCTTTTCTAAGGGTTATATACACTTGAAACTCACTCATTTTCATGGTTTATTCTTTGATGAAATGATTTTGAGGCCTACATCTTTTCTATTGGTAATGATATGATGAATTTTTTATTATATCCATTTCACTTCATGGGTTAGGATATGATGTTTATGAAACCCATCTCTTTTTGTAGGTTTTGATATGATGCATATTTTATTATCTTATGGTACATGTATGCATTATTTTATTATATGATGGGTGGGGCCTATATCGTTATCTAATGATTTTGTTAATGATAAATGTTTTATGAAATAAATAGGCTAAACCAAAGGGAATTCCAATCCTGGAACAAGAAGGCATATTAACCCTGAAACAAGAGGGTATACGACAGGGCATCCCAAGACTAAAACATGAGGGTACATGGGAGGAAATCACATGTTGGCAACAATATGTTACATAGGAGTGGATATCAATCCTAGAACTTGAGGGTACATTGGAGGATATCCCAAGACCAAGATAGGAGGTATCTTAATCAAGAAACAAGAGAGTGTACAAAAGGGCATCCCAAGCCTGAAACATTAGGGTATATGGGGGGTATCCTAAGCCCAAAATAAGAGGGTACATAAGAGGGCATCCCAGGACTAAAATAAAAGTATACACATGAGGGAATTAAAGTACCAAAGTATTTACAAGGGTTATTATTCTAAGCCTAACATGTTATGAAGGTCTTCATAGGTAGCCTTGACATAAGATTTCCTTTGTTTTTATGTATGCCGCAAATTCCAGGTCTTATTCCTATGTTATGATTTCTTGTTATGATCAAATTTACCTATTGATTAATATCCTATGACATACCAATATTTATGTAATGATTAATTTTTATGATATTTTTTATGTAATATATGATCTAATTATGTTTTTACTGTGTTCACATACCCTTATTCTAATGTTTATCCTCCTTTTTTACCCTAACTAAGCATCTGATCTCACCCATTTATTATGTTTCCATTACATTAGTTATAAAGAATGTTTTTTAGTAGAATTAATATAGGGCAGATATTTGTGGGAAAAATTTATGATACTTCACCACATTTAAATATTTTGTTCCATGTTTCCAAAGACAGTTACCATTATGGTCCCTATGAATATACTTTTGTATTATGCATAATATTCATCTAAAATGATTAAATGTCCATGTACATTATGAAAGGATCTCTATTAAAAATGTAAAATGTGATATCAAACTCTCAATAAGGGTTAGTGCATAATAGAAGAAATCTTGAAATAAACAATACATGAATAATATATTAGGAAAAAATAATAATAATAAAATGTCATATAACTAATAACTTGAACATGTGAAATGTCTATGGATAATTTGAAAATATAAATAATATCATGGAAAAAAATAATTGGTATCATAGTGATGGAATTCATAATTTCAAACATCATAAACATACCTTTATGGATTCATTCCAAGACATCATACATAAATGGGAAAGGATTACACTAAATACCCAGCTAGTTTATCTGTTGACACTTACCGATTAATCAGGGGGTATATTATATTGATCACCACCCATAATTAATTAATTCAAATGAATTCATCATATAAATAAATGAATAAAAAAATAAAATACATCATAGACAGGATTTAGTAATCAATAACCATCATTATTGAAATAAATAAGTATATGGAATTTCAATTTTTCCCAAATAAATCAATGGAATAAATTTCATGGTAAAGACCCTTAAAATAGAATTGTGTATAGTATTGGGTATACAGTTAATTCAATACTATAAAACACAATATAAAAATACTATAAGTGATTTAGAATAAATCCATGAAATTAATGAATGTGTATATAAAGTAGAAAAATAATTACAAGATATAGAGGAAGAGTTAAAGAGAACATAAACTTTACAAACAAGGTTTTGTATAAACAATAAATTGATAATTGAATTTATAGGTTAATACATAATGTGTATCTCCAAAAAATATATTTCGTTAAATTTTTTATAAAAAAATAGAAATAAAATTATAAAAATCATTTACATAAAGCTTTTGTAATATGGTTGTAAAAATAAACTCCAAAGTCCTTTTAAAAAAACTATTTATAAGGGTGAAAATAACACATTGGAAAACATAATTTTAAAATTAATAAAAATATTGAAACCCTTAAATGAAATGAAGGTCAAAATATGAAATTTATAGTGTAAAATAAAAATATACATAAGTATAATGAAATCATTTTATTTATTCTTTCAAAACAAGAACATATATTTTTTTAAAAAATCATTGAATAATGAGAATATTATTTTATTTTAAGAACCATGGAAACATCAATAAGAAACTTTATAATGAAAAATTTACCTAAAAGTTACTAAGTTATCTCATGTGGTATATGTTAAGAATGATATACTTTCACACATTAGTAATGAAATTAAAAAATAAACTATTTTGAAAGTATAAAAATGATACATTTTATTCCATGGAAGAGATAGTGAAAGGAAGTGTAAAATAACCATAACAAATCATAGAGGTGGATATAAGATAATTCCTATAACAGTATAATGAATAAGGACATGTGGAATAAATGTTTATGTTTGTTAATAAGAGATAATGTCGAGTCCACATAAAATAAAACTTTTGGTTGAATTGAGAAAAAAAATTTGTAAAATATAAAGAGTATTTGTAATAAATATAAAATATATATGGAATTAAATATAAAATATTCCTAATATTAAATAAACAAGGCATAGAAATATAAATTTCTAGAATAAGTTTTATAACATGTGGAAATTAAATTAAATTAGAAACATTAATTCTAACAACTTAAGTGATATATGAATAAAAAACATTCTAATGTGAGAGATTAAATGAAATTTAAAATACAAATAATTATTATTAATTAAGATATAACAAATCTATAGGATTTTAATTACCCCATATAAATTAATTTAGTTTATAATAAGAAACATGTCTTTAGGAATTGAATCTGAGATAAAGAACCCTTGCCTCAAGTTCCAACTAGCTATGTGTGTTAGTCTAACCACATTAATAAAAAAATTCAAATTATTAAAAAAATTAATATCCGTCTTCAGGTATAGTAAATTTTCTAGGCTATGTTTATTATCTTATTTCATTCATTTATATTATATATTTTGTTTCTCATTGGCCACTTTGGTTGTTCGGTCAATTTCTCCAAAACTATATTGGTATGTAGACGATGGTCTATGGAGTAACAAATATCTCCAAAACCACAAAAATTATATATATATATATATTCTTTATCATTCTTGTTGTGTAAGAATTTTAAATTTTATTATGTTTTCCAAAATATATTCAAATTAAGAAAAGTGTCTCGGTATACTCATTTTAGGTGGTTAAATTTACAATAACCATTTATTATTAATATTATTAATAAAATTAAAATTTTATCTTTATATATTCTTCATAATTTTACAAATATTATATTTATTCATTAAATACACTTTTTCTACAATCTATGTAAGGTGGTGATGTGAAATGAAATACAACATTTTAGGGAGGTAGCAATCCGACCATCACACATACAATGTTTTCATTTTACAATGAATGGAATGAAGAAAGATAATATTTTTTTCATCAATATAAATAATATGTATAATAATAATACAAATTTAATTATATTTTTTTATAATATATTTAGAATATGTGGAATAAGAAATAAACATGAAAGATTTCAGTTACAATAATTACCCCATCCTTTGATATCCACATTTAGAAAACTCATTAATATTTTTTGTATTAGTATTTCTTCGAATAGATGATCTAGCTCATGGTAAATAGGATTATAATTTTATAAGATATTTTTTGAGCTAGGATGCTTTAGGTTAGGGGAAAGGTTGGTGGTAAAGGGATCCTTTTATAAATGAGAGGGGTAACATATTTGTAAAAATTAATTTCTTAATATAAAAAAGAGATAAACTATTAAAGTAAATGCATATAAAATTGATAATTAAAGAGATAATTATAAAACTTGGTTGATAAATCCACCATAAACTCATTTAGAGATGAGGTTATAGGATATTTTGGGACTTTACCCCTTGATTTAACATTTTTACCTCACTTTAACCTTAGAGTGGTAACTGAGTTTTACCTTGATAACATACATTTACTACCTAAAATAAAATTAAGAATATTATCTAAATTTTAAATTATTATTCAAAATAAGAAATCCATTTCAATAGATTAAATTTCTATAAGTGATAAAAATAAACATTAATTTAAGAAATAAAAATGATATTCATACATTTCACTAGTAAAAAAACATATTTAGAAAAATCTAAAAAAGAATCCCTAACCTATTTTTACATTATTAATCCAATAATTAATTTTATTTTATAAAATTAAAATTTTATAATTTATGAATTTAACATTTTAATAGAAATATAAAATATAATTAAAAACTATTTTTTGCAGGAAAACGGATTTTTGAACATGAAGTGTTCCTAATCCTATTTCTAATTAAATTATTGTTAATATATTTTTTAAAAAAAATTAAAAAACTATATTGGAATAATCCCTAAACAAATTTCAATTTAGTTCCTTAAGAAAAAAATATAATATATATATATATATAATTCATCAAAAAGGGAATTTTAATGTTAAATGATGTTAATCATATCCCATCAATTATTTATATTTCTACCATTAAATTTATATAAATAATTGGTATTATAATACATCAAATTATTATTTTTTAAATAATTATAATAGGTAAAATAAATCATTTTAACTTCCTTTTATTACTTGAGGTTTTACATTTATTGTACTTTTCTAAATAATATTTCACATTTTATTATAATATTGTATTATTGTTTATCTTGAATTATAAAAAAAATTAGTTCAATTTTTCATATGATACAACCCCTCAAACATGTTATTTATTTAAAATAAAACACATACTGGAATCTCTCGGTGCTAGAGTATAGTGCAACCCAAATGTAGCTTCTATTACCATAAAATGGTAGGTTGACTAAGAATATAATATTTTATGATATAGAATGTGATATATATTTCATCCTATGATACCCAATGGAGAATTCCTAATTGTTCATAATTCATAAATTAAAACATAATTTTTTAATCAAATATCATGATAAAGATCTACCATGATTACAACCAAATCCTAGCATAAAAAATGCAGAACATATACGAATTCCTTACAATGATGAATGGTCGAGACTCATTATTCATTAAAGTTAATAATGAAGTTCCCTCATAGGTAACCAATGGACTTCATCCTATATAGTGTGTTCATGGTTTGAATTAATTACTCGATGATTGAGAGGAATACAATTTCACTCAATCCCTTGTTACTGGCTCGCCTTATAATAGAGGAATAAGATGAGACACTTCATGTAGGAAGAATATATAAGATTATTGGCTTGTTTGGACTATCCCATCTCATTAGTTAAGCCACATTAAATAGCTCTCATGGGAAGTCACTATGTTTTCATGAATTTACTCAATGGTTGTGAGTAAAATTTTACATTTTTCACCCTTTTTTACCCTCAAACAATTCATTCTCTCTATCATTTCATCTAAAAATATGAACCAATTCATGATAGAAAATGTAATATATTTCCAAATGATAACTCTTATCATTCAAATACACAAAGAATATTAGGATTCATTGTGAATTGTACATTATGATTCATGTAATATGATTTTCCAAAGTTTTTCCATATAATATCACCAAATCAGAAAAGGTGACACACCCAATGTCATGTAGTATTCTATTTTCAATATTCTTGTTACACTCTATGACACCCATGTAATATCATACAGAATAGAGCCTTTACGATATATCTCCACCAAAAAGAAAATTTATTCTAGAAAATTTTATGGCATGTGTTATTTTTATTTGTTTAATGATAGGTTTGGATTGGAAAGTAAAATATATAATTCAAATAACAGTTAAAATTTGATAATTATGATGAATGGAAGAGTATACTACAGGAGGATTTTTATATTTGACATAAGGAGGTTCCTATAACATATTCTATCTTTTTTCTTAATTTTCGAAAAATATTGAGTTAATGGTTGTGAGAAACTATTGTGGCGGATGAATAATAGGTGAAAAGGAATTCAATGGATAAAGAAAGTGATCATTGTGATATTGAGGGTTTTAAATCAAGATTCTCATATTTATTTAATATATCTTAATTTAGCATGAATTTTTTCATATGGGTCTATGTAACAATTCATGATAATCTATAATAAATTATTGAAGATTTAAGGAAATTAAGTTTGATGGGGAAAATGGTGTTTGATGACTATGTTAGATAAATGATGAGTATGAATAGTGAGTGGATGTAGTGATTATTAGTAAATTAACAATTTTATATAAGAATGATTATTTATTATGGACATATATGTAGAATAATAAGGTATTTATTAATATTTATTATATATAGAGGATGTTTTTATTCATGGAATTATAAAATTCTATGAAGGAAATCCTTGAAATTTCAATATGATAAAATTTATAGTGAAATATAGATTATACTTGACTAATGGAAATTATTATTAAGCTGGTTTTTTTATTGTTAGAATGATTAACTATTAGTTTCACTGAATATGTACTAGAACATAATTTATTACATCTTTCATGAGTTCATTCCAAATAGCATAGGGTTTATTATATTTTTTGGTGGAGTCCCTAGTTGATAACATTTTCTTTAGGTTAAAAAATAGTGACTTATGTATGTATTGTGGAAAAAATGATGGGATTGTGGAACTTATTGGGAAATTTGACTTTTGACAAGTGTGTAACACTGGGAAATTATATTTTCCAAACATAAAATTCAAAATAGTTATGAGGCCATGATAAACCTGTACAAGGATCATTCCACATGATACTTTTATTTTATTATTATCATAAGTTTTCAAATATAGGATAGAACATGTAATGTTTTGATTACTAGATGGATTATGTAATTAAATGTGATATAATTTCATAATTGATTGTGAGATTTTCTCATGAATATTTTAATGTGATATTGGTATGTTTGATATGATTTATGATATTAATGTCTTGACTTGATTTTGATGTGGTATAATGATATTTGAAATTTCTAGAGGATCATGTTGCATGATAAGGATTGGGAAAAACTCGATATAAAGAATGTATATTCTCAAAAGGCTAAAAGGGTCTCATCTATGGAAGATATTTAAAAGGGGAATATTGGCCCACATAGGGGAGACTAGTTATTAAATGAAGTTTCAAGGATAGATTTAGGTAGGGAATATTATTCTATTTTGGCTTTAACATGTTGGATTTAGTGGGAGAGTCAAAACACTCTCAATTATAACTTTCGACTAATTCTTCTCCATCCAATTGTAAGTATGGTTTTATATAGTTTCTAAACAAACTATACCACTTGATTTATGATTGTTTTGTTCATGGATTTATCACGAGTTTAAGCCTACCAGCTACTTTCAAAGGAGTAGAGCACTACATGATATATCATTTTCACCATGTTTTCAATAGTGAAAGGAAAATTATAGAGACTAGACTCTAGGTATGGAATGATAGTGTAGAAAATTTTTTGGGGAATGTCAATGGAGAACTACTAGAGCTTCCTTGAGTCCATGGGGTCTCATACATGGTCAAATGAATCTAACTTTGACTGTGGATAACCTTGAAAAGGGGAAATATAATTAGACTAAAGAACTAATATAACTCGAATAATTATAAAATAAATTTCTATTTTGATTCATTTCATAGACAAAATTTAAATTTAGGATAAAGAGATATCTTTAGATACTATTGAGAGATCAGGCACTCTATACTATATAACTAAGAAGAATGAAGGTTATAGTAGAGGAGTGGTCAATGTACCAGATGTGAACAGTATTTCCCAAGTGGTGATATCAATCACCAGAGGAGTTGAGCTACCCATGTTCAATAGTATAGATCTAAGTGGATATATATAAGTACCAAATCATAAAACATTACATAATCTTGAATTAAATAAATAATTTTCATTGAGGATCTTTTAAGGTTTAGAGTTTAAGAGAATTAGGCTATAACTATAACATTACATCACAAATAGTACAAAGTAGACACTTCGACTCAGTATCCATTTTTTCATAAAATAAAAACTCTTGAACAAAAGAGTTATGTCTATTTCTATGTTTTAGACATTATTACTTTTCCTTGATCCCATACTTGACCCTATCCATCTTTATATCCAATAAAAATCATTTCAAAAACACGGGATTACCATAAAAAATCAGTAAAGATTATAAAATAAATAAAGAAAACATTAGTCCATAAATGCATACCAAGCATAATATCATTAACATACCTCATAAAATCATAAATATTTATGTATAGTACATTGAAATCATAAATCATACAGGTAAATTGTGGCATCCATATCATACTTACAGTGTAGCTATCACAGCTACATAAGGAGTTACATTGAAATACCCATCACAGTATATTCCCTAAATCTCTTGGGAGAAACATTAACATTTACCTCCATCATGTTACCCAACTCATTGGAGATCAATCTCATGGTCAACCACTTTATTTTTATCACAGAACCACCCATATGTATAAAAAAATCCCAAGAAGCATAACATATTCATAAGACATAAAGAAAACATAAAGGAAATATAACATTTCCACATTTCAATCACAATATAGAATTTAAATATATTGAAATAATAAATGATTTCTCAAAACCATTTTCAATACCATAATAAGTAAAAATGGTATATGGTATTTATTTTCCTTTAAAAAAACTACGGCTTGTTAAGGATGTCAAAGATCAAATAATACTCGTGGGAGCAGAAAGGTCGTTGTCACCGTGTACATTAAAAAGATGCATTCCCTTTTTCATTTAGTAAAATGATAAGTATAAAAAAAATTCCCTTTGAAATAACTGAAATGTCAAATTTTTTTATACATCGTACAAAAGAAATTCATTTATAAATAAAAATATACCTCAATAAAGGATATTCAGACGAAGTCCCTAACCTCGTGTCTGACTTGACCCATTTGTTCTTTAATCTCCTGAATAATAAAATAAAATTAATTTAAACCTGGTTCAAAACCTTTTTCATGTTTATTATTCCTTTAATATTACTTATGACCATATGATAAACATTTTATAATCATTTAAGTTATTAACGGTCATTTTAATGATACTTGATATTTGAGTCAAAAATGAACTTCTTATAAGTACATGTTCTCCAAGGGGTCAAACATACATTACATCTAGAATGATATTCATGATTTTATATCAATTATATCATATATATCCAGTATATATATGTATTTATAATAGTACATATGATTTGGAGGATAGAAATGAAATGCATTCTTTATGGGAATGGTAAGTCGTACGTACACATGAATGCTACATTCATTTCTATTTCATATTTAATGGAATAAAAACATAATTATACATGGGTATATTATAATAAAAATATAATATCATATATAATATCATTAACTCCTTCCTTTAAACGTCCCACATATGTCATGAACAAGTCATCTCACTTTGAGGGGGCGGTAGTCTGCAATTTCGCAAATGAAATTATTGTATTTACCCACTATATAAACTATAAAGGTATTCTATAAATGAAAAATAAATAATCATAGAAACAAAATAATTATAATATATATCACATATAAAAACATTTACATCTTAATGACCACTATAAGAGGTGGTAGAAGAAGTTTGAACAATCATCGTTTCGTGAGGCACTAGTTCATAGCTCATAGTAACAATATGTTCTTTACCCATTATACGGAGGTGTGTTTAAGTGTAGTTAGAATAATTCACCTAAAAACCTAGTATATTGAGGATGATGGTGTTGTTTTGTAAACAAATAATAAAAATATCATATTGAGTGAAGATGAAAAATAAAATAAGAGAACTTGAGGGAAGGCGTTACCTTTAAATCAGGTAACTCCCTTTGGTTTGAACCAAAAGTCTTTCTTTAGGTGCCTTATGCCTATGGTAAGGCTTATAGGTGGATGTAAAGGATGTTGGGATTTTATTTGGCTAGGTTTTTGACAATCCAAGGGGCTTGAGAGTTGTTTTTAATGGGTTAGAGGTGATTTCTTTTTATAAGGGGGGTGAGGGGCTATTTAGGAATGATTGAATGTATTATCTTATTATAAACTAATTTTCTATTTCAAAAGGTCCAAAACACATTAAATTCAAATATATGGTGACTCTTGTTAGAAATAAAAAAATCTACTACAAATTGGAAATTTTTTGGATAGTTTTTTTAATACTTATAATCTCATTTATTTAAATCAAGTAACAATAAGGTAATCACTACATCATTATTGTTTCATAATGAATTTTATTTATTTGATTTCTAAAAATTATAAATAAAATACCATGATATATGAAATCTTTTTATATTTCAAATGAATATTTATATTCAAATATATAACTTATATAACCTCATATAAAATTGTTTTTACTAAAATATATATGTTTAGTTCATTTTTATATTTACTTTAAATTAATTAATATAATGTGTCATTATCACTGCCAAGTGGCTCCATGGGGTCCCAAAATCGACCCAAGGATACTCATGGTTGGAAATTTATAAACAAATAATATTAGGACACATGTAAGGGAAATTAAATATTATTATAATAATATTTGTTTACCCTTATTTACAAGATTTACCCTTTAACCATTGTAAATACAATATTTACCGAAGTAAATATTCTTAATGTCTAAAAATAAAAGTTACATATTTACTCAATTTAGACATCCTAATTCCAAATATGGAATCAATTTTTAAAAATTGAAAACACATAAGTGGAAGAAATTAATTGTAAAGACCCGTAAATTTTAAGGAATTTTTTTTCTTAATTTTCTTTTAAATTTTACAAGAACGCAGTTTCTGACGGCACCAGATTCTGAGGCCCGGTGTGCCCGGAATCATTTTCGGAAATTTGGCTCGGTACGTTCAGTGAACGAACGAGCGGGGTTTTCTAACTTTTGAACCGGTGCTCGAAATCAAATTCTGAGGGCACCGATGGGATCGCAGTGCCGATATTTGCTTAGAAACGCCTCTTCCGGAGTTGCGTTTTCTCGGGTGTGGTTTTTAATTTTTTGGGGTTAAGTGAAGAAAATAAAATAAAGTGGTGTGACAACTTTATTTGATTTCACTCAAAGACACTTAAATCCACTTAAATCTACTTAATATAAGTTGAAGCGGATAGGGTGGAACCCAAAATATCCTACCCTCTAGGTAGGATATTTTTTAGGTGGGGCCCGCACGAGCCCCACCGTTTCTTTTCCCCTATGTAACGCACCCGCGAAAACTCCTCTTAAATGAAGTCAACTGAAAAGTTTTCTAATTTCTTAACGCCCCTACTAATTGGGCAGTTAATTCATTGATATTAATTCTATGAATTAATTTGTTCGTTTCTTAACCTGTTTTCAAACCGTTGGAATATTAATAAAATAATACCAACACACCTTTCTTCTTGGGTGCGATTTGTTGAGAGGATTTGGAGATTCTGTGCCTTCATCCTCCTTCGCGAAGAATGCGAAGAACACGAAGAACGCGAAGAACGCGAAGAACGTCGTCACCCTCGGAGATCGACGACGTGACGCCGTGTTCCGCGACGCCGACGATTCTCCTTCCATGACGCTTCTTCTGCGACATTCTTCCCCGCAACAATCTCCAATCACCAACTGCTTGAGGTAGGAGATTTAAAATCTTTTAAATTTCCTTTGTGGATTTTATCCTTAACATGGATTTAATTCATGAAATTAAATCCGTGTGTTTTCTTTAAACCTCAAAGATCGACGACGCGGCGCCCTTCCACGACGACGCGACACCCTTCTACGACGCGATGATCCTCTTCTTCCGCGATGGTCAATTCCGCGAAGAACTCTCATCCAACGACAGCTACGATGTAGGGGTCGTTTTGAAAATGATAATACCCATGTTTTTTTTCCTCCAAGTCAAGAACGCGGACCAACCAATTAATAAGATGGTCCGCGGATTATTATTGCAGGTCGAGGTTTATCGATTTCTGGTAATTATGGTGTTGTTTCAAACCGCTAACGCGGTGGGTGCGGACCAACGAACAAGTCCGAACCCACCGCCCTTTTGTTCTTGGTGTGCAGAACAGCGGACGATGACAAAACGGGCCGAAGAGACGATTTGTTGATTCCGCAGTGAAGAACGAGACCCAGGATTAGCTACGGCGCAGACGGAAATGAAATCGGACCACCGGAGCAACTCCGGTGGCCCGCGGACTCCACCAGCGGTGCGGGTCACTGGCGCGGTGGTGCCGGCGGTCGGAGACGACGGCACCCTGGCACGCCTCCAGACGGAGCCGCCGCGGATGAAGCCGTGGTGGCGGGGTGCGGTTCTGCAGCCGCGTGAAACCGAAGGTAGGGACGCGGTCGGCTACCGTGTCCGTTGGCGAGAGGCGGCCCCAACCGGGGCCGCGGATCCTTCACGTGGGGGCAGCGTGCCCCCGCCCGTGGTTTCCCTCGCTCGGCCGCTCGGCCGAGCCGAGCCGAGCCGACCCGCCGGGCCGGGTCGTGCCCAGGCCGGGCCGGGCTGCCCTGGTCGGTCCGGGTCACGCCCGGGCCGGGTCACGCCCAACCGGGTCAGACCCGGGTCTGGTCGACCCAGTTCGTGTCGTCCTAGGGGGGTTGGGTCGGGTGGGTCCGGGCCCATACCCACCGTTCCCGGACCTTTTTCGGTCGTTTTCTCATAACTTGAGCTATGGGCCTCCGAACGACGCGCCGTCAGCGGCGATGCAATCCTTGGATCGATCCGGTCGTTTCGGTATATCACACTCAAGGTTTTTGAATACTTTGGGTTCAGCCGGGTTGGTTCGTACACGAAACCAACCGGGGCCTCAGAGAAGAAACGCTCATATCTTGAGCTTCGGACGTCTGATTGACGTGCCGTCGACTTTGTTGAAATCCTCTATGTGAGACGGACCTTTTGGCTTACTCCGACCGAGGTTTGGATGCAGGTGGAGTACGGTCGGATTGGTTTTGACTTAAAAACCAACCGGGCCCCTGGGACGAAAAAGCCAATAAATCTCAGTCCGGGAGTCCGATTGACGCGCCGTCTGCGACGTTGAGTTCCTGTTGACGATACGGAACTTTTGGATACATCAACTCTGGACTATGTGTCAGTTGATGTATCAGCCTCTCGGCTCGTGGATCAGACCCTCCGGAACGAGCTTGATGTGTGCGGGAACCCTAGAGCTGGCTGCGACTGCTATTGTGACGGTGACGAATGTGCAGAGATCCTCAGTGGATTCAACGATTAATACAGCACTCAACGATATTTTGTGGGTCAGTGCTACAGATCATGTGTGGGTCCGATCCTGTGTGGGTCAGTGCTCAGCGGTCCTGTGTGGGCCAGCGCCTACAGATCCTGTGTGGGTCTGATCCTCTGTGGGTCTTTGCGGGGGGTAGTTACCTATCGATCCTGTGTGGGTCAGATCCTTTGTGGGTCATTGCGGGGGTTAGTTACCTATCGATCCTGTGTGGGTCAGATCCCTTGTGGATCATTGCGGGGGTTAGTACCTATCAATCCTTTGTGGGTCCGACAGCTTAGATGAATCAGTGGATATATCTGATCATCTCTATCGTCATTCAAGAAGTATCCTGTGTGAGCTGAATCCTGTTTTTTCTTTCCATTGTGGATTGTGTTGTGCTATCCTGTGTGGATTTATGTTTTGCTTTCCTGTGTGGAATGGGTTGTACTTGAGCTCGGATGTTGGAGACAAGCGCGAATTGATGACTTAGGTATATGTATGGGCATATATCTAAGCAGTGTCGGATGTTACTTCGTGATTGTATCTTTCCTTTGTGGATTATCCTTTGTGGATTCTGGGAGACCTTCGGGGGTCTCAGGGTCCCTACTGAGTAGCTTATACTCACCCCTGCACGGGCTATGCCTGCACTACGTTGTGTTGGTTGCAGACGACGGACATCGCAGATCGTGGTGGAGGCTTGCTGAGCAGGATGGTACCTGGAGGTGGACCACTGGGTGGGACGTACTCGGAGCGGCCGGCTGGATCCGAGGATCATTGGAGGCTATATGTACCCACCCTTCTGGTGGGACTTCTAGTAGATGGCTCGACGTTGCGGCTTTGCTTTTCAGTTGCTGTTTTCCCTTTCGATTTGTACTTTACTTTCAGTTTGAGTTTTTATTCTGGCCCACTTACTTTCCGCACTTATTGTTGTACTCAGTTTTTACTTAGTATTTTACTTCTACTGCTTGCTTGCTCTGTGGTGTTTTTTTACTTTACAAAGGCAATGCCTTCCCTTTTTACCGGGATTTATTCCTTGGTGCTAGTCGCCAGCCCCTGGCCTATGGAAGGCGGGCTTGGGGTAGTCACAGCACGTGCCACGAGGACAGGTCGGGACAAATTGGTATCAGAGGAGTTCGGTTCTACCGCAGACTCTGATCTTTCTTCTATGTGAAGCAATAGTGTTAAGTGTATTGGGTGTGGCTATCAGTCCAGGGAGTCTAGTGTTTGTGCAGCGGTCGCCGTATCCATATACTAGGACCCTGACTTTTGATTTCCAACTTAATGCATGAAAACATTGATTGCATGTGTATTACAAGTTTTCTTTGTAATTACTTTATGTTAGCTCCCCAGGTATACTGTTCTGACCGTGGCGCACCTGTTTCTTTTCAAGATGGCCCCATGATGGCAGCCAGCTAGGGTTCCGAGAGTTGAGCGTGACGACAGCCCGCTGAGCGACGAGGCCTCGGTACAGTGCCCTTTGACAGCTGAGGCACCGGTGGTACCTCTACCCGCCGAGCCACCGATCCTTCCAGCACCAGCCGCTGACGATGCACGTCACCTCAGTGCACTACATGAGTTCCAACGCCAGCGACCGCCCAGGTTCCGTGGGGAGACGGACCCCCAGGCAGCCGAGGACTGGCTGGAGGCAGTTTTCCGAGTATTCCGGTTAGTGAGGACACCAGCAGACCTCATGGTGATCCTCGGAGCGAGCCTACTGCACGCAGCAGCGGACCGATGGTGGAGCTTAATGCTCCAGGTGCACGATGAGGCATCTCTTCTCTGGAAAGGCTTTGAGGGCCTCTTCTACTCAGAGTTCGTCCCGGCCACCCTCCGTACGGTGCGCATCCAGGAGCATCTTCAGCTGCAGCAGGGCAGCTTGACGGTCGCCCGGTACTCGGCGAGATTTACCGATCTCTCTCGCTACTCGACCGACATGGTACGGGACCCATTCTTCCGGGCCCGGACCTTTGAGCAAGGATTGAGACATGAGATTAGGGCATCACTGATCTCCCTCAGTATTCCGACTCAGGCAGGAGTACTAATGTGAGCCCTTCTGATCGAGAGTTTTCTTGCTGGGTCTTCTCCAGCGGCAAGACCTAACGTGGGGCGGCATGTAGCAGAGTCTTCTGCAAAAGGCAGTCGACGGATGACTCAGGGGTCCAGGAAGACCAGACCCTCACAGAGATGTCCTCAAGACACTGGCTCAGCAGTGCGGGGCACACAGCGTGGAGCCAGTCTTTCGAGAGGCAGGTAGTGCTACACATGCAGCGGGCAAGGTCACATGGCTCGTGACTGCCCGACCCACCGTGTCGGGGAGCACCAGACGGTTGAGGGGCCACCATGGCAGAGGCAGAGGGTCGACCGTGGCGGTCTGCAGGGAGGAGGTGGACGAGGTAGAGGAGCTGGCCGAGCAGCAGGTGGTGGGCGACGCTTTCAGGCTCTACCACCACCACCACCAGGAGGTCCACCCCGACCACAGGGAGCTGGCGGGCAGAGACAGGCACAGATCCAGGCAGCAGAGGCCTATGACCACGGTGCACCTGAGATGATTCGAGATACTATCTGTGTCTATTCCACCCTTTTTGCAGTTCTTATAGACAGAGGAGCGAGTCACGCTTTCATAGCTGCTTCCCTTGTTCGGAGCTCGGAGATTCCGACAGAGCCGTTGGCTCGATCCTTACGGCTAGAGACTCCTACGGGAGCAGACTCGATAATTATGCACTGGTGCCGACAGTGTGAGCTTACTCTAAGAGGCGAGAGCTTCGGCTGGTATCTTCTTGTAGTGGCGTCGAGGCCTTACGACGTCATCTTGGGCATGGATTGGTTATCTACAGTCCATGCACATATTGACTGTATTAGGCGCAAGGTGCGATGTGTACGCACCGACGGGAGCAGGTTCACCTTCACCGGCGAGAAGGGAGCCTTCGCAGCACAGGATGAACTTCCACAAAGGAGAGGAAAACCCATCACTCATCAGTTGGCTAGCCTCCTCCTAGGAGCAGTTGACGTGTAGATTCCTAGTTTTCTTGCAGTGGTGGATCAGTATGCAGACGTCTTTCCCGACGACGTTTCAGGACTACCTCCTCGTAGAGATGTAGTCTTTTATATTGACATGTTCCCCGGGACAGCCCCGATATCGACTCCAGCGTATCGGATAGCCCCCGCTGAGCTTCGAGAGATACGAGTACAGTTGGAGGACTTGCAGGGCAAGGGGTTCAACCGACCCAGTGTTTCACCTTGGGCTTCCCCAATTTTGTTTGCCAAGAAGGCGGAAGGGAGCTTGCGACTTTGTGTCGACTATCGTTGCCTGAACCAGGTGACAGTGAGGAACAAGTATCCGCTACCAAGGATTTATGACCTCTTCGATCAGCTCAAGGGAGCACGGTGGTTCTCGAAAATATTCCTCAGGTCAGGCTATCATCAGCTCATAGTTTGGGACGAGGACGCTCAGAAGACGGCCTTCAGATGTCGGTATGGACACTATGAGTTCTTTGTTATGCCATTTGGCATAACCAATGCTCCAGCAGTGTTCATGGGTCTCATGAACAGGATCTTTCAGCCATACCTCGATCGATTTGTCGTGGTCTTCATCGACGACATTTTGATTTACTCAACGACTGAGGAGGAGCACGCCTACCACTCGCGTGTTGTACTGGACACACTCTGAGAGCACCAACTTTATGGAAAACTCTCGAAGTGTCAGTTCTGGATACGTGAGGTCCACTTCTTGGGACACGTCATCTCTAAGGCAGGAGTTGCAGTGGATCCTGTGAAGATCGTGGCAGTGCTAGCTTGGGAGCCACCCAGGAGCGTGACGGAGGTGCAGAGTTTCTTGGGACTAGCCGGATACTATCATAGATTTGTGCCAGACTTATCCAGAGTTGTGGCACCACTCTCAGCTTTGACGAAGAAGGGGAAACCCTTTGTGTGGTCAGATAGATATCAGCAGAGCTTCCAGGAGCTGAGACAGAGATTGACCAGTGCACCTATCTTGAGGTTGCCTGAGGAGGGATTAGGGTACATAGTCTACTGCGATGCATCAGGAACCGGAATCGGATGTGTCCTGATGTAGGAGCGGGCGGTGATCGCCTATGGATCACGTCAGTTGAGGCCGCATGAGCAGAACTACGCTACCCATGACCTGGAGTTAGCAGCAGTGGTCTTCGCTCAGAAGACATGGCGAAACTATCTGATGGGCGAGCTCTTTACAGTCTTTTCTGACCATCAGAGTCTCGGGTACATCTTCTCTCAGAAGGACCTAAACCTGAGACAACGGTGATTGCTCGAGTTCCTCCAGGACTATGACTTTGAGATGGTCTATACTCCTGGGAAGGGGAACGTAGTAGCCGATTCTCTCAGTAGGAGGACGGGCATTCAGCTACTCGAGGAGGTGACAGAGCATCTAGCCTCTTTGAGGATATCCTTTATGGATAGGGATGGAGCAGCCTTCCTTCAGTCTCTCATAGTCACCCCTCCACTAATACAGAGGGTCAGAGAGGCACAGCGTGGGGACACTGACTGTGAGACGCAGCGTACACAGATATCCTCAGGTCAAGCACCTGATGGTTTCTCCCTTGGAGAAGAGCACGACATCCTTTTCAGAGGATGTAACTTGGTACCAGTTGCATTACGGGAGGAGGTGCTGGGAGAGTTTCACACTTCTCCATTGGTGGTACATCCTGGAGTGGTGAAGATGTACCAGGATCTCAAACGACAGCACTGGTGGCCAGGCATGAAGAAGGCTATGGCAGAGTTCATTTCACGATGCCTCACCTGCCAGTAGGTGAAGGCAAAGCATCAGGTACCACTAGTCTTGGTACAGCCCTTGGAGGTCCCATAGTGGAAGTGGGACGGGATATCTATGGACTTCGTGACTGGACTTCCACACACTTCTAGAGGTCACGACTCCATCTGGTTGATTGTCGACCGACTCACCAAGTCGGCTCACTTCTTACCCATCAGAGAGAAGGGCTCAGTGGAGATCTTGGGGCATCTCTACATTCAGGAGATTGTACGGCATCACGGTGTGCCATCATCCATCGTCTCCGATCGAGATGCTCGTTTTACTTCCCAGCTTTGGAAGGGGTTGCAGGAGCCGTTCGGGACGCAGCTACGTCTAAGCACTGCCTTTCACCCTCAAACGGATGGTCAGATGGAGAGGACCATTCAGACTCTCGAGGAAATGCTCTGCGCATGTGTCCTCGACTTTGGTCGCAGCTGGGAGGACCACCTACCCTTGGTGGAGTTTTCGTACGACAACAGCTACCACTCCACCATCGGGATGGCACCATACGAGGCATTTTACGGCCGACCTTGCAGATCTCCTTTGTGCTGGACAGACCCTGGGAAGTCATCACTTGTGGGGCCAGAGATGGTCCGAGCCACGACAAAGAAGGTCAAGGTCAACCAGGAGTGGATGAGGACAGCTCAGAGCCGGAAGAAGTCTTATGCTGACAGGAGGCGGAGGCCACTAGAGTTTGACGATGGCGACCACGTCTTCTTGCGTGTCTCACCTCGACATGGATTATGGAGATTTGGCCGGGGCATCAAGTTGTCTCCACGCTTCATCGGATCATTCCAGGTCCTCAGCAGGATTGGCGAGGTGGCTTATCGGCTAGCTCTACCACCTCAGTTGCACCGGGTGCACGCCGTCTTCCACGTATCTCAGTTGAGTAGATACGTGCACGACCCGACACATATCATTGACCATGGGGAGCTAGACGTTGATGAAGGGGGGACTTTTGTGGAGGTCCCGGTGGAGATCGAGGATTGACAGGAGAAGGTCCTATGTGGATAATCGATCCCTCTAGTGTGCATCAGATGGCAGAACGAGAACCTCCAGGAGAGCACTTGGGAGTGGGAGGCTCAGATGCGTGCTCAGTACCCACTTTTGTTTCCCTAGTTTATGATGTATCTTTATGGGGACGTAAATCCCTGAGGTGGGAGTGATGTAAAGACCCATAAATTTCATGAATTTGTTTTATTAATTTTCTTTGGAATTTTAAAAGAACGCAGTTTCTGACGGCACCTGATTCCGAGGCCCGATGTGCCCGGAATCGTTTTCGGAAGTTTGGCTTGGTACGTTCAGTGAACGAACGAGCAGGGTTTTCTAACTTTTGAACCGGTGCTCGGAATCAAATTACGAGGGCACCGATGGGATTGCAGCGCCGTTATTTTCTTAGAAATGCCTCTTCCGGAGTTGCGTTTTCTCGGGTGTGGTTTTTAATTTTTTGGGGATAAGTGAAGAAAATAAAATAAAGTGGTGCGACAACTTTATTTTATTTCACTCAAAGCCACATAAATCTACTTAATCTAAGTTGAAGCGGATAGGGTGGAACCCAAAATATCCTACCCTCTATGTAGGATATTTGTGAGGTGGTGCCCGCACGAGCCCCACCGTTTCTTTTCCCCTATGTAACGCACCCGCGAAAACTCCTCTTAAATGAAGTCAACTGACGTGTTTTCAAATTTCTTAACGCCCCTATTAATTGGGCGGTTAATTCGTTGAAATTAATTCTATGAATTAATTTTTTCATTTCTTAACCTGTTTTCAAACCGTTGGCATATTAATAAAATAAGACCAACACACCTTTCTTCTTGGGTGCGATTTGTTGAGAGGATTTGGAGATTATGTGCCTTCATCCTCCTTCGCGAAGAACGCGAAGAACGCGAAGAATGCGAAGAACACGAAGAATGCGAAGAACGTCGTCACCCTCCGAGATTGACGACGCGACACTGTGTTCCGCGACGCCGATGATTCTGCTTCCACGACGCTTCTTCCGCAACGTTCTTCCCCACAACAATCTCCGATCACCAACTGCTTGAGGTAGGAGATTTCAAATCTTTTAAATTTCCTTTGTGGATTTTATCCTTAACATGGATTTAATTCATGAAATTAAATCCGTGTGTTTTCTTTAAACCTTGGAGATCGACGACGCGATGCCCTTCCGCAATGATGCGACGCCCTTCTACGACGCGATGATCCTCTTCTTCCGCAACGGTCAATTCCGCGAAGAACTCTCGCCCGACGACAGCTACGTGGTAGGGGTCATTTCGAAAATGATAATACCCATGTTTGTTTTCCTCCAAGGCAAGAACGCGGACCAACCAATTAACAAGTTGGTCCATGGATTATTATTGCGGGTCGAGGTTTATCGATTGCTGGGAATTATGGTGTTGTTTCAAACTGCTAACGCGGTGGGTGCGGACCAAGGAACAAGTCCGAAGCCACCGCCCTTTTGTTCTTGGTGTGTCTAACGGCGGAGGATGACAAAATGGGCCGCAGAGACGATTTGTTGATTCCGCATTGAGGAACGGGACCCAGGATGAGCTTCGGCGCAGACGGAAATGAAATCGGACCACTGGAGCAACTCCGGTGGCCCGCGGACTCCACCGGAGGCATGGGTCATCGGCGCGCCACTGGACGGAGCCGCTGAGGCTGAAGCCGCGGCGGCGGGGTGCAGTTCCGCGGCCACGCGGAACCGAAGGCAGGGACACGGCCGGCTGCCGCGTCTGTTGGCGAGAGGCGGCCCCAACCGGGGCCGCGGATCCTTCACGCGGGGGCAGCGCGCCCCCGCCTGCGGTTTCCCTTGCTCAGCCGCTCGGCTGAGCCGACCCGCCGGGCCGGGTCGCGCCCAGGTCGGATCGGTCCGGGCCCAGACCCCCGTTCCCGGACCTTTTCGGTCTTTTGCTCATAAATTGAGCTATGTGCCTCTGAATGACACGTCGTTAGCGGCGATGTAATCCTTGGATCGAGACGGTCGTTTCGATATATCATACTCAAGTTTTTGGAATACTTTGGGTTCGTCCGGGTTGGTTCGTACACGAAACCAACCGGGCCCTCAGAGCGAAAATGCTCATATCTTGAGCTTCAGATGTCTGATTGACGTGCCGTCTACTTTGTTGAATTACTCTATGTGAGACGGATCTTTTGGATTACTCCGCCCGAGGTTTGGATGCACGTGGAGTACGTTTGTATTGGTTTTGACTTAAAAACCAACAAGGGCCCCTGGGACGAAAAAGAAAATAACTCTCAGACCGGGCGTCCGATTGACGCGCCGTATGCGACGTTGAGTTCCTGTTGACGATACGGAACTTTTGGATACATCAACTATGGAATATGTGTCAGTTGATGTATTAGCCTCTCGGCTCGTGGAGCGAACCTTCCTGAATGAGCTTGCTGAGTGCGGGAACCCTAGAGCTGGCTGTGACTGCTTCTATGACGGCGACGACTGTGCAGAGATCCTCAGTGGATTCGACGACGACTACAACACTCAGCGATCCTTTGTGGGTCAGTTCTACAGATCTTGTGTGGGTCTGATCCTGTGTGGGTCAGCGCTCAGTGGTCCTGTGTGGGCCAGCGCCTACAGATCCTGTGTGGGTCTGATCCTGTGTGGGTCTTTGCGGGGGTTAGTTACCTATCGATCCTGTGTGGGTCAGATCCTTTGTGGGTCATTGTGGGGGTTAGTTACCTATCGATCCTGTGTGGGTCAGATCCTTTGTGGGTTATTGTGGGGGTTAGTACCTATCGATCCTTTGTGGGTCCGACGACTTAGATGAATCAGTGGATATATCTGATCATCTCTATCATCATTCAAGAAGTATCCTCTGTGAGATGAATCTTGTTTTTTGCTTTCCTTTGTGGATTGTGTTATGCTATCATGTGTGGATTTCTATTTTGCTTTCCTGTGTGGACTGGGTTGTACTTGAGCTCGGATGTTGGAGCCCAGCAGGAATTGATGACTTAGGTATATGTATGGGCATATATCTAAGAAGTGTCGGATGTTACTTCGTGGTTGTATCTTTCCTTTGTGGATTATCTTTTGTGGATTCTGGGATACCTTCTGGGGTCTCGGGGTCCCTACTGAGTAGCTTATACTCACCCCTACACGGGATATGCCCGCACTACGTTGTGTTGGTTGCAGATGACGGACAACACTGATCGTGGTGGAGGCTTGTGAAGCAGGACGGTACCTGGAGGTGGACCACTGGGTGGGACGTACTCGGAGCGGTCAGCTGGATCCGAGGAGTAGTGGAGGCTATATGTACCCACCCTTCAGGTGGGACTTCCAGTGGACGGCTCGACGTTGCGGCTTTACTTTTCAGTTGTTGTTTTCCCTTTAGAGTTGTACTTTACTTTCAGTTTGGGTTTGTATTCTGTCCCACTTACTTTCCGCACTTACTGTTGTACTCAGTTTTTACTTACTATTTTACTTCTACAGCTTGCTTGCTCGGTGGTGTTTGTTTACTTTATAAAGGCAATGCCTTCCCTTTTTACCGGGATTTATGCCCTGGTGCTTGTCGCCAGCCCCTGGCCTATGGAAGGTGGGCTTGGGGTAGTCACAGCACGGGCCCCGAGGACGGGTCGTGACATTAATTTAAAATTTATTCCCGTCGTCATAACAAAAGGCGTATTTTTAAGAAATAATAACTATCAAAAGATTGACACTTCTTTATGTCCAATTTTGAAGTGAAATTACTTCCAATGACCAAAATTGGATTAAATGGTAAAAAGATACACTAATTACACTTTAAAACTAATTGAAGATATAATATATCCATATAAATAAATTATATTAAAAGGTGGTTTTGAATTTAAAAAACAATATTTATAACTATTAATTAAAAAATGAACATTATAAGAAAAATACCAAAATTTCATCCAAAGTACGTTTTGATATCCCAATTCTAAATAAGAATATTATTTTGTCAAATATAACATATAAGAGTGACAAAAACTAGATTTAAAAATGGTTCTCCATCAAAAGGTGGTAAATTGACCTTTTAATGAATATTATACTATTTCTACTTAAAATTGGATTCATTCACATTTTATGCTGCTAGCTTTTATTGGAAAAATGAAAAACATTTAACAAACATGTATAATTATATTGTAGTTATTTTTTTCATTCTATCCATTACAACGCCTAGGCATTAACTACCATTTCAACTAATAATATTATATTATTATTTTTCAGTATAACCCACCGTTGTGTGCAACGTAAGATTTCAAAGAAACTCGTTGTTGCTTATTGGGTACATCATCGAACATATAATCCCCTTTTATGTAAAATTAATATTTAATTCACAAATATTAATAAATATGAAAATGTCATATTATTTATTTACATGGGATGTTTCATCCTTCCGCCCTTTTGGAAATTTTTTCCGTGCATTTTTATTCACTAATAAAATAAATGGGTTATTTATCCCTCATTGCATTTTTAGATTCCCAAGTTGTCTTTTCAACTATATGGTTTTTTTCACAAAACCATTACCTAATAAATCGCCTTATTTCACAACATTTTCTCTCTTCGATCAAGAATCTCGACTGGTTGTTCCTCATAAGAATTATTCTTTTCCAACATAACTGCCTCTGGGCTCAAAACATGAGATTGATCTGGTATATACTTTCTCAACATTTAAGCATGAAAAAAAATGTGTACCGGGGATAAACATGGAGGTAAATACACTATGTAGCCAACTGATCCAACTTTCACCAGGATTTCATAGGGTCCAATGAAACTGAGCCTCATCTTTCCCTTATAACAAAAATTCATCACACTTTTCCATGGAGAAACTTTGAGAAAGACATGATCACCTACCTAGAAAGAAAGATCCTTCCTCCGGTTGTTGGAATAAATTTTCTACTATCTATAGGATGTTCTCATTTTCTTCTAAATCAATTGATCTTTTTGTGACATCTCTTCTACCAATTCTGGTTCAATCTGTTTCCTTTCACCTACTTCATCCACAAATTGATGGACTTCGACACCGCTTTCCATATAATGCCTCAAATGGAGTAATATTTATATTAGAATAAAAATTGTTATAATAATAAAATTCAACCAAATAGAGATGTTTGTCCCAACATCCCTGTTAATCCATTTAAAATGCTTATATCATATAATCTAAAGTCTACATTATTCATTCTAACAGCCCATCTTATTGAGGAGGAAAAGTTTTACTAAAATTTAATTCTGTACCCAATGACTTCTGACGGCCTTTCCAAAAGATAGAAGTAAACCTAGGATCACGATAAGATAAAATACAGAGGGGAACCCCATGTAACCTAACTATCACTTTATCATACAATAGAGATTGATTATCAAGAGATAGATTATCTTGAATAGGAAGGAAATGAGATGATATAGTAAATTGGTCAATAATAAACCAGATTTCATTATTACCTCGAGATGTCTTTGGTAATCCCATAATGATTTCATAGATATATTCTCCCATTTCCACTATAGCACCGGTAAAGACTGAAGCATCTATTTCGGTAACTACTGCTCTGGTGTAATTTGATGACAAGTCAAACACTTCACAGTAAAATCCACAATATCTCGTTTCATTCCATACCACTAATAATACTCCTGAAGAACTATGTACTTCTTCGCACTGCTAGGGTGAACGAAAAATGATGAACTATGAGACACATATAACAACTCATTCTTCAACTGTGAATCACAAGGAACGCATAATCTCTTCTCAAACCCCAAAACACAATCATTGTCAATGTAAAAATTAGGCAACATACCCTTCTAAACCAACTCTACCTTTTTCTTTAACTCACTGTCTTCCTTATATGCTTGTTTAATTCTATCTAATAGAGATGATTTCACTGACTCCTGAAACGAAACAGAGGAATTTTCTGCTACAATAGCTTCTATGTAAAAGTTTTTCAAATCATTAATAAAAGGATCTTGTATCAAATGTAACAAGGTTAATGTAGGATTACTTTTTTGACACCAAGCATTATCCACATTATTATCCTTTTCTAGATGTTAATGAATCATGCAATAATAATCTATGATTAATTCAAGCCATCTCCTATGTCTCATGTTCACTTTTTTTTGAGTGAATATATACTTCAAACTTTTGTGATCAGTATATATTTCACACTTTACTCCAAATAGATGATGCCACCTTATTCTTAAAGCAATAAAAATAGCAGGTAATTCCAAATCATGTGTAGAGTAATTTAACTCATGAGGTTTCGACTAACGTGAAGCATAATCAATTAACTGATCATTGTTCATTAGGACACAATCAAGTCCTTTCCATGAAGCATCATTGAAGATAAAAAAACTCACTATTTATGGAAGGTAGTTCCAAAAGTGGATAATTCCCCAATCTTCTTTTGAATTACTAAAAAATCATCACATTCTTTTGTCCAAATTCACATAAAACCTTTTCAAGTTAATTTATTCTATGGGATAGACAACTAGGAAAAAGTTTCAACAATCCTCCTATAATAACCTGATTCAACTTATCCATCACTTCAAAAACTATTAAATTTTAATTCATACCATATTAGGATGCTGGTTTGGATGGTCATTTCCCTCTATATGCCTTCCCTACACAGCTTCCCTGTTTCCTCTATGAAAACATATTCTGAATACAAAAATATTATGGGTGAAGCAACATGGTAATCTGTAAATTCAATATCATTTAAATCTTACCATAAAGTAAACATAACTTATGGATATTAATTTAACAGTATACCAACTCCCAAAGTTATCTAAACCGGCCTCTGACACTAACTAGAAGGACCCGACCTTTAACAATATATAATATTGAATTAAGTTAATAATTCATATTGAGGATCTTTTTAGGTTTAGAGTTTAAGAGAAGTAGGCCATAACTACTACATTACATCTCAAATATTACAAAGTATACACTTCTACTCAGTATCCATTTTTTTCATAAAATAAAAACTCTTGAAAAAAGAGTCATGTCTAGTTCCATGTTTTAGACAGCATTACTTTACTTTTTTCCCATCCTTGACCCTATTCAAATTTAAGTCCTGTGAAAAACATTTCACATACTTGGGATGAGCATAAAAATCACAGTAAGCATTATAAAATAAATAAATAAAGCATTAGTCAACCAATACATACCGAGCAATAAGATCTTTAACATACATCATGAAATCCTAATATTTATGAATAACACATAGAAATCATAAATCATAAATGTAACTTATGGAATCCACATCGTACATACATTGTATCTATCATATCTACATAGAGAGTTACGTTGGAATACCCATCATAGTATATTCCCTAAATCTCTTAGGAGAAACATTAACGTTTACCTCGGTCATGTTACCCAATGCATTGGAGAGAAATCTCGGTCTCATCCACCCTATGTTTATCACGGAACCGCCTATATTCATAAACAATTCCCAAGAACCATAACATATTCATTACCTAAAAAACAAACATAAAGTAAATATAACATTTCCACAGTTCAATCCAAATATATAATTTAAAGATATTAAAATAATCAATGCTTTCTCAATACCATTTTCAATACCAAAATATGTAAAAAGGGTATATGGTATTTATTTTCCTTTTAAAAATACACTATGGCTTGTTAAGGAAGTCGAAGATCAAATAATACTCTTATTGAAGGAAAGGTCGTTGTCACCACGTACTTTAAAATAACATTGGATTTTCCATTTAGTAAAATTCTATATTGAAAAAAGATTCCCCTTGAAATAAATGAAATGTCAAAGAGGTTTATACACTATATAAAAAAATTTGTTTATAAATAAATATATGCCTTAATGAAAGGATATTGAGACGAAGTCCCTTACTTCGTGTCTGACTTGAACCGTTCGTTCTTTAATCACCTGAATAGTAAACTAAAGTTAATTTCAACAAGCTTCAGATCCTTTTTATGGTTAGTTATTTCTTTCATATCACTTATTACCACGTTTTAAACATTATATAATTATTTAAGTTAATAATAGATGTTTTTTCAATATTTGGTACTTGAGTCAAAAATGAACTTCTTATAATAACAAGTTGTCCATGTGATCAAAATTTCATCATTTCTGGAATGATATTCATGATTTAGATATCATATATGTTGGGAAAAAATACCTCAAGGTAACATTGCCTCATTTTGGGTTGATTGTGTCTGTTGAAAAAATAGGGTTCCTTGGGGAATTGTCGATTTCTAGAGGGTTTGTTGAAAATCAATGTTGACAAAGATACATGGCAAAGGAAAGAACGATCTGGAGGTGGTACAAAAAGAAAATATATTCGGTTGTGTCGTTTCCCAGTATTTGAAACAAATTTGGGGTCCAAAATTTGGAGTTTGGTGAGCATCATGAAATATAGATTTCCTTGAAGATCTCATCAAAATAGGGCAAAGTCGTGAGTTTAGGGAAGATAGGCTTCATGGATTGGATTTCGCGAAAACCAGAAGAATGTTTAGGGTGATTCATCGCAATTATGTCAAGCTTAAAGAATCGAAGAGTTGAAGAGTGTTGTGGTGGAAAAGGACATTGTGAGTGGATCTTCACGGTTGGGGCGTGATGTAATTGGTGGAATTCTCCGCAATTATGACTACCTCCATGATCGGAAAATTCCCGTCGTGCTTTGCGATTTAGAGAGAATTTCTCCAGAAACTTGAGAGATTCGCGATTTGAGATGACGTGGCGTTGACTTTGTGAGGAAGGTTCTAGGGTCAATGGAATCACCTATAAATAGACCTCTACTCCCTCATGATAAAAATAGAAAGATTTAGAAGAAAATTATTTGCTCTCGGATTGCGAAGGTGATTCGCGAAGAAAGCGTGCTTCGTGAAAGAAGAGCTTCGCGACGGCTAATCTAGCTCCGCGAAAGTTGAGAGCTCTATGTTGGCTCAGTGATTTTCGTGAGGGATTTCGCTCTATGATTACTTGAGCTTTGCGAAGGCTTGTTTTAGATTTTCGAAATTGGGAGCCTCACGAAGTAGGGTTCTTTTTGAAGGTATTTCTAAAGGAATTGCCGAGTGGTCAGAGGCAAAGGGGTATTCATCTGTGGATGAAAATCAGACTTCAACAGAGCTTCTATCAACAGTTGAGGATTCATGTATTCATGAAAAAGAAGATACCTACAGGTCTATAAACTATGAGTGGATTTTTTTTAATAAGCAGTGAGCTAACTTCAGTTAAGAGATCAGTGAGTTCTCAAATTGTGAGTGGTTGTAAACCAAGAGAGACAGTGAGTCCGCTTGAAACTTGTAAACAGTAGTGCGCTTATAGTAGAATTGTTACATCGGCACACTGTGGTTGTATTCTCCTTGTATGTATCCTATAAAGGGTTAACAAAGTAAAAATTTTTGTGTCTTGTCCATGCTTTAATGTTTATTCATACTTTGCATCGGAAAGGAGAGAGAAGAGAGTTTTGTCTAACAATAAAACAAGATCAAAAGTGGCGGTTTTTTTAATTTTTCATACCCTGATTCACCCCCCTCCCCCCTCTATTAGGTTATCTAGCCTAGTGGGACTAACAATATATATCATATATGTATAGTATATATATGAATTTATAATAGTACATAACATTTGGAGGTAATAAATGAAATGCACCGTTCATGGATACAGTAAGTCGTACGTACACATAAATGCAATTTTCATTTCTATTTCATATTTAATGGAATGAAAAAATAATGATACATAGTTATATTATAATTCCACTATAATATCATATAAAATTTCATTAACCCCATACTTTATACATCCCACGTATGGCATGAACAAGTCATATCACTTTGAGGGGGTTGTAGCCCGACATCCTCAAATGAAATTATCGTATTTACCCATTATGAAAAAAATAAAGGTATTATATAAATACAAAATAATAAGCATTCATACAATGTAATATAATATATATCACATATAAATACAGTTCCATATTAATTTCCACCATAATAGGTGGTAGAAGAAGATTGAACAATAATCGTTTCGTGAGGCAGTAGTTCATCGTCCACATAAACAGTACGTTCATTACCCATTAGACAGAGGTGTGTGTAAGTGTAGTTCGAATAATTCTCATAACAAAAAACTAGTATATTGAGGATACTGGTGTTGTTATATAAACCAATAATAAGAATATCATAGGGAGTGAATAAGTAAAATAAAAGAAGAGAACTTGAGGGAAGACATTACCTTTAAATCGAGTAACTCCCTTTTGATTGAACCAAAAGGATTTCTTGAAGTCTCTAAATCCTATATTAAAGATTCTATGTGGAGTAATTGGATGTTGGGAGCTTATTAAAGAAGTTTTTGGATGATCCAAGGGGCTTTATAGTTGTGTTTAATGGGTTAGAGCTGATGTATTTTTATAAGCGGGAGGAGGGGATCTTCAGGAATATTTCAAAATATTATTTTATTATAAACTGTTTTTAGGTTTCAAAATGACCAAAATTCATTAAATAATAAGATAATATGAATCTTGTTCTAAATAAAATTATCCAATAATAATTGGACGAGTTTTGGATATTTTTTTAATCCATATAATCTCATTAATTTAAATCATTAATTAATAAGGTAATCGCTACATCATCATTGGGTCATAAAGAATTTTATTTTTTTGATGTATAAAAATTATAAAAAAAATACCTTGATATAGGAAATAATTTTATTGTTAAAATTAATATTTATAGTCGAATAGATAACTTATATAACTCTATATAAAATTTTTTTTACTAGAAGATATAGGTTTATGTCATTTTTGTCTTCACATTAAATTAATTAATATAAAGTGTCATTATCACTCCCATGGGGTTCCATGGGGTCCCCAAATTGACCCAAGGATGCCCAGGGTCTTCAATTTATCAACCAATAGTAATAGGACACATGTTAGGGTAATTTAATATTTTTATAATAACATGTGTTTACCCTTATTTACCAGATTTACTAATTAACCATAGTAAATAAAATATTTACCGAAATAAATATTCATAATGTCTAAAAATAAAAGTTATATATTTAAAAACTTTGGACCACCTGATTCAAAATATGGAATCCATTTTTTCAAATTAAAAACATAGAAGTAGCAGATATTAATTTAAAATTAATTTCTGTTGTCAAAAAAAGCGTGTTTTTTAAAAATAATAACTATCAAAATATTGACACTTGTTTATGTGCAATTTCAATGTGAAAATATTTTCAATGACCAAAATTGGATTAAATTTTAAAAACATAATCTGATTAAACTTTAAATCCAATTAAAAATATATTCTAACTATATAAATAAATTAAATTAAAAGGAAGTTTTGAAATAAAATAAAGTATTTTTCGCTATTCATTAAAAATGAACATTATTTGAAAAATACCAAAATTTCATCCAATGTAAATTTTTATGTTCCTATTATAAAGAAGAATATTATTTTGTAAAATAGAACATATAAGAGTGAAAAAAACTATATTTAAAAATGGTTCGCCATCAAAAGGCAGTAAATTGACCATTTAATGAATATTAGTCTATTTGTGCTTAAAATTGGATTCATTCACATTTTAATCCTCTAACATTTATTGGATAAATATAAAAAAATTTAACCAACATTTATAATAATATTGTAGTTAGTTATGTTCATTAACTCCATTAAAATGTCTAGGCGTTAATTATCATTTAAAATAATAATATTATATTATTATTTTTTAGTATAACTCAATGTTGTGTGCAAATTAAGATTTCAAAGAAAAATGTTGTTGCATATCAGGTATTCCATTGAACATAACATCCCCTTTAAAGTAAAATTAATATTTAATTTGGAAATATTAATAAATATAAAAATTTCATATTCTTTATTTACCTAAGATGTTTTAATATATCACTAAATTGGATTTATGTGGTCAAATATTTTTGTCTCCCAAGGTCTTAAAACAATTGTTAACTCAGGTTATTGTGGAATGAATCACCATTACCTAGTTTATTTTACTATATGAAGTTCATTCAGATGTAATTTTTTTAGTATTCGTAGAGGAAATAATAGGGAGTTTTAGTGCAATAGAAATATAAAATCCATATAAATAATTAGAATACTTTTTGTAGATAGGAATGGTTTCTATAGATATTAAACATTTTGAGTATTTAAAATATTTCATAATATGATAGTTGGATCCATGGTATGAAGGGTATTCGTTGCATGGTTTATGGGAAGAAATAAGTTGATGGGTGAATATTCAAAATCCATTAATCTGGTTATAATAAATATGGACACCATAACATCTAAAGCACTCTCTTATGATGGTTTGGTTTGATCAGTTCCATAGAAGTGGGTCATGTAAATTTAATAGAGTGAATAAAGCATAACCATAGTTTCCACCAGAATATATGTGGTTATACTTATAAATCACAACCATTTTTTAACAAGTCAGATGAGGTTAGGATGCTGTAAATAGTGTTTTAAGGGAGTCTTGTAATAAAACAACCCTTGGAAGGTAAGGTGTTAGGAACCTGAAAACCCATGAATGGGAGGAATGGCGGAGAAAGGGGATATGTTTCAATTTTTTATTTTCCTATAACACCATAAAGAAGGGTGAATGTCCAAAAATGAATGTGTTTCTATCGGGATAGGGTGGTGAAGATGTGGTTGTTGAATGGGGAAAGGAATATGGTTGAGAAAAAGATCAATTTATGGACAATTCTAAATATAGGGTGATGAAATATATAGATTTGGACCTTATCTATCAAAATCAAGGGAAAATAATAATTAAATGACTTTCATAAAAATGGAGGATATATTTTTGTAAATTCCCATTCTCATGTTATTAGATATTAGATCCACGCTTAACTTCATAACGCCCAAAATGACTAATCTTCATAAGTTGTTTATTCAAGACTGAAATTATATGCATTTCAAACTATGTGAGGGACACATTGTGACCTCATAAGTGGTGTTTCATGAATTAAAATTAACTACAGGGGAAACAATTTCCGTATAAATGCATAATTTTTGAAAATCGGGGGATTTGACATAATCTTTTGAATTTAATTGTTTTACTCATTTTGGGAGATCCATTTGGTGTAACCATAAATTTTTCAATCAATGGTCAAGAAAACATACTCAAGATAGTATTTCGTACATTAAAAAACATATCTATTTAATGGTTGAGAAAATAATTCTACATAATGGGGTATATAGTGGCTAATGATTGGTGGGAAACATAGTAATAACAAGACTTCTTATATTGAGTAGTAGCAGCATGCCTTATAAAAAAAAATAAAGGAGTTTCTTATGGGGTTTGGTGGAACTAATGGACTCCCTCCAACTATACAGTGTGTTCATATGATTGATCCTTAGGTGATACACCATATTCTTCCCACCAATCTGGAAATAATCCTTTTGAATTTCCCTGCACCAGATTTGAACAATTCCCATTAACTCAAACTATTAAATATTTTCAAAACTCATTAATGTTTAATAAAAAGAACATGGTGTCTAGTAGAAGAAAAAACATTGTAGGATTACATCAATCTCCAAAAATATTTCCCCTATTTTATAATTGAGGAAAATAATTGGTTATAGAGCATAAGAGATACCCTGAATATAGAAATTATATTCTCTAAGGGGTAAAAGGGTCTCAACTATGGTATTTACTTATAGGGTTAATATTAGTCCATGTTTGGGGAGGTGAGTTATAAAATAGGGAATGAATGTTATATAGAGGTAGGAAATATTATTTTTTTGGGTTTTTACCAATTGTATTGGGATTTAGGGTTGTTGTACTCTTGTGTATTTCTTTCAATTATTTCTTCTTCTTCTTTGTCCAGTTATATGTTTGGTTTTACATATTTTCAATAAAAACAATACATCTGTATTTTTGTTTTTTTATGGGGATCTTATAATGGAATAGAAGGATTTCACATTCTCCAATAATAAGGTGATAAGTATAAATATTCTATTAGATAAGTGGTGTGGTATTCTCAGCATATGTGATGGGTTTTTAAGGATCAATTGACACTTAATTAACACCACATATACATTAATAAACCCAAAAATATATATCAAGTATGAAATTAAAATAATGATAAAAAGAAAATGAATAATTTTAGTGTGTACCTTACACTAATAGATGGACACGAATCCTTCATAAAAGTTCTTAATAAATATCCCCCATAGCCAGTTGAAGGACTCCATACTCTACGGTGTATCAATGGGTTTTTTTTTTGAATCAATCATTACATGGTAAGGACCCTACTCTATTCCGACAATATTATATTGCATCTCAAGTGGTAATATGAGGATGAGAAGAGATATTCTAGTAGAGAGAGAGTGATAAGGAATATTAGGTTGGAAAAAAAACTCTATTCTCATGGAACAATTTACTTTTATAATCCCTCAGGGAATCACAAGGGAGATCTTGCATTAAATTATATGTTGTGGAATATATTATTTAAGCACTAAATCATTCCATGAATTTACATGTCAAATGAAATTGATGATTCTACCAAATGTTTCACCTCACAAAATGTATGACGGAGATATGAAATAAACCTTATATATATATTTGATGTATATAATGTATATCATATGGTATAAAATTACTGATCATTAAATATGGCTTATATGTTGAAATTTTTGTTTTGTTCCTATATTTATGGTATATTATAATGGAATATTTGAGGAAGATCATAATTAATTTGATAAGATTCCCTGAAATTACATATCAGAATCATAAGGTTAGATTGCCTGGTATTTTTTGATGAAATCCTGAAATATCATATGGTATTAGAATCCATAATGTATTGAATTTTTATGCCACTCTCTTCGATTATATGGCTAGTTGAACTTTAGTCTTCTATATAAGATATCGTGGAGGAACCATTATAGAAGATGTAATATAAGGGAGATTAATTTATTCATTCATGTTATGCATGGGTTAGAGAAAACATTTTATCATGCATTATTTGGCATGGGTAAATGAGACAACACCCAAGGATAATTGTTTATGGTGATATAGGGATCCACTATCATGTGATGAAATATAAGATAGGCTACCTAATACATAATAGAAATTTACCATCCCCATAACTATCATCTCCTACCTCCTTTTCATTTTTAGGTTCTAGCGCACCATAGTGGGTTGAGTTTTAATGTTGTATGAAAATTAATATATTCATCGAAAAGATACATCATGGAGAGAAAGATCATTGGATTTCCCTTTTGGATTTTCATCTAGAATTAACAAAAGATGATGTTAAAACTATGATGGTGAAAGGTGCACTGGTGATGCATTTTGTTGTTTCCAAATTTTCATGACTTATCATACCTTTGGATCGATATCTTGGTAAGGGATAACTTCATCAATTATATTATGTTTAATATGTGTTGTTAGACCCCTTAAAATATCAACAGTAGTATCAAATCATAGCATGTTTTTACATTTTTCAAATCATGTTATGAAAATAAAGAAATCTATGTTGTATTTTATATTTGTTTAGTATTCATAATATAAAACTTCTCATTTTGGTGGTTTTTCTTTCAATAAATACGATAAAATATTTTGTACACTGTAACATTGATAAAATATATAAACCTATTTTTTCATATTATATGATATCGTGATATCAAAAAATATGATTACCATTTCATGTTTTTAAAATAATTGTGTATGATATTGTTAATATGATATCTCTATGAATCGTAAAATATGATATGTGATGTCATATGAGATGAGAGGGCTTCATATCATAAAATATGAATAAAAGTGCGTAACTAGTTTATCATATTTGATTAAATGACTATCATTTGTAATGTACTTCTGTTAACACTTCAAGCCACAACTCATCAGTCTTGTCATATGACTCTCCATGGATCAATAAAATACGATTGAATAAAAAAAATATTTTTAAAATTCATTTACGAATTGGATTTTATTATTTATAATTTTTTTATAAATTATAATAAATGGTATTTTGGGGATATTTATTAATTTAAAAAGACTTTTTAATTTAATTAATTATAAACATTTTATAATTCATTAATCAATGTTTATGAAAAAATTATTATTAAATATTATTTAATATTACATGTTAATATTAAAATACATTTTACCAAAATTATATGGAATGCGTTATGAATTGGAATTAATTTTTTTTTATAAATCATCGGTGGTAATTTTTAAGTGTTCAGAATTTATAAAATAATGTAAAATATAAAGTAATTATATTTAAATGATGAATTCTTCATGAGTAATTATTTTGAATTGTTCAAATTAAAGCCTTGTTTTTTGAAAGTCATTAAACCTAATAAGAAATTTTTTTTATGATTGGTTTAATCATGTTTTAAATAAAGTTACATATTTGAAATTGAGATTATTCAAATAGTTTAAAAAATAGATATTGGGTTATATAATGTTTATAATTTATAAAATAAATTTTGTTAAATGTATAATATCTTATAATTAATAATATTAAAAGTTATTTAAAGTGTTTATATTCAAAATAATAGAATTTCTATAAATAATAATCCAAAGTTAAGGTATTTATAATTAACTATATTGATGAATTATTTATAAATTATTATCTCATGTTAAAATTTATGATGTGAACATTTATTTAAATGTAATTACCATTTTTATTATACATGGATATAAACTGTTTATATTTTTTCAATAAGTTTTATGCTTTAGTTTTATTTTTTAAATTTCTTTTTATACAATTTTCTTTATTGTGATGCATGTTATGTACAATTACATGAGGTTTCTTTTTCTTATATTTTGGCTTCTTCTTGTTATTGTTGTTATGAGATTGAATTTATTTATTGAATATAGTTTAAAAATATTTGGTGATAGAGTTATAAGGAATTGGTAACTATCATGAATAAATTATCCCTAGGTATATGGACTTTTGTTTGGACTTCCCATTATGCTGGTGGCTTCATCATTATTCTAAAAAGATACAGGTTCTCTATCTCTGGCTGTGGGTTTACTATCATTAAATTTATTATTCTAATATAATTCAAAAAAATACATGAAAGTTTCATTTACCATATAAATTACATGCATTTACATAAGTGTAAAAATATTTAGATTATTTTTTGTGTGACCACAACAGACTATGGGTTTTGTTAAGAGTTAAACATAAATATAGTTTTAACATATTGATTTAATAGATTGAGTAAAATTCCAAACTAAATCATTAAAAGCATTCATACATAAAGGGATTATCATGTTATAAGTTATTAATATTAAAACCCATTCTAAATAATAATTTTTATATTCACTCTAAAGTATCACCATCCAAGACCTTGATCACAAAACTGGGAAGTTTTATGCCAAAGTGTACTTCCCCTAGATTATCATATTCAATTAAATCATGTAAAATGTAGTTTAAATCCAAATAAGGTTGTTTTTTAAGGATTTTATTTGGATTATACATACCTCAAGACCCTAAGGGTTAGGATACTAGATATATATAGTGGGTTTTATTGATAATATAGATTGTGAAAAGTGTTTTCCACCCAAATATTTTTGATTCAAATAGGATATAATTGTGATGACTCTTTTCAGTGTGCTTCATCCTCGAGAGGGGTAAATTTATTATTGAAATATGGATCTTGTCCTAATAATGGATATGATGAATTTAAGAATGGTTATGATTTCAGTGGGAGGATATTTTATAAAATATATTTTTAAATGGTAATAAGATATTATAATCATTAGATAAAACCTTCTTTGTAGATAAATGGAATCATCATCATCTAATGTATATTTGAGATCAATCTTATATGAAATATAATCTTAATGTAAGAAACTCATATGACTCGAAACTTAAAAATATTTCATAAGTAGAAATTATATTTTTGAGAGAATCCCTTTATCGAGTAACCGAGAATTAATGTTGTCTAATAGGTGAATATAGATAATTATATGAAATATAGAATGATTCATTTGGGGTTTCAAAGCAATTAGAATGAAACTACCGAAGAAATTTTCATCTAAAATACTCAATATGATCGAGTGTGTCATTGATGCTCAGTATGACAGATTATGGTAATTAATTTAAGATACAAAATTATTCCTTAAGTATTGTTCTAGTTAAGGAATTCATATTTTTTCATCTATGGGTATGTGATTAACAGATTAACGAATTCAAGAAAGGCTTTCTCAATATTATCAATACTTTGAAATTCAATAATTTTGCATGTGATGTCAATGTTTTAGGGATGTCCTAATAGTAAGAGTGGGTAAAATTAAAAACTGGAAGAAGGAAAGCGAGATAGGGATTATAGAAATTTTTTTTGAGTATTTTGTTAAGGTCATCGAAATCAAAAGGTGAAATTAGTAAGGAGTAATGATTCCATAATACGGAATATTAAGAGATACCTAAATGGGTTTTAGAAACTACATGGAATGTACATGTCAGGTTTCAATCCTATAGAAATTAATTATTTTATTTTGAAGGTTATGTGATACCTAATGTATACCTTATAATTTTGTTAAATATATAGAAGTTTGAATTCAATAGAATATTTGATATATATTTCAATTTTCATTCAATTTGTGTTTAAAATAGTTCCTCTATCATGTATTTGAATGTGAAAAGATTTATTATTCTCATATATATATATATATAATTATTGGATGTGAATATTCATTTCATTTATCTTATATGATAAGTGAAAATTTTCATTAAAAAGAGTTCTTATGAATAATCTTAGATAATTAATTGTATACACATTGATTAGGATTCATGAAATTTTATAACACATTTTGAAAGGCAGACAGGGATAAAAATGTTTTATCCAGGAAAAAGTGTTTATCTAGATATTTTTTAAAATTTTGTGGAAGTTGTTCCTTCCAGCCATCCGTGGAATATTTTAAATAAATGTCTAATTTTTATAGGAATATTCTCCAAATGCATAGAAAAACATGTATTATATGGAAATAATAGTTTATTTTTTAAATATTCTTACAAAACATAGGTATTATATTCTAAATAAAAATGATTTTTTGTATCTTGTAATGATATTTTGAAGAGAACATAATTTCTAAGAGTTTAAAGGTCGTATGGTTTAACATATAGAATTCAAAAAGTTTTCAAATTAAAGGATTTACATGAAAAAAAATTGAATTTGATATTCAATTAATAACCCAATAGTTTAGGATATGTGATGATAAATAAGAAATTAGAGAGTTCTATTTATTTACTGTAAGTAAATGTAACTATTTTCTAAATATATTATTGTAGCTAAATTACAAAAGTTAATTTTACTTAATACGTAAAAATGGTGTTTCAGTATGGTGATAAAAATTTAAAGAGTTTTATGTAGTTACTATATCAAAGTGAATGACACTTTATCCTCAAGAAGATTATGATGTATTAATAAGTAATAATGTTAATATTTGAATTATTTATAATGACATCTCGAAGGAATGGTTTTATGAAAATACATTCAAGGAAGATGATGTTAAACCAGGCGGAAAACTGAAGTTAACAACAAAACATTTGGCATTGTGAAGATGAAATTTTTAAATATTCTCATGGATTTTAAACTTTTGGAATATGATTCATAAATATCAAAATTATTTTAAGCTAATTTAATTATCTATGTTACTCACTAAAGGTTTTAGTGGGAGTGTTTTATTAATATGCATAGATATATATCATAAATTGCATATAGATGTACTAATTTAACAAAACCCCAGAAAGTATGGAAAAACATAGGCTAACCTGGAATCCTTCCATATATGATATGATCGACGGGTTATTATGTTTGGTTTTACTATATATTATTAAAATAGTTTTATGAATATAAATTCACCATATAAGAGGCAATATCCACTTTATCATTCTTTCAAAATGGTTGTATATATGTATATAGATATATATTTTGGGAGATATAATAATAATCAACCTCTCAAAGCATGAATTTGAGTTACACTTAACTGATATTTTTTATGAAGTATTATAGGTAATAAATAATTTTATTGTTAGATTTAATAGAATTTTTGTATAGGTTATATAATATGCTCATGAGGATAAAAAGTATTTTTGTACTGGATGGACCATTATGTATAACACATGGTGTGTCATACACTATGTTGTTGGAATACTAGGGGTGAATTGATAATATATGATTCCACATTATGTTAGGTCAGTGAGATAACTAGTATAATAACATTTATACATTAATACCTTTAGTATGAAATCCTTGAGACTTAGCTAATTGGGGGTGGTTGGGTATACTGTTTACAATGTCATCGATCTGAGAGTAACCAAGATGGAATTTTCCTCTCATATAGAAACATTGGATTCTAGACTCCAGATATAGATATATTGAAGAGTTTAAAACAATACCTAGATAGTAAATATTTATTTTTTATATATTTATATGAGTTACATGTGATGTGATCATCCATAAAGGTGAATTTAAAGTGATTTATTCATCAATCATGTTAGTTTATACCAAGATAATCGGGAATGTGTGAGATGGTTATATGGGATTGAAATACATTGTGCCCCATGGTCTCTATATGTATTTGAAAAAGGGAACAAAATATAATGAATGAAATATTGTGATGTGACTAGTGGAAATAGGGGTAGTGATACATATGTTTGATTAAGATCGCCCCTGATCCCTTTGTAGCTTGAGTAGAATTAATTGTCTTTTAGATGTCATTCATTTACCCTATATGTGCACTCCTAATTATTATATAGAAAACACATAACATGAACCCACTTATAACCCCATAAAATTTTTATGTTATGTATCTTTTTAAATTCAATTTTTTCAATAGCTTACGTAGCACGAAATAGTGAGCTTAAACAAACAATTGGTTTATAAAAATATAATATGAATTCATTGGTGATAGATTAATTAGATATGAAAATAAAACCAATTTAATATAATAGAAATATTTTTATTTTTATGCTCTAAAAGGCATTTTGTATTTTTTAATTGAATTAATTACAATTAGTAAAACATATTAATGAAATATATTTTTTATATATTCATTAAAATATTTTTAATACTCATTCAATATATTTTATACATTTATCATAGTAACAAACCGAATTTTACGCATAAAATGCTATGTTTTTCTAAAGGAGGTTTTAGATCTTTAATGGTGAACCTATATTAAATCATATTTTTGACTCTTTTATAAAATATATATGCTAAAATAAACTTCTTATTATAAATGTTAATAAATTAATTTACATTAGTTTAATTTTTGTTATTTTTTGGATAAGATTCCTGTCTTGATGTGAAGTAGAAAAATATTGTATTTTAATTGAAAATTCCTTTTTCATCTAAATAATTTATAGTGTTAAATTATATGTTTATTATTTTTAATGTATAATTAGAAAATTTTTTATAATTTATTCTCATTTAGTTCATTGGAATCAATTCCATATTAAATTTGGATATAAAAACATTTTAATCTTTTAAAGCTTTTCAATTTAAAAACATGTTTTCTCATTCTGTCTATGGGATTAATTTTAAATTAATTACTGCAACTTCCAAGTTTTTAATTTTGAAAAATTGATTACATATTTGGACTTATAATTTCAAATTTTACTGAAAAGGTTCGTTTTATTTTTAGACGTTATCAATATTAATTTTATTAATTATTTATTTACACGATTGAAGGTATGTTGAGTAATTAAGGGTGAAAATAATATTATAAATATTTTTAAATTACCCTAATACATGTCCTAATTTATTTATATGAGTTGTATTCAACCAAATTCATCCAAGGGACTATTTTATAGCCTCTTGGAGCCACTTTTATGACTTCAACCCTTTTAAAGTATTTTATTTAACTAAAGTCAAATATGTTATACTCATGTTTTTAATGACTATTACATTTTTAATATATGGTTATTTAGAAAATATCATCAACTATAAATAGTAATTTCAAAGATAAAATATTTTCTTAATAATGGTAAAAAATTATTTTTTGGAAATGAATAATTACCTAAAATGCTTACACAATGATGATGGAGTAATTGTTTAATTAATAGAAATACCAAATAAATGATATTAATATTTTTCAAATAAATAAATTTGATATAATTAATTTTATAAACTAATTTTATAGATAAAATTGATATATTGGGGATGTATTATAGGTTTCGGTTTAATGTTATCTTAATTATTTATATTTTCTTTTAAAAGTCAAGTAAGGGAAAGTGCCAAAATAAATATTAATGATATTTTAAAATATTTATTATTTTATTAATTGATATAAAATTCATAAAAAACTAAAAAATTTAAAAATAATTTACAAAAGGGTAATAATTTTATTTATGACTCATTTATGATTCATTTTTCAATTTATAGTAACTACATTATCCCTTAAAGAGTAAAAATCCAAGTTTTCACAGTAAGAGTTAAAAGCTTCAATACAGGGTTAAAGCCCAAATATAAGGGTAATAATGTGACCTTAACTATTCTAAAAATTGTTGGATGGGAATATTTAAACCCATACTCATATTATATTATAAATAATTTAATTTTTATCCATTTTTAATTGAAAAAAATTATATTAATTTAATAATTTTAAAGTTTCCAAATGTTCCCTCACCAAAATTATAAAAGGGAACCTCATCCCTCACTTACTCACAATACTTTTATATGTATATATCAACTAGAACCACTTCATTTATCCTCACAAAATCATTATCCATGTTTTTATTTTAGAGATCTTCCGAAAAATAACAACTCTAAATCCCTTAAGAAAATATTTAAAGGAACTTAATCAAAGAAGAGGTAATTGTTTTACCAACTCATTCAGGTTCATTTCTTATTTTACATTCCTTAATTTTTTGTTTCCAAAATAAAGTAATTAATCTAGTTTAATCTATATTTTGACATGTTATTATGATTATGGTACAACTATATCACACCTTTTATCTGTCCTATGAAAAACGAAGGCATTGCGTGTGTGTACGTACAGCTTACAGTTTCCATATCACGGTGTAATTTGTTTTTAATCTCCACTTTATTTGGATAATTATATTTCTCTATTTAATGGATATAAATAATAAATATTACCTGAAATTTATTCCTTGAAATTAATATATCATCCAATTCTTTATCTTTTCCCCATTAAGGGAATGATATCGTCGCTCATGCATCTGTACGACATACCATCTCCACGGCGTGGTGAGATTCATTTTCCATGTTAACCATTGAAAAAAGATTTTAAAAATGTATATAATGGGTAAATATAATATATAAAAACTTAATATAATTCTTTATAAGAATTAAATATATCTTATTAATAATAAATATAACTTACACCTCATAACTGGCATAGGAAAATGAAACATTTTACACCCGAAACAAGGGTAATAATTAAATATTGTTTACCAAAATATATAATATGATTATATATTATATCATAAATATTTATATGGTTCTAGTATGAATTAATAACATTATTTAAAAAAACAATCATGAGTTTAATGTGCATTCAACTAAAAGAAATTATGGGATAAAGGATTTCTAAACTCAATTTTCATTAATTAGGTTCAACATCCATTTCATTAATTACGTAAGGATAAGGTTATGTGTGAAATTAATTTTGATTATATATTATTGAATTTACACTTTTTTTATTGAATTACATTGAATACACATAATCAACCATTTTTTTTAAGAAAAGATCTTTGTATGGTGTTTTTTTCACTTTTATTCTATGGAACACATGCCCGATACACAACTTGTTTCTTTTGTGTAGTGTATATACTACCCATAAATGGAATTGTTTTTTATTATTCTAAATATTATGGTATATTAAAAACCATATAATTTTCCTTCTTTAATGGGGAATAAGATTTTACTAATTATAATTTGGTAAGGGTTAATTTCACAATCTCATAATTATTTATGGTTGGTTATATGTAAGTATCTATTGGGGAATATTTATCATCCATGTCCAGGATTCTTAAAAATGTTTTCAAAAATATATTTACTATTATCCTAACATTTTTTGAATAAATTTTACACATTTTATACTTTTTAAAAATCATTTTTAAAAGAATCCTTTTCCTTGTTCAAAATGAGGTAATTTATGACTTTTTCAACAAAAATATAGAAATATTTTTTTTTTGACTTATATGACATGAGAGGATTTTTACTTAATCATGAAACCTTAATATATTTAATCTTCATTTAAAATTTTATAAGATTCCTTTCAATGAAAATGTTAGATTTTAAAATTGTGTGGTGTTTTAAATATATTATTTCAAAGTAAAAATTGGATATTTCTCTCAATGAAATTTTTTATGAATTTGTTAGACTATTTTCAACTATTTCAATATCCTTCTATAGATCTTAGGCTTGATTAAGGTTAATATATTATGATACCATCTAACATATTTTTATTGAAGGTTTATGATTAGTTTTATTATGGATGTGATATTTTGATATCATTCATGGTTTATGGTTGAAGTATTCACATATCATATGATAGTTTTTCGATAGGAATTTTTATGTTATTTATGTTTCACCCTTTTCATATGAGGAATGAATTAAACATATTGAGTGAATTGTGGGAAAAAATATAGCCCCTCGATGCATCAGTAGGTCTCATGAGACAAAGTAGTTTGGTTATTGGATTAACTCTTACTTATTTATGTATAGTATCTTAGTCGAAGTCATGACCATGTGTTTATGATGTTCGATATTATGTATTACCTTGTTATCAGATTAGTTTTTTATATTCCATGTGATTATTAAATTATTATAATATTCATTTGATTATTTATATGTAATTATTTGATTTTCATTTATTATTTCCATATTATGATCTAGATTGTGTTTAAGTTGATTTTTTTTAAGTTATACACCTTTCAATATTGTTTATTATTATTTATTCATAATATATTCTAATGCATGACTACCCTTAATGGGCATCTGAGATCACATCTTTCTTTTATATTTTTTTCTTAGGATCCCAAGATATATATTATGATTCATATGCAGGATTAAAATAAGAAAATAATAGTGCTATCAAATGATTGACTATGTTTTTTATAATAGTTTCATTTGTCATGTATATTTCAATTATGTAATCTGGTTTCCAAAACTGCTAAACTAATTTGTCCTTTGGGATTTGAGACTTTTATCTTTTCTAATGTAATAAAGTAATCCACTAACTCTATGATAATAGATTCGAGGTAATTACAATATTTTATTTCATAAACTTCTATAATTAAAAGATAATGAAACATTAACAACAACAAAATATTTTTAGGTTTGGAGTTTTATAAAATTATAAACAATATTTAACTAGTAAAACTCAGGTTGTTTCCATAAAAATAAAATTTTATTCCACTATATAGAAAAATACATAATCTATAAAAACCCTTCAACTTCAACCAAAAATACTCCGTGTGAGATATGCTTCTATAAATACTATTCATATTACTTTTCCTCATAATCTAGGTAAATTGATACATAAGAAAATGGGGACCTTAGATTCTCAGTTTTTATAAACATAAGTTATTAAAAAATAAAATAAGTGAGAATAATATGAGCATATGGGTATAATCAGGGTACCTAAGACGGTTATACACAGTAAATCATATATCATAAATCATGGAATAAGTCTTGGAATAATATAATATATGAATCAAAAGATCATGGAAACATGAGTGAATAGACATGACCATGAGAGCATAACATAGTCACAAGAATGATAAAACAATTGTCTCACAAACAAAAATAATATAGCACTCAATGAAATGATGGGAGTCATAAAATTGTGAAATACCAATAAGAATAGATATACATATTATATTAGAGCAAGCTTCACCACATCATTCCCATATTTTAGTGGAGTAGGCATCACAACCAAATTCCCCTCGTGGAGTGAACATTCTATACATGATACCCAGACGATACTAGAGTAAGCATCAATACCAGATATCGTACTCAATTACATAACATAGTAGAGAAGGGATCATTAGTTAATTGTCATAATGGAGAGAGAATTCCATATTCAATTACCATAATTAGACCGTGAGATACAAATCCTTACCCAATGCATAGGAGGGTAATATAAAACAACATTTTTCATTATTAATATGTATGAATTATACTTCAGAAAAAACATTCATTGTATTATAAATAACCTATGGAATAGAAATGGGTTTCATTTGACACGTCATAAAAAATACTTTGATTGAAAATGGGTTTTATATTTTTTCCAATGGAATCATAAAAATAAATCAAAAATAATTATAATAAGATAACCTCAAGGAAAATAAATTGGCATCACAAGATATTTAGTAGTTTATAGGTAAATTACCTTCAATAAAGATAATAAAGCATGTAGTTTTTACATAGTATATACAAAGGCTATAAAAAGTTGATGATAATTTCCACAGTCAATTGATGTTATGTCATCTAGGTGGACACCCTTCAATAAAAGGAACCAAAAATAAGTTATTCACAGAGAAAAGTAATTGGAAGAAGAATTATAGTTATATAAAAATTTTGATTAGGAAATAGAAAGGAAGTGATGAATCATTTATCTTATAGATATTTGATGTTGCAAATTTGTGAAAACATGGGTAAATAATCAATCAATGGATGAATAATTCTTTAAGAAGAATAGTAAAATTTTTCATTAAATACATGATGAAAATGAAATTTTTCTTGAATGTCATTTGAAATAAGACAAAAATAATTATGGATAAATAATTTAGTTTTTAAGACTATTGATCATTAGAAATGATATTTAAATTGACAGTAAATTCATTCTTGGGAATAATTTTTAAAATGAATCTTCTTTTGTTGTTTTTATAAATAAATTCGATGAAAAAAATTAACTAGTTTATTTTGAAAAATAATTTAAAAATATTTGGAACTAATGATTTTTAAATAGATTAAAACGATGAATTTTAAGAAATTTCCAATAATAGAATATCTATAATGAAATATATTTTATATTGAGATAACATAGTGGAAGATAAAACATTTGATTCTTAAAGGATAAAAAACATTTTTTAAAATATTTTAAAATAACTCTATTGAAAAATCACATACAATATTAGATTTTCCTTTTTAAAATATTGAAAGATAATTATGAGGATCCTAGAACATAATCTACATTAGATTTACCAAAAAAAGTAAACTTTAGTGTGAAGAAAAATATGGACTTGGTTGAAAAGGTATATTGTAAATAATGGGAGTTATAATTTTAATTGATTAATCTATTGTTTGATTAGGTACTTCATCATGGACGTTAATTAAATTAAAATTAGTAGATTCAACTGAGAAAGATAGAAAATTACATCTAGAAAAATAATTTAGAGTATAAATGGGACTTATAATATCACAATAAAATAGATAATTTATGACTTCATGAGTAGTAATTTGATTCAATAAACCTTTTATGGCCCAAGTAACATTTAAATGAAACCACCTAGAATAAGAGAGCTCTTTAAACTAAATTTATAATTCCATTAATGAATGAAATATAAGGTATTAATGAATCAAATATGAATAACATACATCACATAAATAAAATTAATTTTATATTCAAAATGTATCTCAATGAACGAGATTTTAGACAAGAAACCTTTAGAAATTTTGTGATTTTTGAGTCAAATACTCATGAGAGAAAGAAAATGGAATTGTATATTGAATATCATGAAATATAAGTGAATCCTAATAAAAAATATTAAATGGAATGTTGATACACCAATCTAAATAAAATATGGTGTATAATAAGAAATATATCTCAAAGGGTAGAAATTTGTGACAAAAAACCCTTACCTTATACCAGATTCATTCTGCGCATGCACCAAGCTTCTTCAATAATAAAACTAAGTTTATTATATACCTTCTTAGGAACATTTTCATCTATATTTCGTCTAATATATACCATTTATTATGATATGTTATTTATTTATTATATATTTTTTCCTTATGTTTATGTGAAAATTGAATCGATATCATCAAATTTTGGTAATTACAATGATAAATTATAATATATATTAATAAGTTAAATATTTAATAAAAAAATTCCATAAAAATAAACCAAACTTTATTTTATTATTACATAATAATAATTTTTTTATTTATGTTCTCATATTGTCCAAATAGTGTGAACCATTGGTGAACCAATGGTCATAGAAAATGTATTAATAAAAGAAATTGTAAGAAAAGGATAAAGGGAATAGAAAAAAAAGTGACACAAAAATTGTCACCAAATAAATGGTCATCATCTTTTGAGTCAACCTATCTTTCCTCAAGATCCACCTCCACTTCTCAGGTGCCATAAAATTTTCCTTTCTTTAGGATATTTCCAATAATTAGCCTAGTAATCAATACTTGACAATTATTCACCCTTTTCATGGAACTATATTTCATGGTCATTGATGATACATTGTATGAAAATAAGTTAGAACCATCTTGTATGGTTCTGAATTTTTCTCAAAAAACTTCTTTTCTTTTATTATTATTTAATATATCAGTCGAGATAAATCTATTTTCATAGACAAATTGGTTAGTGACATCCCCTAATGCTTAAAACATACTCTATTTAATTACATCCAATTTACCAAACAAATATTTAGGAGCATTTATATGTAATTGATCCTTTTCACACTCATCAGGTTGTATGGCTATTGTTTGATTAAGAATGGTTAAGGGAGATCTAGTTTTCCTAGTTAGGACCAATTGAAAGTCCTCATCCTCAAAAACCTTCAATTTAAATCTCTATTTGGGGTGGATAATTGTATCATATCATAAATCATGATCAATATCCCTCAGGATAGAATCCTAAATGTCAGACAGCCCAGAGGAAGCCCCTTTCTCCAATGTACTACAATTATTCTAATATATGGGCTCCACCACTACCTCCTCAGCTACATCAGCCCATGTAGTCCTTATTTAAACATAAATATAATTTAATAAAGTAATTGTATCATTCAAATGAGTTTTCTCAAAACTGAAACTCGTTCCCTTGCACATAGAGACTATCTCGACATCAATCAATCCTTTACCTTTTTCAGAACCAACCCATAGTGGACATGCATCCTATCAAAGAGCATCCACAATGGAAGCACTCCCTACATGAACTTGTTTTTCCGGACCACCATTATTTTGCACTACCTTACCCACATCCAAGTTCATTTTAGGCTTAATCATCCCATCATCAGCTGTAGTGGAAGAAGAAGTGTGCTTTTACATACAGTCTCTACTAATATGGACAAAACTCTTGTAATGTGAGAAATACATATCCCTTTTCCATTTCTCCAAAAATTTCCAATTGTTTTAGAGGTTCCACATAAAGAAGGATGCCTCCCATACTCATTAAAAAATTTGATATTATTCCCTACAACAACTAATAACACCAATTGAGTTAGAGTAAGGGAGAAATCAACCACAATAAGAACCCTTGTGAATGTACTGTATTGAGGATGCTCGGTCTATCGATCAAACTTGACGGGGCACTAATGGATGATGAAACATCCCATTAGATTTTAGTTTTCCAAAAAAATTAACTCAATCCATGTATCTAAACCCAGGATTAGGCCACCAAGTCCTTAACCTTATCAGGATCAAAGAGAGGATCCCAATCTTGTATCTTTATCAAACTCAGTTTTATAGGAACAAATCCATGGACCAATGATCTAGTATTAAGGTATTTTTAGCGGTAACAAATGTGAAAATAAACCCCTATCGATCAAAACATTTCTCCATCCATCAAAACCTCATATGCGGAGAAGTCAATTCCAAAACTCTTCAACCATACACAACTTTTCTCCCTATGGAATAAAAAGACACACGATGATCAAAAACATACATTCATCAATTCAATCCCATATTATATTTGAATTAAATGATATATATAATTATTTTATTTATTCTAATAATTAAAAACATCCTTGAAAGGTGGTGATGAAAAATAGGAGACAACCCTTCATGTAGGTGGTAGTCCTCCAAATACACAATCTATATTCATTTGTTTATAAGTTAATGGGAAAGAATAAATTATAGTTATTTCATTAATATAAAAAAATATCGATATATATATTATAAATATTTTTATATATTAATGTTGTTATAAAAGGTATATAAGAGGAATATTAAGAAGTAAAAGATAAATAATGATATCATATTAACAACGAGAGATTAAGTTGTTTCTTATAAATTACCTTGGAAATGGAATCCTTAAGCTAACGAAGAGTAACTAGAGAATAAAAGATGTTTAATAGTGTTCTAGGAGAAACAAATGGTATGTTTTTAGAATGAAATTCAAAAATAAATGTTCAACATGATTCAATGATCCCCTTTTATAAGTGAAGAGGATGGAAATTATAGAATCATCAATTACATTTTCGTTAATATAAATTTACTATTTAGGGGTTAAAGGCTCAAAAATATATAGAAGAGAAATGTGAGGTTAATTTAGGTCGAGGAATACCTCATTTATCCATTAAGAAACATGTTTTATCATTTTTTTGGTCATTTTATCTAAATAATCAATTTTTTCCATTTTTACTTTTACCAAGGTAATTAATTTTTAAACAAAGTAATTAAATTTAATAAGAAAAACTAAAATTGGAAATTTTTCCAAATTTGAGAATTTTTATTAAAAATTAAAAAAATTATCAAATAAAATTTTAATACGATTGAAAATTTTATTTTAATATAATCACACATAACGAGTAAAAATAGGTTTTTAAAAAAAGTGTGTTTTAAATCAGGAAATTTATGTGTATGATAAAAGTGTCACTGTTTTAAATTTTGAAGACATATATTGGTTTATTATAAAACAAATAAATTTTACGTGGCTTTAAAATAAATTCAAAACAAAATTTTACTAAAATAATTTTTAGTTAAATAAAAAGACAAAAAATTGTTTTTATTAGAATTAAAAATATTTTTGTACATGGTTAACTATAGGTTTTCTAATTTTTAAAAAAATGATTTGAAATGAATAAATTTTTTCTTAAATTAATATCATATAAAATAAAAGGTTTTATTAAATTATGGGTCTATATTATATACTAATAACATAATAAGAGTCATGGTTTTGGAAAAAAAACTTTATTTTCACTATTTATCTAAAAATATCTTATCTCAAAAAAATCCCCAAAATTCACTCTAAGTGAATTTTAATATTAGGAATTCAAAAATGAAATTTATTTTAAAAAAATAAAAAAATTTAATTTTCAAATTTAATTTTGAAATAAAATACAAAATATAATTAAAACTGCTCGAACTAAAAAAGAAATTTTTACATAATAAGTATTTTAGTATTATTTTAGACCATTTTCTATTTTATATAATGATAATATATTACTAAATATATTGAAAAATTATGTTTTATCATTTCAAATTGAATGATTTCATTTGTTAAGATAAAATCTATAATATTTTTAAAAATTATTTATGATAGAACAATTAAATCATATTTATTATTTATCATCTAAATGTAATAATTTTTATTTGAATAATATATTCTGATTTAATAGAGGTTATATTGTCACTATATTTTTCTTAATAATATTTATCTATTTGGCTATAGATAATTATATGTTAGTGGTGTATATAAAACATGTTATTGAATATATTGTTCACTTAGGATAAAGTTATATAGTACAATATTAGTTCTTTATAGTCATTCTTTGCTTATAATTATGGATCCAAAGATTCATATTTATTGTCAACTCTATAAAGGCCCATGAAGTTACACTTTTTGGTTGACTAAAAGTGGATTAAGTATTACTCAAGGTGCCACTCTAAAGGTAATTTAGAGTTAGTATAAATGTTTTTGGATGTGTTTTATAAGTTATTGAATATAATGTCATTCATGGTGCAATTAATTTTTTTTACTAATTTGTTTTAAAATATATTAAAAATAGTTTTTTTATATGATTTCCCAAGTTATAATATATGATACTATATAAGGTGAAATTGAACAAAGTCTTTTGGATTTAGTGAAACTAGGATATTGAAGGAGATATCCCATAAAGACCTTATAATATATATATATATATATATATATATATATTATGATATGATATTACCAATCATTGAAAATGAAATGTATGTTGTAAAAATATTTTTTCATAAATTGATGGTATATCATATTATATAAATCAGGGTAAATTATATTTCAGGGAATAAAATTCCATGCCACTACCTATCATTACTGTAAGGTATGATTGTATGATATTATATGATTACTATTAAGAATTGTTTTGTGTAAAAAGCCATATAGTATGGAATTTTTACACTATAGTTTTAGATTATAAAGATGGTTGAATGTAAGTATTTTATATTCAATATAACTAATTAATCATTACATTAGATGTAATGTGAGGTTGTTTGATGTATTTTAGCATGTTATTCGTGGATTGGATAAAGTTTTTTCTCATTTTTTATAACACATGAGTAAATGACACAATTCTCTAGGAATATCCTAGTGTGATTTATTAATATTTATTTCCAATTGATGGAATATATGGTAAAAAAATATAAGCCTAGGTCAAACCCCTCCTACCCTTTATCTATCATCTCCCACATCCTTTACACCAATTCATACTAGCACACTGTGGAGGGTGGTGTGTACTGATTATATGGAATCTAATCCAGTCATCTCTTGTATACATCATAGAGAGGAGATACTTTTATTTCCCTTGGTGTTCTTCCTAAATCATGGATAAAGATGATTTTTTTGTCGCAATGGTGAAAGGTATTATGGTTCTGTTTTTCTTTATTTCCATTTTCACATGCTTTTTCATATCTTTTCACTGTGATCTTGGTTTTTTATTACTTTAATACTTTAATTTCATCTATGAATTGTTGTTAAACCCCGTATAATCCCAATAATTTAAACCAAAAATGTTATCCATGGATTATTTTTAAAGTTAACACTTAATAATCAAATGCCGCAATCAGGAGTAGCAACTTCTTATAAATAATATAATAGGATATACTATAAAATATTGAATTATTAACAATCTTATCATACACTATGATAGTTTATGGTAGTATCATGATATTTTATTTTATTCTTTATGATATTCTCTTATCATACTATAAGACACGAATGAAATGAATCCCATGTGTAAGGGATTTAAGGAATATCTCCAACAATATCCCACATTCACTAAATTATCATAGAATTTGTGTTATTTCACCTCACATTTTATTATATAAAATAAGTTTTGGGATCATATCCAAAACCACCTTTTGATATATTCAAAAAATATATATAAATTATCATCAACATCATCTTGCATCACATCATATGTAATACATTTTTGAATACCCATACTAAACTACTTTTGATCAAATCTAAAACACTTTGAGAAACACTTGAATTAAATCTCAATCCTCATTCCTTAAACTATAATGTGTGACCCTATGTGACTTTTTAGTGTTGACAATAAACATAAATTATTAAAAAATAAATTTAAGTAAAGAGTGGAGTCTATAAAGGAATCTATGTTATGTATGATAAAAAGATATATAATGTGATATACATCGAACACTCGTATCTATATACTTGTGTCCACTTGTTGTATCATATACAAACATTTATTTCCATTTGATCAATATTTATATGAAATATAATAAACACAAGACATGAAAAACATAAATCCCATATGCATACCAATATATTTTCAATTCTCCAATTATAGACTGACCAAATTGGTTAATACAACACATGTCATTTTCCTTTATGGTTGATCACATCATATTCCTCTCATCCGATAAATATGACCATATACTTCCTCAGTATTCCACAATTTAGGGATCATATTTCCTACTCAATACACTAAAATACAATCCCCATGTTTATTTAGATAGGACCAATTAAATGATTCGCAATATACGCAACCATCCCCCAAATTAGTTAAGCCTTAATTCATGTATAATATAGGTATTAAAGAATGTAGGTTCTAATGATTGGTATCTCACCATACTTGTGTAATTTTGAAATCAAAATATGAACCATGAACCCAGAATATGTCAATATAATAATACACATCAATATATGTGGTATACTTGATAGGTTATCTAGTACAAAAAATCATTTTGTGCCGCATGTACATATTCTGTGTCCTTATAAAAGAATCATACTCATGTTAACCTTAACATTTCATCATAGCCTCTACTAATTACTATTGAAAATTATTTAGTGATTACTTGAAGTATTGTTTTAAGAGGCTCAGAATCATTTCATTTTTTCTGTATATGCAGCCAACATAAAATAAAGATGAAATTGAAATTTACATTCCTTAAAACATGATATATATTATATTTTTAAACTATTTTAAGAATAATAATAAAACCATACATAGAAACATTTCTCGTCATATCATATATGATAGACTACATGATCAGACTCATATTTTTGGCACTTTTATAGATTTTTCAAATTCATACATCTCTATGTAAGTCCTTCTACATCTCAATGTGACTATCTGATAAAAATCTATCAAAATACTATTTATTGATTAAAATCATTATAATAATCTAGTTTGAATAATGGTGGGACTTATGAAACATGTTCCTAACTTTTTAACTCATTAAATTGGTAGTTAAAATTCTTTTACATCACAATATCAAATATTACGATGTTAAAAACCTATTTTTTCTACTTTCGACTCTTTCTAATTAAACCATCATTATTATAGGAATAATTTCTACTAAACTTTTCCTTGAGTTATTTTTTCAAATAATATAACTCTTTTAATTAATCTTTTACTAACATTCCATGAATCTTTTATGATATTAACTGACATTGACATTGAAATTTGATTATAAAAATTACTTATTTATTTATTTTTGAGCATCTACTAATTCAAACATACTCCCACTAACCTCTTGTTCATACATACACTATTTTAAGCCCAGGAAATAAAACTTATTTCCTTTTAGTGGGAATACATATAAAATAAACTGTTTTTTCATATCTTACATTGTGCTCTATGATTTTAGATAAATAATTTTAAAAGAATATTTTATTCGTGAAAATATATCACTACTAGTGGTATCAAATACTTCATATTTTAATAAACATATACATAAACACTTTATCCTAGACAAAAATACATGAATAATCATATTAATATCAATTATGTTATAGAACCCAATGAATCATAAATCTTGTGTATTAAAACCATAATGTATTATTGTTTAATATAACTCTTTTTTTATAAATAAATTCTCTTATCATATAATTGAAATAAGATGAAAATACACATCCTTTTAAAATTCATATGATCTTGATATATTTTTCATTTAAATATATTCCATTATTTATCAACCTTTTTCTTTATTAATCAAATAAAAACTATAGTCTATTTTAATTATTTCCTTTTATTTTGAATTCAGGTATATTTATAAAAATTTTAAAACATAAGATCCATATAAAATATACTATAAAATTAAAGAATTGATTTCTAAAACACTAAAATCTAAAATGTATTTCAAATGGATTTTCTTAAACTAATTCATGTATATAATACAATTTCATCGTATGAGAACATATCCCTCCCTTCCAGATTTTACTTTTAGGTTTCAATGACCGTGACTATATACTCAAAGAAACATTATTGAACTCTCCAACTAACTTTTATTATTTTATTTTATGTTTTTTCCCCACTATTACTATCAAAACAACAATAAAACTTTTACATCACATACCTAGTTGATTTATCTTTAACAATTTGGAAATATAATTTTAAATTTTGTGGAAATTTATTCACATTATTATAACATTTCCAATGATGACAATAGAATGTGTACCTTAAACATAATAATCCTTAATGGGAACTTTGAATCTTTCCAAGAAATTAAAATACTCAGTCTTATTAAGTATATGAGTGGATCTTAATAGTTCCTTATTACATTTATCATATAATTATTTTACAAATTTTAGTGAATCATTCTATTATTATCCTAATAATCTAGATTAAATTATTGAACCACTTCAAATTTAGGTTCCTCTTGAAGGTACATATCAAACACATATAATTTTACCTTTCTTAAGAACAATTCGTATGTTTTGTACCATTATAACAAGTTTTCAACATTAAAATTATCTTTTAATGGATTGATCTTAAAGATAATGTTTACGATTATGATGAAATTCTTCTATAATAAAAACATCTATTAGATAAGAATTTTGTTTTACATTTATTTAGAAAGGAATTTTATTAAACATTTTTCCACTATAATTCTGAACAAATTTAAATTTTAACATATCTATATTGGGAAAATATCCATATATCAGGAAGAAATGAGTAAAATTTTTCATTCCTCCAACCACTTAGAATCTTTGGTAGAGAATCATCCCAATCATATCATACATTACTCTTTCATAGGAAAGTATATAACTCATTATCAAATCCATAATGTGGATAAACTCAACATAGTTCCTCTATTATCCTTATTTATGGTTTCCTAGATTATTTTAATTAAAAATAAATACCAAAAATTAGTTTTCCAACTCTTATTATCACTACATTACTTCTTTTCATTACATAAGATAATTCAGGGGGACCCTGATTTTGCAAAACCTACTTGGATGAATGATGAGGGTCATCAAACATTTTCACCATAGAAGGAATACAAATCTTTTTATTTTTAAGGTTATTCAGTCTAACTATATTATATCATGTTATTCTCGTTACATGTATGCATACTTATAGTGATTTATTTTGGAATCTTATGATGTCCACTAAATCAAAATGTTCAGACCATATTAATTTATAACTCCGTACATAAAAAATAGTATCTTTTACTAACCAAAATTAAAATCCAATTAGTTTCATACATATTCAAATTGATCTCATAATGAAGTTATATGAATGCAACACCATGAAATTTGATGATATATCACTCTTAAAATAAATTTAATTTCTTCGATAGCTTGTGATACACTTGAACCCAAGTCTAAATGAATTGTAATATAGTTTCTGATTATAAAATAACATTAATTTATAGATATGGATATGAATAATTATATTTTAAAAATTATGCATAAATTTTTTAGATAAAGTACATATACTGATAAATAAGTATTAAAATTTTAAAAAAGTCATTATATGTTTTGAAAATACATTTTTCCTCGGAAATTGGTTTTATTGATTTTTTCAAGAAGAAAATATAATTGATTTTTTCAACATTAAGAAACTTTATTTGAAAAAAATTAACATCATTTTTTAATAAATTTTTTGAAATTATCATATAGTGAATTTTTGATAATTTTTTTAAAAGATTAATTTTCTAATAAATAGTGAAAATAATTATTTTTATTTAAATCATTATATTCATTTTATCTATTTAAAATTTTCCATTTTATTGAAAATTGGTTTTAAAATTAAAATTTATTCATTTATATTATGAATAATCCAATTTGGGTATTTGAAGTAATTTTATCTAGATTTTTTGTATCAAAACACTCTATACTTAAGAAGTCATGTTTTCCTTGAAAACTATTTTTAATGCACTTTCCATGTTTATGTTAAATGAAATTTCTGAAACATTTATATAGTTAATTTGTTAAAATTTACTAAATATTTGGAATCATAATTTTAATATTTGGTAATAATTCTAATTTCATTTTTTCAAAATAAATTGTACAACAGTAAAAACATATCACTGTAATTAATGCTAAAATGGGTTTACGAGACGTTAAAACAAAATATAAGGGTAATATTTAAAATTAAACTTGTATATATCCTATTTAATTCCCATTTTTATACCTTAAACTATCCCAAATTTAAATTCCTATATATTTATAATCATTTTGATTGAGAATGATATTATTATATTTTAATCATTTAATAAATTAAAAGTGTTCATCTCCCCCACTTATAAAAGGACACCCATAATTTATCTTATTTACACAAACATGAGCCTTATAAAATGTACAAAACCTAAAAAATTCTATTATAAAATTCTCTATCCACAAATTGGAGTTGTTATCTTCTTAAAATACCATTCCAATGGTTATGAATAAAGGATCTAAAGGAGGCCTACTGAGGAATAGGTAATCGCCTTACCCAACCTCTCTCAATTTATTTCTTTTCATACCTTCACTAAATATCTGGTATTAATCATAAAATAATAAGTAAATAATAAAAAATACCATTAAATGTAATTATGATAATATAACCACTAATAATCTTCTTCCATTCCTGTATATGGGATGTAAAAGTATTACCTGTGCATTCATTAAATTACCACCTCCCTGTAGTGATACAATTAATTTTAAATCACCATAAATCATGCATAGTTATTTTTATGAGTTTTATGTTTATAAATAATATTTTGGAAATATCTATTCATTTAGAATAATAATATCATATCTACCTGCTTACCTTCCAATTCATTGGAAAATGATAATATTGAATGTGCTTACTTCTGTGATATCGAATCCATTAAGAGATTTGATCCAATTTTCATTTATTATTTACAAGGATGGTATTAAGGAATTAGTTAATGAAAATATATTATATAATAATAATTATTGAAATATAAATTACTGTTTACATTTCTTTCATTCCACCAGTCGAAATGTGAAAATAGTGATCCAATGTTTGTACAGCTTACCATCTCTATGAATGGTATAATTCATTTTTATATAACTATCATTTATGGATGAATATAAAGATGTATATTTATATTGTTATTAAAATTTTTATACAATTAAATCATGATAAAAGTAAAATTATAGAAACTACCAAACCAAAATTCTCATCGAAAACAAAATAGTCAACACCTAAAAACGATTAGTTTATAAGGAATTATTTAAAAATGGGTGTTGAAATATTACAAGGTGAAAATATATAATATTAAAATTATTTTAATTATTAAGGAATAGAATTATAAAAAATTTAAATTTATTATACATGAGTTTAAAGTTATTTTCAAGAGAGTTTAACTTGAGGTAAAGTATTTTTGTCTAAGTTTTATGTATATTAGATAAATTCTATATTCACCAAAAAAATTTATGTAGTGTATATAATTACTATGAATTTATTTTATGATTACTCATAATAAAATTATGGCTATATGAATAATCAACTAAGATTATCTCTTTCATGAGATTTTTATTCGAAAGTTACCAAAGTGGAAAAGGATTTATGTTACACTCTCATTGTTTATTTAGATTGTTTATGATCAAGTTTCTGATGATAAAATTTGATGATATTACTCTCATTAATCCAATTAATTTTATTATCTGATGTTTATTTATATATATTCCATGTTTTCCTTTCATTTTAGTCTCTTTAAGAACTCAAGACTTAGAATGAATTTTTTTATGGAAATTCGACATTATTTCTCTCTTCAGTCAAAAATATTTTTTCTTCCATGTCAATGTTTTCTAAAAAATGTTTTCATGAAAGTTTTTCTATCATCCTATGATTATTTAATGTAATTTTAACCCATGATTTATGTTTTAAAATTGGTCTAAAAATAATCTTCATCTCATTTTCCTAACATGGTATATTTGAATTTTTACAGTAAATGTGAATGGAATATTTATTTCAACATAAAGAGCATGAGTAGAATTTCCCAATGGAATAAAAGAAAAATGATTTGAATATTTAATAATATTTTTACCATACTACTTTCATATAATATGTTTTCCTTCATATTTTGGAATTTTTTATATTTTTAACAAGTAATTTCGAAATGAAAATTATATTTTAAAAATGTGATAGGTGGTTAAGAATTAAAAATCCCACAAATTCATTATGTAAATATAGATATAACATGACATAATATATATTATAATTTTAATTTAACTCAATTAATTAAGGGAATCTATCCACTATGCATGTATTAATGTTTAACCTTTACTAATGATCTTATGGAATGAGGAGTGTCCCCTATCCACTATGATAGTCTTGTCAATTAGAACAGACCAGGGAAATGATTTTCTATAATTATGTGTACACTAAGAACTTATATGTTATACTAATTTTAGGCACTTTTGTCTCGTGGTATTTGATTAATTTTGATTCATTCCTTACAAACTATAATTATTTAGGTAATTAATTGGGATTATGATCTTTGATATGTAGGGTATGGTTTTAAAATGTAAGTCTCATGTTCTCACATACTTATGATCATATAATTTTTAAGTGATCATTGGTATCTCCCTTTTTGAACCTTAACAAGAATATGAGATCTCCCTTTCGTATGTTTCCTTTATATGGTATGTGAATAAAGTTTTTATGTATGATATGGTTAAGAAGGGTGATAGTTATGAAGAGATTTGTGGTATATGAATTTAATATATTATGAACAAGTTGATTATGTATCCATATTTCAATAGAATCTAGAAATATGAAATTATATCATAGATTGTGATGTTATGTATAGAATATTCATCAAATAATATATAATATTTATCTATGAAGAGTATGGTTTATTATAGTTGGTATCAAATCAAGGTCAATTACATTTGGAAACTATGATAAGAAAACATTAGTGAGAACCCTTGGGATAATCGTCTATATAAGATAATGTCTTAATTTTTGGTAAAGAAAAGAGTGTGGTTTTCCTAGAAAATAGTCCCAATATGGATACTACAAGTAGGTATGGTTTTTGAATATAAAAATCTATTATTAATCATCCTAAAAAAGAGTTGGATGATTATATCTCAACCATCATTCTGGTACACGGTGAGTGTGCCCTTAATACACACCCAATTTGAAAATCATAGGGGACATGTGTGGGTTGACTCACATTTTATTTATGAACTGTTGTAATAGATTTTAATAGATGATGACCATATATAGATTGGGATAAAACTAATTTATTATATATTGAAAACAATACATCACAATTTATATATCCTATGAATTATGTTTCTTGATTTATCACTCAGATCAAAGATACATAACAGTCATAATAGCCTTTTTGGTTTTAATAAGGTATTGAAGATAGAATGATAATATGTAGGTGGTTATAGGTATGATAAAATATTTAAGTACCCTATCTGATCATATTTATATGATGTCCTCAATATCAATAAACATTTAAGGGAATTTAAACTCATAACCTCAATTATTATATTTTAAATTTACAAGTGAAAAATCTTATTGGTATTGTGATCACATATAATGTACATAACTCTTCTATAAATTATTTTTTTTGTTATTTTATTCCAATATATATTATTATTCTCTCAATTTAAAAATTGGATGTTATTTTGGGAACATATTATCTTTCTTCAAATAATTCCCACATAAATTATTGAGTAAGGGAAGTTATGTTTGATATACCAAACCAACCTATTATCAAATTTCAGTGTTGTGATAAATATGAACTCCTAATGGAAATTACTTCCATTATATGGGTCTTTATTCTAATTCAAAATCGGTGCTTATCTCAAATCTTTTGGGAAAAACACCACCCCAAATATATTCCTATTATATGTGAGTTTATTGATTTCTTTCTAGTAGAGTTTCTCGGTCTTCCTATAAAACCTGGTGTTTAGTTTTCAATAAAACCCATACCTAGTAATACACCTAATTAAAAGACTCAACCTAAAATAGCCCCAAATGAATTGTCGGAATTCAAGAAAAAACTTTAGGATAATGTTGATAGGTATTTCATTTGGATAAGCATTCCACTTTGGGTTACAAAAGTCCTTTTTTAGAAGAAATATGGATCAATGAGACTCTATATTTATTATCAGGAACTAAACAATATCATAATAAAAAATTAATATCATCTATGCACTATTGATTACTTACTCGAAATAATTCATAGAACTCAATAATTTTTCCAAAATTTAATTTCATTCTAGGTAACATTAATTTTGTATTAGAAGGATTACATACCTAAGATAATATTCCAAACAAGTTATGAACACTAGGAATTTTTTGTGATGCCATTTGGCCTTACTAATTTCCCAACTTCATTTATGTATTTAATAAATATAATCTTTATAGACTAAATTTATCATTTTGTGGGAGTATTTATATATAATATTATTATATATTAATGGATCAAGAAAGATAATTAAGTACACTTAATGATTTTTCTGAAGAACCAATGGAAAGATGAACTAGATGAACAATTTACCAAGTATGAATTCTCAATACAAAAAGCTTCATTTTTTGGTCATATAATCTCAAGAAGTGGTATATTGGTGAATCCATCAAAGATAGAGATTACTTAATATTGTCCATGACAAACCACTGTGACTGAGATCCATTGTTCTCTAGGTTTGGATGGATATTTTCAATTATTTTTTGAAAAAAAAATTGTGGGCTTTATATCCACTTTCTATGTTAACTCAAGAAAGATCCAAGTTCCTTTAGATATATGAATGTGAGGAAAATCTCAAGGAACTGAAAAGAAGGTATATCAGCACACCTCTTCTTACCCTACCCAATAGAGGATAACAATTTCTAATCTATAGTGATGCATTGAATAAGGTAATAGGATTCATAATCATCTAATATTATACGGTTATAAATTATGCCACACGAAAAGTTACGATTCATGAGTAAAATTAACCGACTCATGATTGGAAGTTATCTATAGTAATTTTTGAATTAAAGATATGGAAAAATTATATTTATAAAGAAATATATATTATATATGTTGATCAAAAAAAATTTAATGTTCATATTGACTCAAAAAGAGGTGAATATGTTCCAGAGAAGATGGATAGAGTTTATTAAAGATCATAAATGCTCAATACATTAACACCATGTGAAGGAAACCTAGGTGGATAATACTCTGATTCAAAATGATAATTCTATCTTATATACAAGGATCATTACAAAATATCCAATATTTCTGAATTTGTAAAGGTTGTATATGGAAATCTTGATGGAAGGAAAAAATCTTATCTTCTTCAAATCGATGTTCATCCATCTGTCAAGATAAATATCAAAGAGGTACAAAAGGAATATGTGGTACAATTAAAGAATATGAGAATTTCATATTCTCAAAATTGATTATAATGTAATGATATTGTTTTAAAACCATATATGTGTTCCATACAAACCATATTTGATTAAATATTCTTTGGATGAATTTCACAGTTCATTACTCTCTATTTATCTAGGAAGTACAAAGATGCATATAGATCTAAAAGAGTATTTCTTGTGGGACAATATGAAGAAATATATTTCAAATTATGTATCTCAGTTATTATTATATTTGTAATTTAACTCTAATATAATATTTTCTAAGGAGATGATATAACCATTTCCGATATTAGAATGGAAATAGAAAAACATCACCATGGATTTTCTCATCAAAATCCCTAAAATTTCAAAGGGTCGTAATTCTATTTAGATTGGGGTCGATAACCTAATAAATTCAACACACTTAATTAATATCAAATAATATTTATCACCTTATAATATTTCTAAAATATACATTCATGAAGGGATGTAGTTGCATGGAGTACCACATTCTTTTATATTTGATCGGGATCTGTGGTATACCTCAAATTCATAGCGAAGTCCTTATAAATCTCTTGATTCAGAGTTTTGTTATGATACTTATTATCATACTATAATAGATATTAATTATGATATACCCATTAAAAAAATATATGATATGTTGAGGTCTTTTTATAGATTTCATAGGTGGTTAAGATCAGCACCTTCCTCTACTCGAGTTTTCTTACAACAATATATTTCATTAAAGAATTCAAATGGCTTCTTAAGAATAACTCTATAGAAATAATTTTAGAAATATAATGTGTTGTTATTAATTTAAGTAAATGAATCTATTGAAACCTTGTATAGATAATAAAATGGTATATAAATTCAAATCCATTTAGTAACACATTATAGAAGATCATAGTTGGAAAAAAAGTTACATTGGAAATCATTGATGAATTCTCGAACTTAGAGTTCGTGAGAATATATTCCTATAAAGTTATAAATGGACTAAGATTATGATATTTGTAAGTAATAGTAATATGATAACTAGGTATACTTTCCACTTCTACATTCTTGATTTACTAGGGATAATATCTTATCACCTAACACTCTCACTAATCCTTTATTAAGTCCATGATGTGTTTCGTGTATCTCCCCTAGAGTAGTACATGCTAGATCCATCACATGTACTGAAATCAAATACCCTACAATTTATCTTTCCTATGAATAATAACTAGTATAAATATTGTATTATATAGATAAAGTGTTATGTAATGACAATACTCACATGGTTAATGTTTTATGGAGGAATAAAAATGTCAATGAAGTTACTTGGGAACCCGAGGATATGATGGGACAAAGATATCAAAATTAATTTATATTGTATTGATTTAATTTTGAGGGTGAAATTCGTTTTATGTGGTGTATAATGTAACACCATAATAGTTTATGATATATTTCTCTTCAAATAAATTTAATTTCATCCATAACTATTGATATACGCAAAGTTGAGTCAAAATGAACTATAATATAGTATACCATTATAACCCAAACATTAAATTTGTTATATAAATATGAATAAAAAATAAAAAAAATTATGTATTAAGTTTTTAAAAAAATTAAATACATTGATAATTAATTAATTAATTTTAAGTAATGTTATTATAAGTAGTACATCTTCCCAAAAAATAAAATTTATTTCATTTTTTGAGAAAATAATATTATTAATTTTTTCGACTTTCAGAAAATTTATTTTATGAAATTAACATCATTTTTTAAATCAAAATTTCAAAATTATCTTATAAGGAATTTCTGAAAATTTTCTAAAAATGTTAAACTTATAATAATTAGGGTAAAATGCATATTTTATTAAAAAAATTATTTTTTTTAATCTTTTTACAAAGTTATATTTTTATTAATGGTTTTGGATGTAAAATTACGTCATTTATATTATAAATAATCTAATTGTGTTCATTTTAATTACTTTTATGTCTACTTTTGTATAAAAACATTATATAGATAGGAAGACATTGTTTCCTAGAAATCCATTTCAATCGAGTTTTGCGAGTTTATTTTAAAAGTAATTTCAAAAATTATATTAATTTAATTAAATAAAATGTATAACAAATTTTCAATAAAAAATTCTAAATTAGGTAATTATTTGACATTTTCTTATTCATAATGAATAGTTAAAAAGTAAAAATGTGTCACCATGGTTAAGGTTAAAACGGGTTTATTGGGTATTGATGGAAAAAAAGGGTATGATTTCCAATTAAACATTACTAAACCCTATTTTCAATAAATATTTCAAAATTATACTCTCGCACCTTATAATACATATCCATTTGGAACCATTTGTCTTCAGAATGACTTTATTCATTTTAATATTTTAATAAATTCCAAGTGTGTCCTCTCCGCATAGAATAAAAGGACAGCCCTACTTTCTCTTTTTAAAACTAATTTGATCCTTATATACAGACCAAACCCTTAAAATTATCTTATAAACATTATTATCCATTAATTATAGGTTATTTTATTCTTAAAATACCACTCCAAGGGGAATTAATAATGGATCTAAAGGAGTCCTACCTAAGAAGAGGTAATCGTCTTACCCGACCTCCCTCAATTTATTTCTTCTTATAAATTATATAAATATTTGGTATTAAACACACCATAATATATTAATTGTCATTTATATATTTAAAATTTATTATTATTTTTTAACTACTAATAGATATCCTTCATTTTATCAAAGGGGATGTGAAAGTATCGTTCGTGTGTATGTGTGGATTACTACATCCACATAGTGATATAATTAATTTTACATCACCATCATTCATGGATGGTTATTTTTATAGTTTTAATATTTTTAAATGATATTTATGTTATATTTAGGATTTTTTATTTTAAACATAATATCTACCTTTTTAGCTTCCAATCTTTTAGAAAATTATAATGTCGCTTTTGTGTACATGTGGAATACCACCACCAGGAAGCGATATGATTCATTTTTTAATTAAACTATACATGGATGGTAATAAGGATATATTTAATGAATATATATAGTATATATGATATAATTATTATTTTTTAATGGTGAATTATTTTTTAACTTTCTTTCTTTACATCATTGAAAAGTGAAAACAGTGTTACTACGTACATACGACTTACTGTCTCCATAAATTGTGTAATTAATTTTTCAATATATAAACATTATGTATGACTATAAATATATTTAATTAATATATATTATATTTATATCAGGAATAAAAATATGGAGATTATGGAACCATGATCAATGTATAAATATTGAAACTACCTAACAAAAATTCTCAAAAAAAATAAAATAGTTAGCCCCAAAAAATAATGATTTTAAAAACATTTTTTAAAAAAAATGGGTGTCCAAATGTTAAAATTGAATCATATATGTTATTTTAATTATTTTAATTTATTTGGGAAATAGTTATAGTAAATTTTATTTTATTATACTGGAGGGCAATGTTATTTTGAAGTAAGTTGAACTTGAGGTAAAAACAAAATTCTCACTTTTACTTTAATGAGACACATGTCATATTCAAAAATTGTTTCTATTCTGTGTTGAATATGATATAGATGAATTTATTTTATTAATTTTATCATTAAATTTATGTGGATATAATTATTCATATAATTCTATCTCTTTAAGCAGGCTTTGATTCGAAAGTTACCACAGTGGTAAGGGGTTTCTGTTCAAATAACTTTGTTTATCGAGATTGTTTATGATAAAGTTTATGATGATGAAATTTTATGAACTATATCTTAATAATCCCATAAATTTTATTATATTATTGTAGTTTCTAGATATTTCATGTTTCCCTTTAATTTTACTCTTTTTTAAAACTCAAGATACATAAATATGTTTTAAGGAAACCAACTTTATTTCTCGCTTTAGTCAAAAATAATTTTTCTTCCATGTCCTTGTTTTATAAATAACTATTTTCAATAATTTTTCACTATTATCCTATGATTTTTGAGATCTATTTTTACTCATTGTTTAATTTTTACAAAATGGTTTAAAATTAATCATCTTTCCTTTTTTCAAACAAGGTACTTTTGATTTTTTATCGAAAATGTGAAAGGAATATTTGTTTTATCATTGATTGAATGAAAGGAATTTATAACATTATGAATAGTAAATACTTTTAATATTACATTATAACTTTTTACATACCCTTTAAAAGAAATTTTTTTCTTGAAATTTGGAAAAAGTTAGATTTTAAATAGGTGATTTCAAATAGAAAATTGTCTTTTGTATAGAAATATTACAGTGTTCTTTTAAATAATTCCCATATTTTAATCATACATTGATGTTACTAATAATTTAATCAGGATACAATCCAAGGATACCAACCTTATTTTGACACTATTTTTTTAATGATATATTTATGAAAGTAGTTTGTTTTCCATGGGTGTTGATATGATAAGTTGTAAAAATATTTATAAAACCTATTATTTTCCACAGGTTATGATAAGATGAATATTTTAATGATATTTTGACACACATATGTATTATTTTAATTATTTTATAGAGTTAAATTATATATACCTCAAATTAATTGGGTAAAGATGGATATCTCATAATAAGGATAATAATGGAGAGTGAATCTTGTTCATTAATAGTGTTAGTCCACTTTGATAGTCCTTCGAGTGAAAAATGACAAATAATATTAAAAAATAGGGAGTAAACCCAATCCACTATTATATTCATATAAGTGAGCTTTGTATAATGAAATTATTTGATATGATTAGGTCCATGGAATAAAATTGGGTTTTATGCGAATGTTATGATCTTAGGACTCATATTCTTTTATTTCATTAGGATTTATATCTCATGAACTTCCATGATTTTTCTATGACTAAATATAATGATCAATGATATAAATTCTATGGTTTTCAAATGTTAAGATCATATTATCAAACCACTATTCTAATATAGTATTCAAATGATCATTGATATCACCCTCTTTACCCTTACGGAGCATCTATGCTCAACCTTTCTTCAGTTTCATTTCTCTATGTTATGATGAAAGGTTTTAAGTATGATATGTTCAAGATGGGTTCTAGTTACGAATAAAATTTTTGGAGATGAATTAGATCTCTTATGGATAAGTTTTTATCTATCCAAGTTTCCAAAGATACTAGAACTATACGATTCTGGTGTGAATCATAATTTTATGTAATGAATATTCATCAAAAAAGATGTAATATTTATGTATGAAAAAGTATGAGTTTATATAATGAAACCAATTCATTAAAAGGATAAAATTTATATGAAATCATAAATTACCATAAGTGTATGTTTGGAGATATTTTCTGTCAACCTAAACTTTTCAAGACATGGCATAGACCTCTAGGAATGTGATCTTGATGACCCAAAGTCCCTCTACCCAATGATAATTTACTCATGAGATATTTTAATTCTATTAAAACTATAAATATTAATACATATAAATCATAATTATATTCTTAATTCAAGCTCATAACCTAGTACATTCCAAATTTAACAAAGAAGAAAAATAAATCAATTTTTATACCAGGACTGTGACTTCTTATATGCATGTATGAAGATTTATAGGAACATTTTAACATTTAACCTAAAGCATACAAAAATTAATAATATAAAAATGATATTAATGAAAAAATTATAGAGTAAATTAAATAAATGGAAAATTCAAATATTTAAATATGTGATAAATAATTTATGAATAATTGATAAAAAAGAAATTAAAAACATCTTATAATTAATCTGTGTATTATCGACATTCTATAATAAATATATATTTACATTTTATAGTTAATTCAAACTTCTACTTATTTATATTTCAATTTTGTATGAAATTCACTTCAAATATATGAAATCTAAAATATAAACATCATATATATGAACTATTCATATATTTTGTGAACATTCATAATATCACATTAATAATATTATTGAAACCTTGATCATATAAATTATCAAAACTCATGTGGATATGGTTTCAAAAAAATCATCAAATAAAGCCTTTTTAATTTTAAATACTTTGATTAATAATTATAAACGATTCATAATATTAAAAATGAACACTTTTATATTTTTTCCTTATTTTTTAATTTATTAACTATTTATAAATTACACTTATAATTTCAATATAAAGCATTATATCCAAATTATTATTAATTTCATTAAATTTGAAAAGGATATTTTAATATTTAATATTAATATAATGAAATATTTTTTCATTAAATTTTTTGTACAAATTTAATAATTAATTATCAAAAAATTATTAATAACTGTATTTTAAAAAAAGTAAAATTAAATGAATATCCCAAAATATATTTTCCCTTGAATTGTAAACCATAGAAATGAACTCATAATGAAAATATAAAAAATTTATTTTTCCATGTATATCATATTCTACAGTTTATATATGTCATAATTTATGGATTTAAATCATTATATGGAATATCCTATGATATATCATATACCATAGTGATAATACGACCCTCTATTTATTAAAACACAACACGATTATATAGTCCCTTTTGATTTCCAATATTGTATGTTATGTCGTAGTGATAAACTAAATGATTTCTTGGTTTTCTCACCTATAATATCAAATATCATATGGTGTGGCCTTATTGAAGCTTAATAAATCACATGCCATATAAATCCATAGAAAACCCATATATTTTTTACAATATCAAATATGAAAATAAAATAAAATCAATTTTCCGTATGTTTCATCATGATTTAGCAATTTAAAAGACATGGTAAGGCTCTGATACCTTATATTAGTTTTTATGGATTGATTAAAACTTAATCAATATACTCAAAACATAATGAAAAAACCCAAAAATATTTTTTGTGTGAAATTAAAACCATGTTAAACATAAAATGAAAATCATTTGCATATACATTATATAAATGAATGAACAATACTCATTATTCATTGAAGTTCTTGATGAAGATACTTAATAGGATGTCAAAGGAATTCATCCACTATGGTATATCCTTGAGTTTATGTGAATCACCCAGATAATTTGTAGGACACAATACTAGAAAAAATGGCTATGTATATAGGTGAAAATTAAGGATGTAAGCCCAATTCCTATGGTCATAGCCTGAGACCATGGGAATTATGCTCATAAAGGACTATAGTCATGGAAATATCCCCTAGATTATATCACCATAGGCCCTACCATTGGACATAGATATTCATACAATAGTGCAGCAGTAGCCTAATATTTAGCCACACGTCTAACACATGATGATATTCTTAAGGAAATAGGTGTGGCTATGGAGGCAAACTGATATCCATGATATATACATATGTTGATAATTCATGTGGTCATGGGTAGTTCTCATGTCCATGTTACATAAGGCTGCAGCTATGTCCCATTCGATACACCCTATACCCCTATTTATACGAGTTATGGCTATGTTCATTTCTCTTGTTTATAGATATTGAAGTTTTTTAAAATTCACAATGATGGGATTTTACCCCATAATATCATGTTAATTCACTAAAAAATTATACCACATCTCTAAAATATATTTTATACATATATATATATATATATATATATATATATATATCAATATATATATTTTTAAATATTTAATTTTGTAATTATTATATACTTAAAATTAAAAAACATTGATCCACATGGTCGATGTGGAGGTACTATAACAATATGAAACTATGATCATGGAAATGTGCCCTCTCATATATTTCATATAGCCATAACTTAAGGTGTTCATGGATATTAGGAACTATTAGGATGAGGTAACATCCTCGATCTTGGTGGGTGTTCCTATAGGTCACCATAGGGGTGGAGCCAATCCCACTGCTCATGGTGGCCAAGGATGTAGACCGCTGTAGGGGGAATCTATCCTCATGGACCATAATTTCTATAGTAGTAGGGAACCATAGAGATAAAATAGGGATTTTACCTTTGGTGATAATGGATATAGGGAACCAAAGATTAGATTCTAGTTCCATGACCCGTTATTATCATGGTTCTAAGGCCCTTCTAGGGCAGGCCTACAATCATTATCTTTGTGGACTGTGGTCGTAGCCCCTTCCCATGATTTTATTACACTATTATTACAATTTTACTACGCCACATGGGCTTTCCCACTTTGGATTATAACCATGGGTAGTGGTTTTCCAAGGATATATTCCATTATCATCGATGCCTACGACCATGGGCCACTTAACTTGTGGCTATAGTGATTTCAATGAAAGTGTATAACCATACGACATATATGCATGTGGTCAAATGTAACCAATGAAAATGGTCAAGATAGTCATGGTGATAAAACTATGGTTGTAATATAATTTTCTAATAGTGAACCTCCTCTATTACCACGATACGTGTACTTTGGGGAGAGATAGATTCGATAATAAGATTATGTTGGGATGACAACTCTATTATCATGAAACACCGTCTGTTTATAATCCATCGAGGATATTCCCAAGTGACTATGAATTAAATTATATGTTAATAAATTAATAAGTTATACATTCAATTCTTATATGTATTTAACCTTTATATGCAACTAATTATTTTCACAAATGTTTTAACTCATGAAACAAAAACCATAAATAATTACCCTTGGTGATTTCTAAATGTTAACACACAAATATTAAATTCCTAATTTAGTCACAATGTGTTCATGTAAATCCTATAATAATATTTACTATAAAAAAATTTCTATATTCCATAATCTTTCGTACACTATAATGGGATGGGATAATAGCATTATATCAAATGTCATGATTTTTCATATAATGTTATCATAAAGTACGATATAGACTAATTTCATCACATTATTGAGGTATTTGGGGAATATATTCTTTAATAGGTATGGTTGTTGTTATTGTATCCATACCAAAATATATTTTTGGTTGTACCAATATAATTCTCATATACATTTCTTATTTTAGACACAATAATGTTTAGTTGTTCTGGTTCTAACTATTCCATCATCAAAGGTGTGGATAATAAAGTGATATGGATGATGTGATATGGTTGGTGATAATGTAGATAGTGAAGTACAGATGATGTAATGTGGGTGATGATGATGTATAGTGTAATGTCCCGGTAATGGGTGTCACCCAAGGGTTCCCCTTACTCGGTTGGTCACATGGCCTCATGCCCATTTCCCCAAACATCAGAGGATGCTAACTAGTAGGGAGGGCCAAGGTCTCATGGTGGGGAATCTATGACCTCATTGGCAGAGTATACAAAGTAGAATAAAAAATTGTAAACAATTGCAGAAGCCGTAAAACCAACAAAATAATTAAACAACAGAAGACTGATATGAATATAACAACAGGGGAATATATAAATGATGCATTTCACATGTGTATAGGAAATCATCCAAACAAGTCACAATGCTAGAAAACAATACAAACCCCAATGTACAATAGAAAACAAGTAAACTCCAGCAACATCGCAAGCCTCGTTTTGGTCCCATTATCTCTAGATATGACAGCAATCAAATACCAGATGAAGAAGGGTGCTTTCCCTTATCTATACCTACAACCATATAATCTATTTGGTTCAGAAAACATAATCCAAATATGGTGTGAGAAGAATCCTAGTAGGCAACCTCTAAATGATATGTGCCTAACTATCAGTGAATATATATAGTAGGAAATATGAAAAATGAAGAAATAAACAAGGATGTACTCAAATGTAAACAATCCCACAGTTTTCAATTACATTCATTTACATTTATTATTCATCCTTTGAATTATGTAATCTCAGGATATAGACAAAGATATATTTCCCCCCTATGTAATAGTAACAATAGACATCTCAGAAGACTATTTAAACAACCAAGTAGGACAGATTCTTAGCTTGTGCTTTATCATGGAAACTCGACACAATCATTCAATTATCAAAAAATGACCCTCTGGGAAGATCTGTCTAACCCCTCCGGTCCCACATAGTAATGATCAATTAAAAATGACCTACTGGGTAGCTCTCACTGTCAATACCCCAGGTCAACAAAGCATATTGTAGTCATAAACGACCTCCTAGGTAGCTCTCACAGTCAATACCCATGGGTCTAGATAGTATCAATGAATTATAAATGACCTCTGGGTAGCTCTCATGGTCAATACCCCCTAGGTCAACATATCACAAATAAATCATAAACGAGCTCTTTAGTATATCTTATAGTAAATACCCCTTGTTCAAAGTCTATACCAAGGCTCTCATAGTCCTGTCTAATTAATCATGGAAACCCCCACAGTTTTCTTGGTCGAAGGCTCTCACGGTCCATTTGAAAAACAACACGCATATCAAAAAAAGGCAGCACATGTAACCTATAACTAATACATGGATAACATCCCCAAGCATGACACATGAAATTCACATAATAAAGAAAACTCCATCCTAATCAATTCATGGCATGGAGACACGGTACGCCTCCTAGGAAACCTAGGCCAAACGACCATAAATATTCAAACTGGGGAAACACACCCATGGGGTGTTGCGTAAACAGGTCATATAAACTTACACATATAATATAGCCCCTTTCTAATCAATTAATCCAAAGAAGATAAATAATAGGGTTAATTTCCCAATCAAGAGTTACCCCAAACATGTGTATGCACAACTTTTACCATATATACTCCAAGGGAAAACAATAAAAGGCACAAACCACATGCCTTGATGTTGCATGATCAATACTCTTGAACGTCACCCCTTGAATGGGCCTAGAATGATATAGATCTATAAAAAGGTGAAAAAATATCATGATTGAATAACTCACGAGACGTTAGTAGTCATGAAGAAAGGTCCTACGGGAATTGAGAACTCACATATGGGAATCCAACGCAACCGATAGTGTCTGAATCGGAGCTCGGATGGAGAACTGGGAGGGAATCATAGTCCACAGTCGTTCTTTGGCTCTCCTATATGAACCGAGGGAAGAAAAATATTTTCATGACATTACACGCAACCCCGCTCCAATTTATCAAATAAAAAGGAAATTACACAACATGTTCATTAAATGTACTCGCTGTGTATTTGCCTCGACCGGACCCCTCATTAGGCAGTTTGTCAGGTCACCTACACTACCCTGTACTTGGCCATTACATGACCAGTATGTGGTTGTACATGGTACATATGTAGACGGCATGTACTCATAAGTATACAGCATGTATATAGAAAATTACCATTTCTTCCTTTTTCATAAAAAACAACCCGAAATCAAGATCCAAACCTAAAATGATGATTTGGGTTCTTATATATAGGATAATGACTCATTATTAGGACATATAAGTTGATTGAAATGTGATGTAATTGGGGTTTCTTGAATTAAAATGTGTCTCAATATTTTTTTGTGTATGAATTGATTAAAACACAAAGACACCCATAAATTATTCCAACATGCAGTACTATGATCCATTCATGTAGACAAAAAAGAGTTTTTGTTAGAAAACTATTGAATATATTTATATGATTATCCCTTCTTTATAAATAATACATTTTAGAGATATATGTTTAAGTCAAATGTTGTGTCAAAAAACATTATCTTAGAATTGATGTGATCTTACAAGGAGAAGGAGGAGATGTGTGTTTTTTTAGATTTAAGGGATTATTTTATTATTTTATATGTTGTTTTATGTATGTGAAAAATTAATTTATGAGTTAATTTATGATATTGAAGATAATTTAATGGTTTATTATGATTCTAGTTGTTTGGTTTAAAATAAAATAAAGCGTAATGTCTCATATTTTTGGGTTTTAAAACCATTTCTGGTAATCATTACCTCAAAGACTATTAACGGTGGACTCTAAGCGTTACTCTCAATCTTTTTTCATACTCAATATGAGTCTTAATAGATATGGTTCATGAAAGTAACTATATTTAAATTTTAACTCATTTCCAAAACTCTTTTCAATATTTTCCTGGAGATTCTTAATTGTAATAATCATTTACGGAATTATTTCCTATAATGATTCTAGAACAGCCTTATTCAGGATCATCATAAAAATGGAATTTGACTTCTCCCACATTTCCATATATATCCTATATTCATTAGTAATCATATCCATAAGAAGTTGGGGGTTCATTCTTGAAAACAATCAATCATTCAAATAACTATCGAAAGATCATCGCTCATGATTTAAAGTTATAACATTTACTGTATAAATATAATTAATGATGAAATTAATATTTACATGATTCATAATTGAAATGTGAAAATCATAACAAAATAAATTATAAATTATTTCAAATAAAGAAAACATTGTCTCCGGACTATGGGTACTCCAATAATAATTTATCTTTATATAAAATATTAACCTATAAGTCATATCTAGGTATTGAAATCAAAAACAAATAATAACAACATATAAAATAATAAATCCTTCTTCGAATAGAATTATTATTCATATGTACAAATAAATAGTCATCATGCATTTTTTAACAAAACATCACATGAAATTCTGGTGAATATAAATCATCAATTGGGTAGATGTATATTCACATAGGTTATACACATAAAAACATATATATTTCAAAATAAAATTAATTTTCAAAGAGTGATAATTTTGATAATGTGTTATTTCAATTTACTATATCCCTATATTTACCCCTACCTCTCAATCACTTATTGTGAAAACACACACTCGCATGCTTCTACACACACATACATATAGTTCCAAAAAATCATGTTTTGGAATATCTCTCAAGAAATGAATCTTGTAGAATAAGCTCCAAAGAACCAAAACAACATAAATATGATGTCAATGTCTGGATGAAAGAACAATACTCCACCATATCATGTTGAATCACCTTGATCTCAAAACATATCTTCAATAAAGAAACACATAAACACACAATAGATGAAAAAAATCAAACCCACCCAAAATAATAATAATATGGCCTATGTGTGTGACCCCCAGTCTAGTACCACCATATGAGATAGAGAGTCACGTGGCCTAAATTTTTCCTCCTTGTATGCCATAGATTTTCAATAATAAATTATGGAAAAATCCATACAATGTGGATACTATAACATCGAATAGGATTAAAACATACAATTAAAATAACAAAATGAAATCAATCACACCCATCATAGTACATAATATCAAATAAATATAATGCAATAGAAAGTGCGTCATGGGGAAGTATATTGTCATACATACAAAAAGTCATAAGTAAATATTAATCACACAATGGGTCTATCCCATATACAAAATAAAAAAAATACACACACTAGACTTAATGTCATCCCCGAGCCTCATATCAAACTAGTGTACATATTGAAATGCTTTATACTGACCTATTATATCACATGGTCTCTGACCTGAATGTGGACATGAGGTCTACATTTTCACTAGAGTTTCCAAGTCGGGTGTGAACATATAAATCATTAGGGTCTCACTATAAAGGCCAAATGTAACGTCTTATATGTGTGTGTATAAAACAGAAAGAAAAATCTATATATAAAGATGTTCATCGAGTTTTTGTGTTTAAACCAAGACATGAAAACACCAAAAAAGGTACACACACCATCAGAGAATCATGTCCAAAAATGAAAACCATTGTGACCAACCATACCAACATTGAAACCATTCTTGAAGTTTACAATTTCCTCACCTCATGAAGTCATACCTGATAACCATCCAGTACTTGAAGACTCGGGGTTGGGTTCCATCTAAACCTCAACATACTTTCTAAAGGAAGGGGTTGCATTCATGAATCTATATCTCAACCCATAGCTTTATCATTCAAGGAAGGGTCCATCATCCATGTCTCACATCTTGAACCGGCCTTCAAACTCAAGGAGGTCCACTATCATGACCCAATACTACTCAATGCAAGGTTTATATCCCAAGACACTCAGAGTATAGTTCATCATATAAATAAGGATTCTATCACAAATATTGTACTCTAGAAATAACCATACCATTCATGTTAGGTCCAGGCCTTATGATTATCTCCCTTATTAGGTTTTTCACTAATCATAAGAATATACATACAGTAAACTTTTGGAATGCATCCTATCACATAGAACACCAGCCAATTCTAGGGTTCTAGTCACTTGAGACCTTTCCCTTCACCTATAATGTATCTCACCTTTCCCATTAAAGATTACATTGGACCTCTAAACACATCATGATCACTATTCATTATTATAATTATAAACCCATCACATGTTAGTGAAACCACTTCCCATAAACACCCACTAACCCAGAAATTAAGGTCATTTCAGACCTCATTGAAACCCTTATCACTCCTGGTCTTTCTACATAAGGATCTTCCCAAGACAACATACTCAACTTATCCCTGGAATCAAAGGTTGGGTTAAATTTCTGAACCAACACCCCCTTGGAATCTCAATTCCACTCCTCCAGACATATACCTTGACAAATAATAGGGTCTTATCCCACATCCCTAAAGAGATACCAATCAACATATTACAAAGGTAAACTATCTCCATCATACTATAGAAAGTCTGGAATGACTTTTCCAACAATAAGAAATCATCAATATTCATACCCATCGTCTCCATAAGATTTTATCATAACTTTAGAGACATATGATTGTCTCTCCCATCCGTACTTGGCCCTAATCCTCCAATGCTTCCAACTACCTCTATGTACTAACCTAGGTTTTCCTATATCTCAAACCATAACTTAAAACATACCCAAGGCCTCATATGAAATCACTCATATGATATGCATCCAAATGTATTATGAAATGAAGATCATAATCTAGGTCGAACACCTTATTTTTTATCTCTTAATTCTTTATTAATCAACTGTTGGATGGGTTATTTATTGTACTAATAAATTATAACTTAATCCCATTCAATAGAGTTTCAATTTATTATTACTTATTATATTCTGTTAGTCTATTCGGTTGATGGAAAATAGAAGTTCATACTTCCAATTGGATAAAAATTGATGTTTGTTAAGTTCACTTTAAAAATTTTAATTCCGGATATTTTTTAGGAAATATTTACCCATTTCACACTAGAAAAATTCATTTTTATTAGGAAGTCACACGTTTTTACTGGAGAGAATATGTAAGGGGAAATATTTTTGAAAATAAATAATATGGTCTATTCTAATTTTTTTATTCTTGAAATTCATTTTCTTCTACTGAATTTGACTGATAGTTTTCTTGAGGATAAGAAAAACATTAGTGTGGCGGAATTTGATATGAACATTATTTTATATTTTATTGTATCATTTTTATTTAATTTTATCTATTTTAAAGGATTAAATTATCCTTTAAATAGTTAACTATATTGTTTGGTTATTTTTTTTTAATTTTTATAAAATTGATGTAAATTGTTAAGATTTTGTTTATATTTTGGTAGATTGTTTGAATTTTAATTTTGATTATCCTTCATTTCTGTGAATTTAAAGTTTTATTCCTCTTTTTTCTATTAATATATTTATTAAAAATTCTAAAAAAATAATTTAATTATTATTTTTTTAAAGGTGCGGTCAATATGTGCACGATATTACTAAAAATGGGGTCGCTCAAAGAAAAGGTAATCATATTACCATACTCTTTCAAAGTTTATTTATTATTCCACTTAAAATTAAAATATTTCATCCATCATAACATGATTAATATATTGTCACAAATATAATTAGATTTTATTATAATGATAGAGCAACCATTTTCAACCTCCTTTCCATCAAATTGGAAATGAAAGTATCTCTCATTCAAAGGTGTGGACTACCACATCCACATAGTGATATGATTCATATATTATATACATATTTCATGATTTTTTTTATAATGATGCATTTAATTTTTTATATGATATTTTAGACATAATTTTAATTATATAATTATAATATCTTATCCCACTTGTTGTAAAAGGATAATGTCAATCATGCATACATGTGGGCTACCGCCTCCACAATGTAATGTGATTCAATTTTCATTTATGATTACATGGATGTTAATAAGGATATGTTTAATGAATTTATATAATTTTAATGATTTAATAATAATTTTTGGAAGTAGAATTATAATTTAACTTTCTTCCATTTGATTCATCGATATGAGAAATCATCACTCATGCATACATACAAACTACTATCTCCATGAATTGATGTAATTGATTTTTCATCACCTATATATATGAATAAATATAAAATAATATATAATTAATAAACATGATACCTATTTCATTATTAATATTATGTATATTATTAAACCATGACCAAGGTGTAATGAACAGAACCATCAAACTAAAAAATACATGGAAAATGGACAATTTTTCAGCCGAATGTTTATTTTAAACAAGAATTGTTAATAAATGTATAATTGGAAATTATAAAGGAATGATAAATAAAATGTTATGAACGAATTTTGTTTTTTAATTTTATCATAAATATATATTTATTATACCATAGGTTTGAATTTGAATGAGGAAAGGCTAGACATGAGGCAATGAGGTTTCTCATCTAACTTTTAATTTTATGGGAAATATCTTATTTCAACCACTTGTTTCTTTGTGTGGTGTATATACTACCCATGAATTTATTTTATGATAAATTTGATATAAATTATTTTTATTTATGAATGCATCTAGGTTTTTATATTTTATGAGATTTTGATTCAGATATTACCACATCAGTAAGGGGTTTGTGGTTTAATCTCATTCTAACGAGGATCATTTATGCATGAATTTTGATTGAGTGAAATTATATGATATTTATATAATAAAACCACTTTATTTTTTCCCCTCTAATAATTTATAGAATTTTTACTTTTTATTATCACTTCCTCACTTTGGTATTTGAAATTGTTCAATAATTTTTTAGAGAAATGGACATTATTTACTCTATGGTCGGGAATCTTTTTCTTCCATGTATATATTCTCATTATAATATTTTAAACCATAATTTTACTATTATCCAGTTATTTATTAATGTAATTTTTACGCTTTATTTAATTTATTTCAAAAAATGGAAAGGAATATTCTTTCCATTTTCTGAATGATGTACTTTTTACCGAATATGTAAACAGAATTTTTGTTTTAACAATAACGACATGGAATTTCCAATTGTCATGGCCACTTGATGCTTTGAATAATAATTTATAAATTTCCATGATTATTTTTAAATAAAATATTTTACTAAATTTTATTTTATTTTTATGTTTTAAACAAGTAATTTCTAGATTAAAAATGTATTTTCCTCAAAAAAATATTTCAGCGATCTTTTAAAGGAATTTTTCTTCTTTGATAACATCCTTTGTTGTTACTTTTTATTCACTTTAGATATGATCCTATGATACCATCAAAATCCTTTTTCTAGATGGTTTAATCTTATGATGATGAAATATTTATAAAACCCATTTAATTTTATATGGGTTAAGCTATGATGAAATGATAAATTTATCCATGATTTTGTACCATTCTATGGTATGGATTATGATTATGTGATAGGTGGGTAGATTATAGAACTCCCATGAATTTCATATTATGATATTAATATTTCTTTAAATGATTATGAAAACATGGACATGATTTCGAAAAGGTTTTTTCACATTTTTATGTGTGAGTGTAACTTTTTCAAGTTATGATCACAGTATTATACATCGACATAATTCGAAATAGTTATGTACACACTTTAATTCATGATTTTGATTGTTGATAACTACACTCACAAGATTAATCATGGATAGGATTAATTTTAGAAATATTCAAAAGATTATTATTTAAAATTATTATGATTCCCAATTCTTATTTTATAACTCTTGAATGGTGAATACTATTGGACAGTGTTACTAAACATTCTTCCCAATATGACTTGATTTTGGATTATATGATATAAATTTCTTTGGGTATGAATATTTATGTTGATAAAATTCTCTTGATTATTTTATCATTCCCTTATAATCACATTATTCTCTACTTTGATTAATTTATCTCATGTTTTACCCGACTGAGCATCTGAGATCACCCCTTCGTATGTTTTCCTTCCCTGAGATTTGATAGAAGCTTCAAAGATTGATATAACTAGAAAGGAACTAATAAAAATATCTTTATGGGATATATTGAAGTTATTCTTAGGAATAAGATGATTCTATATATAGTCTCTAATAAAACGAAACCTTTTGTAGTCCTTAGGTGTGTATAATTATGATATTTATTAATTATTCATTTAAAATGATGTAATAATTATATATGTTATGATTGGTTTGTTACAGTCCCTCATCTTTTCAAACTCATACTGCCATCGATGCTCCTTCCTCACAATATAACTAATTATAATTAATTGTTTAATTTAAACAAAATATGTATATTTATTGTAAAACACATTAGGAAATGTTGTTGCACAAAAAAACTTTTAGTGGCCTAAGATTAACCTTCCAAGACATCTTATAGTTAAGCTTTATGAAAGCCCCATCATTCTCATTTTATTTTACCATGATCTAGTTGAATCAAGGTTGAATCCAATACCAAAATCAAACCAAATTAAAGTAAAAAAAAACTAGAGGTTATGAATAGAAGAATAATGTATAAACTGCCCTTGTATTACCCCAAATCATGACCAAATTCATCCATGATAAGAGAGATTAAAGGAGGAAGTGGGAGGGGAGCAACTGTTCAAATGGTATTCCCCTAACACACCAATCCCACTAAATCCTAAAATACCCTCATTTTAAGAAGATGTAATTTCACCCATTAAGAACCCAACCTAAGATTCATTCGAAATATGCATAGGATGTTAGTGGCATAACTCATGTAGTATCCCAACATTATCATGGTACAATCGATGTTGAAATCATAAATTCCTCCAAGGTAGAAGGGAATTCAGAGGTCCTCTCTCCAATCATGTAATGGAACCCCAAATTTAACTCCTTTCATTGAATCTAGACAATGGGTATAGGTTCATTCCCTTGTTCTACAACCATTCACAGTGTGACCCTAATGGGTTTTCGTGGAAATTGTTGTAGGCTGATAAACTTCAGTAGCCTCCCAACCTAACCCTTCTCTAACATAATCTTAAAAAATTGAAAACCCATATTGGCCTTGTTTCTCATCAAGAAAACATCTTGTTGAGATATTCTTATACTACTATTCCCAATTTGATCCCCAATTCAAAAAAAACCCTATCCAAATTTAAAATTCAAACTTCATCCAATATGTAACATCCCAAAATAAGATTGGTGTTACAGTGTCTGTCAAACTTAGTCCTACTCCATGAAATAAATTAAAATTATATTTTTTGTAAAATAAAATAATAATAAAAATAGAACACTTGCAATATTTTTAATTAATTTCCCCCACACACACATAAATAGACAAGTCCAATTGGTCAATCTAGTTTCACCACCTTCTAATTTTTATATATGACTCTCAACTTTCTCAAGGACATGGGAAACTTTTTAAAAGTACACTACATCAAATTTTTATCACTAATGAATAGTGAAATAAATTATTTTAATTCTTACACAACACCCTAAAGAAAAATGTGTATCCTATGAAAACTCCTTGTTATTCTCATGCATTGATATAATCACTCTTATGTACGCCCCACTAATTAATTTGTACTTACATCGTTCAAAATAAATCATCACCACTATTATCATATTGATTTATAGACATGCCTAGTTTTGGTGAACTAATCCATATAGTTGTAATATGTAACATCTAGGAAAAACTCCTTTAATAATTTCAAATAAAGAAATATTTAACACGCCAAAAAACCAAAAAAATTATCAATTTAGAATTTCTTTCTCAGCTTCACCGAGTCTTTTGTATTACTTTAGAAATTACATCCTTATTTATCCAATAATAAATAGTGAATATCTCTCTTTATTTTGAATAATGCAATCCCAAATTAAACAACATAGTTCTATATACTTTCCTATATTATACTATTTTTCAATATAAATTATCAAATGTAAATTTTTAAAATATTTTGTAAATACAAGACTCAATATTTCACAATCATCTATGTGAAGTGATGCTTCAGCTAAATGTTCTTTATTATTGAGTGAAACATTAGATTAATCAGTAGATGGATTTTACATTGACTATTATAAAAAAATGTTTTGTTCCCCTGGTCCATTCCATGTTCTTCCCAATATCCATTTAACCATATCATCTTCTTCACTAGTTTCTTTTATGCAATATACCAGTCTTCGATGGTAGAAATTGAAATACAAGTTGTAGTTTAGATATCAAAATTATGAAATTTCCTACATATGTAAAAAAAATCTACTAGTACATCTTTTTTTGTTATCATCTCTTCCAAAATCCACATCAAAAAACCCTTATAATAGATCAACCATTCTAAAACAAAAGGATATTCCTTCTAAACCTCTAAGATGCTAGAGTATCTACTTTAACATTTTGCCATGCCCCCTTACTATATTTTCCATGAAAGTATAGTCTAATAATTTCTCATTAACAATGTACGACCTTGTAAAAGTCATTTAATGTATCAAGATTATGAGTATTGATTCATATGAAACATCGGTCATGTTCTTAGTATTATCTTTCATCCGTGGTGATTTCTCTTTGGATAATTTGAAATGTTTGACTAGTATTGTAAATATAGATTTATATTTGGACATTTAAAACCTTTACACTATCTTCTACATGTACTCTAATTGAGAAAAAATCAATGTTCTATGATTCTAGCCTCTTCATATTCTCATATCAATAATATATTTAGGTTCCCTAAGATTCTTTATCTCAAACGTTTTTTAAAAATATGCCTTCATCTCTTCAATCTATTTCATGGTTGGTCCTACCAAAATTATGTAAGCCACATACAAGAGAATTATAATAAATATTTTAGCATCAAACACCTTCTGGTAGCAGTAATGATCTTCTTTTCACCAGTGAAACTTATATTTTTCCTCAATACGTAAACTTCTGGATCCATTGCTTCAATTATTTCTTCTTACCATACAAACTATAATTGAGATTCCACACTAGATAGTTTTTATATTCCTTGAATAATTCCTTGATCCAATAACATTTCCTCCTACAAAGTACTATGAAGGAAATTCATCTTCACATCTAATTTTTCAGGATGGAGACCTTTGTCTAAAACCATTATAATATACATCCAAATTATTCCATGATTAGTTATTAAGAAATTTTTTCCATCAAATCCACTTTTATTTATTGAAATCCTTTCACAACTAGACTTTACATGGATCATTTATAATCATCAACATATTCCAAAAATAGGTATACTCATTTATTATTTAACACTCACTTACTAATAGGAAGTTAAGTTATTTACAATGTTTTTGAAGAATACTAGGAGTCTATCACTTCCTACCTCACTAAATCACACTGAATAGATTCACGGATACCTACCACCTCTTATAGGGTTTTGTTTTATTAATAATTTATATGAATAAGGTAATTTAATTTAGATCAGAACCACTACACTGATCTTTTGACATAGGTAAACCACCTCAATTCCTAGGGCTTACCTCATATTGGAACTTTTTTTATGGAAATATTCCTCAATATTCCTTAGTCCATAGTATTTATAGTATATATATACGATAAATTACTTTGGAATCTTACATCCATCCAAAACATCTTCTTCCATAGAATTAAATGTTTTCCGAACTTGAGTACATCCTAAAATATGAGGTTCATTCAAACTTATATTCATATTAACTTTGGCATTCTATACCAATTAATCATTCTTTTTTTCATCATTTTCTAAATTTTAATCCTTTTATATGATCCTTTCACTGAAGAAAACATTTCATCTTTTAATGATCATATTGTGAGAAAAGTTTAAATTATATTCCACCATATCTCATAAAGAAACATTCTTCATACATTACTTCTATCTTTTACCACTACCTGGAATCAATATGAGGATGGTTGATGCTTATAAATACTTTAAGGTGTGAGATATCTACTATTTTATTATTCTATAGATCTTCTATAATATATTACCCTAATGGTGAGGAAATACTCTAATTAAAAAAATGATATATAGTTGACTACATTCTCTCAAAATTAGTTTGTGAAACTGGAATATATTAACATGATCTAAGTCCTATCATTTAGTTTTTATTTTATTCACTCAGACCCACCATTTGATTCTGATGTTCTAGAAACTTCCTTCTCAAAATAAATTCTTTTATTCTAGAAAACTTGTTGTAGATCTCTACTTTTGAACACTAAATAGTTATTAGAACTAAAAACTTTAATCTTTATTTTTGTATCCTTTTCCACCATAGAAAACCATCTATTATATGTTAAGAAAACTTTTGATTTGGGTTTCAAAAATAATACCGACTCCTTCTATGTTGCATCACCAAGGAAGGTATCATAGAACAATGATAACCATAAGATGAACCAGTGTTGGTCCTCATGCATCCATATGAAAAAGATCTAATTTTTGGTTGTTTGGTGGATTACCTTTCATTTAAAAGGACACCTTATATGGTTTCCCAAGTATATATTCTTCACATGTTTTATAATCCATGTAATTATGTTTTAGTATTTATTTACCATATATGAATTTCATCCCTTTATTACCCATTTTAATGGGATGATCATCCCATAACTTTTCCATTCTACAGGTTTTTTCCATAAAATATTGCACCTTCCAAACTCCCTGTGAGGAATACTTTTTTGTCTCTCAGTTATTTAACCACTACCATGGGTCCCTATGTGATATTTTACATTCATTCTTCAAACATGCATAGAAACCCTTTCCATCCATCCAACCTACTAAAATAAAATTCTTTTGTAATCATTGTATGTGCCACACCCCATGAAACTCTAACAAATATCCTCTCCTTGTTTAGATGTTCACTTCACCCACTCCAACTATCCCAAGATTATCATCATCCATAAGATGAACTATTTCCAATATTCTAGTGACATGGTTATTAATTATACCCTTATTAGAAGTTTAGAGAAGTAAATACCTCGAATCATATCTTAATATGACCCATCGGGGCTCTCCTAGTTCATTATCAAGCTGAGAGTGACACCACAACATTACATCCAATTGGACAGGGGATGAAGACAAGTGTTGAGTAGGAATATCACCAACATAGGTGGCCATAGAATAATCTAACTACACACACACTAATATATATATAATAGTGTAGAGATATATAATAATTGAAACATCCAAAGTGTAATCAATTCCTGAAAAAATTTCATGAAAATTATTAAAAGTACATCATGGTAATAGAGTCATATAAGTGGAAAAAAACAAACCCAACTAAAAAAGGGGTCCCAACCTAGAAATAACTGGAAAAAGGGAAACTAAAGAGAACTCAGATCATAATCTCTTAGACTAACCACCAAACATGTCTAGTACCTCCAAGTCCAGTAATGCTCCACTAATACCACAACCACCAAGGTCATTGCTAATCAACTTATTGTTTGTATATGGCGCAACACCTGTGGGTATGGACCATGTGAGGTTAATTATAAACATGCCTAATAGAATTCCTTGAAAACTAAAAGTATATAAATAGAATGAAATTGTTACCTCAACCCATAGAAAAAGAAGGAAAAGAAACCCAATCGTCAGAAATGCTCATAATGAAACCCCAATATAAAAAGAAGAGAAGTAACAATATCCACATCTCATTTGGGATGATGATGAGTATATATGCAGCTCCATAGTTCCCATATCTGATTCCAAACACTATATGCAACTACACAAGAATCTGGTAGAGGGAATACTAATTTCCAATGTGCTCCATAGTCAAGGGATAACTACTCTAATTAAAGACCCACACCCCTATAGAGCTCAATGAATAGAGGGTACCACTACATAGATAGAGGACACACACCCTCTATAGTGTGAAGGAGTAATGACTCTACCTGTATAAAAAGTATGTGGTACCTATTTCGGGGTGTGATGGGGGAGTACCGACCTTGATATATCTCAGATGATGAAATTCGATCACAGTCATGAGTTTACCATCATTGGATGAAGAAAATCACTCATAACACCTTTCATAGTGTATTTGATTCCAAAATAAAGGCTATCGAAATGTCCTATAAGGAAAATTACTTATGATATGATTCTCGTAATCAAAAATTCACATCCTAGTAAAGGAGATAAGTAAGGTAGAAGGTACTGAGGTGAGTACATGATGTGTTTTACTAGGGTAAACAGTATGTCTTTTTAAGCTGATTCATGTCCATTTCCCAACACTACACTCAGTTTTTAAAAGCCAATGTGCATGATACATTATTTAGGAGAAATAGTATTTGGTACTACCCTAGGTCCAAGACATATTCCTAACTGAACATGGGTTCCCTGGTCAATTAGGGGTACATTGGGTGTACTCTGATGTACATAGTGTGTAATCCATATGGTTGTCTTGAGATTGTACTCCTTGTTCATGATTGGGATACCCAACCATGGTCGAATGGTATGTGGGTAATCCACAAGGTCTGTGATACTTATAGTGGTCCCAAACCTTATCCACCATGAGATTATTAGGAACTTAGTGTATGTTCTTCATAGTTATAGGCTCTAGTCTTCATGTTTTCTTTAGACCCACCAATCTTACCACCTTTCTCTCTATTTGATTCACCTAAATCAGTAAAAATACGAATGTAAGGTCCATGATCATTAATTTATAGCCTCTAATGGCTATAAAATAGAACATCAATCACCCAAGTGGTAGACATTATTCCTCCCATCATCATTTGGGGTCCCAATCCATGAATCCAACACCTGAATTCCATAAATATTCCATAATTCACCCACAAATTGTCAATCCCTAGTTCATTCATTCAAACGCCATGATTCTAGTTTTTTTTTATTCTTGAATCGTCCTAGAAGTATCAAATCACTAACCCCATAGTCCAACGATGAAGAACACAATGATCGGTGGTCGAAAAATGGAATAAGTATAAAGTGAGATAATTATGGGTCGATGTGATCCCCACTAAAGATCAAAAATTGTGAAAAAATGGTTAAAATATAGGGGCCACTAAATATAGATAATTAGGTTTAGTAACACAAATTAATTCCGTGGATCATGCGAATAATGGAAAATGAATAGAAAAAAATGTATTCTATTCTCATAAATAGAATCAAATTTCATAAATCCATAAAATAATTATCCCTACCTTGAGAATAGATTGATCAGTTGTGACGAAAATATATGATAGCATGAATATGAAGTTATTTTTTTGTTCATCACTCATCTCACAAATCCCATGATCTTTCATTGTCGATCAATGTTCCTGATTCAGCCGATGCCCACTATGGATCTCCACCTCCACCTTTATAACCATCTATGATTACGTGGATAACACTATAGATTTCCTATAATATTATATAAATAGAGGATAAGGATAGGTTAAACATTTAATAAATTTAATTGAATTAATATTTAATTTATTTAATGCACCCACTCTTGACTATCTTCCATGGATCATCCAATACTTACCAAACTTATGTCTCACCTAGGTTAAATCCCAAGTTTCATAAAAAAAACTATAGTCTCAAATTTTTCATCTGAGGTGTCGACAAAAAAACCCATTTATTCAGAAAAAAGAATTCACAAGATAAAATATATGTCAATATTTTTATATATTAATTTTTGGGTTCTGCGAAATACAAAACACAAAGCCAACTCTAAGGAAAAATATATAGATATATATATATATATTTAAAGGATCAAAATTTGTAAATTATAGTTGTTACAAATAAAAATCCATGACACCAATAATCTTACAATACCCAGAAATAAATTGATTTTCTTAACAGAAAAATTTAAAGAAGAACCTCTAGAAGTAAAATTTCTAGAATTTTCTCTCCTTTATATTCAATATTTATTCATGTTTCCCATATTTCAGTAATTATAGTATATGGTACTTGGATTAGTCTATTTACCCCATATCTTCTCTCTTTTTTCCAAATTAGTTTTTTACATTTCCACTAAGTGTAGTTTAATATACCTTCTATGGTAAAAATTGTTCTAGTAGTTACCAGGATCTCATTCGACCCAATATCTTTACCAGTATTGAGACAAGGAGAATCCTAAAAAAAATATCATTAATACCAATTTATTTACTCACCATGATAACCATTGTATCCAAAGATTATTGTAGTGATTAAAAGAGGATCAATGTGTTCACTAGACTTTAGAAATTCACTTCTACTGAATTAATTAATTTATGAATCATGGTGAATTCATTGAAATAGTTATCCACCAACATTCGGATAAAGAGTTTCTACACCATAAAAACATTAATTAATTATGTCAATCTTCTTATACATGTTTATGGTAGTTGAAATTAATGTTGTGGTTTTTTCTCCTCCTCAATGTTGTAGGTCATGTTATGGACCAACATCATCTAGAAAACCCCAAGTGCTTTCTAATCGAGTATTTCCCAATAATATTTTATCATTTCTTCCAATTTTATTACCTTTAATATAACCCCTATATATATCAAAAACATATAATATTCAAGTAATATTTTCAAGAATCCAAAATCTGACCTGCTGAATTTTTCCATCTGGACTTTTACCTCTTCCAATTCCATTATTCCTAAAATAGTAAACTCCCCCTAAAATAGAAAGTGTAAAAGATAAGTATCTCACCATATGTATTCTTCCAAGATAAGAATTTATATAACTTATTGTATTAAAACTAATGAATTATGGAATATCCTTCTGGAAACTCAACTTATAGGACAAGGCCAAAAGTATTGAAACTGGAAACACCCAATATTTACGGCCAAAAAAAGAAAAACTATAAAATATTTCATATTGAATCACATTGATCTCAATAGATCTTATAGAATGAAATAAACACAAAAAAACACAAAATGTAAGAAAAAACATACACCCATTAAAAAATAACAAGAGAAATTATGTGATTCCGACTTAGGCTTACTCTATTAGAGAAACAATACAGCTCTTTATAAGAAATAAAATAATAAGAGAATAATTACATAATTCCTCACACTTTTATAAGTAGAAAAGTATATCCAGTTGATATGGTTCCATATCCTATTAATATTTATCGATGACCCTCTACTTGATTAATGCCATTAGTGGTTTCTCATTAAATGCACTGCCTCAACATTTTATCCCTAGTGAACAATATGATAAATTATTTTTAAAATTGAATTGATCCTATAATAATATTAAATAGTATTTAAAAACTCCAATTTATACTTAAACATTAATAGATTTACTCTTATACTAGTATAATTTCTTCTTATTCACATTCATCATCTAGAATTGGATATCACCATTACTACGACTATGAGTTTCCGACTTCCTTCGCTCTAGTGATATTTATCAATCAAGTACTAATCCAAATTATCCAAAAACAATACTTCTAGAATATCTAAAAAATAGCTATAAAATAGTTATTAAACTATAAAATCCCAATAACATGCACACCCACAAGCACATATTTGAATTTTTAATTATAGAAAAATAGTCATCATATATCAAAAAAAGTCCCCAAAAGTAATCTATTATTTCAAAATTTTAATTAAAAAATATATAAAAATATTCATTGATCTTGATCTATAAAAAGATCCAAAAAAGTAATCCAAAAGATTATAAATATGGGAATTTCAAATTAAATCAAAATTGTCAATAACTTTGATCCAAATATTTTTACTTAATGTAACCAAAAGTATACAATAAAAAATATTTATCATGGGTTTAGGTATCTGTATAGGTAATCTAAGGTATTTATACCCCTAGGTTATTAGATGATATTTTTCCATTTCCCAAAAAAATTACTGAATGGTTGAATCACTATTACTAACTAACTTCACGATTAGATTGTTAGAGCTCATATTATATGGCTAAACTAATGATCTACCATGATCACACATTATTTTACATAGAATATTTTTATAGTAGTAGATAATTCTCATCACTCTAGATTGATGTAATCTGAATTGGTGGTTATGGATTCTATATGGGTGAGACCTGAAAATCTAATTTATAATTTGAATTTTATTATCAATGATTCAACATAAATCAAACATTGATTCCATTTTTGAGAATAAAATTTTACTTTTTATAAAATACATCACCAAAAAACCCCAAAAATATTAATCTTAAATATTAATGAATGTATATATTAAATAAAAAATCATACCAGAAATCATATAATCAAAAAACTATCTAGATATATATAGTATGTTTTTTACATTAATGTATAATATCATGCAATCCCTTAATTTTTCCATTGTGATTATTTTGTGTATGAGAAAAGATGTCATAATGAAATAATTATTTCACATATGATATGGGAATTGTGAACTTTATACATATAACATTCATTTTTTATTTTTTATAATAAAAATAAAAACTTTCACCTAAGTTTCTACACATTAAATTCCATATAATATCCAATGTATTAAAACTCAAATTTCCCGAAACCTAAAAAATTAATTTTATTTAAAATTAAATGTATCTAACATATTACAATATGTAATTATTTACCAATAATTAGGGGTTGAAAAATTCTATTCAACACATGATGATGTCATGTATTGGATAAAAAATTAACTAAATGGATCGAGTTAGATTTGAGGGTGCTTGACATGATGACATGACAAATGACCTAATAATTTAAATATTTAAACTATTTATGGATATATTAATAAAAAACTATTTCATATTTAAGTAAAATAAAGTGTGTGTTAGTATTTTATTTGATTAATAATTTTTTTTATTACGAAAATAATGTTAATTTAAATAAATATACATAATATAATATATATATATATATATTAAATGTAGGTAATATGTGATATGATTACATGATATGATAAATTAATTAATATATTAGTCAGGTTTTGAATTTTAGTATCTTTATATGAATATTAAATCAACCCTTAAGACCCAAATTGGATAAATAATGCGATATAAATATACACATAAAATCTTTCCCCCTATATAAACACAAAATACAAGTTTACATATGTTTTATAAAGTGTGAATAAACATATACAAACATAATTTTTTATACAAAATTACATTTGGATGTTTTGAAACAAATTATTTGATTTTTTTCATCGATAATTTTTTATTAATAAATAAATACCTGGAATTTCAATAAACAACTATGTTTTATATAAATAAAATATTTAGGATAAACCCCAAGAATCAATAAAAACAAAAAAAATTATGTATATTGAATCTATAATGAAATTTGTTAAATAATATAAATAGATATTTAATATAATTTAATATATGAAAATTGTCAATGTATTTGACATGCATGAAAAACACAGAGGCCAAGCCAAAATGATCGAGGCCTATACAAGCATAGGCTCGTTTTGGATCTTCCTATTTAAACTTATTTTGCATATAGGATAAACATTACAAGATCATATCATTTTTATATGGTTTATGAAATCACAAATGTAATCTATTATATATATCACTATTGAACTAATACATTAGCAATATTACTCTAGAATCAAATAAACCATTTTCAATCCAAGTGTGTACCCATTATGAAACATAAATCCCTTAACCAATGATACACAAATGGATATATTTAAAGTTAAAGAAAATATGTTCCAACTAACTATATCTTTTTTAAAATGTTGATGTTAATGGGGAAATGACCCTCTACAATAGTGACATTACTATAGATTTAGCAATATTCCATGTTTCTCTTTATCGGTGCTAAAAACTGCAAAGAAAGGGTATATTTTTATTTTCAATAACTAAAATAACTGATAAATGTTCCCTTTATCATCACTAAAACAAGAGGGTATAAAATTATACCTTATTCAGTGCTTTCTTTAGAATAGATAAATAAACCTTTATCAACATTTTAGTTATTGTTAATAAATAGAACTTTAAATAATTTAATCTATATATACATATTTAAAAAAATTTAAAAATAATTTATATACCAATAATAATATATATTTGTATATATATAATATATATTATGAAATATATAATATAAGATATTATATATCTTCCCTCACATAACATACATGGAAAAAAATGCTCCCTAGGATTCAAACCCCTGCAAGACAATCCCCACATCCTATATATATTTATTTATTTAAATATTATTTGTTTAGAAATAAGTGAATATCTTGATATAAATATGTTATATATATATATAATACTAAAAAATTATTATGAATTTTCACTACATTGGATTCAATAATATTTAGTTCTACCTTTATCAGCACTAACAATACTAATAAATGATTGACATTTTATCAATGCTAACTAAAAGAATTAATAAATGTACACTTTATAGGGACTGTAATTTTGGGTTCTATATCACTAATATGAACCATATCTTTCACATTATAATGACTTTATATGGGCTTAAGATTAACTGAGGGTTGAGAACTAACTTCCCTCTGGGTGACTAGCAGATATCCCTCATAATCCACTAGAATCTTTTTCCCTTGGTTAGTGAAATTTTATTTCATGTACGATTTGGGTATCCTCTCTCAGAAAAATTATAGCATATATTGTCAATTCATTTCCCCCATTACCATATATCACTCTTATTGCATTTTCCAATCAACTTTGTCTACTAGTATTTATTAGCACTAATTATAAACTTTACCAACACAAATAAATGCATAATTGTCAATGATATTTTTAGAGATGATAAATTCCTATTTCACTTTAGCACTAATAAATATATATCTTTTATCAACTCTTTTTTATAGAATTGATGAAACTCATTCCATTATTTATAAAAACCCTAATATAAATCTTTTCTCCTAGAGTCATTTAACCTTGTCGAGGAAGCCAAACTCTGTTGTGATCACATGGGACATTTTAGATTAATCCAAACCCTCAAAACTAAAGGTATGATTTGTCAATATTTTTTCATGAATTTCTCATATGATTTAGGGAATATGCATTGTGGTTTTTTAATGGCCTTCCCAAATAGTGGTTTTTGCGGCTCCCCTACTAATCTTCTAGTGTCGCACCACCATTTTTCACTACTTGAGATTATTTTTTGATGTGGTTATCGTAGTGATTCCTATGTCTCTTCTTCCCTTGAGTTTTATATCATCATTTTTTTGTGCCTACCCCTTCCATGGTTTCAAAATATTTTTTTATTTATTAAAAAGCCATGATTCACATTTAATTTGTTTCATATGTGGTTTTTATTTGATGGAACGAGGTAATCTGAGCTGATATTTTGAAAATATATTTTAGTTAAAATGTTAATAGTTGGTTTTAGAACTCATAGATCTTATTTTGAGAGGATTTTTCATGGAATAAAAATCCTAAAAATGATTTATGTGAGTTTTTTAGTTTTTACTTTAGGTTAATGTTTCAAAATTAGGATGTTCGTAATGAAATTGTTCATTACATTATTCTTCTTTCACTTTTCTTACTTCTATCAGTTTTTTCAAGATAACGTCCCCCCGGACATTTTTTAAATGGTTGATCAATGATTAGTCAAAGAACATAAAATGGGTTTTCATATATTATTCTTTCTTTATAATATATTTTTATAAATTTAAAATTCTTCATTAAAATTGGTTGTCAAACCTTATGCCATCGAACACTACAAAAAAATTAAGAAAAATAAATAATTTCTTTGGACATGTGTTTTTATAGTGAGATATTATTATATATACCACAATAATCATCTATTTGTATAAATTCATAAGTTTATTGTGCACATTGATAGTGAATGAGAGTGAATTATATCCCTTTATGAATCTATTCCAAATATAGAGTGGGTCATGATATGTGGCTTCTTGGAATAAAAATAAATAAAGATTATTATAATTTTTATTCATATAATTCATCAGCTACAAATGTTCTAACAAGTTATTTGTGAAATAATAATTTATACAAAATATGATAATTATATGTTTTTTATATAAATAATATCCTTTAATTATCTAATATCACACTTTCTATGTATATATTTATTTATTATTAAATATTTATATTATAGTGTAGAATAGGATGGATATGAATAAAAACTTGATGGATTTCAATCATTCGACAAATGACTATGAAGATGGGGTTAAAGAGTTTATCAAGTTTTCAAAAGAGTGTGCATATGACCCTTCTCAAAGAAATTTTTTTACATGTTATTCAAGATGAATTAGTCAAGAGGAGTTGAAAAAACACTTGATAGAACAAAAAATAGATAGAAGTTCTTAATTTTGGACTAAACATGATGAAGAAATGAATGTAGCTAGTGTCTGGGATAAAATTATAGTTTATCGATCATTTGATATGATTACAAGTGCAGTGTTGATGAATATTTCTTCAAGGATATGATTAAAATCTTAAGTGATGATGAAGACCATTTTGGGGAAATTACAATGGAAGGTGAATATGAACTTCAAAATTATCCCAATATATTTTTGATTTTAAAAGAGAAATGTAAGGATTCCATTGTATTCTATTTATACTAAATATACAACAGTGTAATCCATATTGAAGTGATTTAATTTTAAAACTAGAAATAGATATAGTGGCACCAACATTATAGAACTAAATACTCTATTGAATGATATGTTACTAGAAGATAATGAGATTAATTTCCAAACATATGATGTTAAATGAATTCTATATTCAACAGTTGTGACCTAAAAAAGAATACATATCTTTTAAAATGAATGTATATCATTTTTAAGGGCTAGGAATCATTTAAAATATTCCTAGGTGTGTTTTGTATTCATACAATAATGATGAACAAGACCTTATATTGATTTATGGTATTTTATAATCATTAAAATGTTTGGGAGACTGTATGAAAGTGAGGAGACTTCAAGTTAATTGATGTGAAATATCTATACAAGAATTCAAGTATGGAAAATTTTTCACACAAGAGATTCTCCATAGTGGAAGAAAATTGATCCACATTATGCTAAATTTAAAAATGATCTTAGAATCCTTTGTCTTTCACTATCTACGGATGGAATGAGACCCTTTGTTTTGCATAGTTACAATTGAAATACATGGCTAGTTATGTTGGTAAATTATAACTTTCCACCATGGATATGCATTAAGTGAAAATACATTAGGTTGTCTTTGATTATATCAAGACCAAAATAACCATGTAATGATATTAATGTTTATTTGAATCCATTTAACAAATATCATAAATTAATTTTGGAATTGGGTGTTAAGTTGTATGATGCTTATAGAATCAAAGATTTCAAATTGAAATCCATATTTTAACAGATAAAAAGTGAATTTCTTTCTTAGAGAAATTTTTCTGGATGACACAATAAAATAATTCTAGGGTGTCCCATTTGTGAAGAAGGTACACACTCAATTAGGTTGAAATATTCCTCCAAGTTCGAACTTCTAGGATATCCCAAATTTTACCTCAAATAAATAAATATCAATATAAGATGGAATAGTTTTATACGAATTTAAAATAAGTTACAACATCATCTTTATTAGAATATTATAAATAGTTTGAGAAAATAAAGGATATGGTCACCATTTTTGGTAAACATTTTTTGAAAAATCTTATAAAGGGATTTTGGTAAATGAGAATGTTTTTTTGAATTACAATATTTGAATTTATTTTACCTCATACATTTTCTTGATGTTATGTACGTATAAAATAATATATGTGACAGTGTTACTAGAACATTACTAAATACACCCAAAAAAGGATGGAATTAAGGATATGTTGGGTATGATTCACATGGGGATAAGGGAAAAGTTGATACTAGTAAAGGGAAAATGGTGAACTTTTCTTCCTATAGTAGTTTATAAGAGAGATAACAATTTTAGAACTACCTAAATGATGTAATGGCTCCAAAAAGGTATTCATAAAATATAAATAATATCTTGAAAATGAAATTTCTATCTTATTATTGGAATTGGAGATATTCTCCCCATTGTCCTTCTTTGACATAATAGTTCACTTGATGGTTTACTTGGTTAGAGAGATCCAAATGTGTAGTCTAATACATTATAAATATATGTTCTTCATTGAATGATATATAAAAATTGTGAAAGGGTATGTTAGAAAATGAAACCATCCTGAAGGTTACATTATAGATTGATATAGTGTTGAGGAAGCTATTGAAATTTTTACAAATTACCTGAACTATGTGGATAGAATTAGTCCCCCAAAATCTCATCATAGTGGGAACCCTGTGGTTAATGGAATTTTATGAATATATTTTTTTCAGTTACCATTAAAGAGTGTATGATAACTCACCTTTGTGTTTTACATATCATTTTAGGTGTTGCAATACATTTTGAAACCTATAAATAAATTCATAGGCATTTAAATCATTCAAGAGTTGAAATATAGATTTAAAAAACATAAATGACAGTTTATTGGTTGGTTTCAAGGACATGTTTTTAAACATCCATCTAGATATCATAATTCAATTTTATAATGACTTTGATATCTATCCAAAGGACTATGTTTTCATCTGTTATCTTATAATAGATATGTAGTTAATGGTTATATATTTTAAACAATGTAATGAGATGAATACCGTACCTTAAAAATATTAGAGTTACTCATATGGAAAAAGTGATGCATGTATCTGGTACCAATGATAGAAATATAATTTACCTGAATATTACATACATTGGCATCAATGAATCAATATGGGAGTTGGATTATAAAACATTCCAAGTATTGAATTTTCAAGGAAAATATATTTATAGATAAAATGGAGTTAAAATTGAGGGATTGACATTTGTGAATGTGGATTTCAATATGTATGGCTAAAAATACAAACCATTCATAATGAAACCATAGATAGTATAAGTATTTTATATCCCAAATCTTAAAAAAATTAACATTTTCTTTTTTATCAACCAAAAACTCTATAGTTTTATATTTGAATTCAATTAGGGTTGACCCTTTCATTAGAAATTAACATGATTTCATAGTGGCTCCCATGTAGATATGTTCTTGTACGTCAAGTGGGACCACAATTAGGGTATTTGGATACTTGATAGGGAGAAATCCCTTCAATCTTTACAAAATAAAACTAGTGTTCAATAAGCATGTTAAAAAAATTAATATAAAATGTGTTTCCTCAAAATATATAATATCGATTACTACATTTAAGTAATCAAAATTAAATGTTTAATAACTTATATAGATAATATCCATCCCACATGTTGATATTTCCAACATCGAGGACGATCATATTAACATTGTCAAACTTGATTAAATGTTTGATGGTGAGAAACATGTAGCCGTAAAAATCTAAGAGCATCATAGAAAGCTATTCTTTACCAAAAAAATTAATTAAAAAACAATTAATAAAATTCATGGTTGTATTGAATGCATGTGTCCAATATATTTAAGCCAAAATACCTATTTTAATTAGTTAAATTGAGGTTACTACTCAATTGTATGTTCCAATTAATATATATTCATGGTACAATATTGTCTCAGTATTGAATTCACTAATTTGGGAAGATATTAGGGTAACATTATGGTATAATGTTTCAATTTTACTAAACAATAAAATAATGAATCATTGATTTAATCTTCATTATCCTTTGATATTATATTTATATTTGATGACTATCAAATGTAATTTGTATTAATGGTCACTATAAAGTCTCATTGATCCATTTAAACAATTATTATGAAGCATCATCTTAGGGATACTGAAGGAAAAGTAAACCACTACCCACCACATATATATACATTATAAACAAAGAATTATGGATTTCATTTATTATCTATAGTGAGGAGGAATCATTTAGAGTACTTTTTTATTTGTAAAATTTAACTTTAAAATAACTTTATTTGTCACTTTGATTAAGAATTTTTAATTTATTAAAGATAAATTGAGTACTAAAAATATCTAACATGAATCAGAACTAACATACCCCTATTGTAAAGCAAGGATGGGGTATGCTTCACTAGAAAAAAAATGGTATGTATTTTAAATCTATAGTAACACTTTTATATGTCATGAAACAAAAATATAATTATGTTCCTTTTTTATATATAGAGTGATGAATCTGAAACCAAATCCACTTACATCATATGTCATGTTATATGAAAGGAAGATCGTGTAAATAAATAAGGAATACTAGTATAGGAAAATACACAAAGAGTATATGAATCATGTGTGAGTGTGAAATAATAAAAATTTATTTTGATTTAGATTGGTATTACAAAAGAATGAATACTTATTTTCCAATATTCTTTACCAGGTTTAGACATAAGAATCATCATCGGATATACCCAATGAATAAATAATTAAAATTCCCTTGAAGCAAAAAGAATAATATAGCTCCAATTAAGGTGTGGTTTTTCAAGTGTTTCCTTGAATATATATTGAGAAAATAAAGAAATAGGGGGAGACTAATGAGAGAATAAAAATCATAGAGGAATAGATAAACAATTTAAAAGAAAAAAACTATTTTTCCATCATCATTGATAGAATAGTTAATGTAAAGGCTTTAAGAAGAAGAAATAATGACTCAAAACCCACTACATTAAGATCCCATATCTCCAATAATAAAGTTACCCATTCCCCTTAATGACCTCCCTTAGCCTAGGTAATCAATTTTATCCTAACAATTTCTACTAATTTTGAATTAAATAACTACATATACCTTTATTTTAATAAGATTATACAAATTTAAATTGATTGTTATTAATATATGTCATCACCAACCCATCACCTTGTTGAGGGGCATACGATGTACAATATAAAAATTTATATTCTATACAATAAAGAACTTTTTAAAGGTCATGTGAGAGCATCGATACATGTAGCTCCTAATTTGAGCATCGATCTACTTGTTCAACTTAATGATTTAGAAATTCATGAGGTCAAACATTATTTTTGAACTTTCATAGCATGGAGATTTAATCTTGTAAAAATACAAGAAGAAAAAGACTTATGACCTTTCCTATCTATTTTCTATGAAAACCCATTAAATTTTAATTAAAAAAATGATTGAACTGGGGAATGTTATTATAGATGGAGTTATGGAAGGGGAAACTGAAGGTCAAATCAAAATAATCTAAAGTATCAAAAAATAAATCAAAAAGACCTTATAAGAGTTCCTTTACCATTATAATTCCACTATTTAATTTTCAAACATTACAAGTGCTTATGGAAAAAATGTTCAAATATAATAATATAACCTTCAATGATTTTGAATAAAAAAATGAACTAAGATTCCATTACAAACAATATTAGTCTTCTGAATGTAAATGAAATTCTCAAGCATTGATGGTCGGAAGCCTCATTTATGAATGTATACATGAGGTGTGTTTCTATAATCTATATGTCCAAAAGTTGATCTACAATGTTAATTATATTTAAATATTATTCATACTTTATATTGGCATATATATTATCACTATCTGAATGGAATACCTTGTGAAAGTTGTTTTTGGTCTCATTATCCCTCAAATCACTTCTACAAAAGAAATGTCATTGGAAGAAAAGGAAATTTCAATGATAATGGAGTCATTGGACCAAACTTTTGAAAATAAACCAGTATATGATAGACTATTCTTAACACCCATAATGTTAGGGAAAAACTCTAAAATCTAATAATATAAAATATATTTTCATTTCTTTCATTACTTTTCCTTGTTTGTTCTTTAGGAAGCATTAGATCACAATAGGAAAAATTGATATTTTTGATATAGTAGGATCTCACCACAAATAATTTAAAATCTTCGGTTATTTGGGACGGAATGGCATTCCCTTTGCAAATAACCAAAATTATAGTGGTATTTTCAATGTGATACGACCCCCATCACAAATGATTTTGTCTTATCTATGCGCTATTATGAGGAAAGGGTTTATTTGCGACAAAATCTATAATTCCTTCGAGAATAATATTTTTTATAATGGGAACATCTCCTATAAAAAAAAGTTATAAATTTAAAATAAATAAAATTTCATCACAAAATAATCGTATTTTAAATAATAAATTTCATTTTTTCCAAAATATGGTTCCAGCAAAGTAAATAACACTAGTGAGAAAAAAAATTGCATCGGTTAGTTTTTGGTTTTTACGTCGATTTTTAACCGATGTTAATACGGACAATGTTATAAATATAGATAACATCGAGGTGTTTTTGACATCGGTTATTAAAAAACCGATGTAAAAAACCTAACATCGAGGTGCTTTTCACGTCCTCTATTTAATAATCGACGTGAAAAACCAGTGGCGGAGTGTTAATCACATCGGTTATTAAATAACTGATATGATAAACCATTTCCCAGGTGTTGACGCTCCTTTTTTCATATTTTCCAAAAGAATGGAAAGGGAAATGACTTAGCACAAATTGATTCATCCTTTGAAGAAAATATCAAAAATCGACAAAGGGATGAACAAGGAGAACATTGCCCATAGGTCGCGCAAGTTCCCTCATAGTCATGCAAGTCTACTTGCGCGACCTAAGTGATAACCGCCTGGGGTCTTCTCCTGCCTATAAATAGACCCTGTGGGCCCCCCATTCATGATAAGGAATTTTTCCAGAAACTCAGATTTGAGCTCCTGGCACCCTAGTATCTTCTCAAAGCTTCTGAAACACTTCTAAGGTAATTTCTTACCTTGAACGGAAGATCTAAAGAGGGGTAGGAAGGCCTAAGTGTTGAAACTCATCAACACTTGCACGCCTGAGTGGCCAGCCCTTAATGGAAAAAGCCACACTTGCGCGCCGCCTTACTCCTTCAATAGAACTTGCGCGCCCCTCTTCTAGAAGAACCTCAAGGGGATTCTAAAGGCTTTAATGAAGAGTCACTCAAGTATTACCATGCTGGTTAACCATCGCGCAAGTAACCCATGTGTCGCGTAGGCATACCAGCGCGACCAGGACTTGCGTGCCCACGCAGTATCTGCGTGCCTACCAGGACTTGCGTGCCCCTACCTTTTTGGGTGCCCTTCTTTCCCATTTCACCCCTCTTAAGCCATTCCACCTTTACTATTCAAGATTCAGTCTTCAAGACACTCTTCAAAGCCATTTATCGCATGATTTATTGATTTGACTTCCTTATCTGAAAGTAATCCTGTGGAATATCTCTCAAAACCTAGTGATTTATACATCTTTATGTCACTAAAAAAATTGATATTTCATTCATTAAACATTGTCCTTTAAGATGAGAGAATCTATTAACCTGGGCTTCCTTTTCAAGAGTAAGCCCCAGTCTCAAATCTGGGCCACCTTTTCAGGAGTAATCCCCAGTCTTAATTTCTCTTAACCAGTCCTAAATTAACTTTTGATTTGGGATTCTTTTTCAGGAGTAAATCCCAATCATAAGTCCTCTCCTAATTTGGGCCTCCTTTTAAGAAGTAATCCCCAAGTTAGAGTATTCAAATCCCCATGAAGCACATTGTTGACGCTACTTTTTATTCAAAGAGTCCAAAGGAATGTAAAGGGAAATGACATAGCACAAATTGATCCATCCTTTGAAGAAAATATCAAAAATCGACAAAGGGAAGAACAAGGAGAATATTACCCATAAGTCGCGCAAGTTTCTTCATAGTCGCGCAAGTCCACTTGCGCGACCTAATTGATAACCGCCTGGGGTCTTCTCCTGCCTATAAATAGACCCTATGGGCCCCCCATTCGAGGAGGAATTTTTTCCAAAAACTCAGATTTGAGATCCTGGCGCCCTAGTCTCTTCTCAAAGCTTCCGGAACACTTCTAAGGTAATTTCTTACATAGAATGGAAGATCTAAAGAGGGGGAGGAAGGCCTAAGTGTTGAAACTCATCAACAATTACGCGCCTAGGTCGCCAGAACTTAAGGGAAATGGCCACACTTGCACGATGCCTTACTCCTTCAATAGAACTTGCGCGCCCCTCTGCTGGAATAACCTAAAAAGGATTCTAAAGGCCTTAAAAAAAGGTCGCTCAAGTATTACCCTACTGGTTGAACACCGCACAAGTACTAAACATGTCGTGCATGTGTATACCTGCGCGACCAGGACTTGTGCGCCCACGCAGTAGCTGCGCACCTACCAGTACTTGCGTGCCCCTGCCTTTTTGGATGCCTTTCTTGACCATTTCACCCCTATTAAGCCATTACACATTTCTTATTCAAGATTTAGTCTTCAAGACACTCTTCAAAGCCATTTATGGCATGATTTCTTGATTTGACTTCCTTATCTGAAAGGAATTCTGTGGAATATCTCTCACAACCTAGTGATTTACACATCTTTATGTCACCAAAGATTGAGATTTCATTCATTCAACCTCATCCTTTAAGTTGAGAGAATCCATAACCTGGGTCTCCTTTTCAGGAATAATCCTCATTCATAAGTCCTCTAATTCGGGCATCCTCTTAAGAGTAAGCCCCAGATCCCCTAACCTGGGATTCCTTTTTATGATTAAGCCCCAGTATCATGTTTGGGCATCCTCCTTAGGAGTAAGCCCCAGTCCCAAGTTTGGGAATCCTCCTTAGGAGTAAGCCCCAGTCTCATGTTTGGGCATCCTCTTTAAGAGTAAGCCCGAGTCACAATTCTTAACTTGGGCATCTTCCTTAGGAGTAAGCCCCAATTCTTAAAGTTCCCAAATCTGGGCATCCTCCTTAGGAGTAAGCCCCCGTCCCTTAATTTGGGCATCCTCCTCAGGAGTAAGCCCCAAACCTTAATCCTTGATATGGGACTCCTTTTCAGGAGTAAACCCCAGTCTTAAATTCTCTTAACCAGTCCTAATTTACCTTTGATCGGGGATTCCTTTTCTTGAGTAAAACCCAATCATAAGTCTTCTCCTAATTCAGGCCTCCTTTTATGGAGTAATCTCCAAGTTAGAGTATTCAAAATCTCCATGAAGCACGTATACCTTTATGGACCCTGTTCCTGGATTTCTTCCCTAAAGTAAATCCTAACCTTCATTTATCTGGGCAGTCATACATACATAAGTCCCATATCATTTCTTATGATTGCATCTTTCATGTCTCAATTGTCTAATTTTTACCAATACCTCTTGTTTCTCACACCGAGCATGACTCACGTGATCTTAGAGGGTAAAAGTAATTATGACATCCTTCTTTGAGCTATCAATCATAAACATCATACTCCCTTACTCAAACTACGTGGGTTCTGATTCCTTTTCTAAAACAAAGGATACGTAGGTAGCCTGTCTATGGGTTCGATCCCAACTCTAAAATAATCCATTTCCTTCTAAATGATCATAAACTTCAAGTTCCCCACTGAGTGGATTTAAAACCAGAATGGTCATCATAATGACCAAGAGACTTCTATATAAATGTGTCGAAGGGTACCATTGACCAAGAATCTCTAATAAATACAGATGATTCTCTATCGATGAAGAACCTCGAATACATATAAAAGATTCTCTAAATTTCCTACATATTTGATCATTGATTGTCAGATCTAAAGGAAAGCTAATTTTATACTTGGTAATGTAATAAGGATTCATGAACATAACTTAAATCTATAAAGAGAGTCCCGGAGTAGACAATAATTCCCCTCAAAAAGGTGTGATGAGTCCGACCTCCCATCCTCTCGACTAATGAAAATTCCTAAGCCTCATCAGTCCACAAACTAATGAGAACCTACCTTTGGAAAGTATGTCTGAATGGATGTGGAATCATTATATGTTTCCGGTTCTACGAACAAACCCGTTAGAAACTGATCAGAACATTTGAACCTCCCATCAAGGCGGTCATCCCCGGATTCTGAGGGAAACCAAAAATGGTGAACCCGACATGAATCCTTAACCAAGTAAAAATGATGTTTTACCTATTTGTTAGGCCCTTATTTAAAACTCAATGAGAGGGCCAACAAAAACAATCATTGACATATGTGCTCATCCAAAAGATGTAGTAGCTGAATTTGTCTTGATTACGTATATTATATCAAACAGGCACTCTTTTCCCATGATCTTCTGCATTTATAGAATGGCTGCTCGCAAGTTCACACATGTGAATAATGCTGCTGAAAATGCCACTGCTGCTACTCCTGCTGGATCGTCGTCCGCTCTTAGGACGATATAACCTACTCAGTGTCTTCAACGCTGGGTATCAAATTCACTGGTTAAGGACTACCGTCAACACGGTACCATCCCAACTCTGGAGGCTTCCCGACAATCCCTCCATGTAAACAAATCACATCAGTCATCCGGACAATGACGACCGGTGATCAAGAAGCAGGCGGTGCTGACTATCGTCTCCAACTGTTTTGGGTCGTTATCCCCGGAACGCAATCACCATTCGCTCCCTTATTCTAGGGAGGTGAATGATCAGGTCGCTCAGGACGTTAATTCAAATATACAGGAGTAATTCCTGAGGTATCCCACCAACAATCACCGCCAGACTCATGTGGCAGTGCGCCCTCAACATGATGAGGGTACCGACTCCAGGAGTTCGGCTCAGGTTCCTCGAACCTGAGCAAGCAAGACGAACCACCAGAGGCAGAATCCGGTCAACAGTGAGCAGGTTCTAATCTCTGCCATCTCCAGAGAATTTCACCAACCTAAATTGGTGGCAAGAAATGAGCAGGCACATACACCTGCCCGTTTTAAACCCGCTGTCCAGCAGACTCGTCTGGCAGCTTCGCGCCAATCCCACCTGGAAATTCTAGCGGAGTACTATAGGCAGGAACATACATCTGTTTATACATCATCATCTAGTCAGCAGGCTCGTCTGACTACATATGATAGATCTCCTCAACCACGTTTGGCGAAGTGAAATCAGCAGGCACATACACCTGCTGGTATTAATCAAGCCTACCAACAGTCTCGCTTGGTAGCATTCAGAGAAGTTGGTCGGAAAGCCCCGACAACAAATAGGAGGCAGACTCAACTCTCTTCCCCCACACTTGAGTACTGTCAGGATTCACTGACAGGAAAAGGAGGACAAGAGCAGGCACATACACCTGCTCCAAGCCTGGAATGGCCGTATATTCCCGTTCCGGCAGCTAAAGTCACCAAGCATATTCTATCAATGGTGAAAGAGCAGAAGCAAATCCCTGCACATATTCTGGATTCCAGCCAGGATATTGTAACAACTTCAGCGGCATCTCAGGGAAAACACATAAATCTATCCCCACAAGTGGAGTGATACATCAACAATTCACTCCAGAACAGACACACACATATGTTCCAGTCCAAGAGGGTTACGGGGCATACTCTCCCATATCATACGGACGACCAAGTCAGGTACATACACCAGATTTAAGAGGAGATCGTCAGCCTAACCTGGCCATATTTCCTGATCAGGCACATACACCTGCTCAGAGCATCCACTTTCGTCAACAAGTGGTTTCCAAGGTGAGTAAGAAGGCGTCTAAGAAAAATACCCGCCCATTACAGTTATGAGATCAAGAGCCAATCAGTAAAAAGGCCTTGATTGATGCTGGAGTTCTTGAATCTCTCAGACAATTATCTGTTGGAATTCAAGATTCTACTCCCTCAGTTCCCAATAGTAGGAACAATAATTCCGAAGGTCTTTAACAGACACTTCCTCATGAAGGCTTGCTTCATGACAATTCGGTCGATCTCTAAGTTTCATCTTCAGATGACTGCCACAGGAACCCTCTATGTGGTCAGAAGACCAAGGAGAAAGAGATCTCATCTTTTGTTTTAACCCATTATGGTGGTCCTCCCCATGATGATGAATTACGCTGAGAAAGGCCTCTCCGCAGTAGTGATGCACATTGCCTGGAAAATGCTCCAGTGGACAATGTAGTGCTGAGAAAGCCCTCTTTTCTTGAGGAACTTGAAAATGTGAAACCAGTCATGTCTGAAGCTTCATCGCTAGCAGGTGAAATACTTTCTCAATCAGAAGATAGCCCAGGGTGTAGGTCAATCTCCGAACCACCCCTAAGTCATGCATCTTCTAGTTTGATCAGTAATTTCTCAACCAATCATGTTTAATCCAATGAAGCAACAAGGAAACGCCAACTCTGGTCAAATCAGGTAGAAGAATCATCATCAAATGATAAAGAGGAAATGCTGAATATGAGAAAACAACTGGAAAATGGTGAAGTGCCAGTCATGTTTTGGCCTCTGGCTGACTCTCAGTATAATATTCCAGAAATGTTGACGGAAGATGAAATTCCTGATATTCGTCTCAACATATGGAAAACTCTTTATCAGTTGAAAAAGAAAGTATTATCTTATGATGAATATGAAAATCATATTAAGATAATAGAAGGGTTACAACGTCAGATTGATTTGGCATCTCTATCAATATCTCGATATCCGAAGGCTGAAAAGCAGCAGAGATCCCTTCAACGTTCATGCTTTGGCGCACTAAGAAGATTTTGTCAGTTAATTGCCAATGCCCCATTTGGTATTCGTGTTAGAGGATGGGGTGTTCATGGAGTACTGCATTTCACGGTGCTCTCCAGTCAGCAAAGCCCGCGGAAAATGGTCTCATGCAATGTTATTGCCCATGGTCGGCCACAGTCAATGGGATTTGTTTGTAATCAAAATCTTGCCCAAGAATAGGCTTCAACTAGTTCCTCTCAGAATCAAGAATACAGAGAACAAGTTGTCGAATTACTCTTGCATCAAGCAAACGAGAATATTGAACAGGCCTCTCGTTTGGAGCAAGCATGTCACCAAGTGACCGACATTTCGGAAATCATCCAACAGTCTTTTGAACCAGGTGATAAAAGCGGATACATGTTAATGCATCCATCTATTTTCTGAACTAAGGTTCGCAAGATCAAGAGATATTTTAAGAAAGTCTCAGACATAGCATGTCAAGAGCCACCCCAGCTCACCAGACTGGGGACTCTTTTAAACCAACCCTCGAAATCAAGAAAAAGGATTCAGGGAGTTGAGCGAGAACAGAAGGAACATCCCCAGTCCACCGGACTTGGGACTTTTTCAAATCATCAATCCCCTCCTCAGAGAAAGTTGGTCTTTTCTCGATTAGGGAAGAAACCTCAAGAGGAACGACGAGCCAAATTATCAGGAGATTCCCTCCAAACTACGGTTCATCAAGAAGTTCCTGAGGGATCGAATCAACAAAAGGCAATGTCTTTTCAAATATATGGAAGAAGAAAATATCACATAAATGCTGATAGAATGGATGCGATGAATTATGCATCGATTAATGCCATCAATGTCATTGTTGCTGATCCACCAAATGAGGCTCACTCAGGGGACACAGATGAAGAGGTTCCTGCTCAAGAAGATGTACGCACCGACACAAATGAAGAATGTGTGCGTACATGAAGTCAAAGGATTACTCAGAACTTAAGTAATCCTTAGAGTAACCCACTTCCCCCTCTCCTAAAAGGATCCAACGAAGGGAAGGGAAAGAACCAGGTTACATATCCTTCCTTTGGAGAAGGTCAATCGCTTTCACTAGAGCAGAGGTTTGCACAACAGGAGGAAGAAATGAAGGAATTAAGAATGTTGAATGCAGAACTACTTCAGAATAGTCTTCTTCATAACCATGCTTGAGTCATTCAGCCAAAGAAATTTGTTCCAGCTACTTAGATGGATCAAGAATATCCTCCTCTATCAGTACACCCTCACAGGTCTAATCCTATGGGTCAAGTGCAACAACGATTGGCAGTTCTACCATTAGTTGCAGCACCAATCGCCACATCTATCCAAGCTCCAGTCATTGCACCTACTCAAGTCTAAGTTCAACTAGATGTTTCTCAAAAGTTAATAACTACTATTGATTCGTTAACAGCACAGTTAGAAACTACGGAAGGGAAGCGTGCGCAAGTTCAACCAGAAAAGAAACTTTTCCCTGAATGGGTAGATTCAATTTCTCCTCCATCCAGTTTTGGGAACCCTTTATTCCCTATTTTCAATGGATCATGCGATCCTGAACAACATTTGATGCATTACGTGTCTTGTTGCGATCCTATGATGGGAACTCCGGAGAAGCAAGAAGCCGTGAAACTCAGATGCTTCGTGCGAACCTTGCAAGGACCATCTTTTGTTTGTATACAAGCTTGCAATCCCAGTCAATTATAGGATGGGAGGATCTTCGCCAAAAATTTCTCCTTCAGTTCAGCTCAACATTACCAAAGAAAACAGTCTTCGATCTTACAAATTGTAAGCAAAGGGAGAAGGAAAGAGTCTCTGGTTTCATTTCTCACTGGAAGGGATTAACATATTCCTTTAGTTTAGCACTCCCTCAAGAATAATTGTTGCCAATATGTGTGGAAAATCTATGTGATGAATTACGCACGCCATTAATCCCTATGAATTACACAGGAGGGTTTCGAGACCTTACTTCAATCGCTCAGCAGATTGATGATTCCCTTATATAGGCTAAGGCTAAATCTCGTGTAATTCCATTAGCTCCAGGAAGGAGAATGGGTAAAGTAGAAACTGATACAGTTATGCACAAACAAGCACCTGTACCTATTTCTACCTCAAAACCGTCATCTTCTCGAAGGGCTTCACCTTCTGAGCGTCAACAACAAATGCCTTTTCGTCCAGATGATCAAAAAGATCAAAGACGAAAATAGTTTGAGGATCTAAAGAGAAAAACATACTCTTTCCGAAATGAACAAGTTTCTGGTTATTTCATTTCAGCTCTAGAAAACAATTTGGTTGAATTGCCAATACCAAAGAGGCCAAACAAGAAAGGAGATGAAGACCATCCTAATTATTTCCCTTTTCATCAAATGTTGGGGCATCCCATCCAGGAGTGTTTTGTCTTCAAATACCTCCTGCAAAAGATGTTCGACTCGGGACATGTCACATTGAAAGGCTCCTCAGCCTAGGTAGCATGTGTCACTACTACAGTTCCAGAGGAGGAAAGTGAATGGCAAGAAGTAAAAAGAAAAAATGCAAAAAAGTATGATGATTGGATGGCTAGAAAGACAATCAGCCGAACTCATGCTATTTGGCGAACACAATTAAGGAAACCAATTGTGTCTTCTACAATGAATGTTGCGGAAAAACCCTCTTCATCAGAGGTAAAGTCCTCAAAGAAACGGCATGATTCAATGAAAGAAAAAGAATCAGAAGAGTATGAGTATGTGTCAAAGCCTAAGTCATCTTTGACTTTGGCGAACTTCATTCCATCTACTTCAAATCCACGGGCACCGCCCCACCATACGGCACAGCCTGAACATGCTAATCAGGCAGAGTCTTCATGAGATGAAGAGTTAATCTTTGGTTCTGTTAATATGATTCAATTAATAGATCCATATGCCAGTCGCAGTTTCGATTTCAATGAGCCTGAATTCCCTGTATCAAACAGTGGAATCAGAGGAAGTTCCAGGGGATCAGGATACAGGGGAAGACGTGGATCTTTCAGAAGCCACTATTCCAATTCTACCCCTTCTAGAACTGTGTACGCTGTAGAAACTCATGGTAGAGCCCTTCAGCGAGCTCACAAAGAACAAGCAAGTTCTTCTACTAATAGCAAATTCAGTCCTGGCACAGTTATTTTGGAAGACCGGTTGAAGGTTTCATCTTCTTCCTCTCAGCAAGTAAATGGATCTAATCGGTCTAGTCTTCCAAAACCAGGAATATTGCCAACTCCTATCATAATACAAGTGCATCAACTTCCAAAGCATCTGCTTCCAAAGAACCTGCTAAACCACATATTCCTGTTGGGAAACACAGACCTTTGGATCAAAAGTATGATATATTGAAACACTTGGCCCAAGTACCAACCAAGTTATCAATTCTGGATGCTCTGAATCTGTCAAAAGATCTTTGGGAAGCACTCATCAAGGCTTTGTCAAGTCCTCAGGAGTTTGAAACTGAAATTGCTTCAGCTGAAGTCTATCACATAGAGAATAATCCTGCAGAATGCCATGCAATAATATCTTTTACTGATGAAGATGATGTTGTGCATGGACATATTAGACCATTGTACTTATCTGGAAAGGTCAATAGCATGGATGTTCGAAGTGATTTCATTGAAAATGGTTCAGGAGTCAACCTCATGGCAATTCGTACACTTCATCGATTGGGCCTCACGGAATCTGATTTATGTCCTTCTATCATGATGTTACAAGGATATGATAAAAATGAACAAGAACCACTGGGAAAAGTTACACTCAGAACTCAGTTTGGAGATCTTGTATCCAATTCATATTTCATGATTGTTGATCAAGACTCGTCTTTCAACGTCTTGGTTGGAAGACCCTGGCTACATCAGCATGCGGCTATCCCTTCATCATACCATCAATGTCTCAAATATTGTTTCGATGATCAAGTTGGGACATTGTGTGGTGATAAGGCCTCGTTCAAGACATGTGAGTCTCAATACATTGAGGTGGAATTCTATCACATGAAGCAAAGGGAGAAATCCATAACAAAGGAGATTACAAAAGTTAATGCTCCATATGGTTTGGAAAAAAATACATTAAATCCATTTACACATGTGAGTTCAGATTATGTGTTGCCTATCAGTCAAATTGACAAGGTATACTCAAATCAAAATACTCTTATGGAAAGACCCATAATGTCAATTATGACAATCGAGCCAGACAACATGGGAGAAATTGGTAATCTACCAAGCAGCGATGAAATCACAAATGGGGACGTTTTCATTTCATCTACTGAAATCCAACAAGTCTATACTTTGCCAATTAGTCCAAAAGAAGTTATAGAAACATCAGAGGTGAACAATGATGTCGATTATCAATCCATAATCTTCTCTTTATTACCTAAAGAAGACCCTTCATCATCAATCAGGTTGGAAATGGAAGCTTCTTCTTCAAGATATGCAAATTTTGACATCTCTTTTGATCATGAAAATTCTGCTATTTCATATACTATGCAAGTAGACACGGAAGAAATAACACATGATGAAGAAGAAGAGGAAGATCTCAAAGATTCTCCTCCAGCATTTGAAGAGGGTATCTCTACCACTGTGGATGAACTCAGAGAAATAAATCTAGGTACAAAGGAAGATCCACGCCCCACTTTAATCAGTGCGACCATGACCCTTGAAGAGCAAGAGATGTATATTTCTTTTCTAAAGCAAAATAGAGATATTTTTTCTTGGAACTATACAGAAATTCTAGGGCTTGATCTTGATGTTGCTACTCATCATTTGGGTTTACCAGAAGAACATCGAGGAATTAAGCAAGCCGCAAGAAGAACACACCCAACTTATGATTCCAAAATTGAAGCTGAAGTGGATAAGATTATCAAATCTAACTTCATCATAGACGTTCAATATCCCAAATGGTTGGTTAATATTTTCCCTGTAAAAAAAAGAACGGACAAATTAGAGTTTGCATTGATTTCAGAGATCTTAATCGGCATTGTCCTAAGGATGATTTCCCAGTTCTGATTAAAAAACTTCAAATTGATGCAACAACTAGCTATGAAGCACTTTCCTTCATGGATGGATATTCAGGATACAATCATATCTGAATGGAACTAGAAGATGAGGAATCAACAGCCTTCAGAGCCCCTCAGGGTGTGTTTTGTTACCGGGTAATGCCCTTTGGCTTAAAGAATGCAGGTGCAACTTATCAGCATGCCATGCATCAGATCTTCAAACCCTTCTTAGGGACGTTTGTTGAATTCTATGTAGACGATTTGGTAGTTAAATCCAAACAACATTCTAATCAATTGGCTGATTTGGAAGTCATATTCTGCAAGCTTCGACAACATAATTTGAAGATGAACCCCTTAAAATGTGCTTTTGGGGTAACCTCAGGAAAATTTCTCAGCTTTGTTGTACACCATCGTGGTATTGAAGTCGATCCGGAGAAGACCAAGTCAATCCTTGGTATGTCACCTCCTCAAAATTTGAAAGAATTAAGAGGACTTCAAGGACACTTAGCCTATATTTGGAGTTTCATCGCCAATTTGGCTGGAAAAAGTTTACCCTTTACCAAATTGATGAAGAAGGGAGTCACTTACCAGTGGACTGAAGAATGTCAAGAAGCATTCGATATTCTCAAGAAATACCTCTCGAGTCCACCGGTACTCATGCCACCTGTTGAAGGAAGACCACTTATCCTCTATGTGACAGCTCTAGAGCGATCATTGGGTGCCTTTCTTGCTCAAAAGAATGATGCTGGGAATGGAAATAGTCTCTACTATCTCAGTCGAACCATTCTTGAAGCAGAAACCCGGTATTCAAGTATTGAGAAGTGCTGCCTGGCATTAATCTTTGCAGTTCGGAAGTTGAGACACTACCTGCAACATCACGTGGTCCAATTGGTATCTCGCAATAACCCGCTCAAATTCATCCTTAGTCATCCAATGCTTACAGGACGTCTAGCAAGATGGGAAGTTATTTTGCAGCAATTTGACATTCAGTATGTGTCTCAAAAGGCGATAAAGGGACAAGCTCTGGCTGATTTCCAAGATGAGCACCCTTCATTGGAAGACACGTCTTTAGATATTGAACTCCCTGATGAGGAAGTCTTCTCTATTCCATAATGTCCACAGGCATGGGAAATGTATTTTGATGGTGCTTCCAGAAGTCCAACAGGGAGGAAAATGGAAAATGCTAAATTCAACAATGTTGGCTTAGGAATTGTGCTCATTTCTCTAGAAAAGGCAGTGTTACCTTATTCCTTCTTATTGTGAGAAGTTGTTACCAATAATGAATCCGAATACCAAGATCTTATCGCAGTCTTGGAATTAGCGCTTCAAGCACAAGTAAATCACTTAAAGGTGAAGGGTGATTCAGACCTGGTAATCAAACAAGTAAATAGGGATTATGCTATCAGAAAATAAGAAATAACCCCTTTGTATGATTATGTCAGAGTGTTAATGGCGGAATTCCCTTTGGAACCGACATTTTCTTATGTCCCAAGGTCAAAAAATGCTCAAGTTGATGCGCTGGCTAAAATAGCCACAGCTCTGGCAGATCCCAATCGGGACAAGACAGCCGTCAGTATTGCCCACCATCATGCAATTTCACCTTATGTTCGAATCAGAACAGAGGAAATTAATGAAATTTGTCCCATTCCTGAACCATATGGTCATACTACATGATGGATGTCACCTATCAGGAAATACCTTCAAAATGGAACACTTCCACCTGATAGAGATGAGAAAGAACAAATCCGGAGACGTGTGGTTAATTTTACTATTTATGATAGCCAAGATCACCTAGAGAAAAATCTCTACAAACATGGTTTTGATGGAGTTATCTTCAGATACGTTGATGGTGAAGAGACAATGGCTGTCATAAAAGAAGTGCATGCAGGAGTCTGTGGTGCCCACCAGTCTGAACATAGACTGTCTGATCAAATTTGAAGGCTTGGATACTTTTGGCCTTCAATGATACAAGATTCTGTTGGTTTCACAAAGAAGTGTCATTCGTGCCAAGTACATGCCAACTTCATTCATCAACCTCCAGAGTTTCTTCATACAACTAAATACTCATGGCCATTTGCCACATGGGTGATGGATGTGGTGGGGCCTTACCCTTCAGCTACGGCCAAGAAGTTTAAGTATATTCTTACTGCTACTGACTTCTTTTCCAAATGGGAAGAGGCAATACCTCTCAAGGAAGTCAGTTCTAAATGCATTGTTGGCTTCATCAAGTCTAACATCATTACCATATTTGGTGTCCCTCATACCATATTGACGGACAATGGCACCAATTTCTGTTCATCCGAGATGAAGAAGTTGTATCAAGAATACAACATCAAATCCAACCATTCATCTCGGTATCATGCAGTGACTAATGGACAGATAGAAGCCTTTAACAAGACTCTTTCAAATATACTGCAAAAGATGGTGGATAAAGATAAGAGATCATGGCCTGATAAACTCTTTCATACTTTATGGGCTTATCGGACTACCATCCGCACTGCAACTCGATCAACTCCATATTCATTGGTATATGGAACAGAAGTTGTCTTCCCCATTGAAGTTCAACTACCCTCGCTCAGAGTAGCCATTTGCGATCAATCATCTACAGATGAGCAATTTGAAAAGCGATTGAATGAATTGGAACGGTTAGATGAGAAAATATTGTGCACTTTTCACCACTTGGAAGTCTATCAGAATCGAATAGCATGAGCTTTTAACAAAAAAGTGTGTCTCCGTTCAGTCACTCAGGGAGAATTGGTATTAGTTCTCAGAACTCCAATGATACCAGGAAAGAAACCTCCCAAGCATGAGCCAAAATGGGATGGAACTTATTCAATACATAGGGTCTACTCCAATGGAGCTTATTCATTAATCTCGATGGATGGAGAACTCATCACTACTCTAACCAATGCCAGATTTTTGAAGAAGTATTCTGTATAAATTGCAAAGTAATGTACTTTTTTCCCTACAACATGACACTAAACTGTGCAGCACCACTTCGTCCTTGCTATATGACGTTAAACTATACAAAAGTCCTTTAATACATCCTACTTGACATTAAATTGTACTTCGTCCTTGCTATATGACGTTAAACTATACAGCAACGGTCCATACATATGACCTTAAACTATTTGTACTTTCTTCTCACATGATGCTAAACTGTGAAAAAGTTCCCTAAATTGTCATGTATGACCTTAAACTGACACTAGGTCCTGTATGGACTTAAACTGCATCATCAATGGTCCATGCATATGACCCTAAACTATTTGAAAGTCCCATACATTCAGCAGGACGTTAAACTATGATGTCCTAACTACATGACGCTAAACTGTATAAAAGTCCCTTACGTCCGGAAAGACGTTAAACTACATAATAATCAAAGGTCCTGTATGACATTAAACTACACCACTGTCCAGCATGACATTAAACTACATCATCCATAGTCTATGCATATGACCTTAAACTATTCGCACTTTCGTCCAACATGACACTAAACTATATCGTCCCTTTTTCATCCAAGATGACGTTAAACTATGAAAAAAAATCCCCAATGCGTCCAACATGATGTTAAATGGTGTACTCTTTTTTCCTCACTGCATGACATTAAACTGCACATTCCCCCTTTCGTCCAACATGATGTTAAACTCTATTGTTCCCATCATCCTATCTACATGACGCTAAACTGTACAGAAAGTCTATGATACGTCCTACATGACATTAAACTATACTTTTGTCCCTGCTACATGACACTAAACTGTGCAACACCAATAGTTATAACTGCAAGACTTTAAACTGCATAGTCCCTTCATACGTCCTACATGACGTTAAACTATGTATTGTTAAGGTTGTTGCTACCTCTTGTTTCTCACACCGAGTATGACTTACGTGAGCTTAGAGAAAACCTCAACCATAACACTCTCTCTGGGCTACTAACCATGTGTAAGTCCCGACATCATTTTTTTGGTCGTTGTCCCCAAGAACAACTTGATCATTAATTCATTATTTAATTGAACTACACGGACTTTGATCCTTTCCTTCTATGCTGGGTATGTAGGAAACCTCCCATAGTTCAAGCCCAAAACCAATCTCTTCACATCAGTTCACCTCCATATCATATGATGTTGATTCGTGAAACCACCCCTAGAATCAATATATTTACATTGGTTCACATTCGTCCTTGTTATACAATGTTAAACTATACAAAACTTTTTTCCAGTATGACAATAAACTATAAATTTCTTTGATATCCTCACCTAATAGGGAACCATTATTTTCATTGATTTTTCAATCATGTTTCATTTCAAATACTACGTGCATACATGGCAATGCCTGAACCTTTTATCTTGGGTTAAACCATCATTGCACTAAATTCCCCTTTTACCCTTCACATCTACGAACCAAATTTGTACAGAGGGTATTTCTAGAACTACGTGGGCTTGATTCCCATCCTTAAGGGATACGTAGGAACGTTCGAGTGTCCCTCAAATCCAGCCCCAAGTCTTTGGGCCTAACCCCTAATTCCATTTTTAGTCCCTTGGCTGAAAAGTCCCCATGAAAACACACACTGTGTATTTATTACAATGGTCCAAGATTTATGGCCCAAAACTAAGATATCTAATCCTTTTGTCCCACACGACGTTAAACTGTAGTTTTAGAACTACGTATGGCTTGATTCTCATCCTTATGGGATACATAGTGAAGTCCAACATTTCAATTCAGGACCCAGCCACAACATGATTATGGTTATCATTGATCTATGTATCTCTGTATACATTGAACAATACCCATATTTATGTGTCATAATCCTAACCTTAAATATTTTCAGATCCTCATAACCCTTTTTCATGACTTCTACTCACAAAAATTTTAAACTTCTGAGAGTTCTTTTTCCTGACTATGCAGTGCGTGCCCATAGGCGGCCTTGCGTAAACAGTCTACATAACAAACTTGTTAGCTAAAAGATACTATTATTTGACTACGTAGTCAATGCCCATAGGTGGCCCTGCATAATTCAACCCCCTAACGGGTTTGTCGGATAGTGGTAACTTCATTATTTGGAAGAATTCCTCTTTTGTCCTTATTTGTCTTAAATGAAAGTATGTAGGGATCCGCAAAAAAAATAGCCATCCTTAAGACATTTGTCCCATATCCTTTTTCATGATATGAAAGTGTTCAAGTCTATGGCTTATATTCTCCTTCCCTACATTTGGGTCAGACCTTTGTAGGAGTGATATTCATCCAGTTCTTCAATAATCTTGTTTGTAAATATCTTCTCCATATTCAAGTACCTCTTTCCATATAGCAAACTCTATACTTTTGAAGATTGTAATATCCATAAACTTTCACAGGATTTTCGCACTAGGAAAGTAAATTTCTGAGAGTTCTTTTTCCTAACTATGCAGCACGTGCCCATAGGTGGCCTTGCATAAACAGTCTACATAACAGACTTGTTAGCCAAAAGATACTATTTTATTTGACTATGCAGCCAATGCCCTTAGGTGGCCCTGCATAATTCAACCCTTTAACGGGTTTGTTAAATAATAGTAACTTCATTCTTGGAAACTACTTCTTCTAATGCCTTTTAGCTCTTTTTTCATACCATTCCCCAAATTCAAATATTCTTAGCCATAGTTTACATATTTTCCCTCATACTTGAGTATGTTAATATGTTTTCAGATGAATTTTCAAGGAATTAAGTCAATTCTAATCCATTTCGGTCAAAGCTATTTCGACATTAAACATTACCCTTTTTATGTCCAACGTGCATGAATTTAAACTGCCCACAAAAGACAAAGGAACTCTGAATAAGAGTCAAGTTCTAGCTCACTAAACATACATTTAGTATAATTTAGGTAACATTGAGCAATTAAAAGGTTTTAAGTTTGTATGGTTATTTACATTAATCCCAGTAAAAATCAAACTATGCTTACTAGGCCCATTGTCTTATGTAAAATCTAAAGCATGTAGCAAAAGAGAATGCAAGTACAAATGATTGAAGATGAAAGTGTTTTTCATTGATGCACAAGAGTTAGAAGGGAATCCACAGACTCGAGTCTCTTCTCTTTTTTAAGAATTACAAGAGGCTTTCAACATGACTCTTCATTTGATTTACGGCATCCCGGGCTTCATCAGCAACCACCAAGAATTCATTCATTCAATTGGATACAATAAGAGATGCAGTGATACCAGCTCTTCTTGGAACAATTGTAAAAGGATGTTCTTGAGTGCGTTTTGAGAAAATTTTCTACTGATCAAACAGTGAATCTGTTTCTGTCCAAGAGACTTGGAAGATGGATACATGGATTTGAGAATGGAGCATTGGATTTAAAGAGCCATTTGGAGAGTGTACTCTTTTCAGATATTGCTCTAATGCAATGTTTGTCTTTTCTCCACCATCCGGCAGTGGAAAACATTTCAGCCCATGGGTTTTCCATTTTTATATCTGTAAGGAAATGACATGGAGGAATTTGAATGTTCAGACCATTGTTGTTTCTCAAAATGCACAGCATAACCGAAATGGAGGAGTGGCAGTGCAGCTGCATTTCAGGCATATAGTTCTTTGTATCTAGAACATTGATTCCTTGTAGATGACAATGACCACACAGATGAAGACAGATGATCTGTGGGAAATTAAGATGATATTTCTTCAAGTACTTATCAAAATCTGGGAGAGTGTTGTCACAGATATCATAGTAATCATAGCCAATAATGTTCATCATATCATCAATCTGCTTGCTATCCAGTTCATCAGCCATTCTAATTCCCTTAGGAACCATTGAATCTGCACAATGGATGAATAATTAACTCTTAAGTAAGTTGATTTTTCATAAAATTTGTGAAAGAATTCGAAAAATTGGCAAAGTCATTAAGGCGTGCAAGTCTAAAACTTGGCGCGCAAGTATAGATGTGACACGCAAGTATTTGACGCACATGTATCACCGCGCATGTCAAGACACCTTGACAGCAGCGCGCCATCAATGAAACACTGAAACAACAGAGCAACCTGCGCGGTTAAGGTGACCTACGCGGCGAGAGCTCAAAGGTTACAAGTCCGGAAATCCGGATGCTTTGTACGGAAGTGAGACCCTCTATTTATAGACGCGGCCAGAACCCTGCGCGGCTCCATCCCGGGCGCCCAGGCCCTCTGCGGTGCGCACTTGCGCACCTTCCTCTGCACCATCAAGACTTGCGCGCCACCTTTCCTTTGGATGTCTTCAATTTTCCTCAGAGTCAAATCCTCATTTCTTTCCGATCCAACTCTGAGGGGGGACTTTTTTTTATTCTCCTTTTTTGTCACAGAGTCCAAAGGAATGTAAAGGGAAATGACATAGCACAAATTGATCCATCCTTTGAAGAAAATATAAAAAATCGACAAAGGGATGAACAATGAGTAGATTGCCCATAAGTCACACAAGTTTCCTCATAGTCGTGCAAGTCCACTTGCGCGACGCATTATGGTCGCACAAGTGACTTGTGCGACCTAATTGATAACCGCCCGGGGTCTTCTCCTATCTATAAATAGACTTTGTGGGCCCCCCATTCGAGGAGGAATTTTTCCAGAAACTCAGATTGGCGCTCCCGGTGCCCTAGTCTCTTCTCAAAGCTTCCGAAACACTTCTAAGGTAATTTCTTACCTAGAATGGAAGATCTAAAGAGGGGGAGGAAGGCCTAAGTGTTGAAACTCATCAACACTTGCGCGCCTAGATGGCCATCCCTTAAGGGAAATGGCCACACTTGTGTGCCGCCTTACTCCATCAATTGAACATGCACGCCCCTCTGCTGGAATAACCTCAAAAGGATTCTAAAGGCCTTAAACAAAGGTCGCTCAAGTATTACCATGCTGGTTGAACACCGCGCAAGTACCAAACATGTCGCGTAGGTGTATACCTACGCGACCAGGACTTGCGCGCCCACGCAGTACCTGCGCGCCTACCAGGACTTGCGCGCCGCCTTACTCCATCAATATAACTTGCGCGCTCCTCTGCTGGAATAACCTCAAAAGGATTCTAAAGGCCTTAAACAAAGGTCACTCAATTATTACCCTGTTGGTTGAACACCGCGCAAGTACCAAACATGTCACGTAGGTGTATACCTACGCGACCAGGACTTGCACGCCCACGCAGTACCTGCGCACCTACCAGGACTTGCGCGCCCCTTCCTTTTAGATGCCTTTCTTTCCCATTTCACCCCTCTTAAGCCATTACACATTTTCTATTCAAGATTTAATCTTAAAGGCACTCTTCAAAGCCATTTACGACATGATTTCTTGATTTGACTTCCTTATCTTAAAGGAATTCTGTGTAATATCTCTCAAAACCTAGTGATTTACACATCTTTATGTCACTAAAGATTGCGATTTCATTCATTCAACCTCATCCTTTAATATGAGAGAATCCTTAACATGGGTCTCCTTTTCAGGAATAATCCCCAGTCATAAGTCCTCTAATTTGGGCATCCTCTTAAGATTAATCCCCATATCCCCTAACCTAGGCTTCCTTTTTAAGAGTAAGCTCCAGTCTCAAGTTTGGGCATCCTTCTTAGGAGTAATCCCCAGTCTCATGTTTGGGCATCCCCCTTAGAAGTAATCCCCAATCTTAATTTTGGGCGTCCTCCATAGGAGTAATCCCCAGTCATAATTCATAACTTGGGCATCTTCCTTAGGAGTAAGCCCCAATTCTTAAAGTTCCCAAATCTTGGCATCCTCTATAGGAGTAAGCCCCAGTCCCCTAATTTGGGCATCCTCCCCAGGAGTAATGCCCAAACCTTAATCCTTGATCTGGGCCTCCTTTTCAGGAGTAAGCCCCAGTCTTAAATTCTCTTAACCAGACCCAATTTACCTTTGATCTGGGATTCCTTTTTAGGAGTAAAACACAATCATAAGTCTTCTCCTAATTCGGGCCTCCTTTTCAGGAGTAAGCCCCAAGTTAGAGTATTCAAAATCTCTATGAAGCACATATACCTTTATGGACCCTGTTCCTGGATTTCTTCCCTAAAGTAAATCCTAACATTCATTTATCTAGGCAGTCATACAACCATTAGTCCTACATCATTTCTTATGATTGCATCTTTCATGGCTCAATTGTCTAATTTTTACCAATACCTCTTCTTTCTCACACCGAGCATGACTCACGTGATCTTTGAGGGTAAAAGTAATTATGAAATCCTTCTTTGAGATATCAATCATAAACATCATACTCCTTTACTTGAACTACATGGGTTCTGATTCCTTTTCTAAAACAAAGGATACATAGGTCGCCCGTCTACGGGTTCGATCCCAACTCTAAAATAATCCATATCCTTCTGAATGACAATAAACTTCAAGTTCCCCACTGAGTGGATTTAAAACCAGTATGGTCATCATAATGACCAAGAGACTACTATATAAATGTGTCGAAGGGTACCATTGACCAAGAATCTCTAATAAATACAGATGATTCTCTATCGATGAAGAACCTCGAATACATATAAAATAATCTCTAAATTTCCTACATATTTGATCATTGGTTGTCAGATCTAAAGGAAAGCTCATTTTATACTTGCTAATGTAATAAGGATTCACGAGCATAACTTAAATCTATAAAGAGAGTCCCAGAGTAGACAATAATTCCCCTCAAAAAGGTGTGATGAGTCCGACCTCCCATCCTCTCGACCAATGAAAATTCCTAAGCCTCATCAGTCCACAAACTAATGAACACCTACCTTTGGAAAGTAGGTCTGAATGGATGTGGAATCATTGGATGTTTCTGGTTCTACAAAAAAACCCGTTAGAAACGGATCGGAACGTTTGGACCTCCCATCAAGGCGGTCATCCCCGGATTCTGAGGGAAACACACATATACCTTTATGGACCCCGATCCTAGATTTCTTCCCTAAAGTAAATACAAATCTTTATTTATCTGGGCAGTCATACATACATAAGCCCCACATTATTTCTTATGATTGCATCTTTCATGGCACAATTGCCTGATTTTTACCAATACCTCTTGTTTCTCACACCGAGCATGACTCATGTGAGCTTAGAGTGTAACAGTAATTATGACATCCTTCTTTGAGCCATCAATCATAAACATCATACTCCCTTACTCGAACTATGTGGGTTCTGATTCCTTTTCTAAACAATGGATACGTAGGTAGCTCGTTTGTGGGTTCGATCCCAACTCTAAAATAATCCATGTCCTTCTGAATGACAATAAACTTCAAGTGCCCCACTGAGTGGCCTTAAAACCAGCATGGTCATCATAATGACCAAGATAATTCTATATAAATGTGTCGAAGGGTACCATTGGCCAAGAATATCTAATAAATACAGATGATTCTCTATCGATGAAGAACCTCGAATACATATAAAAGATTCTCTAAAATTCCTACATATTTTATCATTGATTGTAAGATCTGAAGGAAAGATCATTTTATACTTGGTAACATAATAAGGATTCACGAACATAACTTAAATCTATAAAGAGAGTCCCAGAGTAGACAAATAATTCCCCTCAAAAAGGTGTGATGAGTCCGACCTCCCATGATCTCGACCAATGAAAATTCCTAAACCTCATCAGTCCATAAACTAATGAGAACCTACCTTTGGAAAGTATGCCTGAATGGATGTGGAATCATTGGATGTTTCCAGTTCTACGAACAAACCCGTTAGAAACCGATCGGAATGTTTGAACCTCCCATCAAAAGGAGTTCATTCCCGAAATCCGAGGGAAACAAAAATGGTGAACCCGACGTGAATCCTTAACCAAGTTAAAATAATGTTTTAACCATTTGTTAGGACCCTATTTAAAACTCAATGAGAGGGCCAACAAAAACAATCATTGACAAATGTGATCATCCAAAAGATGTAGTGGCTGAATTTATCTTGATTACGTCTATTATATCAAACAGGCACTCTTTTCCAAGATCTTCTGCATTTCTAGAATGGATGCTCTCAAGTTCACACCTGTGAATACTGCTACTGCAAATGACACGGCCACTACTCCTGCTAGATCATCGTCCCTTCTAAGGACGATATCACCTACTCAGCGTCTTCAACGCGGGGTATCAAACGCACTGGTTAAGGAGTACCGTCAACACGTTACCATCCCAACTCTGGAGGCTTCCCAACAATCCCTCTATGTAAACAACTCACATCGGTCGTCTGGACAACGACGACCAGTGATCATGCAGCAGGCGGTGCTGACTACCGTCTCCAACCGTTTCAGGTCGTTATCCCCAGAATGCAATCACCATTCGCTCCCATATTCTGGGGAGGTGAATGAGTAGGTCCCTTAGGGCCTTAATTCAAACAGACATGAGTCCTTCGTAAGTGCTCCCACCAACAATCGCCACCAGACTCGTGCGGCAGTGCGCCCTCAACATGATGAGGGTACTGACTCCAGGCGTTCTGCTTAGGTTCATTGAACCCGAGCAAGCAAGACGAACCACCAGAGGCGGAATCTGGTCAATAGTGAGCAGATTCTCATCTCTGCCATCTCTGGAGAAGTCCACCAACCTAACTTGGTGGCATGAAACGAGTGGGCACGTACACCTGCCCATTTTAATTCTACTGTCCAGCAGACTCGTCTGGCAGCATCACGCCAATCCCGCCTGGAAATTCCGGCAGAGTACTATAGGTAGGAACATACACCTGTTTATACATCATCAGCTAGTCAGCAGGCTCGTCTGACTACATATGATGGATCTCTTCAACCAAATTTGGAAAATTGCAATCAGCAGGCACATACACCTGCTAGTATTAATCAAGACTACCAACAGTCTTTCTTGGTAGCATTCGGAGAAGTTAGTCGGAAAGCCCCGACAAAAAATAGGAGGCAGACTCAACTCTCTTCTCCCACACTTGAGTACTGTCAGGTTTCATTAACAGGAAAAGGGGGACAGGAGCAGGCACATACACCTACTCTAAGCCTAGAATGGACGTATATTCCCATTTCGGCAGCTGAAGTCACCAAGAATATTTTATCAATGGTGAAAGACCATAAACAAATCCCTGCTCATATTCTGGATGCTTTCCAGGATATAATAACAACTTTAGAAACATCTCAGGAAAAGACAAATAAATATATCCCTACCAGTGGAGTCACAAATCAATAGTTCACTCCGGAACAGACACACACATATGTTCCAGTCCAAGAGGGTTGTGGGGCATACTCCCCCGTATCATACGGACAACCAAGTCAGGAACATACCCCGGATTTGAGAGGAGATTGTCAGCCTAACCTGGCCATCTTTCCTGATCAGGCACATACACCTGCTTAGAGAAACCACTTTCGTCAAAAAGTGGTTTCCAAGGTGAGTAATAAGGCATCTAAGAAAAAGACATGCCCAGCACAGTCAGGAGATCAAGTGCCAATCTGTAACAAGGCCTTGCTCGATGCTAGAGTTCTTGAATCCCTCAGACAATTATCTATTGGAATTCAAGATTCTACTCCCCAGTTCCTAATAGTGGGAACATTAATTCTGAATGTCTTCAACAGAAACTTCCTCATGAAGGCTTTCTTCATGACAATTCGGTCGATCTAGAAGTTTCATCTTCAGATGAGAGCCACAGGAACCCTCTGTGTGGTCAAAAGACCAAGGAGAAAGAGATCTCATCTTTTGTTGTAACCCATTATGGTGGTCCTCCCCATGATGATTAATTTCGCTGTGAAAGCCCTCTCCGCAGTAGTGATGCACATTGCCCGAAAAATGCTCTAGTGGATAATGTAGTGCCGAGAAAGACCTCTTATCTTGAGGCAATTGCAAATGCGAAACCAGTCATGTCTGAAGCTTCATCGCAAGCAGGTGAAATGCTTTCTCAATCAGAAGATAGCCCAGGGTGTAGTTCATTCTCCGAACCACCCCTAAGTCTTGCATCAACTAGTTTGATCAATGATTTCTCTACCAATCCTATTGAATCTAATGAAGCAACAAGTAAACACCAACTCTGGTCAAATCAGGTAGAATAATCTTCATCAAATGATAAAGATGAAATGTTGAACATGAGAAAACAACTGGCGAAAGGTGAAGTGCCAGTCATGTTTTGTCCTTTGGCTGACTCTAAGTATAATATTCCAGAAATGTTGACGGAAGATGAAATTCATGATATTCGTCTCAAAATATGGAAAACTCTTTGTCAGTTGAAAAATAAATTATTATCTTATGATGAATATGAAAATCATATTAAGATAATAGAAGGGTTACAACGTCAGATTGATTTGGCGTCTCTATCAGTCTCTCGATATCTGAATGCTGAAAAGCAGCAGAGAGCCCTTCAACATTCATGCCTTGGCACACTAAGAAGATTGCGTCAGTTAATTTCCAATGCCCCATCAGTTATTCGTGTCAGAGGATGGGGTGTTCATGGAGCATTATATTTCATGGTGCTCTCCGGTCAGCAAAGCCTGCCGAAAATGGTCTCATGCAATGTTATTGCCCATAACCGGCCACATTCAATGGGCTTTGTTTGTAATCAAAAGCTTTCCCAACAACAGGCTTCAACTAGTTCCTCTCAGAATCAAGAATACATAGAACAAGTTGTTGAATTACTCTTGCATCAATCAAATGAGAATATGTAACAGGCCTCTCGTTTGGAGCAAGCACATCACCAAGTGACAGAAGTGTCAGAAATCATCCAACGGACTTTTGAACCGGGTGATAAAAGTAGATACAGGTTGATGCATCCAGCTAATTTCCCGACTAAGGTTCGCAAGATCAGGAGGAATTTCAAGAAAGTCTCAGAAATAGCATGTTAAGAACCACCCCAGCTCGCCAGACTGGGGAATCTTTTAAACCAACCCTCGGAATCAACAAATAGGATTCGAGGAGTTGAGCGAGAACAGTAGGAACAGCCCCAGTCCACTGGACTGGGGACTTTTTCAAATCATCAATCCCCTCCTCAGAGAAAGTCAGTCTTTTCTCGATTGGGGAAGAAAACTCAAGAGGAACGAAGAGCCAAATTATGAGGAGATTCCCTCCAAATTACAGTTCGTCAAGAAGTTCCTGAGGGATAGAATCAACAAAAGGCAATGTCTCATCAAAGACGTGGAAGAAGACAATATCATAGAAATGCTGATAGAAGGGATGTGATGAGTTATGCATCAATAAATGTCATCAATGCCGTTATTGCTTATCCACCAAATGAGGCTCACTCAGGATACTCAGATGAAGAGGTTCCTTCTCAAGAAGATGTACGCACCGACACAAATGAAGAAGGCATGCATACAGGAAGTCAAAGGATTACTCAAAACCTAGGTAATCCTTAGAGTAACCCACTTCCCCCTCTCCGAAAAGGATCCAACAAGGGGAAGTTAAAGAACCAGGTTACATATCCTTCCTATGGAGAAGGTCAATCACTCTCACTAGGGCAAAGGTTTGCACAACAGGAGGAAGAAATGAAGGGATTAAGAAGGTTGAATGCAGAACTACTTCAGAGTAGTCTTCTTCTTAAGCATGCTGGAGTCAGTCAGCCAAAGGAATTTTTTGCAGCTACTGAGATAGATCAAGAATATCCTCCTCTATCAGTACACCCTCACAGGTCTAATCCTACGGGTCAAGTGCAACAATAGTTGGCAGTGCTACCATCAGTTGCAGCACCAATCGCCACATCTGTCCAAGATCTAGTCATTGCACCTACCCAAGTCCAAGTTCAACCGGATTTTTCTCAAAAGTTAATAACTACTATTGAGTCATTAATAGCTTGGTTAGAAACTATGGAAGGGAAACGTGTGGAAGTTCAACCAGAAAATAAATTTTACCCTGAATGGGTAGATTTGATTTATCCTCCATCCAGTTTTGGGAATCTTGTATTCCCTATTTTCAATGGATCAGGTGATCCTGAACAGCATTTGACGCATTACGTGTCTTGTTGCGATCCCATGATGGGAACTCCGGAACAACAAGAAGCAGTGAAACACGAATGCTTCGTGCGAACCTTGCAAGGACCAGCTTTTGTTTGGTATACAAGCTTGAAATCCCAGTCAATTACCGAATGGGAGGATCTTCGCCAAAAATTCCTCCTTTAGTTCAGCTCAACTTTGACAAAGACAACATTTTTCGATCTTACAAATTGTAAGAAAAGGGAGAATGAAAGGGTCTCTGATTTCATTTCTCAATGGAAGGGATTAACATATTCCTTGAGTTTAGCACTCCCTCAAGAAAAATTGTTTCCAATCTGTGTGTAAAATCTGCGTGACAAATTATTCACGCCGTTAATCCCTGTAAAATACACAGGAGCGTTTCGAGACCTTAATTAAATCACTCAAGAGATTGAAGATACCCTTATATAGGCTAAGGCTAAATCTCGTGTAATTCCATCAGCTCCAGGAAGGAGAATGGGTAATGCAGAAACTACTACAATTATTCTTAAACAAGCACATGTTCCTGTGTCTACCTCAAAACCTTCATCTTCTCAAAGGGCTCTACCTTCTGAGCGCCAACAACAAATGCCTTTTCATCCAAATTATCAATGAGATCAAAGACGAAAAAAATTTGAGGATCTGAAGAGCAAAACATACTCTTTCCGAAATGAACAAGTTCTTGGTTATTTCATTTCGGCTCTGGAAAACAATTTGGTTCAATTGCCAATGCCCAAGAGGCCCAACAAGAAAGGAGATGAAGACCTTCCCAATTATTTCCCTTTTTATCAAATGTTGGGGCATCCCATCCAGGAGTGTTTGGTCTTCAAAGACCTCCTGCAAAAGATGGTCGACTCGGGACAGGTCACATTGAAAGGCTCCTCAGCCCAGGTAGCATGTGTCACTACTATAGTTCCAGAGGAGGAAGATGAATGGAATGAAGTAAAAAAGAAAAAATGTACCGAAGTATGATGATTGGATTCTCAGAAAGACAATCAATCAAACTCATTCTATTTTCCAAACACATTTAAAGAAACCAACTGTGTCTTCTGTCATGACTGTTACGGAAAAACCCTCTTCGTCAGAGGGAAAGTCCTCAAAGAAACGGCATGATTAAAAGAATAAAAAGAATTAGAATAAGATGAGTATGTGTCAAAGCCTAAGTTGTCTTTGACATCGGAGGATTTCATTCCATCTACTTCAAAGCCACGGGCACCTCCCCACCAAATGGCACATCCTAAATAGGTTAATCAGGCAGAGTCTTCATCAGATGAAGAGTTAATCTTTGGTTCTGTTAATATGCTTCAATTAACAGATCCATATGCCAGTTGTAGTTTCGATTTCAATGAGCCTGAATTCCCTATATCAAACAGAGGAATTAGAGGAAGTTTCAGGGGCTCAGGATACAGGGGAAGACGTGGATCTTTCAGAAGCCACTATTCCAATTCTACCCCTACTAGAAGTGTATACACAGCAGAAACTCATGGTATAGCTCTTCAGTGAGCTCAGCAAGAACAAGAAAGTTCATCTACGAATAGAAAATTTAGTCCTGGCACAGTTATTTTGGAAGACCGGTTGAAGGTTCCATCTTCTTCCTCTCAGCAAGTAAATGGATCTAATCGGTCTAATATTCCAAAACCAGGAATATTTCCAACTCCTATCCCAATACAAGATGCATCAACTTCCAAAGCATCTGATTCCAAGGTACCTGCTAAACCACATATTTCTTTTGGGAAACGTAGACCTCTGGATCAAAAGTATGATATATTGAAACACTTGGCCCAGGTTCCGGCCCAGTTATCAATTCTGGATCCTCTCAATCTGTCAAAAGATCTTTAGGAAGCACTCATCGAGGCTTTGTCAAGTCCTCATGAGTTTGAAATTGAAATTGATGCAGCTGAAGTCTATCACATAGAGAATAATCCTGCAGAATGCCATGCAATAATATCTTTTACTGATGAAGATGAAGATGATGTTGTGCATGGACATATTAGACCAGTGTACTTATCTGGAAAGGTCAATGGCGTGTATGCTCCAAGAGATTTAATTGACAATTGTTCAGGAGTCAACCTCATGCCCATTCGTACACTTCGTCGATTGGGCCTCACAAAATCTGATTAATCTCCTTCTACCATGATGTTACAAGGATATGATAAAAATGAACAAGAACCACTGGGCGAAGTTACACTCAGAACTCATTTTGTAGATCTTGTATCCAATTCAGATTTCATGGTTGTTGATCAAGACTCAGCCTTCAACATCTTACTTAGAAGACCCTGGCTACATCAACATGCGGCTATCCCTTCATCATACCATCAATGTCTCAAATATTGTTTTGATGGTCAATTTGGGACATTGTATGGTGATAAGGCCCCGTTCAAGACATGTGAGTCTCAATACATTGAGGTGGAATTCTATCACAAGAAGCAAAGGGAGAAATACATAACAAAAGAGATTACCAAAGTTAATGCTCTATATGGTTTGGAAAAAATTCCAGTAAATCCATTTACACATGTGAGTACAGATTATGTGTTACCTATCAGTCAAATTGACAAGATAGACCCAAATCAAAATACTCTTATGGAAAGATCCATAATGTCAATTATGGAAATCGAGCCAGAAAAGATGGGAGAAATTGGTAATCTACCAAGCAGTGATGAAAGCACAAATGGTGACGTCTTCATTTCATCTACTGAAATCCAACAAGTCTATGCTTCGCCAATTAGGCTATAAGAAGTTATAGAAACATCGGAGGTGAACAATGATGTCGATTCTCAATCCATCATCTCCTCTTTATTACCCAAAGAAGACCCTTAATCATCAATCGGGTCGGAAATGGAAGATTCTTCTTCACGATATGCAAATTTTGACATCTCTTCGGATTATGAGAATTATACTTTATCATCTACTATGCAAGTAGAAAAGGAAGAAATAACACATGATGAAGAAGAAGAAGAAGATCTCAGAGATGCTCCTCTAGCATTTGAAGAGGGTATCTCTACCACTGTGGATGAACTCAGAGAAATAAATCTGGGTACAAAAGAAGATCCACGCCCCACTTTAATCAGCGCGACCATGACTTTTGAAGAGAAAGAGATGTATATTTATTTTCTAAATCAAAATAAAGATATATTTTCTTGGAACTATACAGAAATGCTTGGGATTAATCCTGATGTTTCTACTCATCATTTGGGTTTACCAGAAGAGCATTGAGGATTTAAGTAAGCCGTGAGAATAACACACCCAACTTATGCTTCCATAATTAAAGCTGAAGTGGATAATCTTATCAAAGGTAACTTCATCAGAGAAGTTCAATATCCCAAATGGTTGGCTAATATTGTCCCTATAAATAAAAAGAACGGAAAAATTATAGTTTGCATTGATTTCATAGATCTTAATCGGCATTGTCCTAAGGATGATTTCCCAGTTCCGAGTACAGAACTTCTAATTGATGAAACAACTGGCTATGAAGAACTTTCCTTTATGGATGGATATTCCGGATATAATTAGATCTGAATGGCCCCAGAAGACGAGGAATCTAAAGCCTTCAGAGCCCCTCAAGGTGTGTTTTGCTACCGAGTAATGCCCTTTGGCATAAAGAATGCAGGTGAAACTTATCAGCATGCCATGCATCATATCTTCAAACCCTTATTAGGGAAGTTTGTTGAATGATATGTAGATGATTTGGTAGTTAAATCCAAACAACGTTCTAATCACTTGGCTGATTTGGAATCCATATTCTGCAAGCTTTGACAACATAATTTGAAGATGAACCCCTTAAAATGTGCTTTTGGGGTAACCTCAGGAAAATTTGTCGGCTTTGTTGTACGCCATCGTGGTATTGAAGTCGATCCTGAGAAGACCAAATCAATCCTTGTTATGTCACCTCCTCAAATTTTGAATGAATTAAGAGGAATTCAAGGACACTTAGCCTATATTCGGCATTTCATCGCCAATTTGGCAGGCAAAAGTTTACCCTTCACCAAATTGATGAAGAAGTGAGTCACTTACCAGTGGACTAAAGAATATCAAGAAGCATTCGATATTCTCAATAAATACCTATTGATTCCACCAGTACTCATACCACCAGTTGAAGGAAGACCACTTATCCTCTACGTGACAGCTCTAGAGCGATCATTGTGTGTGTTTCTTTCTCAAAAGAATGACGATGGGAATGAAAACAACCTATACTATCTCAGTCGAACCATGCTTGAAGCAGAAACCCGGTATTAAAGTATTGATAAGTGCTTCCTGGCATTAATCTTTGCTGTTCAGAAGTTGAGACACTACCTGTAACATCACGAGGTTCAATTGGTATCTCGCAATAACCCGCTCAAATTTATCTGTAGTCATCCAATGCTTACAGGACGTCTGGAAAGGTGGGAAGTTATTTTGCAGAAATTCGACATTCAGTATGTGTCTCAAAAGGAGATAAAGGGCCAAGCTTTGGCTAATTTTCTGGCTAAACACCCTTTAATGGAAGATACATCTTCAGATATTGAACTCCCTGATGAGGAAGTCTTCTATATTCAAGAAAGACCTCAGGCATGGGAAATGTATTTTGATGGTGCTTCCAGAAGTCCAACAGGGAGGAAAATGGAAAATCCTAAATTCAACAAAGTTGTCTTAGGAATTGTACTCATTTATCCAGAAAAGGCCGTGTTACCTTATTCCTTCTTATTGTGGGAAGGTGGTACCAATAATGAAGCAGAATACCAAGCTCTCATCATAGGCTTGGAATTAGCACTTCAAGCACAAGTGAATCACTTAAAGGTGAATGGTGATTCAGACCTGGTAATCAAACAATTCAATGGGGATTGTGCCATCAGAAAAGAAGAACTAATCCCTTTGTATGATTACATCAGAGAGTTAATGGCAGAATTTCCTTTGGAACTGACATTTTCTTATGTCCCAAGATCAAAAAATTCTCAAACTGATGCATTGGATAATATAGCCACAGCTCTGGTAGATCCAAATCGGGACGAGACAACCATCAGTATTGCCCACCATCGTGCAATTTCACCTTATGTTCGAATTAGAACAGAGGAAATTAATGAAATTTGTCCCATTCCTGAACCGTATGGTCATACTACAGGATGGATGTCACCTATCCGGGAATACCTTTAAAATGGAACACTTCCATCTGATAGAGCTGAGAAAGAACAAATCTGGCGACGTGTGGTTAATTTTACTCTTTATGATAGCCCAGATCACCTAGAGAAACTTCTCTACAAACGTGGTTTTGATGGAGTTCTCTTCAGATGCATTGACGGTGAAGAGACAATGGTTGTCATGAAAGAAGTACACGTAGGAGTCTGTGGTGCCCACCAGTCTGGACATAGACTGTCTGATCAGATTCTAAGGCTTGGATACTTTTGGGCTTCAATGATATGAGATTGTGTCGATTTCAAAAAGAAGTGTCATTCATGCCAAGTACATGCCAACTTTATTCATAAACCTCCAGAGTTGCTTCATACAGCTAAATACTCATGGCCATTTGCCACATGGGGAATGGATGTGGTGGGACCATACCCTTCGGCTACGGCCAAGCAGTTTAAGTACATTCTTACTGATACTGACTTCTTTTCCAAATGGGCAGAGGCAATACCTCTCAAGGAAGTCAGTTCTAAATGCATTGTTAGCTTCATAAAGTCTAACATCATTACAAGATTTGGTGTCCCTCATACCATATTGACGGACAATGGCACCAATTTCTGCTCATCCGAGGTGAATAAGTTGTATCAAGAATACAACATCAAATGCAACCATTTATCTTGGTATCATGCAGCGGACAACGGCCAGATAGAAGACTTTAACAAGACTCTTTCAAATATAATGAAAATATGGTGGATAAAGATAAGAGTTCATGGCATGATAAACTCTTTCATGCTTTATGGGCTTATCAGACTACCACCCGCACTACAACTCGGTCAACTCCATATTCATTAGTATATGGAACAGAAGCCGTCTTGCCCATTGAAGTTCAACTACCCCCGCTCAGAGTTTCCATTTGTGATCAATCATCTACAGATGAAAAATATCAAAAGAGAGTGAATGAATTGGAATGGTTAGATGAGAAAAGATTGTGCACTTTGCACCACTTGGAAGTCTATAATAATCAAATAGCACGAGATTTTATCAAAAAAGATCATCTTCGTTCATTCACTCAGGAAGAATTGGTTTTAGTTCTCAGAACTCCAATGATACCAGGAAAGAAACCTCCCAAACTTGAGCCAAAATGGGAAGGACTTTATTCAATATATAGGGTCTACTCCAATGGAGCTTATTCATTAATCTCAATGGATGGAGAACCCATTACTACTCCAACCAATGCCAGATTTTTGAAGAAGTATTTTGTATAAACTGCAAAGTACCTCTCCCGTCCTTGCTATATGATGTTAAACTGTACAGCAACGGTCCATAAATATGACCTTAAACTATTTCCACTTTCGTCCCACGTGACGTTAAACTGTGAAAAAGTTCCCTAAATGGTCCAGTATGACCTTAAACTGCAACTAGGTCCTGTATGACCTTAAACTACATTAATAGTCAAGTATGACCTTAAAATGTATCATCAACGGTCCATGCATATGACCCTAAACTATTTTCAAGCCCTTTAGGTACAGCAAGATGTTAAACTGTTACTTCCTAACTACATGACGCTAAACTGTATAAAAGTTCCTTACGTCCGGAAAGACGTTAAACTACATAATCATCAAAGGTCCTGTATGACCTTAAACTACACTTTTGTCCAGCATGACATTAAACTGCGCCATCCACAGTCCATGCATATGACCTTAAACTATTCGCACTTTCGTCCAACATGATGCTAAACTATATCATCACTTTTTCGTCCAACATGATGTTAAACTGGGGAAAATCCCCAATGCCTCCAACATGATGTTAAATGGTGTACTCTTTTGTCCTCACTGCATGAAATTAAACTTCACAGTCCCCCTTTTGTCCAACATGACGTTAAACTATATTGTCCCCATCGTCCTAACTATATGACGCTAAACTGTACATAAAGTTCTTGATATGTCCTACATGCCATTAAACTATACTTTGTCCCTTCAACATGAAATTAAACTTTGCAGCGCCAATAGTCCTAACTGCAAGACTTTAAACTGCATAGTCCCTTTATATGTCCTACATGACATTAAACTGTGCATCGTTAAGGTTGTTTTTACCCCTTGTTTCTCACACCGAGTATAACTAACATGATCTTAGAGAAAAGCTCAATCATAACACTCTCTCTGGGATACTAACCATGTGTAAGTCCCAACATCATTTTTTTGTTCGTTGTCCCCAAGAACAACTTGATCATTAATTCATTTTTAATTGAACTACACGGACTTTGATCCTTGCCTCCTAGGCTGGGTATGTAGGAAACCTCCCAAGGTTCAAGCCCAAAACCAATATCTTCACATCGGTTCACCTCCATCTCATACGATGTTGATTCGTGAAACCTCCCCTAGAATCAATATCTTTACATTGGTTCACTTTCGTCTTTGTTATAAGACGTTAAACTATACAACACTTTTGTCCAGTATGACAATAAACTAAAATATTCTTTGATGACCTCACCTGAGAGGGAACCATTATTTACATTTATTTTTTCAATCATGTTTCATTTCAATGACTACGTGCATACATGGCAATGCCCAAACCTTTTATCTTGGGTTAAACCATCATTGTGATAAAGTCCCCTTTCACCCTTCACATGTATGAATCAAATTTGTACAAAGTGTATTTCTAGAACTGTGTGGGCTTGATTCCCATCCTTATGGGATACGTAGGAACGTTCGAGTGTCCCTCGAATCCAGCCCCAAGTCTTTGGGCCTAACACCAAATTCCACTTTCAGTCCCTTGGCTGAAAAGTCCCCATGAAAACACACATTGTTTATTTCTTACAATGGTCCAATCTCTATGACCCTAAACTAAGATCTCTAATCCTTTTCTCCTACACGACATTAAACTGTAGTTTAAGAACTACGTATGGCTTGATTCTCTTCCTTATGGGATACGTAGTGTAGTCCAACATTTCAATTCAGGACCCGTCCACAACATGATTATGGTTATCATTAATATGTGTATCTTTGTATACATTGAACAATATCCATCTTTATGTGTCATAATACTAACCTTAAATATTTTTAGATCCTCATAACCCTTTTCATGACTTCTAGTCACAAAAATGTCAAACTTATGAGAGTTCTTTTGTCTGACTATGCAGCACGTGCCCATAGGAGGCCTTGTATAAACAGTCTACATAACAAACTTGTTAGCCAAAAGATACTATTATTTGACTATGCAGCCAATGCCCTTAGATGGCCCTGCATAATTCAACCCCCTAACGGGTTTTTCAGATAGTGGTAACTTCATTCTTGGGAAGAATTCCTCTTTTGTCCTTATTTGTCTTAAATGATAGTATGTAGGGATCTGCAAAAATAGCCATCCTTACCATATTTGTCCCATATCCTTTTTCATGATCTGAAAGTATTCAAGTCTATGTCTTATATTCTCCTTCCCTAAGTTTGGGTCAGACCTTCGTAGGAGTGATATTCATCCAGTTATTCGATAATCTTGTTTGAAAATATCTTTTCCATATTCAGGTACCTCTTTCCATACAAAAAACTCTATACTTTCGAAGATTTGAATCTCCATAAACTTTCACTGGCTTTTAGCACTAGGAAAGTAAATTTCTGAGAGTTATTTTTCCTGACTATGCAGCACGTGCCCATAGGAGGCCTTGCATAAACAGTCTACATAACATACTTGTTAGCCAAAATATACAATTTTATTTAACTATGCAGCTAATTCCCTTAGGTGGCCCTTCATAATTCAACCCCCTAACGGGTTTGTTAAATAATGGTAACTTCATTCTTGGGGACTATTTCTTCTAATACCTTTTAGCAATTTTTCATATCATTCCTCAGATTCAAATATTCTTAAGTCATAGTTTAAATATTTTCCCTCATACTTGAGTATGGTACTATGTTTTCAGATGAGTTGTCAAGGAATTGAGTCAATTCTAATCCATTTCGGTCAAAGCTATTTCGACCATAAACATTAGCCCTTTTTTTATGTCTGACGTGCATGACTTTAAACTGCCCACAAAAGACAAGGGAACTCTGAATAAAAGTCAAGTTTCCAGCTCACTAAACATACATTTTGTATGATTTAGGTAACATTGAGCAATTAAAAGGTTTGAAGTTTGTAGGGTTATTTACATTAATCCTAGTAAAAATCAAACTATGATTACTAGGCCCATTGGCTTAGGAAAAATCTAAAGCATTTAGAAAAAGAGAATGCAGGTACAAATGAGTGAAAGTGAAAGTGTTTTTCATTGATGCACAAGAGTTAGAAGGACATCCACAGATTGGAGTCCCTTCTCTTTTTCAAGAATTACTAGAGGCTTTCAACATAAGTCTTCAATTGATGAACCACATCCCAAGTTTCATCAGCAGCTACTTGAAGCTCATGCACTCAACCAAATTCACTCTTTTCAGCCTGATGGAGTGCTTTCTTGGCATCCACAATTGTCTTCATACCATTCGTTTGAACTCCCTCCAGTGAATTATTGAGTTGGTCAAGTTCCCCAGTAACAGCATCCAACTGTTGCTGAAGGTACATCTGCTGGACAACTTTTTCTTTGATTTTATGCTTCAGCTCCTTCATCTTGGAAGCATAATCAGCCTCATCTTGGGATACCACTGCCTTAAATTCACTGACGTTAACTGACAATTTCACCCTGGTCAGATCTTCGTGGCACTTTTTCTCCTCCTCCCTTTTGAACATGATCTGTTTCACTGTGGTATGGATCTTTTCATATCCAAAACCGCCAAGTCCTAGTATGACAAATTGGGAGGACAATCGAGGAATTTTCGATGATAACTCTTCTAAAGGAACCTCAGATATGATTTTCCATATGTTGTTCCATGCCTTGCATCGTGAAAAGTTGAACGCTTTAAGCATCTCTGGGTCTGATTCAACATCATCATCACAGGGGGGCAGGTAATCTGGGATTAATGCACTTAAGAAAGTGCCATGTTCTGCACTTTCCCACTGGCTTGTGCTTCTTCGCTTTCAATTCCCGTCGGGGCAGAGGCTGAGGCCTCACCTCCAGAACTAGCCACTGCAGTTGACGTCCCTGCATGATTAATTGAGAGCGTTGGTTAGCTTCGAAGGATAACAAAAGAATCCATTGTCTTGAAAATTAAGTACAATCACAAATATTGTTATCCCTTACCCGACGGTGGGTCAGCAACCTAAGAAGACTCTTCCACATATTTCCCAGTCTCAACAGGATCTTCAAGATGGGTCTCAGGAGGGTTTAATGGGTTTAACTCTACTTGAGATAATGTTTCTGCAATGGTAGGGTTGGCATCAATGTCCACACCCTCTTCAGGCATTGGCAGTTCAGCAGTTTGTATGGATGGAACAACATATCATTTTTATTCATTATTAGAAGTGTAAATTATAATAAACTTTATTGGGCGAAGGATAACACTCACGCCCAATGTCTTCTCAATCACATGACAACTTAGCATGATCATAAAATTCTTCGAAATACATGCCATGATTCATCATTTCACCCAATGATATTTCAGAATCCTGGTTAGTCTCACTAGTGGGAGCGTTTGGTGTGTCTTCTTGATGACTTACGTCCTGCAGCCCCTAACCCTAGACAGCATATTCGGGTAAAATAACAGCATCAGTTGCATCAGTTGCAATAGTCGCCAGAATCTCTAATGCAGAAGTTGAACCTGAAGTATCACAGAATCTAATTCAGTCGGTGTTTCATTCAATATTTATATGAATCATTGTTGACTTACCAGAAACAGGTTCTTCTCTTCTTGTAACAGCAGCAGGGGGGATACTGGGAATAGATGCTAGCTATTCTCTAGGAGCAGCCAAGTCAGCTTGGATCTGTGATTGTTCCACAACACCCTCCATGGTCTTTGAAGGAGGATCAATCCTTTCCCTCAGGGGAAATTGAAGAATCCCCTGCAATCCCCAGAAATATGAGTAACCATGTGGTCATGGGTATAAACTCATGATTACTCGAAGGAATTACCGCTGCTAATGAAGCGTTTAGCTATGGACTTCCTCCTTTGTTGCCTTTGCTTCTTTGGTTTTTTGGGAGTATCGTTAGTCTCCGTTATTAGAACTTGGATTGGCGAATGGAAGGCTATGTCCAGCGCCTCATTCATGGCCTTCTGTCCTGGAGATATCTCGCCTGGTTCGCGAGGAGAATCAGCAGCAGCCACGATGGCAGTACCACCAAGGCTATACTGTGGCGAAGAAACCCCAGTTCCTTTCTTTTCAAGCTGCAGGATAAAAAAAATAACTTCCTTAAGTAACAAAGATTAGACTGAAATCAAGTTGCAAAGAAAATAAGGAAAGAAAACTTACATCTTCAGGAGCCACATACTCATGCCACTCCTCATCTCCAGAACCACCAGCCCCCACAGTGGCACCACGATCAATCATTTCCTTCACCCACCTGGTGATAGGAACAGACTCATCAGTGGCATATATGAGCATTTCCAGCTCTCTGATGTAAGCCCACACTTCATTGGGGTTATCCTCGTATTGAAGATTTTTAGAATCCATAAGATTCCCTATTCCAGGAAGTTGTAGGCCCTCACACAAATCCATCCATGCAGTCTCAGTACCACAATATAAACTCTGCCATAGTTGGACAACCTCTGGTCTTAGATATGAAGGATGCGAGGAAGGTCCTACAATTTTTGACTTCAATTTCTTCCCAGATCCTACAACTACAGATAAAGAATAAGAAAGTAAGACTTATTGCTTTATAAAGTAGCCGTGATTAAATTACTACAATGAAGTAACTCACCAGGAGTTGATGGAGTGGGTCTTTTAATTCTGACCAGAGGATTATATCGGTCACGAAACCACTTTTCCACTGGTTTTGCCTCATCATCCCCATCATGGGAATCCAGTGAATCAGTTCTAGAGGAGGAGTCTATCGAATCAACATCAGGTGGGGAAGCATCACCTTCATGAGGAAGAGTTTCTTTCTATATATTCCTCTTCCTTTTTCCCCACCTGATAAACTGGGTGATTCAATATCCTTTTGGGGTATGATGCTATCCAGTGTTCGACATAATATATAGTCAAATTATGTGCTTCTTTTTCAACTGGTAGATCAAATACTACCCCAGTCTTCTCCCTTGATGTCAGCAGCCATAGTTGTCGAGCAACCATCGGATGTTGCTCTAACGTGACATGTACTGGAGGAGATACAACAATCTATTGCAGACATTTGAATTGACGTGAAAATATATATGGATAATAGGCCTCACATATGATTTCTCTGTCAATCCTGGCAACTAGAACACCATCCTTGCAAGCTAGCATGTATGCCCTCAAATCCAAATGGGTTGTTCCGTCATTAACAAACCGCCCGGTTGGTGGACTTCCATAGGGAAAGAATTTGAATTCCTTAAACATTCTCAGCCTCACTATCATGTCATAGGCATTAACATCTAATGGAGAAACTCTAGAGAATTCTTGCACTGACGGCCTGAAAGAACATCCAAGAATTTGTAATCCATTCTGTATATTTTAAGTCCTAAAGTGAGTGGCGATCCATCCCTATAAAACTTGGAATGGTCCCACTATTATTAAAGGAGATTTGCCCATGAAGACATGAAGTAAACTCATGTGAATCTTTTCTAAAATGGGGGTATCCAACCCAACCATTTTTCCCTCAGCCATCTTTGCCACAATGACGAATGCCTCCCTTAGAATCCATGACTGGGAAGAGATAAACACTGAGCCACATTGCCAAGAAGCCCTCCAGACGAGTCTTCTTTGGGATTCTTTGATTCACTTCATATCCCCACTTCTCAAACTCTCCTGCTTCTAGAGTTGGCCAGAATGTGTCAGGAGCACATCTCTTCTCGGGTTTTGGGCAGGTGGTAGGATGTTTGGGCCTCTTATCCTTGGATTTCTTTTTCTCAGATCCTTTTTCTTTCGTCTCCTTCTCCATTGGCTCCCTCTATTTTTTCTCAATAAGAAAAATATTTATCCATTCCTCCGGATGAATATCCTTTCTAGAATGAGTTAATGAGGTCTCTGAACTCTTGAGCCTGTGGAATATCTTAAATATTTCCCGAGATAAAGCAGGAGTTTTCTCTGAATCATTCCAAGTCACCTTGGTTGGAATGAATTCATCATACATATCGCCCAAAATTGGATCCCTTGAGGTCTTTTGGACATCCCACAGACTGATGCCTACTTCTCCATGAGTCAGATGGAAAGAATTAGTTGCTAGGCTGCAGTGGCTGAGTATCTCTGGCACGAAGTTATCATGTTTGTAAACATATGTTTGCCTAACCCAGACAGCTTTGTATATTGCAGCTCCCTTCAGATCCTCTCCAAACTCCGCACAGGTTTGTCGCACCAAGTATGCCCACATCCAAGTTGGCTTCACGCCTCCCCCAGGATGGAAGTCCCATCCTTTCTTCCAACCTTTGGATTGATCTATCTGAGCATTTCGGAAGATTGAAGGATGACAATGTGGTTTCAGCTCAGGTGTATGATCTTTTAGATATGGTGTGCAAGGGCTCTGATGCATTATTTAGGCCTTCTCCACTATTCCAGCATTTAGAAATACTCCTCCACCTGAGATATTTGTTGAAGTAAAGTTGGTGTAATTCTTAAACCACAAAAATGGAAGATAGTTCTTTGCTTCTAGAATGGCGACTTCCCGCAGATGACCATAGCCATACAAAGGCAGATAAGTGCTCTGTGGGAAGTCACGATGATATTTCTTCAGATACTTAGCCAAATCTGGAAAAGTGATATCTTTGAAAGTATAATAATCAAGGCCAATGATGTTCATCATATCATCTATCCGCTTGCTATCCAGTTCATCAACTATTTCGGGTCTAAGAGAGATTGATTCTGCACAAGAGTTGAATAAATTAACTCTTAAATGGATTGATTTTTCATAAACTTTGTGAAGAAATTCGAAAAAAATGGCCAAGGCATTAAGGCGCGCAAGTGTTAAATGTGCTGCGCAAGTTTTTGTCGCGCATGTTTCACCGCGCCAGTCCTATTACCTTGACAGAAACGCGGCGGCGAGGAAACGACGGAAAGAAAATCCTTGTGTGGCGAATATTACTTGCACGGTGAGAGCTCGAGAAATTCGGAATCAGTTGCTATGCGCGGCCAATGACGGTGTATTTATAGGCCAGGCGGCCTATCTGCGCGCCTGCACCCAGTGCACTCCAGCCCTGCGCGACTCGAACCTGCGCACCAGGTGTTGCGCATTGAACACCTGAGCGCCACCTTTCCATCTATTTTATTCTTTTCCTTAGAGTCAAATCCTCTTTTCTCTCTGGATCCAACTGTAATGGGGGACTTTTGTTGACGCTCCTTTTTGTCACATTGTCCAAAAGAATGGAAAGGAAAATGACTTACCACAAATTGATTCATCCTTTGAAGAAAATATCAATAATCGACAAAGGGATGAACAAGGAGAACATTGCCCATAGGTCGCGCAAGTTCCCTCATAGTCGTGCAAGTGACTTTCGTGACCTAAGTGATAACCGCCCGGGGTCTTCTCATGCCTATAAATAGACCCTGTGGGCACCCCATTCAGGAGAAGGAATTTTTCCAGAAACTCATATTTGAGATCTCGACGCCCTAGTATCTTCTCAAAGCTCCTGAAACACTTATAAGGTAATTTCATACCTAGAAAGGAAGATCTAAAGAGGGGGAGGAAGGCCTAAGTGTTGAAGCTCATCAACACTTGCGCGCCTGAGTGGCCAGCCCTTAAGGGAAAAGGCCACACTTGCGCGCTGCCTTACTCCTTCAATAGAACTTGCACACCCCTCTTCTAGAAGAAACTCAAGGGGATTCTACAGGATTTAATGAAGATTCGTTCAAGTATTACCATGCTGGTTAACCATCGCGCAAGTAACCCATGTGTCACGCAGGCATACCTGCGCGACCAGGACTTGCATGCCCACGCAGTACCTACGCGCCTACTAGGACTTGTGTGCCCCTGCCTTTTTGTGTTCCCTTCTTGCCCATTTCACCCCTCTTAAGTCATTCCACCTTTCCTATTCAAGATTCAGTCTTCAATACACTCTGTAAATCCATTTATGGCATGATTTCTTGATCTGACTTCCTTATCTGAAAGTAATTCTGTGGAATATCTCTCAAAACCAAGTGATTTATACATCTTTATGTCACTAAAAAAATTGAGATTTCATTCATTCAACCTTATCCTTTAAGATGAGAGAATCTCTTAACCTGGGCTTCCTTTTCAAGAGTAAGCCCCAGTCTCAAATCCGGGCCTCCTTTTTAGGAGTAATCCCCAGTCCGTTAATTTTTCAAGTCTCTTAACCTGGGCCTCCTTTTCATGAGTAAGCCCCAGTCTTAATTTCTCTTAACCAGTCCTAAATTACCTTTTGATCTGGGATTCCTTTTCATGAGTAAAACCCAATCATAAGCCCTCTCCTAATTTGGGCCTCCTTTTCAGAAGTAAGTCCCAAGTTAGAGTATTCAAATCTCCATGAAGCACATATACCTTTATGGACCCTGTTCCTGGATTTCTTCCCTGAAGTAAATCTTAATCTTCATTTATCTGGGTAGTCATACAAACATAAGCCCCACATTATTTCTTATTATAGCATCTTTCATGGCACAATTGTCTGATTTTTACCAATACCTCTTGTTTCTCACACCGAGCATGACTCACGTGACCTTAGAGTGTAAAAGTAATTATGACATCCATCTTTGAGCCATCAATCATAAACATCATACTCCCTTACTCGAACTATGTGGGTTCTAATTCCTTTTCTAAACAAAGGATACGTAGGTAGCTCGTCTGTGGGTTCGATCCCAACTCTGAAATAATCCATGTCCTTCTGAATGAAAATAAACTTCAAGTGCCCCACTGAGTGGCTTTAAAACCAGCATGGTCATCATAATGACCAAGAGACTTCTATATAAATGTGTCCAAGGGTACCATTGACCAAGAATCACTAATAAATACAGATGATTCTCTATCGATGAAGAACCTCGATTACATATAAAAGATTCTCTAAAATTCCAACATATTTTATCATTGATTGTCATATCTGAAGGAAAGCTCATTTTATACCTGGTAACGTAATAAGGATTCACGAACATAACTTAAATCTATAAAGAGAGTCCCGGAGTAGACAAATAATTCCCCTCAAAAAGGTGTGATGAGTCCGACCTCCCATCCTCTCGACCAATGAAATTTCCTAAACCTCATCAGTCCATAAACTAATGATCATCTACCTTTGGAAAGTAGGTCTGAATGGATGTGGAATCATTGGATGTTTCTGGTTCTATGAACAAATCCCATTAGAAACCGATCGGAACGTTTGAACCTCCCATCAAAAGGAGGTCATTCCCGAAATCCGAGGGAAACACTAGGTTTATCACGTCAGTTATTTGAATAACCGGCGTGATAAACCCTTCCTGATCCTTTATCACGTCGATTATTTTATAACCGACGTGATAAACCAGTGGGGGGGGGGGGGGGTTATCACGTCGGTTATTTAATAACTGACGTGATAAACAAGTGTGGGGGGTGTCTATCATGTCGTTTATTTAATAGTCATCATGATAAACCCCTGGGAAATGGTTTATTACATCGGTTATTTAATAACCGACGTGGTAAACCATTTCACAGGGCTTTATCACATCGTTTATTAAAAAACCAACGTGAAAACCATTCTGCAGGGGTTTATCACATTATTTATTCAAGTAACTTACATGATAAACCCTTCCCCATTCCTTTATAAAGTTGTTAATAAAATAACCAACATGGAAAACCAATTTTTTTAAAAAAATTGAAAGCAGTACTTTACTCTCCCAAGAAAAAATCTGAAACCAAACCAAGAATTCATACCAGAAAAACAAGAGTAGACCAAAACAAAACCAAAGAAAAATTATTCATTTACATTGATAACATTTAAAAATTAAAATGTCAACTAAAAAAAAACTAAAATCCAACCAAAACAATTACTAAATACACAATTACAATTACAATTTTCAAAATTACATTTTACATTAAAAACAAACTAAAAAACAATCAGACCTTTAAAATAATTTTACCATTCCACTTGTAAGTGTTTGACCTCTTGAGCACTATACGGATTATGGTCATCAAATAGATACAAATTTAATGGAAAATAGATAACATGTAAAATGAATAAATCAACTGAAATATTATGGCAATGATCATAAGAAAATCTAACATGGCCAAACTTCAAAAGTGTTCATGTTGTAATTATTTCATACATAAAACTTAACATATAATATCCACATTCGATGACGCCTTGTTGTTCATGACAATTTTGTTGAAATGAGTGTCAATTAAATATAACTTTTTATGTAATACATCCAAAAGTAGAAATTATAAATGGATATTTACCTTCACTTGTACATATTTGATCTTGGCACCCCTTTTATTTGTGGTTTTTTGAAATTTGTTCCATCCCCTGTTAGAAAATAATATGAATGAGATTAATTAAAAATTAATTATAACATAAAACACTATAAAAAATTGAAACATACTTCTCCAAAAAATTCTTAAAACTTTTTTGCGCTTCACCATGGACAGAGCATATCCAATATAGTGTTTTCTCCCGTGGACAAAAAACACCCAACATCCAATGATCATTGATATAAAGAAAAATTTTAGGTCAGTAGTTTTTTTGTTAAAAGAGATAGAACACTATCATATATATGTTTCAAACCTCTCACAATAAGGCATCATCCAAAACTATGTGGTAATATTTTTTTGAAATCTTTCAGAAACATAAATTGCTCTTTCTTCTTTATCCAATGAATGTGCATTAGGGGAAAGAAAACTTGTGTAAAATTTATTATTTGTAATAATAAGAAAAACAATTAAGAAGACATAAAAGAAAAACCATAAACATGGAATTATAAAAAAACATTGTTGGCTAAACCCATAATGATAAAATGATGATACAAAACCCTCAATGGCTCATCCCATAATAACAAAATGATGAAAAATATGTAATTTATTGACCACAATTTTCGTAATAGACAACCCTTGTTCATTTGAAAAAAATAAATTTGATTGTATAATCATATTAAATATCAAGATGCATTGAAAAAATACATAAATAGGTGAGAAACTTGATTATAAACTTGAACATTATAATCAAAGTAAACAAAACAAAAAAAATGAATTTAGAGAATCCTCAAAAAATATGAAATGAAATAGGGGTGGGTTGAAAGTCTTACATAGGGATTATGAGTCGATATAAGAGATTTGCTAATAATAAAGATGATTAAGGATCTAGAAAAACTGACGTTGAGGGAACGAGTTCTAGGTGGGTTTCTAGGTTCTCCACGCAACAGAGACGAGCTGCAAGCCACATATCGAAGAAAACAGATACGCATACGGGTCCCGATAAATCATATAAATGGTTTATCACATCTGTTATTTTATAACTGACGTGATAAACCACCAATAAATGATTTATCACATCGGTAATAAAATAAATTAGATGATACATCTCAGTTTATAACATCGGTTATAAAATAACTGATGTGATAAACCAATTTCTCTTTAAGTTTATCACGTCGGTTATAAAATAACCGTCGTTATAAATCGTTTTTTAGGTTTATCAAGTCGGTTACAAAATAACCAATGTGATAAACCCCCGAGCCTCAGTTTATCACATCGGTTATTTTATAACCGATCCGATAAACCACTTTTTTTAAGTTTATCGCGTCGGTTATAATCTAACCGACGTGATAAATCGAGGGTCGACGGTTTATCACGTCGGTTATAAAATAACCAACGTGATAAACCCAATCTTGGAGATTTATCATGTCGGTTAAAAAATAACTGACATGATAAGTGTCCATTATAGATTTATCACAATGGTTATAAAATATCCAACGTGATAAATCCAGTTTCACGGGTTTCCACGTCAGTTATATATAACCGATGTAAAAAATGTCGTCGTGATAAACATTTTCTGCACTAGTGTAATGTGTATTTATGGTGGGTAGTATTTGTGATGGGCGACCAAATCCATTTCAAATGCTATTTGAATCATATTAATAAGTATTTATGGTGGGAACTATTTATAATCTGATTTCCATCACAAATAATATAACCTATATAAGTCCCCCACCATAATTCATCCATCACCAATTTTGAACTTCTCTTTTGGGTTCTCTCTAGTTTGTCTCTATATAACTTTAAATTTTTTACATAGAATTTCTATAGAGAAATATTTATGATCTCATAATTGTTTTCATTCCAATAAAGCATCATTTTTAAGGTATTATTTTATATTTTTTTAATTGTTATTTTATTTAATTTATTTTATATTAGTAATATTTAGGATTAATTATTATTAACTGGTCGTAATTAGTAGTAATAGAAATTATTTATAGATAATTAGTACCAATTAGTAATAATTATCAATAGTTATTCATATTTATTAATAATTATTCATAATTACCAATATTTAGTTAAAAATTAGTAATAATTAGTAAATAATTAGTCATAAATAACAATAATTGGTAATAATTTATAATAATTAATAATAATTAGTAATAATTTACAAAAATAAGTTATAATAACCAATTTTTAGTAGTAATTATGAATAATTACCAATTATTAATAATAAATAATGAAAACTACAAATAATTAAAAAAAATTACAATAATTAGTAACGCTTTATGAAAATTAGTAATAATTAAAAATAATTTCCGATGATTACTAACAATTAGTAATAATTATAATTCATTAGTAATGATTGGAAATAATTTGTATTGATTATTTATAATTGGAAATAAATAACAATGATTTATAATAATTAGTTATAATTACCAATAATTAGTAACAATTATTGATAATTACTTATAATTAGTAATAATTATCAATAATTAGTAAAAATTAGTAATAATTAGCACATATTGGTAATAATTATTAATAATTATCAATAATTATTAATAATTATTAATAAATGCCAATAATTAGTAATAATATTCAATAAATATTAATAATTAGAAATAATTTGTAATAAATATCAAATAATTACAAATAATAACAAATAATTAAAAATAATTTGTAATAATTTGTAATAATTAGTGATAATTATAAAAATTGCTAATAATTAATAATAATTAGTAATAAGTAATGATAATTATAAATAATTAATAATAATTGGAAATAGTTACTAATACTTACTTAAAATATATGATAATTAGTAATAATTTATAATAATTACCAATAATTATTAATAAATAATCAAAAATTTTAATAAATATTCATAATTAGTAATATTTACCAATGGATAACAATAAAGAGTAACGAATAGTCATAAGTAATAATAAATACCAATAATTAGTAATAATTAAAAATATATTCCAATAATTATAAGTAATTAGTATTAATTTCTTTTATTAATTAATAAGTAAAAATAATTAAAATTAATTTTTAATAATAGGTAATAATTAGTAATACCCACAATGGTGCAGACCGTGGAGTCCATGGCCCCAAAAATTGGTTATTAAAAGGAAGGTACAAGCAAGAAAGAGAGGGTTTCTGATGTTAGAGAAAAGCCACAAACATTTTTATCACATAACCATATTTTGAGTCTACCACCCCTTCTAGATAATCCACCCTAGCCCCTTGGATATCGGCCCCATATCCATTGTTTGGGATCTAACCACATTTCATCAGGATCATCTATGTTAGAAGATTTATCATTCTCATTATGTGATTTTATCGTTCCAAACTCCTCATGAAATACTCCATGTAAATTAGATATATTTAATATCTCAAGGACTTAGAGTTTGTTTATGATGGGACCAGAGGTTGGTGGACACTCTGCCATGCCCCCTTCTTGTGTTCTACCAAGTGCTGGTAGCCAAGTCAAATCAAATGGAGGTTTCCATAATGTGCCATCATATTACCACCCCTTATTAGCCATTTTCTCCCCAAAATCACAGTATTTAGCCTCTTTTACAAAATTTCCATCATCATATAACTGCAAATGAATGATAGATAAACTGCCAACTTTAGAGTAACTCACTTTTGGATTAGATACCCTATGAGGGTCACATGAAGCCACTAAGGAGCTGTCTAAAACACATTTTCTAGCATGGAAAGTCCCCTGAAATGGAAATAATGGCTGACTTCCTAGTGAGGTGCTTCCCCGAGTAATAGAATTTTCACCACAAGAGGCAAGCATACTCACCTCCAGGATCCCCTGGGCTCCTGACTAATCAACATAATTTGGTATGATCTTTCAGCTTCCAATCATCGTTTTACCTTGGGAGCCCTTGTGGAAATTACTTGTTCCAGAATAGATTATTGGTCAATCAATTATTGAGAATACTCTTTATCTTGACTATTCAGAGCATCCTCACTTAAGCCATCAGTAATCACACAGTTATTTTCCACCTTTACACAGTCCATACCTCCTGTCATAGAACACCCAACTATGGAGTCATTGTAGGAGATTCCGCCTTTTACATTAGATCTATATAGCTCCTTCACACTCTTATCATTATTGCATATTATTATTGACTCACCCTTCCTTCCTGGAGGAGTGTCATCCTAGTTCTGCCCACCTGTATGGGGATTCACTACAGGTCCCTTCCCACTTGGACCATCCCCAACATCATCATTTTAATGGATAACAACATCTTATGCACATCCAAAACCCAGACTGGAAATATTGGAATTCTTTTTATTCCTACAAACCGAATCATCATGGACAATTTTCAAGAAAAAAGAGAAAATAATGGCCCATCGATATGAGTATAATGAATGTCCTATTATTTTTCATTCAGAATAGACATATAGAGACTTCTCATATTCAATTTGTATAATCAACTCATCAAATTCATATAATTGAACAACCTTACCCATAAGAGAGTAGCTAAGATCCACCTCCACAAGAGCCTGGGAAAAGTTTCTATACCTAGCCTTCTATGTTTATTTTTCCATCTAGAAAGGCACTCCTATTGAAGAGGAAATGTAGAACAATATATCTTGATGCCACAGGATCCAATTTAGGATCAAGATATTGACCCATACATGTGCAAAGGAGTTCTTCACTTCAAACAAATTGAAGCTAATGGTCGACTTACTGATGTTGAGCAATGCAGGATTTGGTGAAATAATGTCGAAGCCCCATGATCGATGTTTCAACTCATCATTCAGAAATAGTATGTGAAAGTATCCCCATACCAAATGGAAATATTTCCAATCAAAAAACCCCTAGATCGATGAAAGCCATCGAATCAGATCTTGGTTTTTCTCGAAATAGTTGTCATTCAAAAGAACAAGTTTAGTGATAATCAAATGGTTGCAGGACTCAATTTGGTCAGCAACTAACTCCTTTCTCATGAATACACATGCAACATTACCTTTTTGACAAAATGACAGGCAACATAAATTTAATGATAGGAGAAAATATTATGATTATGAATCTTACCTTCAATTGGAACCTCAGCCCAAAGCGAGACATGTTGTTCATACCGATCCATAGCCCTCCCATGAAGATCACCTCTACCAGCAAGGAGGTTCGCTATTTCCACCATATCCTCCCTTAGGAAAAGCCTTGAGAACAACCTAAAATCTCAACCTCCATTGAATCACCAGAGAGTGCTGCTCCAGAGCGTCGACTCCATTTTTCTAAAAATTAGCAATAATTACCTATAATAGCCAATAATTAGTAATAATTTGTAATAATTACAAATAATTGGTTATAATTGCCTATATTTTTAGATAATTACCAATAATTAGTAATAATTACTAATAATTTATAGTAATTAGTAATAATTGTAGATAATTGATAATAATTAATCATAATTAGTGATAAATAACAATAATTAACATAAAATACTAATAATTACCCATAATTACTAATAATTACAAATAATTACTAATAATTAGTTATAATTAATGAAAATTAATAATAACTAAAAATACATGTTATTAATTAGTAATAATTAATGAAAATTAGTAATAATTAGTAATAATTAATAGTAATTACTGATAATTATTAATAATTATTAATAATTAAAAATAATTGCTAAAAAATAGTAATAATTGGTAATAATTATCAATAATGAGTAATAATTACTGATAATTAATAATAACTAATAATAATTACCGATATTTGGTAATAATTACCAACAATTAGTTATAAAAACTATTAAATAGTAATAGTTTATAATAATTAGTAATAATTAGAAATAATTATCGAAAATTAGTAATAACTACCAATAATTAGTAGTTACAATGAATAATTTGTAATATCTACAAATAATTTGTTATAATTATAAATATTTTGAAATAATTAACAATAATTTCCAATAACAAGTAAAATCTAGCAATAATTGGTAATAACTACCAATAACTCGAAATAATGAGTAATAATTAAAAATAATTAGTAATAATTACAAATAATTACTAATAATTGTAGATATATAGTAATAATTACAAATAATTATTAATAATTAGAAATAACTATAAATAATAATAAATTATTATTATTAAAAACTAATATTTAATAATTAATAATAATTAATTAAAATTACCAATAATTATAAAAAAATTCATAATAATTACCAATAATTATTGATTATTACTTATAATTATCATTTATTACTGATAATTAGAAATAATTATCAATAATTACTAATAATTTGTAACAATTGGTAATAACTTTTTATAATTATAGATAGTTTGTGATAATTACAAATAATTGGTGATATTTACCAATAATTGGTCATAATTACCAATAATTAGATATATTTACTAATAATTGTTAATAATTAGTAATGATTAGAGTTAAAATGGTGATAATTAGTAATAATTAGTAATAATCACTAGTAGTTAGTAGTAATTTGAAATAATTTTTTTATTAGTATGAAATCTTTGTGTTTTCTATTATTTTTAATGTAAGTAAAAATTTCTAATATTTAATTTTAATTACCAATAATTATCGATATTTGGTAACAATTACAAGTAATTTGTAATTTTTGATCATCTTACTTTTTCTAAAATCATCCCTTCCTTATATCAAATAAATCATAAAAAATATTTTTATTTCATATTTTTTATAAAAATATTCATTAAGGAAGTAGAAAATAATTTTTATTACAAGATCATGAGTCGATAAATCACTATAAGAATCCAAACAATTCCGGTAAAATTCCTCTATATATAAAGGGTTTTGAAACTTCTATATCATTTGCACCATTAAAAAAATATGTTTCATAAGGTATAATTAAGTGTTCTTGTAAGAAATTTTATTAGAGAAGATTTGAAACATTTTATAGTGTTGGGGTTTACCTATTTCATTTTGGTTTTTAGAAAGATTTTATTTTTTGGTATAGATATAGTGAACACAATTTAGAAAAAGATATAGATAATATGATTCTAAATCCATCATAGTTCAAAACATTAGGACATGAGGTTGTTGGTTTGTCCTTTCAACAAACATAAATTCTGAAAAATGATTCATCTCTCGAGTTAGAACCATCGCAATTTTTTGAGTTGCTGAATTCTAATAAGGATACTTTATATCCCTATTTTTAAATAATAAAATTTGAATTCATACCTAAATTTATGCCTATTAAATTAGATAATGAAATGTCAAATGGTCAGTTTGATTAAATATTCCCATTGGTTAAATCACTGTTATCTAAGTGAAATGTATTTCCTTTGAATTTATATAAAAAAATAGTTTTTTACATAATTTAGGTCTTAGTTATCAGAAGATCCGTGTTTGTTAAAATGATTACATCCAATATTATAGTGAAAATAAGTCATTAGTTAATTTTCTTACATCTGGAATGTTGAGATATAAAGAGGCACCACAAGGTATGTCCAGATTGGTTCCCATTAAATATTTGAGGCATTTCATGATTACAAATATATTTTAGTGATTATTTATGTTATATAACATAGCATTATTAATGGAATGTTAGAAATCCAATATTCCCATTGGTAAATTATTAAATCATCCTTGTGATGGGGATTCCTAAAAACATTTTTATTAGGGGAACCATCATTTTCTTCAAAATCTTGGAATGTGAAATTTTGTCTTTCTATTAATGGTGTATGTCTATTTATTTATCATAGAAATAAATATTATTTTTGGCCCATATTTATAACTCCATACAACATACCTCCTTGGATGTTGATAAATGAAACATATATCTTGTTGACATTATTAATTCTAAGAAATACGAAAAATAATATTATTATTTATTTGAATGCATTTGTTGATGAGTTAAATTGTTTTTTATAAATGGTTTCATAGTATATTATGTTGTTGAAAAACATAATTTCACAATGAAAGTTGTATTAATTTGGACAGTTAGTGAATTTATAACATACATAATTTTATATAACATGAGTATATAGTGTCCAAAATCATGTCTACATTGTATGAGTGACATAAATGCATTTATTCTGTTTAATGGAAGAAATCATGTTTTTATAGTCACTATATATTCTTCTAATGAACCATACTTTCAGAAAGAAAAAAAGTTTCATATAAGGTGAAATTAAAAGAGATGGACCTCCAACAATGATCTCAGTTATTGATTTAATATCTATTTTCTCTTTATTACATATTTTTAACTTCATACCAACTATAAATCAACAAAAAATATATGTCACTAGATAATATTATAGTTAAATAAAATTAAACGTTTTTGGGGATTTGACATATTATTTTTATTTTTTGTTCGGAAACATGTTAGATACCATGAATATTGAGAAGAACTATTTTGACTAGATATTTTAGACAATTCTAGACACACCTGTGAAGACTAATGATAATGTAAAGGCATGATTAGATCTTATCCAAATTTGCTAGCATCTATAACTTCAATTATTTGAAAATTATAATAAATAATTTAATGAATACCAATTCTAATTATACATTTTTTCAAGAAAATCAATTATTAATCTATTAGTGTATTGCATATTTGAGGTTACCATATGGTTATGTTTCCAATTTGGCTCAATTTGTGAGATATGTTGATATCACTGGACAAGAAATTCATGATTTTCAGGTTATAATGGGAAGAATATTATAGATTAGACTAAGAGGTTTGTCAAATTCTTTGACTTAGGATGTGCTAACAAAAATATAATATTTTCTCTCAAACATTTGTATAGATACATCTAACCATGATACACTGAGTAGGATTTAACAATATGTTGCTTTAATTTTATATAAATTGGAAAAAATATTCCATCTTTATTTGATTCAATAGAAAATTTAATTTTACATTCTCTGCATGGAGGAAAATTTGGAGGACTAGTATTGTTTCGATGAATGTACACAGATGAGATATGCATGCAGAAATTGAAGAAAATGATACATAAAAAAGAATTAGTTGAAGGTTCACTTAAAGAATCAGGTTTGCAAGATGAAATTTAATTTTTATATTCATATTATTTTCAACCTGAATATTCATCAAAAAATAAATGAATGGGTCATAATGAGATAAATTTTGATGATGCAGGGAACCATCAATTATTAGTTTATAATCAGACCAAACAAGTCTTTGGGTGATTTCATGAATGATGGCTTTTAGATGATGAAAATCAAAAATCTCATGAATATGTTCTTCTTAATTTTGAAGAAATTGCATAATTTATAAACTAAGTGATAGCTTAACCTATTATTTATATATTATAAAAATTAAATTAATATTATTTAAATTTTAGTTTATATGATGATTATATCAAGAAAATGTTCCCAAAAATTAAACGAGATGCTATTGAAGAATTATGAAAACACAATTTTTCCTACTAGTTTTAAAGATTGGTAAAGTAATTTTTTTATAGATGTGTATATAAAAAAATTATTATTTCTTATACTAGTAATTGTTTATCATTTTTTAGGTATCACAACTTACAGATAAAATTGATAATCGATTATATGTGTTGAGTGACAAACCATTTAAATTGGTTGAATATTATAATTCATATGTGTTGAATGGATTTTGATTTCATACATATGCATATAGTGAATCAAAAAAACAATTAATAATGGTGTTTTTATAAAATTATCTCATCAAAGAGAAAATGAATTTGAATTTTGTGGTATACAAGATGAAATAAATGAGTGGTGTTATCTAGGAGAGAGTTATGTAAAAATGTTTATATTTCATTGTTTTAATAATGATAGAGGCTTTCACATTCATCCACCCAATGAAATCATTGACATTAAATATAAAATTCTCATTACTGAAAATGTACCATTTATGATATCCCATCAAGCTTATTAAATTTATGATGCAAATTATTGTACTGATTTAAGAGATTTAATTTACTGGTGGATCATTATAAAAATTATATATTAGAAAAATCGGTTTATTCCAAGTGAAAGTGGTTCTACTGAAGTGTAAGGAATTAAAATTATTCAAGTTATAACACCAAATAAAAATTTTATAAGAATGTATAAAAAATATCGATGATAAAATCCCCACAGTTAAGGGCCAATGGTGTTGATATTGTTGATGATGTTACAACATAATTTTAAATAGAAAGAGATGATAAAACTAAAGATCATATAGAAATTAATTATTTTGAAGGGAAAGATAACTATATTGACACCATAGAATAAAAATATAATTATGGATATGAATAATAATGAAATTACATGCTATTTATAGTCATAATTAATCTATAATACCAACTTTTAATTATTTTCATACAGTATTGTTTTTTATTCTAGATGGTTGTAGATGATTTAGATGAGATTGTTTTTACCCTTGAAGATGATTTTCTTCCTATTGTTCAGCTTGATGCCTCATCATCTGACCTATGAGTTACTCCTAGTATATCATCGACATGAAGGGGTTATAGTCTAACACGATTGATGATTGTTTACCTTATTCCTGAGCGAAGTTCCGCTTATTATTTTGATCCATGCATGTGAAGGTATGTTCAGTTGTGTATTTTAGTTAATTTTCATTAATTTTTTATTTAATAATTTTATGAATATTTTCTATTTTTTACCATATTTTTTCATATATAATTGATGTAAATGAGGTGAAATTCTATAGAATTATTTTTCTAGACCTTTGGTGATGTGGGATCAGATTCTCATTGATGTTCATTATCACATGTCTGGTCATCAGATGATATGCAAATAAATAATACTTATTTTTAAATTTAATTAATTATTAATTTAAATTATTAATTGTTTGTATGTTTTATAGTATCCCGTGATGATAGCATGAGATCCACAATCTCAGTATCATGGGAGATATATATAAGTGAGTTTTGTCATCAGGTTTTTCAAAATATGGGAAAGAGATCCATGGAGAAAGCAATAACCATAGTTTTTTTTCAGTCTTACCATATCCATTGACGTGATTATATCAAATCTCATGTTTGGTACTGATTATGGTCCTACTAGATAGGAGATATTTTTTATAGGATATCATTATGAGGCCAAATAAACCAAAGGAGATAAGAGGTGACAAATAGATCTAGTAGTCATGCATTTAGTATTCATCAATGAACTATATTAAGTAATTTTATTTAATAGTTTTTATATAATTTAAATATAAAAAAATTATATTATATTTATATAGGTAGTTGAGAATTCTGATGTTGTAGAGTTGGATGTTTTCCTAAAGATGTACATTGGTCCTTTTTTGGAGAGATCATTGGTGGCCAATAGTGTCATATTATAGTCAATATATTTTTTTAATTTTTAAAATTAACTGAAACTAATATTTTAATTTCAAATTACATTTGAAGGAATCACATGAGGCTATGAATTCTCACTCACATGATTAGATTTAGGCTGAGACTCAGAGTCAAGACACCAATGTGCTAGGATTTCATGAGACACCATGTATGTGAATGCCTCAATATGGTACTCATAAAGGATGATTGGTCGGTATAATTTTTGATTGATTCCTACGAGTTATTATGGAACTATTGTATGGTGTTTATCTTACTCATGGGAATCCTGTAAAGAGTATTCATCATTATCTATAGAATATGAAGAGAAGCTGTGAGCTTAGTATGAGGTTATAGAGACCTTTTGTAGAGATAAGTACGAGCTTTATTAACACCAGTAGTAGAATGAGGAGTGGCTGCATCTATGACAGGAGCAGCAATATGAGCAGATGATGGAGTATTTTTTACAACTTGTGTCAGGTATAGGGATGGAGTTCCCTCCACTAGGTCCTCTAGATGATGCACCACCTTCAAAGTGAATGATGTTATATTTTGTTGACAAACATGTTATGTTGAATTTTTTATGAACATATTATGTGTAATGTGGATATTAATTCATATGGACATTAATTCATATGATATATTTTTATATATATTTTTAATTCAATTGATTTGTTTATAATTTTTTATTTTAAAAAAATATTTTCTTTTTAATTTTTTTTAGTTTTTTTATTGAATATTTTTTTTTCAAAATATCTTTTTTTTGAATAAAAGGTATTTTCATATAAAAAATTATTATTGATAGAAATATTATTTTTATGCAAATGAAAATTCATTTTATATGTGGTAAAAACTATTTTCAACATGACACGCTTCCATCAAAAATCAACTATGACGGTCTATCACAAAAGAATATTTTTCAACACCATTTTAGATCACCAGTAAATTATGATAGGATCCTATTGAAAATAGCCAACTTTTATGGGATCTCATTGTAATTGACCCATCATAAATATCTATATTTACAATTTTTTATGATTAATTTAATAAATTTTGAAATTCTAAAGATTTATTATTTTGATTCAAAGAATGGATATCCATCAAAACGACAACACATGATTACATTTTCCAGTTTTTAATACACTATGTTCATATTTTACAAATAAAATTCTAACATTCCATTTATAATATGTTTTATTGATATATTTTTTCTAATATGGTGGCGCTTAAATATCATATAAATCATGGTTTGAGGGTGGTAACTAATAATAATAATAAGCTTTTGAATTTTTAAAAAAGGATAATTGTTAGCATATATATAATGATACTTTAGTGTGAAAATATATAACAAAAAAAATACTTTTTATGATCAATGTTTATGTAGTGTATGAAACTTATAATGACAATGATTATGGTTATAATATTTTTATATTTATGAAAGATATCATATTCCATTGTCAAACTAGAATCCTAGAAGAGATAATTCTGATGATATTTACAATTTCATTTCAAATATTTATTAATATTTTGTTTACTAAATTTTTCTAGTAATCTGAGGAATATCATCAATCCACACTTTCAAAATAGGGCGTATGTTTGTTTAGAAATTAGTGGGAAGAATACATGGTGTCAAAATTTTTTCCAAAATCATAAATATGAGATTTACTATTACTTAATTTGTTACCTTTATTATCATTTTAACATATGTTTATTTATTTGATTATATTATCATTTTTATATACTACTTATTTAGTTATTTTTCATATAGATCGTAAAAAATTGAATTCCTACTAATTTTTCTTCAAGAATTTTGTACCCATAAAGATTATAAAAGGCCTACATATAGGCATAAAATGCTTGGAAAAAAATTAATTCTCAATGGGGGATTCAAAAAGGATGATTCACTCAGGTACAGTTGGTTCTCTGCATAGATTATTTGTTCTTTATTTTATTTTTTATGTTTAGCAGTGATGTAGTGCATTAAAGTTTGGGTTAAATATCTTTTAATAACATTTTTTTCAAGTGAAATTTATGTTTTAATAAGAGAAAAATTATTATTTTTTCCGTTAAGAAGTTAATTTCACATCAATATAACCAGTGGTGTGTTTGGTATGAATAAAAGTGTGTGTTTATATTTAGAATTATCATTTTATTTCAAAACATGTGTCACATACTCAAAGTTGAGAAAACAAACTCTCATATTTTCTTAATAAAATAAGAAATAGACCAATAAATAATTTGTGACTTATGGGATTTTTTATCCAAAAATGATGAGCAAGACATACAAGGGGTGAATTGTATCCTATAAAAACTTGATAAATTTTAAACTGGTCCCTCCTGAACTTAAAAAATGAATATGACCTCTTTTATTTAACTGGATCTTTTAGTTGAAAATAAATGAAAATGGCACAATAACTCTTATATTTTTTCAGGACATAATGATCCCATTGTCCAATCCATGACTACTCTTTCCACTAGCTTATTAGTTTTCACTAGTAGATCCTTTTCTAAGGGATCTCGATAGTATAGTGAAAACAACTGTAACATTTTACAACATCTTTTAAAATTCCAATAAGTAGGACTAACAAAAGTCCTCAAAATAATCCACACCCAAGTGTTTAGATACAAATAAGATAATAAATTTGGTTTGATAAATTATCGATAAATGAATTCATATAAATATATTACAGCTAAAATCTGAAGTGATATTTAATGAAATATGTGAATGTCTTCAAAGAATAGTCCACAAAAATAATATCTAAACTTTATAAAGATAATATTCAAATAAATTATCATCATAAACCAACCATTTTAACAATAGGATGAATAATAAATAATATCTTCATAAAACATGTATGTCTCTAAAGTGTAATCTTGAAAAAATCATATGAACTATAACAGATATTCCAAATAATAAATATAAGTAGATGAAATAGATAGAAATAATTTTTGTACAATAAAAAACTTTTATTGTATTTTTCAAGTCAATAGATTTAGGCCATAGAGCTTTTGATCATCGGTTCATTAGATCATTAGACCATTATATTTTATAGATGTACCCATTGACAATAAATCAACATCCCAAATAAATTCATGTCAAACTAATTCAGAAAAATCACCAAATAAATCCTGATTTTCAAAACATAGAGCACATTTTAAATTTTAAATTTTAACAACTACAGAAAATACAAACTTCATTTTGAGATGAGAATAAATTAATATTTTCGTTAATTTATTCTGAAATTTTCATTTACTCACTTTACAATGAGATTTACTCCAACGAAATAATAGTAAAAATCTTAGAAAAATTCAAAATTTAAATCTCATAGACAACTGGATCAACATGGGGATCAATCTATGTAATATTGACTCCAAAATCATGGATTATATCATAAATATTATATATTTCCCTAGACCTTTTACACATATTATTAAATGATTTATAACATAAATATCCATTAAATACAACGAATGTTTTGAAATGCCTACTATATTTAGAAGACTAGGTTCATAACACATGAAAGGGAAACTAAAATAAAAAGAATTTATGTTAATATCTATAGTGAGATCCTAAATCCATTTGAGATCCTAAAAATACTTAGGATAACCTATTGAAAATATAAAATAAATTGGGAAGCTAAAAATTATAGTAAGGGAATAAACGTGTAAATAAATCCTAACATCTCAATCAAATCACATAAAATGATTTCATAAAAGTGAGGAATCATAAATGATGGAATGGGAGCATAATATAATAAAAATGGTACCATATTATCATGGTAACATAGAAAAGTTGTAGAAGAATTTAACATGACATAAATATAAGTCACAGGTAACCACTATGTCAATATCACATGGTTTACAGAGTCTCATCATGGATTAGGTTCACTCCCTAGTCTTATTACTAGCATATCATGAGACCAAAACATTACACAATGGATTGGATTTCTATATGGTTGAACCCTTAATAACTTGTAAATGATTATATTTTAAAAAATATATTAAATCAATCATAAGGCATAAACATAATAATTTCCCATTAAATGAAATTGGTTGCATAATCTTACCTCATATCATAATCAAAATAGATTTCTTGAATAAGGCATTTGAGAAATGAACAGAAAGCTAGTATTACCCCCAAAAAATGAACGTATAGTATTCTAGGTATATATATATATAATATAAATATATATAAAATTATAAAATTTACATTACATTAAATAGAGAGATAGATTTATTTTGAGAGAGAATGGTCATAACCCAAAAGAAATGGATGGTTCAAAGAGATCCCTTACATTATGTTCCAAAATCATTCTACCCTTGCACTTAATGTCTTGGATAATAAAATTATATTCATTAATAAATTAATTTCGAACATTTCCCATATAAATTTTATTTTTTTATAATTTTTAATTTTTATTTATAATCATTTTATTGATATTTAATGTTTAATTTTTCTTTTCAGAGAGCGTTTATTTCAATGTTCCATGATGAGATCACTTCTGTAGAATTATTAAAGTTATTTTAAAATGAGAGTAAAACTCTAGAAGTTAAATTTAATGGAATTTATGTACATATAAAAATTTAGTTGGTCCAAAATACTCACATACGTTTTGAAATATGGATGATTCTTTTATTAAAAAAGACAGTGTTATATAATTAATTTATTTAGGTGGTTTTACTGAATATCACAAACTAGTTTCACTTTATTTAATATTATTAAAATATATTAATATGTTAATTTAAAAATATATATATTTTATACATAATTTATTTATTTTTAACCATTATAAGTGAATTTAAACCTTCTATGAAGGTGGTTGTGGAAAACAAAAACTCACCGCCCCTGAAGATGGCGAACCAATACAATATGATCAATATCTTCATTTGTTAGAATAAGAGGTTATGAGAAAGTGGTGGATTCTAGAAATTAAATTGTATATATATAATTATATTATATATATTTTAATAGAGTTATTATTCCATGTTTGAAGGGGGAGGGAAATATAAGGTAGGAGAAGAAATGAATTTAGAATAGGCAAATTGAGAATATTACCTCTTAAATGTCACCACCATGAAACACTTCTTAAGGCACTTGAAATTGGTTTTTTGGTGAGAATATTAGAACTAGGATGTGGGGGATATGTTTATTAAGTAATTTGGGAAAACATTTGGCAATATCGAAGGCTTAGAATGTTTGAGGAGATGGGGTGGTATTTATTAGGGGATGAAAGGGGTATTTTGTAAATTATATTCATTAGTATATTATTTTGGATCAAGGTTACTAATAGTATTTAATATTGTGACTATATAGAGTAACAGGTTAATTTTATTTATAAATATTGGGTTTTTACATTATACATGACTCAAAAGATCATGCATTTAGTTTATATAGTTAAATACAGTATTTTATCATATTCCACTTTTCACAAAAAAAAATAACTACTTTAGAAACATAAAAAATAAATGTAACTATAATTCAACATATAGATTCAAAAAATCAAATCCATTTTAATAAATTTCTTCGAAACATCATAAATTTAATTTTTAAATAAAATTCGTATTAATTCGATAAATTCTATTTTAATATTATGATCAATTTTTTAGCATTTAAAAATTTACTTATGGTATCATAAATTTTTTTATAATTGTAATAAAATATAATATTAAATTATAAATCCATTTTATGAAAAAAAAATACTTTATTTTAAATCATTATATTTATTATTAATGTGAAATTAAAACATTTCGGTTTTATAAAAATTTAATTAATTAATTTATTATTTTTAAAACATTATTTACATATACCATGGCTTAAATATATCATATTTTCATTTTAAAGGGTATCAAAATATTATTTAAAACTTATATATGTTGTCTTAATATTCTAATTACAATATTAATATTCTAATATTTATGTTAGTATTCCAATGATCAAATTTTTAACGGCCATAAGGGTTTACTAATTTCTATAAATACTTCATATTCAATTCATTATTCATTATCTTTTATTTTCTATCAAGGTTATATATATTTTAATTTTTAAGATGAATATTTTATTACAAATATTATGCTTCATTTCTATTGTTTTTCATGAGTGTGGTTATTTTGGTGTATAGAGCATATCAAAATTTTAAATTTTAGTTGTCTTATTTTCAATTTTTATCCCGTCATGAAATTTTTAATTCTTATGGACATTTTTATTCTATAAATGTAATTTTAAAATTATTATTAAAAAATATACCTGTTTTGATCATGTGGTTCGTGTTCATTATGCTACATTAATAAATATGATAAAATTATAAGAAGGAAAAATTCCATTGATAAACTTCTAGGTCATTACAACAGATTTCAAATGTATTCTAGTCTTACAGAATGTGGATTTTAATACCAATGTATCGGTATCAACATAATTTATATCACTAATGTGAGGATACATAAATTTTGAACACATCAAATATTAGGTACAAAAACATTAGGTTCTTTAACCAAACTTAGCTTCCAAAAAAAATCGTCAACTCAAACTTGGGGTTGGACATCAACGTTAGGTTCCATATACACATTATGAATACTGATTATAGACTCCTTTTAAACATTCAGAGTGATTAAAATAATATTCTTACTTCAAAATATTAATATCTATTCTAAATAAAAATCGTCTATAATTCTATGAATAATTATAATAATTATTCAACTAAATATAAACATGAAATCCACTCCAGATAATTTTATTAGTTAAATACATGAGGGTATTTGTGAGAATAAAAATAAATAAAAACTTATTGGTTCAACATTCTTATAACCAATAATATCCACTTTATAATGATCAAAAAATTCATAAAAACAAAAATACTCACTGGTTTTTAATTTTAAAACAATGGTAATATATTAAACAAGTAAATTAAGTCCGTAGAGAAAGTAATGTTTTCAAAATAAATTGTCAATATTTCTCTACCTTTTGTGAGATAGAAAATAAAGTAAAAAAATAAAATTTCAAACATTAATTTGTGTGAAAGTTATATAATCTAAAGATAGTGATATTTTGAAATAAATAAGTTTGAAAATAAAATAACCACATAGATGGAATGAAATATGAGAAATAATTAAAAAAAATAAATATTAAAAATAATCATGTATTATAAACAAAATACCTAATCAATACAAATATGTTAGGTTTTAGGGCATGACATAATATTTTTAGAAGGATTAGATTCTTTTAAATAAGATGAAAAAGTTAAATAATTTTTGAGAGTCTTACACATTGCTTGAAGTTCCACTATCAAATATTTAAAATTTTAGTTCAAAGGAGTATATCATTCCCCATATAAATTCTAAGAATCCTTATTGACCTTAAAAGCCTCAACCATATTCATCTTCAAAATTATAAATAGTCTCAGAAGACTGAACATACCTATCCTTCATAGTACCCAACTAGTTGTGAATCTCTCTTATAATGGGTTTTTTAAAAGCTAATATAACCATTAGATCCTCTTTATTATCTAAAATAATGTGTTGAGGGACACTATCACATTGAAAAATATAAAAATTTTCATCCATGGAGTTGAGATCATTTGATAACACTTTTAGCCTTTAAAAATAACTCCAAAACTAGTTCCAACATATGTAGAAGTTATCCCCTATCTTGAACTTTAATCCTTCAAAATTTCCAAAGGATTCACTAAAAACGTTTTCATACCACTAGAATCACACTTTGATGGCATATCCCCATTCATCCTTCCAAATTTATTAGTGATATCTCTTTTCAAATCATAATAATCCATTTTTAAGATTGATTTCCCTTTTAAACACTAAAATTGAACATGAAGATACTCATGATTTAACTCATAAAAAGATCAAATTCTCATTTCTTAAAAATAATTCTGTGAACATTAATGTTTTTCTTGAATCTTGAAAACTTCATCCTTTAATATACCAAATCTATAAAACTCACTCACTAAAAAATCTTGAGCATGAGATTCAAAACTGGACTCTTACTTTTAATATTAAGGTACCTCCTCTACCCTTACCGACTATTATCCAAAAACTGCAAACTGAATGGATTGATTATATATAACTTTAGAAGAACGGTAAATAGTTACCCAAACACCTTTTTTCTTTCAGTAACATCTCCATCATTCCATTCCAATGACATCTAAACTAAATATACCGACTGATTATCAATAAACATAATTTGAGGATCAACTTGAATGATCATATCTCCACTTAAATAAACTACTTATATTCATTTCATCATTGAAGATTGTGAAGTGGCTTTAATCTATTGTTCCTCAAAATAAACCACCTTCTAAACTCTTTCCTCCACAAATGGGGTTGACTGAACAACTTCTCTTGGAGATAATTTTACTAGCTTCTCAACTAGTATAGGTTTTTCTCTCCTCTAAGGTCTTTTCAATAACACAACTTCTGCTTCTGTCTTTGTAGAGGTTTCTTAATACACCCTTAGAACCTGAAGAACTCCCTCAATCCTTTCAAAAATATTTTCATTTAAAACTTTCCTTATTCTTTTACATATGGTCAATTCTCACTACCAATAAGAAATTCCTATAACCCTACTACTCCAACTTCAACTGTAGCCACACGTGGATAACTAAAACCATAGTATACTCTTGATTCACCATCTTCTTTAGCATAGATTCTAACAGTTCCTACTAACTTAAGGCTACTTTGTCCCATATAGTATGAAAACAAGATAATTCCATTTCTTATACTCCAAAAATAATTGTAACAACCCTATATTTTAACAAATATTTTTAAAAAAAAAATTAATTTCTTTGATATCATGCGTTACACACAACGCTGAGTTTTATCATAACAAAAGATATTATTAATATTATTATTTAAACATGATTGTTATAACCTGGTCATTAAACTTGGTTGTATGAATTAGAATAACCAAATTTTTAATATTATTTATAATAGTGTTATATAAATAAAATTTATTGATAATAAAATACTTAATTTTTAATAGTCTTGGTATACTCTGAAAATACATTTTTCTCAAAAAATAAAATTTATTAATTTTGTGAACAAATAATAAAAGTAATTTTAATTTTTTTATATTTTTCAAATTTTTGAAAAATTATTTAGGATGATTAAATTAATTTTTTGAATTAATATATCAAAATTATGTTAGGTGTAATTTTTTATAATTTTCTTTAAAACATAACTTTTTAATGAATAGGGGAAAATAATGATTTTTATTAAAAACTATCTATTTGTTTAAAGAATTTACAAGTTCCATTTGGTTTTAATATGTATTAAAAAAATTAGTTCAATTATATTATTATTGATCCAATTTAGGTCATTTTAATCAATATTATATTTAATTTTTTCATAAAAACGGCTTACACTTATGAAAATTGTTTCTTTGGAAAACCATTTTTTCAATGTGTTTACGGGTTTAAATTTAAATTAAATTATTCTGCTTTGTTTATTTGAATTTCTAAAATTATATTCAATATTTATAAAAAAATAATTAAAATTATATAATAATTTCAACTAGTTTTTTTCATATTGAATATTTAAAATAGTAATAACTAATTATCATGGTTAAGGTTAAAACAATTTTACTAAGGGTTAAACTAGGATAGGGATAAGTGTCCCAGTAAAAATCATCTAAATCCTATTAGATGTAAATATTTTAACATGATCCTATCAAAAACTAGAATCCATTTTTTTTTTTGAATTATTTTCCTTGGAAATGGATTTATCATTTTTTATTCTTTTTAGAAATTTCCCAGTATTTTCCAAGTGGGTTCCTTTACCCACTTATAATGGGACATCACATATCTTCCTCTATTAACACTTCCAAATCCCTTTGTTTATTCCATTACCTACCCAAATTATTTTATTAATTCCCTACCCATGTACTATAGTCCTTTTTTTAATAGGAAACAATCTTAAGAAGGATTTCGGTGCTACCCTAAGGATGTTGTCTGAAGAAGAGGCATCGTTCTTAAACGATCAATTTTATTTAATTTATGCTTCCAAAATATTTCAAATATTCTTAAAATATGATTAAATAATAAAATAATTATATCCCAAATAATTATATTTTTTATGGTAATGGAATAAACTACATCTCTCTCCACTTCTAACAAATGGGAAACAAAAACATTAATCGTGTGCACAGCGGACAACCTCCTCTGGAACAAGTGTATTTTATTTTCCATCACCACCTCTCATGGATAGATATAATGATGGGATTAACATATTTATATTATATTTATGAAATAGTTATACTTCTATAATTATAATATCACATATACCTTCTTACCATCCAATCTGTTGGAAAACAATGACATCGCACATGCGTTCGTGTGGACTAATGCATTCACAAAGGGATGTGATGCATTTTTCATTATATTTTGACATAGATGGAAATAAGGTTAGTTTAAATAAATATATTTCATATATATGATACAATAATAATTCTTTAAATATTAATTTATATTTACCTTTCTTTTATTTCGTCCCTCAAGAAAATGGGAACATCGTTCATGTGTATATACGGGCTACCATATCCATGAATGGTGCAATTAATTTTATATATATATCATTCATGGATTACTCTAAATAAGTATATAAGGAATATATATTATATGTATATAATTTTTAAATTTATGGATCTTATGGAACCATCATCAATGTACAATGACCAAAACATACATGAAAAACAAAGACGTAATCACCAATGCAATTTATTTTAAGAAAAAATTCTTAATAAAAGGGTGGTAAAAGGGTATGAGTAAATTATATATGGAATTATATAAATTATTTTTTATATAATATATTTATAGGAGACCTATATATATTATATGGTGGGTTCTAACATGCATGTAGTAATTCATTACTTGAGTTAAGTTATTTTCACATCACTTTTATTTCCATAGGACACATGCCATATTCAGAAATTGTTTCTTTTTTGTGGTGTATATACAACCCATAAATATATTTTATGAGTATTATAATTGAAATAAATTAATAAAAATATTCATATAGGTCTCTTTAATTCAAGTTTCTTCTAATTAAAAATTTACTAAAGTGGTAAAATTGTTATGTTTCAATCTCATCGTTTATCGAGATTATTTATGATTAACTTTATAATGATAAAATATTGTGATATATCTCTCTAGAAAATCATGAATGTTCTTATAATGAATTTATTTAATCAAGACACATTTTTTCACTTTCATTTTCATCTATTTAGGTAATTAATAGTTCAAAAGAATATTTTAAAAATAATCTACTTTATTTCTCTCTTCATTAGAATAATCCTTTTAAATCAATTTCCATGTTTTCTTAAAAATAATTGAAAAGAATGTACAATTATCCAATGACTATTTAATGAAATAATTATACTATTTTACATTTTAAATTTTTTTTAAAAAGAATAATTTTTTCATTTTCCACACAAGTCTCTTTTGAATTTTTACCATAAATTTGATAGGAATATTTGTTTTAATGTGAACGGTATGAATGGTACTACCACTTTCATGATCAATCAATGATTTAATATTAAATTATAATTATCCCATTTTATTTTAAAATAAATTTTTTTATATATTGCATTGAAAATTTATAGGTATATAAAATATATTTAAACAAATATGTTTTCATGAATAAATATTGCAAGTGATCTTTCAAAATTATTTTCCATATAAGAAAATGTCTTTTGATGTTACATAAGATTTACTGGGGATATTATCCAATGATAATATAATTATTCTTTATTTGTATGGTTTATATTTATGATAAAAATATATTAATGAAAACCATACCATTTACATGGTTTATGATATGATTAAATGATGAAAAGTTTATAAAACCCATTTCTTTTCCATGGGTTACGCTATGATGGAATGATGAAATTTTTATGAAACCCGTTTTTTTTATAGGTCCTAATATGGTCAATATTATATGATATTGTGGAACACATATGTAATATTTTCATTGTGTGATGGGGGGGACCAATATCTCCCTCTAATTCATATTGTAAATATTTATATCTCATTAGATAAATAGGACTAGAAGGGGGAGTGAACCCAATTCAGTAAGGTATATTGTTCACTATGATATTCTTGGGAGTAAACCATGGATACTACGATGGTATTGAGAGTGAACCCAATCCACAATTATAATCTAGGAAATGATCCTTAACTACTAAGGAAATGATTTTATATACTTTTTTGTATTCCACAAATCCATGTCTTTTCCCTATATTATGCTCTCATGGCATATGTTCCTTTATGATTCACCTATTATAAACTGCCAAAATTTATTCCATGACTCACATTTATGATCTTTTAAAAATATTTTATTATTTTCAAATGTTATAATCATGTTCTCATACCCTTATCATCATGTTATCCTTATGTGATCATTAATATCCCTCTTATTTACACTTACTGAGCATCAATGCTCACCAAATCATACGTTTCATTTCCCCAGGGTATGAAGAAAGGTTTTATGTATTATATTTATAATAAGGGTGATAGTTAAGAGGATATAAGTGGGATGTGGTGTAAAAATATTATGAACCAGTTGTTTTTGTTTCCATTTTTTGAAAGTCACTAGACCTACACAGTTCTTGCATGGATCATTATGTTATGTAATGAATATTTGTCTACTTAAATTTGATATCTCTATATGAAATGTGTGGGCCTCTATAGTTGGTATCATGTAAATATTTAATTAACCACTTTAAACTAGGATTTTAAAACTGTAGTGAGATCCCTAAAAATATGTCTTCGTAAAGGTCTGTATATAAGTCTACGGATAAGACAATGTATAGGGAAATGTACGGGAATTTTGGTGAAGGAAAGAGCAAGTGGTTTCCAAAAAATTACATTCTTGTATGGATACTAAAAGTGGATGTGGCTCTGGTATAGATTTACCTATGGTTAATAACAATGAAAATGTAGAATTGTTATTTTAACACATATTCACTTGGTGTGTGACAACATGACTTATTGCACACATAGTAGGACACTCTTAGGGGACTTCCATTGGAAGTGAAATAAACTCTTTACAAACCATCAAGAATGATTTCAATGGATCATGACCATGAATGAACTAGTTTAAATGTATGTTTTCCTATATTAAAAACGTATTAATGATTTAGACATCCAATTGATTATTTGTTTCATGGTTATGTGGTTTCCCACTATGATTTTTTGTTCAAACTATAATTTTTTAGTTTTAGTCAATGGATGGAACTAGAAGGAACCATGTTAATGTTTGAATGAGATAGACATTGAAATGATTTTCCTCCTGATAAATCAAATTTTATTGGGGTGGAATGAAAAATATCAGTACTATTCTCACACAAATTTCTTAATCTATGAATCATGCGAAACTTCCGAACAACAAAATGAGGGAACAATATTTTGTTGAGTAATTCATGAGAAGACATATACCTTATTTTAGTGATTTGTTTGTCGAATATTTTCTTATAAACATATTTGTACCATTGAAATGATATTTTCCATTATACTAGGTTCGGGGCATGAAAATTTCATTTTGGTTGTATATCTTTTAGAAGGTAAAGCAGATCAATATTGGACTCTTATTAAGATAAAAGGAAAAAATATGAAATTTACTCCACATACTGGGATGAGTTTAAAATATTATTTTTAAATAATTAATTTACTCATATTATTCTTGTGAAAATGGATAAGGAATTCTTAGAGTGAAATTAGAAGGATTATAAATCCATCTCTATCTATGGGGAAAATGTTACAATACTTTCAAGGTATGCTTTAGGTATTATAATTAAATTAGAAAGTAAGGATGATTGACTCATCAAAGTCTTAAAACCAAGTCTCTGGAAGTAATTATCCATAAGGTACTTCAATAGCTATGATAAAATAATTCAATTTTCTTTTAAGGTTTTAATTAATATCTGAGTTACCCATAAATCTAATTATTTTTAAATGAAAAGAAATATGGAATTAAAAAGAAATTTGAAAAAACCATAGAGAGGAGTATATGAACATTTATTCCTTTTTGAAGTATGGATGGAGACATAAAGGAAGTTTTCTTAAGAGGATTGTTAAATTTTTTAAGATTATAAAGTAACTACACTGGTAAATATAATTCAAAAGGGATGGGAAGAATTTAAATAATAATGTGAATTGAGATAATGATTTGAAAAATACACCATTGACCGCATTATGATTCACTATTTTGTTTCACCCATACACAACTATATTGCACTGATTTTGTTTTGTAAAATCCAAATATTATAACAAATTTAACATCATATATGCTTCAATAATTTAATTTTTTTCACTATTAAAAATTCTATTTCACCTTTTTTATGTTTTCATTGTAGTTGGAGATCATTAACAAGGACCAAGATGAAGTTAAAGAAAAATGGGCCAAAATGTACAAGATTTGAAGAACACTAGTGGACTCCAATGGTCACTCCCATTGATATTGGAATTAAATTGTGCTTTTATTTTGTGAGAGGCTCCAAAATTATTTCAGCTACAACTCTTATGAAGATACTCAATCCCAATCCATCTATTAAGGTGTCTAACTAAACTTATCTATCCAAAGAACCGAATATACATAATGTTAAAAGTTTTGTTCTGTATTTCATCTATCTATTCCGATTTATTGTTCCAAATTTATCCAAATAATTAGTGAATATATTCAAGTGTGGGAAAAAATAGTTATTAGTTTTTTCTAAAGTAAGGTATGGCTTTCTGACTACTCAATAACATTGGCCAAGTGGTTTCTTGAAATATGGCGGCTCAAAACCACCTTCCACTTTTCCAATAAAATGGAACCTTGGGAAAACTCTTTTTAACTTAGAACAGGTGGAAATTATCTTGAATTATTGATTTCTAGAGGAGTATTATACTCATCCAAGAAGTTTTGGAGGCCCCTATCCTCATAGGGGTCAAGGATAAAGAAATTTATCCACCCGAGCTTCCTCTTTCTCTCGATGGTGGGATAAATAGTGGGTTATTATTGTGAGGGAGCTACACACATGAAGAATGAGTTACGAAACAAATATCTCTACTAGTTTGGTGTATATTCTGGTCTGTAATTATTCTTTTATAGGTATTTTAACATTTTATGCATTTAATTGAAACCCTTTTTTTTATTACTGATCGGTGTATAATTTTATGGGTGCAGCTTGTGTTATTCTGATTGGACAATATAAGAATCATATTATTTCCCAAAAAATTTACATTTAAATGTTACTTAAAAAACATTAAATAATTCTTAGAGGATAGAACTTGACTAAATGATTGTTATGTCAATTTTTATTTCTATTTACCTCATTTTAAAGTCTTGTGGGAACCCAAGATCCTTGTTAACACTCAAATAAAGGATTCATTGAAAATATAATAATAATTTAAGAATGGGGAACTTTCAAAGTGGTGTAGTAACATAGAAATGATAAGATACTTATCATATATTCTCAAAATCCAATTGTTTTTCAAATATTAAACTCTTTAAATTAAATCATTTTACTTTTAAAACTGTTTTCAAAACCACCCCCTATTATCATCCTTTTTATCAAAAATATACACTTTAAACCCCCAAAGATCCTTGAGGGGAGACCTAGGGTCAATCCTACACTATAAATAAACATTAAAAACATAATCAATTTGACTTTCCATGACAACAAATTCAAATTTTGGTGTCTTTTTGAAGTGTCTGAGGATCATGCAGCCACACTGAGAGGGGGTGAATTAGGTGTGACATTTTTTACTAAATTATTTTACGTTCCAAACCCAATTTAAACCTATGTAACTTTTTAGGATTAGTGGATCCTAAATTAAATGTATAATGTAAATGAAATATAGTACACAATATGTTTACATGGTTCAGTACTAAGACTTATGTCCTTACTACAACAAGTGATTACCCCAAGTTACAGATTATTCACTATATGTAGTTTTTTACAACTAGGGAAACTCTCTTTCCCATCAACAATGAATCCCACAGTCTTCCACTCTAGATTCCCATTAGAGTTACTCAGTTATCACCTATACTAGTGACTCTTGATTCCCACATGAAGATCTTTATACTGCATCCCACAGTGTTAGATACATCCCATTAACCTACTCCAATGTCCCACTAGAGCCTTCCACTGCTTCAGATCCTAATTAAAGACGTCACAAACTTGAATCCCACCATATTTGACCCACTTATAGGATGATATTAAAAATATTACTCTATGATCTTGCTAGATAAAACTAGATCGTGTACAGTTCAAGTTCCTTTTCTGTAAATATGGACTTGATTAGATAATTTTGATCACTAAATATAATTTTATTCCTCTGTACAAAGCTGCTCAGGTGATAATTTATTCTCTTACTGAAGACCAGACCTCACTGCCCACTAAAATCTCAGACACAAAAATATTTGGAAAAATTTATACAATTTCTATCACGACAATAGTCTCAAATAATTCACACTTATCGTTCAATTTAAATCACATGTGTACTTTCTTAAACATAATTAATGTATGAATAACATTGTATGTCTTTATCCCAATCCTTTTACTTATGCATGTCAGTGTGGATGAATGAATGTAAGTATTTTTCACATGAAATATTAACCGCACAGTATCCAAACACAAAATCCTTTTTGTATACACAATCTATATAAAATGCTTGTATTTCATACCTATGAATGTGCACTACCTAGTGAACAATTCTTATTCTTGCAACAAAATATAGTACACATTTATTCTTTACACAAAAAAAATAACACTCATATAAAATGTGAATATATTTTAGCAATTAATGTCTCCAAGACCACTATCCAATTTTTATACTCCAAAAAGTTTAGGCGTGCATGTTCGTCTTCTGGGATTTTAGCATAAGTATATACTGACCTATAAATCCTCATGTTCATTCGTGTAAACAAGATGCTATGCTAAACATTCATTCAACATTATCTATCCAAGTGTGCAAAGAATATTTTTAATATTCGTGGTCTTCAAGATTTATTCACGCAAATATAAGTAGTGTGTAACCATTTATGTACTAACCATTCACATATCACTATCTCTCTCAAAAACTACATTCATATGTAATATAAACATCACCTTCAAATCATCTTGGTGTCCCCTATTTATATTCATCGAACCATAGACCCAAAATCTTTATGAACTTCCATGAATCATAGAAGAACTACTAGAGAACATACAATGCCTTTGTTCTTTGATTTCTGGAATCACCATCATGAATTTTTAATCATCTTCACATAGAATATCCTATATTTTATCATTCTAATATTATTCAAACAATTTTTCATTAAATATTTTGATCATCCTTAGCTCATAAGAATTATCAAATAGATATCATAAGGAACGGTTTGAACTTTGATTGACATATCATGCAGCTCTCATTGTACAGTATCCTTCGAGTGGGCTTGAGGATTAAGAAGATATTGGGATGAATATCAGATGACCAGAATTATTTCCAATATTTTTACAATAGATCACATGGTTTGGACAAAATGATCAAAGATCAAACAACCATGATGTTTCCATGAAACAGATTAATGGTCGAGATTTGATTTGTGTTAATAAATCACTTCCCACATCGAAACACACTTAGGGTTGGGGCTTCTTTGTAATACAAACCATAGAAACCTGGGTTCAATTAACTCTATTCATCCCTTCCCAGCACCACCCCGTATGGGCATTCTCCTCCGGGCATGCTCTGTTCCCAAAACAATTCCTTCTTCGTGTCACCCCGCATGGTGGTGCCGCCACCTCTTCTTTATGCCTCATGTTAGCGTGTCCACACCCATGCTCATGACTAGAATCATGCTGCCTAGCTGGGGTACTAGGCACTTTTTTAATAAATTCCTTTAAAAACTATTAACCAATTTAAAAATCCAACCAACTCAAATTCTAATACTCATATTTCTCAATATAGGAAACAATGTTTCAATTCCATTCAAAAAATGACACATTTTTTTCATAACTAAAAACTGGATCAACAATAATCACATTTAATAAACCTTAAATACATTTAAATATCCTAATAAACGCTTATTGAAAAAAAATTAAACTCACTGGAAACATTATGTTTCAGTGGATGGAATTGGTTTTTAGTTCATGTTTTTTATAATAATTTTTAAAATTTTATAATTATTTATTTGTTTTATCATATAACTTTACATATGTTTTTGTGTTATGATATATCTCCTGTGTAGGTTATAAGAATGATTCATTATACTCTTAAAATTTTACCACCTTTCATACCTAAACCAGAGAGGATCATATGTCAGTGACACCGAGACACACAGGAGAACCCTTTGATGGTGGATAACCAAAACATTAAAATTCTTTTCATCACTTATTCTTTTTCTATAACACACATTAAAACTGAAATAAACTTGCATAATATGGATGAAAATAATTTTAAATTAAAATAACTAACCTTTCCTAATGTAGATATCCATCCCGCATATATTCAAATACAAGGTGAAGTACCTACTTTTGAACTAAAATCCAGTTTAATTCACTTATTACCAAGATTTTGTGGACTCACGGGATAAGAACCACTATTAACTTAAAATAATTTCATAATGTTTGTTCTAAATTAATACCTTATAATGTGGATGAATAACAATTAAATATTAGGTTATTCCCTTTTTTAATAGAAGACACTGTAAAATATTGATTGTATTGTGTTAATTACCATATTAGAGGCAGGGCAGGCATGAAACTCCTTTTTCATTCACAACCTCTCAAAATGAGACTATAATTAAAACAATTTAGGGGATATTACAATAACAAGGAGAACATTTCATGAATACTAGTAAATAATTAAAAGGCTATGATCACGTTTCCCACATCACTAAATTTGTGATCAAGTTTTAATACAATATTTTTATGCAGGTGTAATTTGTATTGATCAAAACATGATTGATGATATTATAGGTAGCGTAGTAGTAGATAAGACCCCAATTGATGTAATTACCCTAGTTGAAGAAATGGAATAGAACACACAATAATTTGGTTCAAGGTGTAGTGTACCAATTCGAGGTGTCCACGAGGTGTAGAGTTATGAATTTTAGAAGAAGGGGGACACAAAATTTGAAGAGGTAAGTACCCTTATACAAAAAATTGGTCTTTCCCAAGGGAAATCTGAATCTCATCATCTCATCCATTATGCTATTTGTTCTATAGACGCCCACTATTTTGAACATTTCTATCAACAGAGAGAACTTTCCAAGATTTGTAAAGAAATTTTTCATAGACACCCCTATAACCAACCCATTCGGAAAGAAATATATTATCTATCCAACCTCAAGTGGAAATAATACCAAGCCTATGGTAAAGGTGGTATTAAATCCGACCTCATCAACCATGGAACCAACTATGATAGAGTATTCAGCCACCACCACTACCCAACAATCTCCAACTGCTACAAAGGCCTTTCCGAAAACCCCCAACAAAAACATTAGTATCTTAGAATAAATTATTATAATAATAAAAGAAAATAATATCCAATTCCAAAAAACCACAAAATTATCCATACAGGACCTTGAAACATAATCAGGGCAACTTTTCAACTCAGTGGAGGAATTTCAAAGACATTGGTCAGGTAAACTACCTTCTCATACATTAATAAACCCTAGGGATGATGGAAATGTTAGTGATATCACCCTTAGGAGTGGAATACAACTTAAATTCCAAAGGACCTCTCTATTAGATCCATCCACTCTAGAGGAAACCACCATCTGAACCACTGATAATGGTCCAAATGAGGAAAAATCACGTCATGAGAGAATACCTTCCAAAGGAAAGAGGGTTTCAATTGATGAACCACCAAACATAACCATTACACTTCTATTTAGAAAAAATTCCACCCAACCAAGGAAGAAAATGAATCTAAGCTTGATAAATAAGTCATGGAAATATTCAAAAAAGTATGTGTTAATGTTCCCTTTATTGATATCTCAATGAAAATTCAACGATACGCCAAGTGTATAAAGGATATGTGTACACACCAAAGGTGACTTTATAGTGGTTAAAAGGTGAGCTTAAGGAGGAACTTATCAGTATTGATAGAACTGTAACTTCCCACCAAATTCAATGATCTTAGAACATTTTCTATTCTATGCACCATAGGGGAGAATTTCATTTCCAATGCTATACTTGATTTGAGAGATTCAATAAATGTGATGTCTCGGTCCATTTTCTCTCCATTATAGGTCAAGGAACTGAATCCCATTAGAATTTTTGTCAAACTAGAAAACCTGAGTAAAACACACTTTACTGGTGCATTAGAGAATGTTCTTGTGAGGTAGACATTTTTAATTTTCCCTTCTCACTTTTATGTGCATAAATTTGAAGACGATAGGATGAATGGACGTTCCCCAATTCTATTGGGGAGAACATTCTTGAAAACCAAAAAACCATAATTAATCTACATAGCAGTACATCACTTATAGAGTTTGGTGGTGACATTTTCCACTTAAACACCCTTGATTCCTTGACGCACCCCTCATAAGAACATTAATCGCTTTAAATTAATTATATTGTTGTACTCTCTTTCCTAGAAAAAGATTCTTTTCTTTCCTCAAATCCCCTTTTTGACTTTACATCATAGATAGACATTCTAAGTAATGATTAACTCATTTAATTTTTTATCAGTTTAGAAAATTTCATTCATGTTCATTAATTGTTGATTTCTTGAGCACTAATGATCCCATATCCATCATTGATACTGCTAATTTTCTAAAATCTCATTACTCATCTAAGGATGTAACTATTGAGAAGTTATATGAGATCATAGACCTGTCAATTTCACATTCACTCCCATAAATCCAAAATCCCCCAAAATAGGAACTAAAACCACTGCTTAAAAATTTGGAATATTAATATCATAACAATAGATTCAAGCTTCCTGTCATCATTGCAAGTTCACTCCCAATAGAGCACGAATTGCAACTGCTTACCCTTTTATAGGGTATAAACAAGATTTGGGATGAACACTTACGGAAATTCCTTGTTTTAGCCCATAAATTTTCACACCTCATATATTGTTAAATGGTGAGGGTAAACCAATGAGGTTGGCTCAATGTCGATTGAGCCTGAACCGCCCAGATGTTTTTAAAAATGAGGTAAAAAAATTATTTTCTGATGGAATAATTTACACCACATCTGACAGCCAATGCATCAGTTTGGTGTAGGTATTTCCTAAAAAATAGCTCAAATGATAATTAAAAATGAAAATAATGAATTAGTTCCAACCCATGTGTAAAATAGTTGGAATATCTATGTTGACTATTTCTGACTAAACAAATACATTAGGAATGACCATTTTCGATTATTTTTCATTGAACATATTCTAGAGAGGATAGAGTGGAAGTCTCATTACTATTTCCTTTATGGTAATTCCATATAATTTTCAAACCATATTGTCCCCAAGTATCAGAAAAAGACAAACTTAACTTTCCACTTTGTCGCATTTTCATATAAGAAGCATCATTTGGTATTTTCAATGCTTGATGTAATTTCCAGTGATGCATGGTTAATATTTATTCATATTACCTATAGAAATGTATGAATGTATTAATGGATGATTTAAAAATTTATGGATCCTCTTTGGATGAATGTTTTATTTGTGTTTGTTCTATTCTACATCACAATATTGAAAGGAATCTTGTAAAAAATTACAATAAATTCCATTTAATAGTGTGAAAAGGTATAGTACTTTGAAATGTCATTTCTAGGGATGATATCCAAGTTGATAAATCAAAATTGTGTGTCTTTTCATCCCAACCATTCCTATAAAATGTGCAGGATTTCCATTCTTTCTGGGTCTTGCTATATTTTACCATCGTTTCATTCATGACTTTAGTAAAATTTCACTCCCCTCTCCAACTTACTCTAAATAAAAAAAATTGATAAATAATGTGAGGAAGATTTTAACAAATTAAAATGGATTCTCACATCACCACTAGTAATCCAACCACCTTGGTGGGATTTACCATTTTAGATCATGTGTGATACCTTTAACAATGCAATTCGTGCAATCTTATCACAACAGGCTAATCGAGATCCACAATTCAATGTATATGCCTCATGCACACAGGACCCTGCCCAAGAAAAATACACTACAACTAAAAAATAATGACTTTCCATTATTTTTTACTTAGATAAAATCAGTTCGTACATTTTTGGGTAAAATGTCATTGTGTTCTTAGACCATGTAACCATACATTATCTTCTTAAGAAACTATAATCCAAACCACATCTCATTCACTGGATTATCCTAATTTAGGAATTTAATCTTCAAATTAGGGATAAAAAAGGATCATAAAATTTGGTGGTAACCATATTAGTAGGATCCTACGATCCTAAAACATTGAATAATCCCCATATATTCCCATAAATGATATGTTTCCCGATGAGAAATTATACCATGTACAAGATTTTATTCCTTGTATTCCAAAAATGAAAATTATTTGCTAACATCTTTCATTCCTAGTGATCTCCACAAAAACATGGTTGGTAATCTAAAAAAATGTGTCTCATAGATATATTTAGGATGACCCCTAACTTTGAAAAATATGTAGTGATCATGTCCCCATGTGTTTTATTCCTGATAGAAAGTTTCATTCTATCCTTAGGTTTGTCCACACTCTTTCTTGTGGGGACACTTGTGTCCCCAACAGACTGCTTGCAAGTTCCTCGATTCTGGTCACTTTTGGCCAATATTATTTTTGGATGCTCATGATTTCTGTGAATATCTTCCTCGCTATCAAATAATGGAGAATTTATCTAAAGGAAATTAAATTAAACATAAATCCTTTATCTTTCAAGATTTTTTTTTATTTTTGGTGAATTGAAATTATGGGACCATTCCCCAATTCATTTGGGAACTTGTACATTCTTCAAGTAGTTGATTATGTGTCAAAATGGGTAGAGGAACAAGCCATGAGGGTAGATGATTCCAAGACAGTTGTGCAATTTTTGAGAACCCAAACTTTCTGTACTTTTAGACTACTTAGGTCCATCATTAGTGAATAGGGTTCTCATTTCTACAATCGAACAATCCAATCACTTTTACATTAGAATGGGGTCGAGCAATGAGTGTCTACTACATATCACCCACAAACTAATGGCTAAGATGAAATGTTGAATATAACGGTGAAAAAAATCCCTAAAAACCAGTTTAACCCAAGGCAAAGTATTGGATTCTTAAACTCGAGGATTCATTATGGTCTTATAGTACTACCTTCCAAAATCCGATTGGCAAGTCACCATATCAGCTAGTTTTTGGAAAGAGTTGCCACCTCCTTATTAAGATAGAGCATCGAGCCTAATAGCCACTGAATTATTCGATTATAATATTTCTAGTGGAGGTTCTCATAAGAAGTTACGTATTCCAAAGATGGAGAAAATGTATAGAGATTCTTATGAGAACTATTAGATCTATAAGTAGTGAACAAAGGCTTCAAATAATGGTCTCATCCTTTATCATAAATTCCACATTGGTCAGAAGGTCCTCTTTTTCAATGCAAGGATTAATTTTTATCCAGGTAAGCTTCATTATTGCTAGTTTTTTCCATACATTGTTACTATTTTTTATCCATTTTTTGTTTTTTTGTTCAAAATAAAGAAACAAACCTTCACCATCAATGGGCCATGTTTGAAGCACTTTCACGAAGCCGTTCTAGAGCCCTCGATGGAGGAACTCCAAGTTCAAGACACATCCTATCAATTAAACCCACCAAGATGTATCCTTCATTCCCATATTCTCTTTTCTTACAGTGAGGACTCTATAGGCTCTAGGTGTGGGTTATGTGTATATTCCTGGGTTAGTTATGAATTTTCATCAACTTTATTCTTTTTATCTGTTATCTTACCTTCGCCCCTCACTTTTGTGATGGGATATTCATTTTTTATTCCCACTTAATCATGGAAAATGATTCCCACTTAATCATGGAAAATGACACCCACTTAAAAATCGAAATTATTGAAAATGTGTAAGGAATTTCCCTATTTCACATTATTTTAGCAATTTTTTCTTTTCACTGATGGAATGTGTGTTTTGTCATGAATTTAACATTGAGGAGTTACTTTTTCGAGTTAATTTTTTTATTTTTTGTGATATCAATGGTTGTATCATTTTGAAACCTTTGAGAACAATAGCACCCTTTATGTAAGTAGTTTATCAGAATATTTTGTCACTTACTATCTCCACACATCTTTTTAACTAACCATAAATTGTGAATTTTTATTACTCAATATAAGGTAAATATGAATTAGGTTAATTTTTATTATCTTTAAAAAATGATTTTCTGTATGTTTTTTCTTTATCTGATCTTTTTCGTTACCCTACCGAACTAACCTATGTGTGTGTACCTCTTATCCAACTGTTGTGCTCCCAAAAAAATAAAAATAAAACAAAAACATAAAAAAACATGGGTTTTGTCTTGGAAAGTTCAAAAACTACTCTTCATCAACCTCTAATCTTGTTATAACTATTACAATTACTGTTGTGAGGAGATCAAACAAGAGTTGAGAGATGAGTGTGATATTAGTTCCAAGTGAAACTTCTAAAAATAACAAAAATAATAATAATTGAGAGTAGTGCTGAAATGTATAGATTATAGGGGTATTTATGTTTGTATCCTAAGGTTATAGTTCTGGGAATTCTTAAGTGAGTGGGTCTTGAAATTTGATTTCAAATGATATGGGGTAGGTTCGGTGGATAGAATCATTTAAGTAGAAATTTTTTAAAATATCCTTTATTTACTAGATTGAAAGTAAAAAAATAATATCCTGATATAATTTTCACATAAATACATGGATATTTAGTGAAATTGTTTAATTTTTAATTATTTCAAAAAAAATTCTACCATTCATCTCATTTAATTTAATTCTGTGACAATTTATGATATATATGTTTCTATGATCACTGAGAATAACTCCTTAGTGTAATTTTTTCTTTGATCACATTGCTATCAAGAATTAAATTTTCAATGATTGTTAAATATTCATTAATTTTGTAATATATGCATGCATCATTTTTCAAAATTTTAATTTTCCTAGGAGTGAAAATGGTTAGGTTTGGGCGTTTGATCACATTATAATTCATTGTTTTGTTTCACTCGTACTTCACTATATTAAAAAGATTTTATTTAGTAAATTAAAAATATTATAAAAAATTTGACTTCTTATTTGATTAAGTATTATAATTTTTATCCCTTCTTAAAAGGTATATTTTATTTTATTTTCTTTTGTTTTCATTCTAGTTGTAGGTGATTTACAGGGCCCAAGATGAAGTTGAAGAAAAATGGGAACAAATGTGAAAGATTTCAAGAAATATAGTGGACTCAAACGAACATTGAAAATGATCAGTGCATTAATTTAGTCTAAATTTTTCAATATGATCGATAATTTATTTTTCAACAACTCTTATTAAGACACCTAGTTCCAATTCACCTATTACGAGGCCCAACCGAATATATTTGTCCATGGGAAGCAATCTGCCCGATGTCAAAACATGTTTTATTTATTTTGTCTTTATCTCAGGTTGTAATTTTCCAAATGAATCCAAATTTTTAGTGGAGATATTCAATATAAGGGTATAAAAAAATTTAGTTCTCTTCAAAGTGATATAAGACTTTATGGTAACTCAAAACAATTTTTGAATTGGTTTCTCAAAATCTGGTGGCTCAAAAGCATCCTCAACTTCACCTATAAAATGGCCCCTTAGGCACACTATTTGTAAGATAAACAGGGAGAAAATGATCTATAATTTCAGATTCCTTGAGGAGTTATATTATCATACTATATTTTATGGAGTCCCCTTTTCTAATAGGGTATTAGGGATAAACAAGAAGATCAACATGATCTTTTTCCTCCTCTCGATGGAAAGCTAAATAGAAGGTGATCATTGCGAGGGAGATACACACTTAAAGATGGTGTTTTAACACATAATTCAGTTTAGTTTTTTGTGAATAATCCATTTTGGAATTATTATTTTATATTTATTTTAATATGTTTTGATAAATTTAATTCAAACCCTTTTTATTTCATTTCTAATTGGTGTGTAATTTTAAGTGTGTGACTTGTGTTGTTCCGATTGGACAACACAAGAATCCTTCTCTTTCTTAGAAATTGTATATTGAAATGTTCCTTAAAAATTTTAAAAAACTTATAAGGGTCTAAAATATGACTACTCGATTGTTCTATCAAAGTTTAGTCCTATTTTCATTGTTTTATAGGCTTGTGGGTACCCAATATATTGGTTAACCATCAGCCAAAGGATTACACTTAAACCTAATATTCAATTAAGAACAATAAACTTCACAAGTGTTGTATTAACATAGAAATGATCACATACTTATAAAATATTTTTTAAAATACAGTTTTCTTTAAATTATTAAACTCTTTAAATTAATTCATTTTATTTTTAAAACTATTTTCAAAACCACCCCTATTTTAGTACTTTTTATAAAAAATAAACACTTTAAAACCCAAACCCTCTTACAGAGATAACCTAGGTTCAGACCTAGACTATAAATAAACATTAAAAATTAATAAACTTGACATCACATGACAATTCCTTCAACCACACACAATCTAGTATTTCAAATGTAAGGAGTATGGGAATTATGTTAACGAGTTCGAAAATCTGATGGTTAATGATGATGATCGCCATCAATAAACTCTTATACCAACAACAAAGGTAAATAACTTTTGATTGCTATTTATTATGAGTTGTGTTATAAAAATGTGGTGAAAGGTACACTTACCATTCACTCTAGAACTACAAATGGTGTATTTAACGCTACATCTTCTCATTCTTTTATATCAATCAAATTTTCTAAGGGTATCAGAACCCCACCCCGATGATTAGATGTTAAATTAGTAGTAAAAACCCCAAATGTTGTGATGATTTCATCTCATGTATATTATTATCCTTTATTTTAAGATTATGGGAATATGATTCTTGAAAATATTATTATTCTCCCTCTGGATGAATTTTTTGTTATCTTAAACATGGAATAGATTTCACTACATAAATCCCACATCAATTTTCGAAGAAGGGAAGTAATGTTTGATATATTGAACTAACCTATGATCTTCAATCCATGTGATGATAAATATGAAGTTTATATGTAAATCACATCCATTTTATGGGTTTAAATTAATTTTCAAAAGGTGTGTTTTTCAAATATATTTGTGTAGAAATTCACCATTTATTATATGCCTATTGTGTGGGATTTTTTTGTTGTCTTTGAAAGAGATCATCATAGTCATCTGCTAAAAAAATAAGTTGAGTTCTCAATAGAACTCATACCTAGATCCACACCTATTTCAAATAATCCCTATAGTATAACCAGATTGAGTTTTAGAAGTTAGAGTAGAAACTCCACGAGAATCTTGAAAATGTATTTATTTGGAAAAGTGTTTATCTGAGTGGTGCACCAATTCATTTTATTAAGAAAAAATATGGATTTATGTTACTTTTAATTATTTAATGGGAATTAAAAAAGATAAAAATCAATAAAATATATCACATACCCCATATTAATGAATTGTAGGATCAACTATGTAGAGCTTAATACTTTTCCATGATTGAACGTCATTCTGGATATCATCAATTGAGTATCGAAAAGGAGGATATACCCACAACAGGATTCCATAGCACGTATAAACACTATAAGTACAGAGTTATTCCATTTGGTCTTACTATTTGACCCATTGTCTTCTTGGAATTGATGAATATAGTCTTTATATATTTCCTTGATCATTTTATGGTAGTATTTATAGATGATAATCTTATATATTCAGAGACTATGTACGAACATGAAATAAATTTGAGGATTGTGTTGAAGACCCTAAGTACGGATAAATTTCATTAAAAGTTTATTAGTGTGACTTTTTTAAATAAAAGGTTTCATTTTTGTGTCAGATAATCACAAGAGATGGTATATTGGTGGGTCCATCAAAGAACAAAGTTATTTAACGTTGGCCCAGACCAACCATGGTGACTAAGATTCAAAGTTTTCTTGGTTTGGCTGGATAATAATAATGGTTTGTGGATAATTTCTCATGAATATCTAATATAATCACTATGTTAACTTAGAAGGGAGATAAGTTCCTTCAGATGGATAAAGGTGAGGAAATTTTCAAGCAACTAAAGTGAAATTTATCCAGCGCACATGTCCTTTCATTCCTATGTAGTGATAAGGGTTTGTAATCTATAGTGATTTAACAAAGAGGGGATTGGGATGTGTTCTCATATTTAATGGTATGGTTATATCTTATGCCTCTTAAAAAGTAAAGGTTCATGATCAAAATTACCCACCTAATTATTTAGAGTTTGTTGTTGTAATTGTTTATTAAAGATGTTGAGGAGTTATATTTATGAAAAAGGTATTGATCAAACAATTTTTAGTATATATTCACATATAAAGATTTTAATGTTTAAAAATGAAGATGGTTGGAGATAATTAAAGATTATGAGTACTCAATACATTACCACCCTAGGAAAGTGAACACGGTGTCCAATTCTTTGATTCAAAATGATCATTCCATCCTATCTATGATGATTGTCAAAAAAGATCCAATATCTATTGATTTGAAAAGTATAGATATAGAAATATTTAAGGAAGGGTAGAAATATTATCTTTCCCAAATGACCGTTCAACCATTTATCCATGTTAAGATTAAAGAGGTGCATATAGATGATCTAGAGATGCTGAAAAAGGTTATAATTTTCCTAATTTTAACCTTGATTATGAAATAATGATAAGGTTTAGAAACAATGTATGTATTCCATGAATTCCTGATTTGTATAAGGATATATTGTAGTAATCTCATAGTTCATCATTCACTAATTATCCAAGAGGTACAAAGATGTATGGAGATATAAAAGAGTATTTTTAGTGAGATGGAATTAATAAAGATATTGACAAGTTTTTATCTCAATGATTGTAATTTTTATAAGTTAAAGAAGATATAAAAACTCTAATTTGATGTTATAATCACTACCCATACTAGAATGTAAATGGGTAAACGTCACTATGTATTCTTTCATTAGACTGCCCAAGTGAAAATTACTATATGGTTTGTAGTCGATCACCTTACAAATTTAAGACACTTGATCACTATAAATGAATATTTTTATCTTGACAAACATTCCATAATACACATAAAATAAGTGGTAAGTATTCATGGAATACCATATTATATTATACAATACTAAGATCTGAGGTTTACCATGAAGTTCTGGAGATTCCTTCAACATGCCCTGGATAAGGAGCTATGTTTCAGCAATATGTTCCATCATCAGACAGACAATTGTTCTAAGAGAATAATTGAAACCCTAAAGGATATATTGAAATCTTGTTATATGGATTTAAAATTTGGTGTGGATCAACACCTTTCTTAAGTCAATTTTTCATACAACAATAGATTTCATTTAAGTATTTAGATGGCTCCTTATGATGCCTTATATGGAAATTGGTGTAAAACTACAAAATGGTGGGATGAAGTTATAAAAATAAAGATATTGGGACCTATGCTAGATAAGGAAATTTCAAATAAATTCAAGGACATTCAACAATACATCAAGGCAGCTTAGAGTCAACAGAAAAGTTATGCTGACAATCCTCAGTAAGATCTAGAGTTTGAAGTTAGTGAGAAGGTTTTACTATGAGTTTCTCCATGGAATAAGATTATTAGATTGTAAAAAAATTATAGATAATCTCTAGGTATATTTTCCACTTCGATATTCTTTATCTAGTAGGGACAGTATCTTATCAGTTGGCGCTTCCACCAAACCTCTCTCAGGTCCTCGATATGTCTCATGTATCTCTCCTAAGGAAGTACACACCTGATCCTTCACAGATACTGAACTTTGAGGTTATATCATTGGATCATGGTAGTCCTTATGACTTATAACCTATGTATATTCTATATCATATACGGTAAGTTTTATTAAATAATTCCACTCAATTGTTCACGGTTTTATGGTAAAATCACCAACTTTATGAAGTTACATAGGAACCTGGGGATTTAATGACATAGTATTATCCTCAGTTATTTGTAAAAAAGATATGTATTTCATATGGTGAAATTAATTTTAAGGGGGTTAGAATGTAAACCCCTAAGATTTTATGATATATATTTTTTCAATTTAATTTAATTTCATCGATTTCTTGTGTTCCATGAAATGCCTCATTTTGACAAACCACAAGATATTATTAATAAAATTATTTAAACATGAATATTATAACCTAGAATTTAAACATGGTGGTATGAACTGGAATAACTACATTTTTAAAATTAATTATAATTTTTTTTAGATAAATAAATTATATTGATAAAAAAGTATTTAATTTTTAGTGAACTCTTCATATACTATGAAAGTACATTAATCTCAAAAAAATGTTTTTTAATTATTTTAATAAACAAATAATAAAAAAAATACCATTTTCAATAAATTTATTTTAAAAAAATGAAAATAATTTTTTGAATAAAAATTTCAAAATTATTTTGGGGTTAATGATTTATAATTTTGTCAATGATCAATTTTTCAATAAATAGTGAAAATACTAATTTTTATTGAAAGGTGTCTTTTATTTAAATAATTTAAAAGTTTCAGTTTGATTTAATATATAATTAATAGTGAAATAGGATTAATTAAATTATTATTATTCAAATTGTCATGATTATAATAAATTTTTTGTTCAATTTTCATATAAAACGTTTTCCACTTATGAACAAATTTTGTTTGAAAAAAAAATTCTTCATTGCAGGATTAATTTTAAATTAAATTATTCTAATTATATGATTTTAATGTATAAAAAATAATTCCATATTTTTAATCATAGTAATTAATATAATATAACAATGTCAGTTTAATTTTTTCAAAATGAATAGAACAAATATTAAAAATTAATTATTCTGGTTAAGGTTAAAAGATATTTACTATAGGTTTAAACTATAAAGGTAGAGGTAATAATTTCAGAAAAACATTCCTAAATCCTATTACATGGACATATTTCAACTTCATAGTATCCAAAATTAGATTCCATGGTCATTTGGAATCATTTATATTGGGAATAAATTTATTTTTTTGGATTCTTTTGGGAAATATCCAAGAAGTTTACAAGTGGGTTCATTTCCCCACTTATAAATAGAAATATCCTATGATCTGCTATTTATGATTAGAAATAAATTTGTTTTAGAAAATACAAAAAAAATCTATTCCATAAATCCCTAACCATGTTTTAGAAGCCTTAATTTGGTTACTAAACACTCCTAATAAGTATATTTGTTCTAACTGAAAGAGGTTGGCTAAAAAAAGAAGGTATTGTTCTTAACTGAAAATTTTTATTTTATTTCTTCTTCCACATCCATAAAATTTATTAAGATATGATTAAATAATAACATAAATCTCTCCAATATACTTATATTTTATTATTTTAATTTAATAACTGGCATACACCTACATTCTATCAAATGGGAAATGAAACTGTCTATCATGTTTAGGAATGACAATAGCATCAAGAACTGATGTAATTAGTTATCCATCACCACCTCCAACATCTACATATAATGATGTATTTGACATATATATATTATATTTATGACATAATTATACTTTTTAAATTATAATACCACATCTAACTTCTAAAATTCTAATCCGTTGGAAACTAATAACATCGCTTGTGTGTACAAGTAGATTACCGCCTCTACAAAGCAATGTGATATGTTCTCCATTTTATTTTTACATAAACGGAGATAAAAATATATTTAATGAATATAAATGACCTAAAAATGATTCTATAAATCTTAATAAATATTTACCTTTCTTTTATTCCATCCATCGAGAAAATAGCCACAATTTTCATGCATATGTATGACCTACCATCTCTATGAACGATGTAACTCATTTTCTTTGTCTATATTTTATGGATTAAAATAAATACATATAAAATGAATATATATGAATTTATTTCAGGGTAAAAATTGTCATGATTATGTAAACATGATCAATTTATAATGAAAAAAACTTTTGAAACTAAGTATACATGAAAAAGGAAGCAGATATCACCTGGAACAGAGATTTTACAAAAGAATTTTTAATAAACATGGGGTAAAAGTTTATGAGTAAAACATATATGGTATAATATATATGAGTATAATTTTTTATTATATTTAATATATATTATTTTCTAATGTTTATGATTGAATTAATGACTTGAGTTAAGATATTTTCACCTCACTTTTATTTCCATAGAGCATATTCCATATTCAGCACTTGTATTTTTTTTGTAGTGTATATACTACAAATAAATGTATTTTATGATTATTATCCTGAAAATTATGTTATATTAATATCCATATAAATCCCTTTATTTCATAGGTCTTATAATTAAAACATTACCAAAGTGGTAAAAATTTAACTTACAATCTCATTATTTACAAAGATTGTTTATGAATAAGTTTTCAATGATGATATATTATAATATATCACTTAATAATCCAATTAATATTATTATAATCTATTTATTTCTTGAAAATAAATATTTTTATTTCATTTTTCTATCTTTATTTTATCAAGAGTTCAAAATTAATTTTTTAAATAAAAATCAACTTTATTTATTTACTCGGTTTAAAAATCCTTTTTCTTAGAAGTCCATATTTTCTAAAAATGTTTTGAAATAAATATTTTATAATCCTAAAATTATTTTTTAAATAAATATTTGCCGATGTTTTACATTTTAAAAAATGTTTTATAAAGAATATTTTTATATTTTTCCAAAAAAATCACTTTCAAGTTTTCAGCAAAAATGTGAAAGGAATATTTGTTTTAATGTTTACAGTAATCATGGTATCTATAAATATCATAAACAATAAATGATTTAAAAGTTTCTTTAAAAGTATAAAAGGTTATATTGAATAAATTATTTTCTCTATTAACTGGGATATCTTTTAGTTTTAAAAAAGTGATTTCAAATTAAAATGGATATTTTCATCAGGAAAGGTCTCGAGTGGTATTTAAAAATATTTTTTTATCTAGAATGACATATTTTAATGTTACATAAGCTTTAATTGGGATATGATCAAATGATACATCCATATTATTTATTTTGATGTTTTATGTTTATGATGAAATTAAGTTAATGAAACCCTTTCCTTTCCCATGAGTTATGATATGATGAAATGATGAAATGTTTATGAAACTCATTTCTTTTACATGGGTTATGATATGATGTAATGATTAAATTTTTATGAAATCTATTTATTTCCTATGGGTTATTTTATGTTTAAATGTTTATGAAGTCCATTTCTTTTTATGTTTTTTGATATGATGAATGTTTATGATCTTTTGGCATACATATATTTTATTTTTATTATGGGATTGATGGTACCTATATCTTCATAAAATGAATTGGGTAAGTATTGATATATAATGAGATAAATTGTGTTGAAATTTGGATAGAACTTGGTTTAGTAAGGTTTTTTCCAAATATGATATTCTTTGGAGTAAACCTTGACTACGATAATGGTTTGTGGAGTAAACCCAATCCACTATGATATCCCTGGATATGAACCTTCATTACAAATGAAATAATTTTCTATAATTATTTTTATTCCACAAATCCTTGTCTTATTCCTATGTTATTCTCTAATAGATCATGTTCCTTTATGATTCTTGTCTTATAAACTTATAAGATTTTTTTTTTACTCTATGTTATGATCCTTTATATTCTAGGTATGTTTTTCAAATGTTATTATTATGTTATCATAACCTTATTCACATGTTATACTAATTTGGTCATTTTTATATCCCTTGTTTTACCTTATTGAGCATAAGAGATAACCCTTTATTATGTTTCCTTCCCATACAGTATGGATAAAGTTTTTATCTATGATATGCCTAAGAAAGGTTCTAATTATGAAGAACTGAGTGGGACAAATTTTAAAAATATTTTAAAATATTTTTTTATGTTTCTAAGTTTCCAAATGATCTAGAAATATATGATTTTTGCATAGATCATAATGTTATGTAATGAATATTTTTCTTCTAAGATGTGATATCTATATATGAAAAATGTAGTTCAGTATAGGCATAGTCTTACCTTTCATAATACTCCAAAAGAATATTAACTTCCTAAAATTTATAAATAAAAGAATGTTGTTAAAGTGATTTATCAAATTTATCCTTATATCTAAAATCCAAAATCACTTGTAGAGAACAAGATACACTAACCTTCCTTATTGATAAAAGGAAACCCTTTCATCCTTTTGATTTAAATGATTCATGTATCTCAACATGTACAAATAAATGTTCAATATGATATCACTCAATATGAAAAACATGATGTACATATCTAGATAGAGGATTTTCTTAGATTTATCAATCCTAAGTACAAAAAAAAGTTTTAATATACATAACATGGATATTTTTATGAACTTCAAATTACTTCACTATTATCTTTTTTTCATAATAAGTTTTTATGAGGAAATACATGATGTCATAAAATTTTTAAATTTCGTCACCAATTAACCTCAAAATAATATTTAAAGATTCTTTATGGTTAAACTAAAATAACTATTCTATATCAGTAATTGAAATAGAAAACTCTTTATCATTCACCTTTGAAAAAAAAATATCTTCACTATTACCAAATCTAAATTTGTATTTTCCCAAAAACTCATTTACTTCCCTTTAAAATATATACTTAGATATTCCATCATCAAACATAAATTCCAAGTTTTGAAAACTCAAAAAATTATTCATAATGATACTCTTCTTGAAAATACATTAAAAATAAACTAGTTTTCCTTAAAACACCCACCAATCATAACAAGAAACTATTTTCCTTGTCCTGCTACTTAGATAAAATTCATCAGTTCACTTCACCTTATTTATTTTAGAATGAAAAATAAGGATTGGGATTAAAAGACTTAAGGTTTGAAGAAATAAGATATCATTAAATTCAAGTGACTAAAGAAACGTGGGCCTAAAATTTTATTTGATATTTATGTGTAATGATTTAGGATTTTAAACTCGAACCGATTTATTAGTAATTAAAAATGTACAAAACTATTTATATAAAAAAATTAAAAAAAATTAAACAAAACATAAATAAACACATAAAAAAATAAATCATATCAAATAAGTTACAAATAAAATATTAATAAAATATAGATAAACTTTATTTAAAATCAAACAAATACAACATTCCCTTAATAAAATAAAAAACTAGATATGGGGAGAGCTTTAGTAAATATATCAGCAAGATGATATTTAGTATTAAAAAATTGTAAATAGATATCACAATTTTGTACATGATACCTCATAAAATGATGTTGAATATCAATATTTATATTTCAGAATGGATTAATGGTTTTTTATAAATATTTATAGCACTAGTATTATGACATAAAATAAGAGCATGATAAAAATTAAAGTCTAATTTATAATAGATTGTGTTTTATCCACAACACTTTTTCATAGAAACTACCCGTAAAAATATATTATACCTAAGTAGTTAACAATGCAACTGAATGTTTCTTCTTATTAGACCATGAAACTAGGTATTTCTCAAAAACATTTTTGGCACCTAAGGTACTCTTAAAATCTATTCCACATCCTCCAAATTCATCTTATAAATATGAAATTAAAATAAAACTATGAGTTTTTGTATAAATAAAAGATAAAAAAATAGCTAATTTCTAATATTTTAAAATTAATTCACAAATATCAAATGATTATATTTTGTGTTTCATTGAAATATTTCTCATAAACCAATGGCAAACAAATATCTAGTTTAATATCAGTAATATATTACAAACTACAAGACATACATCTCTACAACTTGTTTTCAACAAATTTATTGGCTTCTTCCAAATCTTGTTTTATATTAGTACACATAAGAGTTGTATAAAATTTATTGTTTTCAAATCCAAACCATTTAAATAAATCAATAATATATTAAATTTGAATTAAAACAATTAAAAAATATTTTTGAAATATTTTAAATTTATGAAACTAATTTAATTCTCTCATCACACTCCTTAAAAACACATTTTTCATTAGTTTTGAAAAATTTATTACAAATATTTTGATCATTATAACGAAAAATAACATCATATATGTAGATTTGAACTAATAAAACATTAGATAATGATATTTTATTAAAAAGAGCTAGATCAAATAGTCCTACAAAAAATCATTTTCTTAAATAAAAGAACTCAACCTCTCAAATCAATCCCTTAGAGCTTGTTTAATACTATAAAGAGGATTAGTACGATTAAAAAAGAATTTGTAAAATGAAAATTCATAAAACCTAGGGGTCATTAAACAAAAAACTATGTATATTAAATAACAATTTTAAAAATTAAATTTAACATCCATCAATTATAATTTTAAATTCGTATAATATACATAGGATAGAATGATCATAATGGATTATATTTAAGAAATATAAGGCAATGTATCCTCATAATCAATAATTTCCTTCAGATTATAACCCTTAGAAACAATCATAGCATTATTTTTAGTAATTAAACATTGATCGTCTTGATTATTTAGAGAACCATTCAGTTCCTATCACAAAATGGTTTTAGAAACTTTTAATTAATGCCCAAACATTATTTATCTCAAACTAATTTAGCTTATCTTTCTAATCCATTACCCAAATCTCATCATCCAGGTTTTCTTCGTTAGATTTAGGTTAAAACTTATATGAAAAGGCAGAGAACCCAACTATGTTTCCAACATTCCTCTTAATCCTCATAACTTTTTCAGGATTTCATATAAATGTTTCTAAAGGATGGATATTTAAAGGTATAGGTTATCTTGATAAGACACTTTCTGGTTCCTTAATTTCATCATCTTTGGAACTAGATTTATCAGGATCATGCTCTAATTTACTTTTTCACTTTCCACTAGAAGAATCATGTCTTGTGTTTTTTAAACAAGTAGTAGCTTCATTTTCATTTATTGTATTGTATACAAAGAAATAACTTTCATAAAACTTCACAAGAAATAATTCTTCAACTATACTTGACTTTTTATTACACACTTTATAATTTTTAGAGGTAGAATAATACACAAGAATGATTTTGTCATCATTTTTGGTTCAAACATAAAAATGATTTCCTTAGTATTTTAAGATATAAACCTTTCATTCAAAAAAATTGAAGTACTAAACGTTAGATTTTATATTATTCCACAACTCATAAGGATTATTTTTTAGATGAGCTATAATTAAAACACTATTAATACTATGGAATGTTTTATTAACATATTTTTTCAAAAAATTAATTAGGTAAACTATACACATTTAATATAGTTTTATCCATATTTTGAATATTTCTATTTTTTATTTTTATAATTAGATTTTTAAAGGTGTCCTTAAAGAAAAAAGGTATATTTAATAAATACATTTGGGAAAAAATAATTGAATTATTGATTCAAAAATCCTCTTATATGATCACTTCTAAATGAAATTATATTGTTATATTTTTCATTTTTAACCATTTTACAAAAACTCATAAAAACTATAACAAATTTAATTTTAACTTTCAGAATGCAAACCCAAGAAAATCTTGAAAATTCATCAACTAACACTAAATAATGAATCTTATAACTAATATTTATACTATATAAGGTCCAAAAAAATACATGTTGATAAGTTATAAAGGATCAGATATATATACTTTGTTGATTGATTTGAAATAAGGCTTATCCTCCTTGTAAATTTAACATGCATCACAAAGTTTTTTTATCAACAAAATTAAAACAATGGACTTCAGAAACTAACTTATTCATAAATAATTTAGATAAAGGAAATATATTAGAGTGACTAAGACTTATATTCCATATCCTCGATTCACTTACTTCATCAATTAAATAGTTTATATTTTTTCACACAAAGAACTGAGGTCCAAAGTATACTAATTTTCTGTTCTAGGTTCTCTACACTTATTCCATTTATTCTTATAACTATAAAAATTATCAATTAAAAAAATAAATAGTAAAAACATCATTACGGAGTTTATAAATACTTATCAGATTGTGCTCCAACCCTTGTACATAGAGAAATTTGTTGATCAGAATAGATTTTGGATCTCCAATTGACCCAAATCCAATAATATTCCTTTTATTATTACCACAAAAATGTCACTAAACCTCCATAAAATTTAGATAGGGCATGAAAGTTATAAAAGTATCCAATAATATTATTTAAACAGAAAAAAAAATTACACCATAAAAAATTTATGTTTCTGTGGATTTCCACATAAAAAATATCAAATAAAATATTTTTTGTATCCAAATGCTTTATGGAAGTACAGTGTCTACAAGAAAGTATTTGGTCAACTAGATTTATTTTACATTAAAAAATATTAAACAATTAACTTTAGATAAATATTTATAAATATAATCATTTCAACATTGATAATTTTGGTATTTCTTAAGATTTAATCATTACAATAGTGACCTTTTATTTCAAAATAAAAACAAGTCACTTTAAACATGCTATAATTATTTGAGTTTGAAACAAAATAATTTCAATATTGTTTCAGTTTATTACCATAACTTCTAATTACATATTTTTTCTCCTTAAAATTATTCATTCTAAGGATTTTAGATAGACAGTCTCCCACGGGTAACCAAACTAGTAGTATGTTGTAAGTATTCTACTTTAGAAAGTAACTCTCTAGTTTTACAATCATGATAAACATAGCTTGAAGAAAATTTATTTAGTTTTTATTTTAATTCCAAGAGATAATTTAACATATTGTCATTTTCACTTAAAATAATATTTTGAATATTTTGAATGTATTTTTTATTTTTATTTGTGGTTAAATATTTTTCATTTAACATGGATAAATATTCAATTAATTTATAATTTGATCAGTTTTCAAAATTAGAAATAGAAGAATAACAGGATTGTACCACATATTCCTAAGATATAAAGAACATATTTTCTTTCTAATTTTTCTATTATGTTTCAGATTCATAACTAGATGAACTAAATTAATCTTTAGATACACTCCAAGTGTCCTTCATGGTTTTTTTACCTTTAAATTGATAATTATATTTTATTTGAATATTCAACTCCTTCTCTTCAATTTTTCTTCTCTCCTTAACCTGTGGGAAATTAGGTTTGATATTCTCCAGCTACTTTCATTTATAGAATCTGATTTCCTTCAATCTATAATTACATTCATTATAGTAAATTATTAGTTTTTAAAAAAATTAATATTTGTAAATATATTTTTGAATCCTATACACAACTGAGGAAACTTCTAACCATAATTTTAACTCTTAGACTCCCTATTAATGAGCACATAATCTTCTTTTGACTTAGTTTCACCATTAGGAATCAAAATTTTGAGAGATGTAGTTTATTTATTAATCAGTTTATTATCATTAACTTCTTATTACACCCTATCTTTATACATCATTAAATGAAAAATGAATTCCTTAATCTTTAAATCATTAAATATATTTGAGGATATAATTACATATGAAATACCATTCCATCTAGCTGGTAAAATTATAAAAACCATAAAATCTTAATATGATTCAGGTACAGGTCTTCCAATAGTTTCAACACCATTAACGATGATAGTCATTCTTCCATTCATATAAGTAATACTTTCACCGTCATACATTCTAAAAATAAAATTTTTTAGCTGAGTGGTATTGCATCTCAATTGAATGACTTTATCGGTTCCCTAATATGAAAAACAAATTACAAACAGATTTCAGAGATAATATCACATTAAGAGTCTTGATTGAATTAATCTAGCCTAAAACTATGAATAATTGTATCCATGCCTCTTGAATTTAGATTATATTCATCATCTTTTACAGCATCTCATTTTTCTGTATCATTTTTAGGAACTTCATATGTCTTTAAAACCATTAAATAAACTTTTAAACCAAAAATTTCAAATATATAACCTTGAGATCATTCCATAATCCAAATTTTCACCATTAAAGTATAGATCCATGATCATAAACATAACTTATATAAGATAAACCATTTTTATTACTCTTTATTTGGATCTTTAACTCATGCTTTTTAGAGAAAAATAAATATTTTGATAGAGAATTGGTCTGATACCAATTGTTGTGTAGAAATGGTAATGGAGACACAAGAGGGGAGTCAATTGTTTCATTTTAAAAACAATAGATATATTTAAAATTGATATTTCTTGGATTTGAAAAATGAATCTATACTCTTTTTGTTAGATAGTGCATGCAACATAAAATAAATGAAAAGAGAATAATAATTTATATAATTGTTCAGGTCAAAAATATCACCCAGTCTTCTCCATCAGCCCCCTATCTGAGAGATTGGTGATTTTTACAAATATATCTTTTTCCAAGGGATAAAGATAATTGAATGAAATAAACTACAACTTTATAAAATATATTTTATAATTCATTTGAGTAAGATGAGTAACATTCCTCGAAACACTTCACACTAGAGTTTTTAGTTACAACGATGAGATTGGATTTGATTGGATAAATTCTCTATAAAATAATTTAGATACAAATATTCAAGTTAACGTATTAATATATATACAAGAAAATAAATGAATGACTTCAAAGCCTAGTACTCAAGAATAGTGTTTGAACATATTGTAGAGAATATTTATATAAAGTAGCAATGGAAACAGCGATAAAACTAACCTTTTCTAGTATGATGAAAATACACAACAGTGTAATGAAAAAATATCTCTAGAAAGTATAGTATTCAAAAAATACAATAAATTGCAACAAATATATCAAAATGTGAAATAATAGTAGTACTATATAGAAAACTGTTTTCTAAAATTGATAAATTTTGATGTATCTTTTAGTGTAAGATATTCATATCAAAGAACATATGATCATCAGTTCATTATATCTTTAGGTTACTAGATTCTCTAGATGTATCCATTAAGAATAAATCTGCATAATGAATTAAATTTGGTCAAATATATATAAAAAAATCACCAGATAAATCATGATTTTCAATCCTTACAGTGTATTTAAAATTCGAATTTTAAAAGCTATGAAAAATCATAACTTTTGTGGGAAATCATAGAAAAATTATTCCATTGTTGATGATCTTCTGAAATGGTCTTCAACATTCTTTAGGTATATATTTAATCCTGTGAAATCATAGTATAAATCTTAGAATAATTCAAAATTCAAATCTTGTAGATGACTATATCAATATGGAGATCAATATGTGTGAGTTTGACTCCAAAAGTATAGTTCTTAGCATAAAATTTATTCTGAATGTATTATTCTAGAACATATATTTTAATACAAAAAAGGATACTCAACTTGAAGTATATCACCAATTTCATTTTACTTAAGTTAGGTACATATCAAACATTAGGTACTTGAATGTGAAATTCTATAATAAAGGTTTAGTTCCAAAACATAATGTTCAACTCAAACATGGGGTTCCAAACATGGGGCAAAACATCAATGTTGAGTTTCAACTAAAAATTTAGAACCAAGATTCTAGACACCTTTTAAATATCCTGAATATTTATAATAATATTCTAACTTCTATATATAAAGATCATTACTAAAGATAAGTATTCCAAAATTATAGAAAAAATATAATAATTATTCAATTAAATATAAACAAGAAATACACTTTAAGTAGCCTTGTTATTAAAATAGATGAGGATATTGTTTAGTATCATAATCAATTAAAAAATGTTTGTTCAACATTAATATGCCCAATGGGAATAAAAATAATATCAATAAAACACATTGTGTGGTCTGTATGACTTAGATTTCAAGTATTAGGTTTGAAAGTGACAATTTAGTTCTAAAACACACATCACATACTCAAAACCAAGAAAATGTTCCTGGATTGTCTTGATAATTCAAGAAAACAATCCATATATAATTTTTGATGTGTATGATTTTTAATAACTTTTGTTACAGTTTGTATACTCATGAAGGAATTAAATTTTTTTATCTTAATTAGGGTTTATTTTTGAGAACTGGGATTTAAAATATGATCTTGAGAGCTAGGTCATCTCCAATAGGTGTTTTCATATGATATTTGAGATTCGGTGGTGTTATGGAGGTTTGGGAGGATGTTAGGGATGTGGTTGGTGTTTGGTCTTCTAAAAAGTTGTAGTGGGAGACCATTCATGGTATGAATCATATGTTCACATTTGGAAAATATTATGGTTGGTGTTAGGGGTCTCTATATGGGGGAATTCACGATGAAATCTATATGATCATTCCATGAGCCATGCTAAGTAAGCCACTTTTAATGGGTTTTTCAGAATTTTGGTTGGTGGTTTTATTTTTAAAACCCCTCAGGGATTCTTCATTTTTGGGCATCGAATAGAGAGTTTGAGCCCCCTTTGAATATCCTATACTTCCAACTTATGTGTTTTTGATCTAGGTGATTTGCATTAGTTTCATCATGTCATTTTGTTGTAATCTCCCCTCCTTCTCTACCTTTTTCTCTCCCATTGTTCTTCCCTAATTTTCATTTAGATTGGAATGGATTCAAATGAATGATTTCATTAGAAAATAGAGAAATTGTTTCATCTAATGGGTATTTTCTAGGCAAAACATAGAGGATGTTCCTATAGGCCATATTTGACATTTCATTCATCATTTTATAAAATCTATATAGTTCCATATATTTACTTATGTTTTTAATGAATTTCAGGTTAATTTTACCATTTAATCATCTTTGTTAATTTAAAAAAAAATTGGCTAGGTTCGAGGGTGTGTTGGGAGTGTAACGAACCCTATTTCTAGATCTTTTGACATAATTCCACTACCCATTTAGTTTTTCATTGAATCATACCTTTTTGAAAACTAGTTTTAAATGTTTAATCAATTAATTTGAAAGTTTTTACAAATGAAAAATTAAATCCTTCACTAATTAGAGGTTAGTTTAGGCTCAAGAGAAATTATTAGAATGTTGGTTGAGGTTGGCGGTTTGGATTTATTTGAGTCTCTTATATATTTGATGATTTTATGTTTGTATTACCCTATTATCATATATACCTACATGATGAATGTTTTTTTGTGTGTTTTTATATTGTCAGGATGGGATTTAATTATTCTAAAATTAAACATATTCTGCATATCTTGTTAATCATTCTAATTATAGCACCCTAGTTGAAAAGGTTCTCGTGTTCCTTTTTATGGTTTTTCTTTGTGGCATGCATTGGATTTCAAAATTAAAATAGATTCTTTGTAATCTTTTATTTTAGAAAATAGTATCTGATTGAGACGTAAATTTTAAAAAAAAATCATGGGTTGTGAAATTCTTTTGAAATGGTAATTCAAAATGGACATGTGGTTTTTGATGAGTTTTGGTAGGTTTCAAACCAAGGGGATAGAATTAGTAAATAGGTATATGGTTTCTTTTAAAATAGTTTAGAAAGTGTATTTTGGATCAGTTTAGAAACAAAACTTTATTTGTGTTTGTATCCTTATGGAAACTCTATTGATTCATGATGATATGTTTTCTGTGTGTACCTCTATGGGGACTCCATTGATGCATGATGGAACCTGTTCTGTGTGTAACACTATAAGAACCGTTTTTAGAATTAAAGTATTGGTTTGGTATAAATGGACGTACTTGTCCCATTGGAGGTTCCAGGTGGGTGTGAAATGTGGTTGAGACGTGGGACTTAGTCCTGATAGACAAGTGACCTAGTGATGACTCAGAGAGTTGTGTGATAAGCTATGATCCCAGTATATATGTGTTCTGTTACAATATGGTCCTAAAGTGGGAGGGGGGTCCCGAGGACTAGTTTTTCCTCGAGTGAGAAGGATGGTCATGTTATGGGAACTTGCCTCGACTTGGCCTCTGTCAAGATAGAAGACCATGTTATTGGGTGATCTAGATTGGGTTGGGGACCACTAGGTTGAGATCTGTTTCAATGAAATGGGAATTTACTTAGTACTCTTAGTCTAAGGACCACCATATGGGCTAGTTCATTGCTTGATGTGATATATGGGTGATAGACCCCACTTGAGTGAGAAGGGATGGGCCAATGCTTATATATGTGTTACTATGCCATGTTCCTTAGGGAAGTGGGTTGAGTTTTGGATGATTCCTTACATAGAGACTTCATGTTTTATCCATGAATTTTTTGACACTTGACATACGACCTTACTCCAGAAAAAGGAATAGATTGAGGTTTTTTCCATAACACCTTTCCATGTATCTTTAGGTATGGGTTGAAGACTAGGTTATATTACCTACCATGAATCTTCATTTATGGGTTTGGGTCGTAGTATGTGTAAGGGTATTCCATTCAAAATGGAACTGAAGAAGGTAGGTTGGTGTTACGGTGGTCTAGATAACACATGACGACCTAAATTATGTAATTTCATGTATATTGTGTGTTTTGTTTTTTCTGGGGGGGTGTTTCACAGACATGAATGCACCTTATATATCCATTGTTTGTGCATCCACTTGAAAACAACAACACTTCATATTATTGAAAAATTAATGGTTTCTATTCGGTTTCTGGACTCACCCCCTACCCACATACCTGGAATGGTTTTTGATAGACATGGTTATTATAATAACCCTGAACCTATACTCTTAGATTCAGTGCTAAAAACAGAATATTTACATTTTTGGATCTAATACTGATAAATATGACCCACTTTTATCCATCAAAATCAAACAACATCAAACAAAAATATTAGATCAATTACATACCCAAATACCATTTTGGTGTAGTGTTTTATAGAATAAGTAAAAACTCTTACATAAAATTAACCATGTCTTTAAGTGAACATTTTTTTACATTATACTAATCTTTTATTATTACATATTAAGTATTAACCATCTTTGTGCTGAAACCTTTCTTGATACATATTACATAACATATTTTTATAACCCATGGAAAAGAAACATAAATAGGGTAATCTCAAATTCTTAATAATGTTAAACATAGGAATTAAAAATTTAATATCATCAATGATCATAATATGTGCATATTGGGTATGATAACATATTCAAAGTGTATGATCATAACATAAGAGAATTCATACCCATCAAAACCTGGATCAGTAAACATGTGACATGGAATAAAGCCTTAAAAAATGAAATAATCATAATAATCAAAAATTATGTGCTATGTTATGTCAATTATGATCCAAGGGGCCATTAAAAACTCACAGCAACCATAGATATAACTTATTGCTATCTTTTAAAATTTTATTTATAAGGACCCTGCCTTAAAACATTACTTAAGAATGAGTTAAATGAATAATTCACATTGAGGATATTTTTAGGTTTAGAGTTTTAGAGAATTAGGCCATAACTATTACATCTCAAAAGATACAAATTAGACACTTCTACATTTTTTCCATTTTTTTCATAAAATAAAAACTCTTGAAAAAAAGAGTCATGTCCAGTTCCAGGTTTTAGACAGCATGACTTTACTTGATCCCATCCTTGACCCGATTCCACTTTATGTCCTGTGAAAAACATTTCAAAAACATGGGATGAGCATAAAAATCTTAGTAAGGAATACATAAAGATGGAAACTATTAGTTTTTCAAAACAACAAGTAAACCATGAAGCTAATCATAAGTAATACTTTTCACCTATATGAAGTAGTAAATACTCATCGCTAAATAAAATATCATTTCTTACCCTATTGTAACCAAAATATTATACATATAAATAACACATAACATATAAAGGTAACATGGAACATAAACATACGTAAATAGAATAACCATATGGTCGACTTCCACACATGTCACTAAATGGAATAGCCATACGGCCAACTTCCATACCCAATGCATTGGATGTTATAAAGTAACCACCCATCCTGGTTTATCATGGCACCACCCATCACTTGGTTTATCACGTAACCACCCGTCAAATGTCTAAGTACCATTATAAAATCATAACACATACCACAAATATAAAGTAAAGAAAACATTTCCACATTTCAATAACAATATATCACATAAATATATTGACATAACAAATCCATTATCAAAACCATTTTCAATACCAAAATACATAATAGATTATATGGTATTTATTTTCTTTTAAATACATTATGACTTTTTGAGGAAGTCAAAGATCAAATAATACTCATAGCGGAGGAAATGATGTTGTCACCGCGTACGTTAAAAAAGAAATTCCTTTTGGTCATTTAGTAAAATTATTCGTAGAAAAATATTCCCTTTGAATGAAATGAAAATTAAAATGTGTTTATACATAGTATAAAAGAAAGTCTTGTATTAAAACAAAATATGTCTCAATGAGAGGAGGTTGAGATGAAGTCCCTTACCTCATATCCGACTTGACTCGATCGTTCTTTAATCTCCGAAATAATAAACCAAAGTTAATTTATACTTGCTTAAGAACCTTTTTTCATGTTTATTATTCATTTTATATCACTTATTTCCATGTTATAAACATTGTGTAAGCATTTAAGTTAATAATGTTCGTTTTTTTGATATTTGGTACTTAATTTAAAAATGGACTTCTTATAATTACATGTTGTTCATGTGGTCAAAGTTTCATTATATCCAGATTTCTATTCATTATTTGGATATCATATATATCATATATATCCAGAATATTCATGTATTTATAATAGTACATAACATTTAGAGGTAAGAAATGAAATGCATCGTTCATGGATACAGTAAGTCGTACGTATGCATGAACGCTACTTCCAATTCTATTTCATATTTAATGGAATTAAAACATAATGATATATATTATTATTATAATTCTTGTATGTTATCATATATAATATCATTAAAAATATCCTCTATACATACCACATATGGTATGAACGAGTCATATCACTTTGAGCGGGCGGTAGTCTGCACTTCCTCAAATGAAATTATCGTGTTTACATATAATGGAAACCATAAAGGTTTTCTATATATATATAAATACATAAGAATAAAGAAAACATAACATAATATATATCATATATAAATACAGTTACATCTTATTGTCCACCATGATAGGTGTTAAAAGAATATTGAACAATCATCGTTTCGTGAGGCAGTAATTCGTCATCCACAGAAACAGTATGTTCTTTAACCATTAGACAGGGGTGTGTGTGAGTGTAGGTAGAATCATAATCATAAAAAAATCCTAGTATATTTAGGATACTGATGTTATTGTGGGATAAAAGAAAAAGAATATAGTGGAGAGTGAAGAAGGAAAATAAAAGGAAGAAACTCGAGAGAATACATTACCCCTAAATCGGGTAACTCTTTTTGATTTGAGCCAAAGAATTCCTTGGGAAGACTTATTCCTAATGTGAGGATTCTATGAGTAATAGAGGTACTTGGAGAGATAATATGAGTATTGTATGGACGATCCAAGGGCTTGAAAGGTGTGGGTAAGTGGGTAGAGGTGGGGGCCTTTTATAAGAGGGAGAAGGGTCACTTTTGGAAAGTCTTGAAATGTTACCTTATTATAAAATAGTTTCCGAATTTTAAAGGTCCCACAAAGAGATATTTAAAGTGTAAGGTGATAAGAGTTCAAAATACACTCATCCAATTGGTTTTCAAGAATTTTAAGTCTTATATTTAACCTTATCTATTAATTTTATTTAAATCGTTCATTAATTAGGTAATCACTGCATCATCATGGTGTCATAAATAATTCTATTTATTTGATGTCTAAAAATTATAAAAAAATTATAATGATGTAGGAAATATATTTATATTTATAATGAATATTTATAGTCAAAAATATAACTTATATAACCCCAGGTAAAAATTGTTTTAGAAAAACAATACATGTTTGTGACATTTTTATTTTTACTTTAAATAAAAGGTATTAATGTCATTATCTTACCCAAGTTTCTCCATGAGGTCCCACAAATTGACCCATGGATTTTCTTAGTCGGCCATGGCTCATCAAATAAGGGTAGGACAAGTGTAAAGGTAATTTGATATTATTATAACGTTATATTTACTTTACATTACACTAATTACCTTTAATTGCAATTAATAAAAGATAAAAGTTACTATTTAGAAAAAAAAAAAAATTCATCCCATTGAACCACATTTTACTTACTAATGACAAATATTTATGTTGGATTTTTGAAATTAAATTCACAGAAGTGGTAAAATTTCATTTAAATGAAATATTAGTTTTTAACTACTACTTAGTGGTTTCACTATTCATTAATAATTGACGTTTTTCAGAAAAAATATCACAAATTCACCCTAATCTATATTTGATATTCCGAATTCAAAAATGATTTCCATTTTTTCAAATTCAAAACATAGAAGTTTCATTAATGAATTATATAGTTAATTCCTGCTATCAAAACAAATAGCTTGATTTTAAGAAACAATATCTATCAAAATATTGACAATTGTTTATGTCCAATTTCAAAGTGAAATTCATTATAATGACCACCATTGGATTAAATGGTAAAAATATATTATAATTACACTTTAAAACCAATTAAAAATATAATCTAACCATATAATTAAATTATATGAAAAATCAGTTTTGAAGTAAAATGTAGTATTTATCACTTTTCATTAAAAAATGAACATTGTAAAAAAAAATACCAAAACTTTATCCAATGTAAATTTCAATGTCCCAATTATAAAGAATAAGTTTATTTTGACAAATAAATATTATAAAAGTGTCAAAAGTTATATTTTAAAAAAATTCCCAGCAAAAGGCAGTAAAGCAATCTTTTAGAAATATTAGAGTATTCTATGCTTAAGAATGGATTTATTCTCATTTTAAGCCTCTAAAACACTATATATTTCATAAATATACATAGATATGAAAATATATTATTCTTTACTTACTTGGGATGTTACCTCCTTCCCCCCTTAAGTAAATTACGTCCCCATAATTTAGTTACTTATCGAATAAGTGGGGGTATTTATCCCTCATTGCATTTTCAGATTCCCATGTTGCCTCCTCAACTATATGGTTTTTTCATAGAACCTTTACTTGATGAATCACCTTATTTCACAACACTTGCTCCATATGGTCAAAAATCTCGACCAATTGTTCCTCATAAGATAGATTCTTTTCCAACTGAACTACCTTGGCACTCAAAACATGAGATGGATCTGGAATATACTTTCTCAACATTGAAACATGAAAAACATTGTGTACTTGGGAAAAACATGGAGGTAATGCCAATATATACGCAACTGATCCAACATTATCTAGGATTTCATAAGGTCCAATGAACCTCGGACTCATATTTCCATTTTTTCCAAAACGCATCACACTTTTCTATGGAGAAACTTTGAGAAAAACATGATCACCTACCTCAAAAGAAAGATCCTTCATCTGGTTATCTGCCTAAAGTTTCTGTCAACTCTGAGTTATTCTCATGTGCTTCTGAATCAACTGAACTATTTTTGCCATCTCGTCTACAAATTCTGGTCCCATCAGCTTCCTTTCCCCTACTTCATCCCAAAAGGCTGGAGTTCGACATTGTTTACCATATAATGCCTCAAATGGAGCCATTTGTACACTGGAAAGAAAACTTTTATTATAAGAAAATTCAGCCAAAGAAAGATTTTGGTCCAAAATTTCCTAGTAATACATCGTGAAAGCACGTAATATATCATTCAAGGTCTAAATTGTTCGTTCTGAATACCCATCTGATTGAGGATGAAAAGTTGTACTAAAATTTAATTCAGTACCCAGCGACTTCTGAAGGCCTTTCCAAAAGTTAGAAGTAAACCTCAGATCACGATTTGATACAATGGAGAGGGGAACTCCATGTAACTTGACTCTCTCTTTAATATACAATCGATAATGTTGATCTAGAGAGAAAGTATCTCGAATAGGATGAAAATGATAAGATTTAGTCAATCGATCAACAATAACCTGGATTGCATTATTACCTTGAGATGTCTTTGGTAATCCCACAATGAAGTCCATGGATATATTTTCCCATTTCCACTCTGGCACTAGTAAAGACTGAAGCATCCCTTTTAGTAACTGTCTCTCTACTTTAACCTGCTGACAAGTCAAACACTTCACGGTAAAATTAGCAATATCTCTTTTCATCCCATCCCACCACTAATACTCCCGAAGATCTCTATTCATCTTAGTACTGCTAGGATGAACTGAAAATGAGGAACTATGAGCTTCACATAACAACTCATTATTCAACTGTGAATATCAAGGCACACATAATCTCTTCCCAAATCTCAAAACACAATCATTATCAATGTTAAATTCAGGAAACTTACCCTTCTAAACTATCTCTACCTTTTTTTGAAACTCACTGTCTTTCTTTTGCACTTTCTTAATTTTGTCTGATAGAGATGATCTCACTGACACCTGAAACAAAATAGAAGAAATTCCTACACCAAAAAATTCTATGCCAAATTTCATCAAATCAAAAACCAACAGATCTCATTCCAAACGTATCATTGTTAATAAAGCATTACTTTTTCGACTCAAAGCATCAGCCACTTTATATGTTTTTTCCAGATGGTAATGAATTGTACAATCGTAATCTTTGAATAATTCCAGCCATCTTATCTGTCTCATTTTCACTTATTTCTGAGTGAATATATACTTTAAACTATTTTTACCAATATATATTCTACACTTTTCTCCATATAAATTATATCTCCAAATTATTAAAGAAAAAAACAGCAGCTAATTCCAAATCATGTGTAGGGTACTTTATCTCATGAGTTTTCAACTGACATGAAGCATAAGCAATTACCTGATCATTCTCCATAAGGACACAACTAGTTCCCTTCAAAAAAGCATCACTGTAGATAACAAACTCCCCATTTCTGTAAGGTAGTTCCAAAACTGGAGCATTCACCAATCTTCTTTTCAATTCCTGAAAACAATCATCACATTCTTTTGTCTAAATGAACTTAACATCATTTCGAGTTAACTTAGTAATTGGACTAGATAACCGTGAAAAGTTTTCAACAAACCTCTGGTAATAACCTGCCAAAAAAATAAAACTATGAATCTCAGTTATATTTGTGGGTCTTGGACATTATTCAACAACTTTTGTTTTAGCAGGATCAACAATTATTCCATTTTTTGAAACAGTGTGACCAAGGATAGAAATTTGTTGTAAACAAAACTCACACTTGCTGAATTTTCCATATAGTTTCTTTTCTTCTAAGGTTTTCAAGACAAACCTTAAATGACTTTCATGTTCCTCTTTAATTTTGGAATAAAACAAAATATCATCAACGAACACAACCACAAACTTATCCAATAAGTCATGGAAAATTCTATTCATTAGATCCCTGAATATAGCAGGTGCATTGGTTAACCCAAAAGTCCTAAATAAAAATTCATAATGGCCATATCTAGTACGAAACATTGTCTTCGGAATGTCTTCTTCTTTTACTTCCAACTAATGGTACCCCGTTCTCAACTCAATCTCTGAAAAATACTGAGATCCCTCGAGCTAATTAAACAAATCATTGATATGGGGTAAAGGATACTTGTACTTAACAGTGATGTTATTCAATGCTCTATAATCAATGAAAAGTCACATTGAACCTTCTTTCTTTTAAAAAAAAGACAGGATCACCCCATGGTGATGTTCTAGGTTGATTGAAACTTTTATCTAATAACTCCTGCAATTGCTTATTTAACTCTAAAAGTTCAACTTGAGGCATTCGATAAGGGGGTTTTGAAATTGGCTTAAAATCATGAACTAATTCAACAGTAAATTCAACTTCCTAATCATGTATAATACCAGGACACTCATTAGGAAAAAAATCAAGATACTCATTTACCACTGCTACATCATTAATCTGTAAATTTCCTTTGTTTGCAACAATATGTTCAAGGTAACATTCATTTCCATCTTTTACTATTTTCTCAACTTCCTGGTATGTTATCAATAGTAAGGGTTCATTCTTGTACACTAATTGAAAATACTTCTAAAAAGAAACCACTTTAGCTCTATATTCAATCTTAGCATGATAAATAGAAAACCAATCCATGCCCAAAATAACATCAAACTCTACTAGAGGAAAAATAATAAGGTTTGCAGGTAGATTCGTTCCACACACAATGATAAAAAGGTTCTTATAATTTCTTTTTCTCTCAACGTTTCCCCCTGGTGTTTTTACCATAAGTTCAGGATTCATATCTTGAGATGGAATTCCAAATTTACTAGAAAACATCTCAGAAATGAATGAATGTATAGACCCTGAATTAAACAACACATTGGCATAATCTGAACAAACAAACAGTGTACCTGATACTACTTCATTCGATGGCCCAACATCTGCTGAAGTAGTTGCAAAGGATTTAACCACCCCTTTCTGCTTGTAGTCTGGCTTCTTTCCCTTAGTTTAGTTCTTCGTTATACACTCATTTTTATAATGACCCATTTCATTACACTTAAAACATCTTACCGCTGGCTTTTCATTTCCTGCTTGACCATCTTCCTTACAGTTACGAGCAATGTGACCAAACTTACCACACCGAAAGCACTTTCCAGACTTGGATAAACATTCTCCAAGATGCATTTTACCACACTTATCACGTGATGGAATTTTGGTTTTCTTACCTCCGGGCTTCTTTGATGAATTCTTTCCCTTTTCCTGCCAACTGGACCTCTTATTCTGTTGTTTTTTCAAAGAACACTTGGTCATCAGAAAACTCCACTTTCACATTCTCAGCACATTGAACTAGTTATTCCTATCTTTTGAACTCATGATAAGCTAAAGACCTTCGATACTTTGGATTTAACCCTATGTAAAAACCTTTGATTTTACTATCCAGATCTCGAATGAAATTTGGATCATACCTTATCATTCGAGTGAACTTTGCATCATAAGCAGCCACTAAGTCATCCTCCTGCCTCAATTCAAGGAATTGTTTTTCCATTCTAAGAGGAACACCATAGGAAAATATTTCTCAAGAAACAAACCTTGGAATTCATCCCAGTCAAGGTCATTAATCTCCTCACTATCCCTGATATTTTTCACCATCAACCAACACTGATCAGCTTGACCATCAAAATGGTAAACGTTGATACTAACCTTTTGATGTTCTGAACACCCCATGACATTAAAAATCTTCTCCAGTGCTTTAATCCACCCTTCTTCTAGAACAGGGTCATATGATGCTTTGAATGATGGGGGATGTTGCCTCATAAAATTCTCCACTACTAAAATGTTCCTATGTTGTTGATCTAGCTGATCTCGTGTATGGACACCACCACCATTTATAGCCTGAGTCAATTGTTCCATCACTGCAACAAACTGTTCAGTTCCGATTCTGACCATCCCAGGTTGCTGATTTGGAAGATTGTTTTCCTCATGATGTCGTCCCAACATAGCTGCCCTATTTCCTCTATGGAAAACCATTCTGAACACAGAATTATCTTAGGCAAAACAACATGGTAATCTTTAAATTCTATATCATTTCAATCATACCATAAATTAATTTATGGATATTAATTTAACAATATTTTAACTCTTAAAGTTGTCTAAACTATCCTCAAATACCAACTATAAGGACCCGACCTTAAAACATTACTTAATCTTGAATTAAATGAATAATTCACATTGAGGATCTTTTCAGGTTTAGAGTTTTAGAGAATTAGGCCATAGCTATTACATCTCAAATGTTACAAAGTAGACACTTCTACTTAGTTTCCATTTTTTTCATAAAATAAAAACTCTTGAAAAAAAGAGTCATGTCCAGTTGCATGTCTAAGATAGCATGACTTTCCTTGATCCCATCCTTGACCCTATTCCACTTAACGTCCTGTGAAAAACATTTCAAAAACTTGGGATGAGCATAAAAATCTTAGTAAGGAATACATAAATAAAGAAACTATTAGTTTTTCAAAACAACAAGTAAACCATGAAGTTAATCATAAGTAATACTTTTCACCTATATGAAGTAGTAAATACTCATCACTGAATAAAATATCATTGCTTACCCTTTTCTAACCAAAAAATTACCTATATAAAGAACACATGACATATAAAGCTAACTTCGAACATAAACATACTTAAATGGAATAACCATACTATCGAATTCCACACATGTCACTAAATGGAATAGCCATATGGACAACTTCCATACCCAATGCATTGTAGGTTATAACATAACCATCTGTCCTGGTTTATCACGACACCACCCTTCATTTGGTTTATCACGTAACCACCCATCAAATTTTCAAGTACCATTATAAAATCATAACACATACCAAAAATATAAAGGAAAGAAAACATTTCCACATTTCAATCACAATATATCACTTTAATATTTTGACATAACAAATCCATTATCAAAACTATTTTCAATACTAAAATACAGAATAGAGTATATGGTATTTATTTTCTTTTAAGAACATTATGTCTTGTTGAGGAATCCAAAGATCAAATAATACTCACGACGGTGGAAAGGTAGTTGTCACTGCGTACATTAAAAAAGACATTTCTTTTGGTCGTTTAGTAAAACGCTTCGTAGAAAAATATTCCCTTTGAATGAAATGAAAATTCAAAGGTTTTTATATAGTGTATAAAAAAGTCTTGTATTAAAACAATATATGCCTCTATGAAAGGAGTTTGAGACGAAGTCCCTTACCTCGTGTCCGACTTGACTCGATCGTTCTTTAATCTCTTGAATGATAAACTAAAGTTAATTTCTAATTTCTTAAGAAACTTTTTTCAAGTTTATTATTCCTTTTGTATCACTTATTTCTAGGTTATAAACATTATATAATCATTTATGTTAATAATGTTCATTTTGTCGATATTTGGTACTTAAGTCAAAAATGGAATTCTTATAATTACATGTTGTTCATGTGATCAAAGGTTTATTATATCAAGAATGATATTAATGATTTGGATATCATATATATCATATATATCCAGAATATTCATGTATTTATAATAGTTTATAACATTTAGAGGTAAGAAATGAAATGCACCGTTCATGGAGACAATAAGTCGTACGTACGCATGAACGCTACTTGCATTTCTATTTCATATTAAATGGAATTAAAACATAATGATACATAGTATTATTATAATTCCAGTATGTTATCATATATAATATCATTAAAAATATCTTTTATACGTACCACATATGGTATGAACGAGTCATATCACTTTGAGGGGGTGGTAGTCCGCACTTCCTCAAATGAAATTATTGTGTTTACACATAATGGAAACCATAAAGGTTTGTTGTATATAAAAAAATATAGAAACCTAAAGAAAGAATAACATAATATATATCATATATAAATACAGTGACATATTAACGGCCACTATGATAGGTGTTAAAAGAAGATTGAACAATCATCATTTCGTGAGATAGTAATTCACCATCCACAGAAACAGTATGTTCTTTAACCATTAGACGGGGGTGTGTGTGAGTGTAGGTAGAATAATTGTCATAAAAACATCCTAGTATATTTTGGATACTGGTGTTATTATGGGATCAAATAAGAAGAAGATAGTGGAGAGTGAATAAGTAAAATAAAAGGAAGAAATTCGAGAGAAGACATTACCTCTAAATCGGATAACTGTTTTTGATTTGAGCCAAAGGCTTCCTTGGGAAGACTTATGCCCAAAGTGAGGATTCTAGGAGTAATAGAGGTGTGTGGATAGATAAATGAGTAGAGTTTGGATGAGCCAAGGGATTGAGAAGTGTGGGTAATGGGGTAGAGGTGGGGGCCTTTTATAAGGGGGAGGAGGGTCACTTTTGGAATGTCTTGAAATGTTACTTTATTATAAAATGGTTTGCAAATTTTAAAGGTCCCACAAAGATATATTTAGAGGGTAAGGTGTTAAGGGTTCGAAATACAACTATCCAATTGGTTTTCGAGAATTTTTAGTCTTATATTTTACCTTATCCTTTCATTTTATTTAAATCGTTCATTGATGAGGTAATCACTGCATCATCATGGTGTCATAAACAATTTTATTTATTTAATGTCTAAAAATTATTAAAAAATTATAATGATGAAGGAAATATCTTTACCTTTATAATTAATATTTATAGTCAAAAATATAACTTATATAACCCCATGTAAAAATTTATTTAGTAAAATAATACATGATTGTCACATTTTTTTTTACTTTAAATAAAAGGTATTAATGTCATTTTCTTACCCAAGTGGCTCCATGAAGTCCCAAAAATTGACCCATGGATTTTCTTGGTCGTTCATTAATCATCCAATAAGGGTAGGAAAAGTGTATAGGTAATTTCATATTATTATAACATTATATTTACCTTAAATTACACTAATTACCTTTAATTGCGATTAATAAAAGATAAAAGTTACTATTGACAAAAAAATTATTTTCGTCCCATTGAACCACATTTGACATACTAATGAAAACCATATATGTTGGATTTTTGAAATTCAATTCACAGAAGTAGTAAAATTTCATTTAAACGAAAAATTAGTTTTTAACTACTACTTAGTGGTTTCACTATTCATTAAAACTTGATGTTTTTCAGAAAAATACCACAAATTCACCCTAAGATATATTTGATATTCTGAATTCAAAAATAATATCCATTTTACCAAATTCAAAACATAGAAGTTTCATTAATGAATTATATAGTTAATTTCTACTGTCAAAACAAATAGCGTGTTTTTAAGAAAAAATATCTATCAAAATGTTGACAATTGTTTATGTCCAATTTCAAAGTGAAATTAATTATAATGACCACCATTGGATTAAATGGTAAAAATCTATTATAATTACACTTGAAAACAAATTAAAAAGATAATCTAAACATAAAATTAAATTAGATGAAAAAGCAGTTTTGAAGTAAAATGTAGTATTTATCACTTTTCATTAAAAAATGAACATTGTCAGAAAAATACCAAAACATTATCCAATGTAAATTTCAATGTCCCAATTATAAAGAATAAGTTTATTTTGAAAAATAGTGCTTATAAAAGTGTCAAAAGTCATATTTAAAAAAAGTTTTTCCATTGAAAGGCGGTAAAACAATCTTTTAGAAATATTAGAGTATTCTATGCTTAAGATAGGGTTTATTCTCATTTTAAGCCTCTAAAACACTATATATTTCATAAATATACATAGATATGAAAATATATTATTCTTTACTTACTTGGGATGTTACCTCCTTCCTTCTTTAAGGAAATTACATCCCCGTAATTTAGTTACTTATAGAATAAGTGGGGGTATTTATCCCTCATTGCTTTTTCAGATTCCCATGTTCCCTCTTCAACTATATGGTTTTTCCATAGAGCCTTTACTTGATGAATCACCTTATTTCGCAACACTTGCTCCCTGTGGTCAATAATCTCGACTGATTGTTCCTCATAAGATAGATTCTCTTCCAGTTGAACTACCTCGGGACTCAAAACATGAGATGGATCTGGAATATACTTTCTCAACATTGAAACATGAAAAACATTGTGTACTTGGGATAAACATGGAGGTAATGCCAATCTACACGCAACTAATCCAACCTTCTCCAAGATTTCATAAGGTCCAATGAACCTTGGACTCATATTTTCTCTTTTTCCAAAATGCACCACACTTTTCCATGGAGAAACTTTGAGAAAAACATGATCACCTACCTCAAAACAAAGATCATTCATCTAGTTATCCGCCTAACATTTCTGTCGACTCTGAGCTATTCTCATGTGCTTGTGAATCAACTGAACTATTTCTGCCATCTCGTCTACAAATTCTTATCCCATCAGCTTCCTTTCCCCTACTTTATCCCAAAACGCTGGAGTTCGACATCGTTTACCATATAATGTCTCAAATAGAGCCATCTCTATACTGGAAAGAAAACGGTTATTATAAGAAAATTCAACCAAAGAAAGATTTTGGTCTAAAATTCCCTGGTAATACATCGTGCAAGCACGTAACATATCCTCCAAGGTCTGAATTGTTTGTTCTGACTGCCCATCTAATTGCAGATGAAAAGTTGTACTAAAATTTAATTCAGTTCCCAGCAACTTCTGAAGGCCTTTCCAAAAGTTATAAGTAAACCTGGGATCACGATTATATGCAATGGGGAGGGGAAATCCATGTAACTTGACTCTCTCTTTAACATAAAATTGAGAAAGTTGATCTAGAGAGAAAGTATCTCGAATAGGAAGAAAATGAGAATATTTAGTCAATAGATAAACAATAAACCAGATTGCATTATTACCTCGAGATGTCTTTGGTAATCCCACAACAAAGTCCATGGATATAATTTCCCATTTCCACTCTGGAACTTGTAAATACTGAAGAATCCCTTTCGGTAAGTGCCACTCTCCTTTAACCTGCTGAAAAGTCAAACACTTCACATTAAAATCCGTAATATCTCTTTTCATTCAATCCCACTAGTAATACACTCGCAGATCTTTGTACATCTTATTACTGCTAGGATGAACTGAAAACGGGGAACTGTGAGCTTCACATAACAACTCATTCTTCAACTATGAATATCAAGGAACACATAATATCTTCCCAAAACTCAAAACACAATCATTATCAATGTAAAATTCAGGAAACATACCCTTCTGAACCAGCTCTACCTTTTTCTGCAACTCACTATCTTTCTTCTGCACTTGCTTAATTCTTCCTGATAGAGATGATCTCACTAACACCTAAAACAAAATAGAAGATCTTCCTGCACCAAAAAATTCTATGACAAAGTTCATCAAATCAAAAACCAACAGATCTCATTCCAAATTTATCTTGGTTAATGAAGCATTACTTTTTCGACTCAAAGCATCAGCCACTTTATATGTTTTTTCCGGATGGTAATGAATCGTACAATCGTAATCTTTGAATAATTCCATCCATCTTCTCTGTCGCATTTTCAATTCTTTCTGAGTGAATATATACTTTAAAATTTTGTGATCAATATATATTTCAAACTTTTCTCCATACAAATTAATCGTCCAAATTTTTAAAGAAAACAAAACAGCAGCTAATTCCAAATCATGTGTAGGGTAATTTAACTCATGAGTTTTCAACTGACGTGAAGCATAAGAAATTACCTGATCATTCTACATAAGGAAACAACCAAGTCCCTTCAATGAAGCATCACTGTATAAAACAAACACACCATTTCTGGAAGGCAGTGCCAAAACTGGAGCATTCACCAATCTTCTTTTCAATTCCTGAAAAAAAATCATCGCATACTTTTGTCCAAATGAACTTAACACCTTTTCGAGTTAACTTAGTCATTGGACTAGATAACTATGAAACATTTTCAACAAACCTCCAGTAATAACCTTCCAAACCAATAAAACTAGAAATCTCGGTTATATTTGTGGGTCTTGGCCATTCTTCAACAAATTTTGTTTTAGTAGGATCAACATTTATTCCATTTTTTGAAACAGTGTGACCAAGGATAGAAATTTTTTGTAAACAAAACTCACACTTGCTGAATTTTCCATACAGTTTCTTTTCTTTTAAGGTTTTCAAGAAAACCCTGAAATGACTTTCACATTCCTCTTTAATTTTGGAATAAACCAAAATAACATCAACGAACACAACCACAAACTTATCCAATAAGTCATGGAAAATTCTATTCATTAGATCAATGAATACAGCAGGTGCATTGGTTAACCCAAAAGGCATAACTAAAAATTCAAAATGGCCATATCTAGTACGAAACGTTGTCTTCAGAATGTTTTCTTCTTTTACTTTCAACTGATGGTACCCCGATCTCAACTCAATCTTTGAAAAATACTGAGCTCCCTGGAGCTGATCAAACAAATCATTGATGTGGGGAAAATGATACTTGTTCTTAATAGTGTTGTTATTCAATGCGATATAATCAACTAAAAGTCTCATTGAACCTTCGTTCTTTTTATAAAAAAAAAGACAGGAGCTCCCCATGGTGATGTGCTAGGTTGAATGAAACCTTTATCTAATAACTCCTGAAATTTCTTCTTTAACTCTAAAAGTTCAACTTAAGCCATTCGATAAGGGGGTTTTGAACTTGGCTTAGAATCAGGAACTAAGTCAACAGTAAATTCAACTTCCCGATCATGTATAATACCCGGAAAATCATCAGGAAAAACATCAAGATACTCATTTACCACTGCCACGTCATTAATCTGAACATTTCCTTTGTTTTCAACAATATGGTCAAGGGAACATTAATTTCCATCTTTTACTAGTTTCTCAACTTCCTGGTATGTTATCAAAAGTAAGGGTTCATTCTTTTACACTAATTGAAAATATTTCTAAAAAGAAACCTCTTTAGCTCTGTATTCAATCTTAGCATGATAAATAGAAAACCAATCCATTCCCAAAATAACATCAAACTCTACTAGAGGCAAAAAAAATATGGTTTGCGGGTAGATTATTTCCACACACAATGATAAGAAGGTTCTTATAATTTCTTTTTCTCTCAAAATTCCCCCCTGGTGTTTTTACCATAAGTTCAGGATTCATATCTTGAGATGGAATTTCCAATTTACTAGAAAACTTCTAAGAAATGAAAGACTGTGTAGACCCTGAATCAAACAACCCATTGGCATAATCTGAACAAACAAACAGTGTACCTGATACTACTTCATTCAATGGCCCAACATCTACTGAAGTAGTTGCAAAGGATTTAACCAGACCTTTCTGCTTATATTCTGGCTTCTTTCCCTTAGTCGAGTTCTTCATTATACACTCATTGTTATAATGACCCATTTAATTACACTTAAAACATCTTACTGCTGGCTTTTCATTGCCTGCTTGACCATATTCCTTACAGTTACGAGCAATGTGACCAGACTTACCGCACTGAAAGCACTTTATAGACTTGGATAAACATTCTATAGGATACATTTTACCACACTTATCACATGATGGATATTTGGTTTTCTTACCTCCGTGCTTCTTTGATGAATTCTTTCCCTTTGCCTGCCAACTGGACCTCTTATTCTGTTGTTTCTTCAAAGAACACCTGGTCATCAGAAAACTCCATTTCCACCTTCTCAGCACATTGAACAAGCTTTTCCTAACTTTTCAACTCACGATAAGCTAAAGCCCTTCGATACTTTGGCTTTAACCCTATGTAAACACCGTTGATTTTACTCTCAAGATCTCGTATAAAATTTGGAGCATACCTTGCCAGTCAAGTGAACTTTGCTTCATAAGCATCCACTGAGTCATCCTCCTGCCTCAATTCAAGGAATTGTTTTTCCATTCTAAGATGAACCACCTTAGGAAAATATTTCTCAAGGAACAAACCTTTTAATTCATCCCAGTCAAGGTCATTAATCTCCTCACTATCCATGATATTTGTCACAATCGACCACCACTGATCAGTTTGACCTTCAAAACAGTAAATAGCGAGACTAACCTTTTGATGTTCTGAACAACCCATGACATCAAAAATCTTCTCCAGTGCTTTAATCCACCCTTCTTCTAGAACAGGGTCATATGATCCTTTGAATGATGGGGGATGTTGCCTCATAAAATTCTCCACTTATAACATGTTCCTTTGTGGTTGATTTGGATGATCTTGTGTATGGACACCACCACCATTTGTAGCCTGAGTCAACTATTCCATCACTGCAACAAACTGTTCAGTGCCTATTCCGAGCGTCTCAAGTTTCTGATTTGGAAGATTATTTTCCTCCTGATGTCGTCCCAACACAGATGTCCTGTTTCCTCTGCGGAAAACCATTCTGAGCACAGAATTATCTTAGGTGAAGCAACATGGTAATATTTAAATTCTATATCATTTCAATCATACAATAAATTAATTTATGGATATGAATTTAACAATATTCTAACTCTTAAAGTTGTATAAACTGACCTCAAATACCAACTATAAGGACCCGGCCTTAAAACATTACTTAATCTTGAATTAAATGAATAATTCACATTGAGGATCTTTTCAGGTTTAGAGTTTTAGAGAATTAGACCATAACTATTACATCTCAAATGTTACAAAGTAGACACTTCTACTTAGTTTCCATTTTTTTCATAAAATAAAAACTCTTGAGAAAAAAAGTCATGTCCGGTTCCATGTTTTAGACAGCATGACTTTACTTGATCCCATCCTTGACCCTATTCCACTTAATGTCATGTGAAAAACATTTCAAAAACTTGGGATGACCATAAAAAGCTCAGTAAGGAATACATAAATAAGAAAACTATTAGTTTTTCAAAACAACAAGTAAACCATGAAGCTAATCATAAGTAATAATTTTCACCTATATGAAGTAGTAAATACTCATCACTAAATAAAATTTCATTTCTTACCCTTTTCTAACCAAACAATTACCCATATAAAGAACACAAGACATATAAAGGTAACTTCGAACATAAACATACTTAAATGAAATAACCATACGTTCGAATTCCACACATGTCACTAAATGGAATAGCCAAACGGTCGAATTCCATACCCATTGCATTGGAGGTTATAACGTAACCACCTGTCCTGGTTTATCACGACACCACCCGTCATTTGATTTATCATATAACCACCCGTAAAATGTTCAAGTACCATTATACAATCATAAAACATGCCAAAAATATAAAGGAAAGAAGACATTTCCGCATTTCAATCACAATATATCACTTGAATATTTTGACATAACAAATCCATTATCAAAACCATTTTCAATACCAAAATACATAATATAGTATATGGTATTTATTTTCTTTTAAAAACATTACGTCTTGTTGAGGAAGCCAAAGATCAAATAATACTCACGGTGGCGAAAAGGTCGTTGTCTCTACGTACATTAAAAAAGACTTTCCTTTTTTTTTAGTAAAATGCTTCGTAGAAAAAGATTCTCTTTGAATGAAATGAAAAGTCAAAGGTGTTTATACAGTGTATAACAAAAGTCTTCTATTAAAACAAAATATTCCTCTATGAAAGGAGGTTGAGACGAAGTCCCTTACCTCGTGTCTGACTTGACTCGATTATTCTTTAATCTCATGAATAATAAACTAAAGTTAATTTCTACTTTCTTAAGAACCTTTTTTAAAGTTTATTATTCCTTTTTTATCACTTATTTTCAGGTTATAAACATTATGTAATCATTTAAGTTAATAATGTTCATTTTGTCGATATTTGGTACTTAAGTCAAAAATGGACTTCTTATAATTACATGTTGTTCATGTGGTCAAAGGTTCAATATATCAAGAATGATATTCATGATTTGGATATCATATATATCATATATATCCAGCATATTCACGTATTTAAAATAGTACATAACATTTAGAGGTATGAAATGAAATGCACCGTTCATGGAGATAGTAAGACATACATTCGCATGAATGCTACTTCCATTTATATTTCATATTTAATGGAATTAAAACATAATGATACATAGTTTTATTATAATTCCAGTATGTTATCATACATAATATCATTAAACATATCCTTTATATGTACCACATATGGTATGAACGAGTCATATCACTTTGAGGGGGTGGTAGTCCGCACTTCCTCAAATGAAATTATCGTGTTTACACATAATGGAAATCATAAAGGTTTGCTGTATATAAAAAAATACAGAAACATAAAGAAATCATAACATAATATATATCATATATAAATACAGTTACATCTTAACGGCCACCATGATAGGTGTTAAAAAAAGATTGAACAATTATCGTTTCGTGAGGCAGTAATTCGTCATCCACATAAACAGTATGTTCTTTAACCATTAGATGGGGGTGTGTGTGAGTGTAGGTAGAATCCTTGTCACAAAAACATCCTAGTATATTTAGGATACTAGTGTTATTATGGGATCAAATAAGAAGAAGATAGTGTAGATTGAATAAGGAAAATAAAAGGAAGAAATTCGAGAGAAGACATTACCTCTAAATCGGGTAACTCTTTTTGATTTGAGCCAAAGGCTTCCTTGGGAATACTTATGCCCAATGTGAGGCTTCTAGGAGTAATAGAGGTATGTGGAGAGATAATATCAGTAGATTTTGGATGAGCCAAGGGCTTGAGAAGTATGGGTAAGGGGGTAGAGGTGGGGGCCTTTTATAAGAGGGAGGAGGGTCACTTTTTGAAAGTCTTGAAATGTTACTTTATTATAAAATGGTTTCCGAATTTTAAAGGTCCCAAAAAGATATATTTAGAGAGTAAGGTGATAAGGGTTCGAAATACACACAACCAATTGGTTTTAGAGAATTTTAAGTCTTATATTTTACCTTATCTTTTCATTTTATTTAAATCGTTCATTAATGAGGTAATCACTGCATCATCATGGTGTCATAAACAATTTTATTTATTTGATGTCTAAAAATTATAAAAAAAATTATAATGATGAAGGAAATATCTTTAAATTTCTAATTAATATTTATATTCAAAAAGATAACTTATATTACCCCATGTAAAAATTGATTTAGTAAAACAATACATGTTTGTCACATTTTTATTTTTACTTTAAATAAAAGGTATTAATGTCATTTGCTTACCCAAGTGGCTCCATGAGGTCCTAAAAATTGACCCACGGATTTTCGTGGTCGGCCATGAATCATCAAATAAGGGTAGGACAAGTTTAAAGGTAATTTCATATTATTATAACATTATATTTACCTTAAATTACACTAATTACCTTTAATCGCGATTAATAAAACTTAAAAGTTACTATTCACCAAAATATATTTTCATCCCATTGAACTAAATTTTACTTACTAATGAAAATCATGTATGTCAGATTTTTTAAATTCAATTTACATAAGCGGTATAATTTCATTTAAACGAAAAATCAGTTTTTAACTACCACTTAGTGGTTTCACTATTCATCAAAAATTGATGTTTTTTAGAAAAATACCAAAAATTCACCCTAAGATATATTTTATATTCCAAATTCAAAAATGATGTCCATTTTACAAAATTCAAAACATAGAAGTTTCATTAATTAATTATATAGTTAATTCCTGTTGTCAAAACTAATAGCATGTTTTTAAGAAACAATATCTATCAAAATATTGACAGTTGTTTATGTCCAATTTCAAAGTGAAATTAATTCTAATGACCACCATTGGATTAAATGGTAAAAAAATATTCTAATCACACTTTAAAACCAATTAAAAATATAATCAAACCATATAATTAAATTAGATGAAAACGCAGTTTTGAAGTAAAATGCAGTATTTTTCACTTTTCATTAAAAAATGAACAATGTCATAAAAATACAAGAAATTTATCCAAAGTAAATTTCAATGTCCCAGTTATAAAAAATATGTATATTTTGACAAATAGAGCTTATAAAATTTTTAAAAGTTAGATTTAAAAAAAGGTTTTCCGTCAAAAGGTAGTAAAACAATCTTTTTAAAAATATTAGAGTATTCTATGCTTAAGATTGGATTTATTCTCATTTTAATCCTCTAAAACACTATCTAATTCATAAATAGACATAGATATGAAAATATATTATTATTTACTTACTTGGGATGTTACATTCTTTATCACCCATGTCCACTCATCTAAGAGATAACTGAATCCCAATTAAATCCATAGGAGAAGCCTCCCTAGTTCACTTCCTCCATACCACTAAAGACAAGGAACATTACCCAATGCATTGGAGCGCTATATCATGCTTACACATCATATAAGATATATTGGTATAAACTATCATCATGAGCTATATCAGGCTCACTCATCATCATCAATAATTCCTAAGTATGGTACATGAATATAAAACATGTAATATTTCATTTTCATCATGAAACCATTAAAATAAACATATATTCCTTTATATCTTAATTTACCCAAGGAAAAGAAACAAGTTTTTGATAATATCCTTAAAACAATCATCATAATCCATCTAGATAAGGAAGATGGATAGTATCATAAGATCATACTCATAGTGAAGTAGATGAATCATTAAAGTATGTTGAATTAGAGTAGAATACCTTTAAAGAAACATTTTTTAATTTCATACACCTAGTTTAATCATAATTAAATAAACCTGGTTAGCCTCAAGGTCTCAAACACACCTCCCCGTATGCCATAGGCTTCTGATTAGAAGGGAGGGTCTAAGGTGGTATAATGGGGAGACTATACCCTCATAACTAGAGTCACATATCCATGTAATAAATGGATAACAAAATAGAGGAAGCATAATAACAACTAATAATGTGAAAAATGGAAGTAAACACCCATATGATAATAAAAAAACCCATGAATAGTAATATACAGTACCATGTAAATTATGATGTAATGTCATATTTCTAAACTAGAATGAAATAGGGATTCATGGATGCATGAACACATACATGAAGGTATACCAAAAACCCAAAAATACCAAAAGGTCTATCTTGAGATAGCATCACGAGCAATAGCTCAGCCCAATGTTTCTTGCTCCCATGCTACAACCAATCAAGAATTGGAAATATGGTGCTTTTCTGTATCAACTACATCCATGATTTCTTTCTAAGTATCAATCACAGGAACAAATTGGGTGTGATATATACTCAATAGGCCACCACCAACAGTGTCCATAACAAATCCAGCTTGTGTATATAGACCCTAATCATATGCAGTTATAACAGAAAAAATGTAAATTGAATAATATATATGACAAGTCTATAAGCATAATATATGATAAGAACTAGATATAAAAAGTGTGAATCAATATATATGATATATTTAAATAACAGCTATAAACTATCTTGACATATTCCACATGATAAAAAAATAACTGACCAACATGGCCCATGTCCCAATGCATATAACTAGGGTGACTGGTATCTGAAGATGTAAATGTATACAAAAGTTGTAGGTGTCATACCTTAAACTTCTTCATTGATTCCATATTATAATATATCATACCTAGGGATTTTAGGTGTCGTACCATGATACACTAATCAATTCTATAATGTAAGGAATAATACATTGGGGTCACACCTTGATCCCCTAGTTGGTTTCAAACAGTAATGCAACAGGTGACATACCTTCATAAAAAGTCTATGTCATACCAAGATATACAAAATCAAGAAATTATATAAGGCATGTGGGATAAGTTAGTGTCCATACCCCATTTCTAATACCAATAAAAATATACACGATCCAATAGAGTATAAATATTATTTCAAATTTTCATATTAAACCATCTAATAGCAATAAATAAAAATAAAAAAAATAATTACCCACTTCAACTAACTCATTTATTTTATAAATTCGTTCACAAAATAGGTGGTGAGATCACGCACCTAAAGGGGTGGTGTAACATAGGGAAAATAAACAAACACGCCACATGGACAATCTTTTTTCAGGTTTACAAACTCCAATGTTGATTAGGTTTTATAAGGGAGACCCAAATTATATTAAATAATTAACATAAGGAATTTCATTTAATTTATGAGAAACAACTAGAATATATGGCATGCGGAACAATAAAGGTTTTAGAACAGACAACGTAGATTTAAAGAAAAGGTATATACCACCTACATTATGGTGTTATAATAGTAATCATCTAGTATCATATTTTATTCAGTCTAGATTGGAATATATCATCAAAATGAAAAAATTCATAGAAAATATAATTTTTTGTGGAACTTCACATTTCCCTTTCCCACATATTAAGATGTTTTTTTATTAACCCTATTTATGATGTGGGTTTCCCAATAAGCAAATTTCAAGTATCAACCTTTGATTTTAAAAGTTAAATTTCAAATTTAGAGAAAAATATTTTTTGAAAGATGTGAGAATGTAACGCCCTAATATTGAATGGTATGTCTATTTTTTTAAATTTAATCACTTTGATAATATATGTTGCATTAAAAACTAATCTTAAATGTATCATGATTATTTTTAAACAATTTTTTTCACCTGGCTATTAGAATGGAAGCAATGAATGAGATTAAATGAATTATTAAAATATATTTTACACATATTTGTAAAATGGATTTTTTTGTTAAAAATTAATTATAAATTAAAATAAAAACGAATTGAACATAAAGGATTTGTTTTTATAAAAAACTATTTGTATGCCCACAATATCATTTTATCATAATAAAAAAATTAATCACTATTATTGAAATATATTAATTAATTATATATATTATAAATGTAATAAAAAATTTAAATTCATAAAATTATTTTGTAGGGTTAAAATAATAATAAATCTCATTTATGCATAAAAAAATATATTTTTCTAAAAAGAAAATTTTCACCTTTTAATGGAAAACTAGTTTTAAAAATAAATTTTGACACTTATAAATTTTATCTGAAAAAAATTACTTCATTTTTTAAAAAATAATATAAAAATTATCTTATGTTTAATTTTTTGGATTTTTTTTTTTTGAGAACTTCCAATTTTGGATGAATAGTAGAAAATATTGAATTTTAACTGAAAACAGATTTTTATTATAATTTATTTATATAGTTAAATTATATTTTAAATTAATTATAAAGAATAATTAGTTAAACTATACATAAATAAATCCAATTTATGTACTTACAATAAATTTCATTGTGAAATTGTATATAAAAACATTACAACTTTTAAACATTTTCACTTTCAACCCCAACATTCTCGTTGTGTCTTAGAGAATAGTTTTAAATCTAATTTTAAAAATTATTTGAATTGAATTTGGGAAAATGAATTCCATATTTTGAATCATAAGTTAAAAATGAGTTTTTTATTTCTTTTTTATTTTTAGTTATATGAAATTTACTACGGTAAAAAGGATGATTTGCCATGTTATTAGTAAAATAATGAAACGGGTTAAAGATAAAAGGAAAAGGATTGAAATAACTAAAAAATACAACATTTAGTGGGTTTTTGAGGTATTTAATGACCCAAACCATCCTTTAAAACATTAATTATCAACCAATGTTTTTGAAATTAATGCCGCCTAAATGTGGTTGTATTTAATTATAAAATAATCATTATTTAATCACTAAATCCACCACTCCTCAAGTATAATTACCAACCCTCAACACCCTATTTCTCCTATAAATCATTCAAGCTCCTAAAATATCTACACAAAACTTTAATATAAACTCTCCCAATGTAAAGGTTTTTTTGGTCTCACCAAAATACCAAATGCAATGTCTATAAGGGGTCCTTCAAGGAGGTGATATTCAGGAGGTAATTTTCCCAAACCACTTATCTTTCTTTCTTTTCTTATTTTACTTTCCCCTAACATACTTATTAAATTATGGAATAAAAACTCTAGAATCATGTACATACTGTATTTTTATGTTTCTAATAGAATATATTATATCTATTTCTTTTATTACCTCCTCTTATTCAAAGAAACAAAACCAATGCCCAAATTATGGCGGTTAACTGTCTCTACGAAAAATGTTTTTTTATTTTCCATTACCGTCTTCAAGACTGGTCATTAAATTATTATTCTAGTAAAATTTGATTTTAAAGTTCATTTTATAATCTATTTAATTTTATTTAACTAAAATAAATACATAATATTTAATAAAACAAAACTAATTCTTAATGTTCAGAAAAATCACCAAAATAAACTAAACATTTATCATTAACATTTTATCAAATTAATGATACTTGTGTTAGAAACAAAAATGATATATGAGACCATTAGATTTTTTAAATTTCATGAATTCCATATCATTTCAATTTTGGATATTTATTTCTATTTTCAAAGAAAATCTATAATTATATGAAAATGAACCGACCATGAAACCATGAAACCATGAAACAAACACACCTGAAAAAATGAAAATAATAAAATGTTATCAATGAATTGGTGGTAATATGTTATAAAAGGGTAATATATGGAATAAAAAATATTTATATAGTTCTATAATGAATTAATAACATTATTTAAACCATTATACATGATTTTAGATAATTCTTCACAAAAGGGGAGCATGAGGTAAGGTTTTCTTGTCTCGCTTTTTACTTTTATGAGATATATGCCTTATTCAGCACTAATTTATTTTTTGTGCTATTTATATACTACAATTTCTTATATTATAACATGAATCTATTTATTTAATGGTATTTAATGTTTTCTAAATATTATTATTTCAAGGGGATAACGATTCTTCTAATTAAAAATTGGTAAGGGATTCTGTCATAATTTACATTCCATTGAGACGTATTTGTTGTTGGGAACCAATTAATTTCTATATAGTGTATATATTATCCCTTTAACATGTAATATCCTGATTATTATTTCCTCAATTTATTTTAAGTTTCACTTTGAATTATTTTATCCATGTGGATTTGAATTAAAATTTACCAAGTGATAAAAGTATCATATAATATCACTTTCTTTTGTGATTGTTCACTTTCTATTGAAAAATCACATTATCGTAATTAATTTTTATTATAGATTATATTTCTATTAAATATCTATATTCTTCTATGATGGATATGATTATATCCTAAACCGTATTCCATTTTTATATTTGGTGTTACATTGAATGTTATTTATTGGGGGAATAAAGATAAATCTATATCTTTTACTCAATATGGATAGTTATTGATTCATGAGTTAAATCAATGATTTGATATATAATAATAATTTATACATGAAATAATATGTGGGGAATATATATATAAACTCCCCTTGATGTATCAGTAGTATCATTAGATGAATAATGTGGCTAAATTAATTGGTGTTTTACCCATAAAGATTAAACTGTCTTCTCAAACATCTTGATGGTAGTAGTTAATGTGAGATATACATGGTGTAAAATAAGTAAGAATTTCCTTAATTTATAATTCAGTGATTATTATCCAAAGGATTTTCACTATGATAAAATCTATTAATACATTTCATTCTTATTTTATTGATTAAATGGAATGTTTGATTAGTTATGTATCATTCCATATTGATTATGATTATTGATTTATTGTACTTAACCCTTAATGGGCCTTTCATCTCAAACTTGGTTTCATTAATTTCCACATGTTATGAATAAGAGTTCGTTGAATGATTTTTCAATGATGTAGTTTATTAAAAACATTATTTATTATGTTTTATTTTCTATTCTGAATATATAATGGGTCTCATGTATGCATTCTAGTTTACCAAGACTACTGAACTATTCGGTTCTTTGGGATGTGATTTATTGTATCTTATTCCAATTTAATAAAGTATGGAACCGAATCTTGGCTAGTGGATTCCGGTTTATTAAATATCCCACCACCAGATACTAAACTACTGTTTGAGAAATTGTTCAAATCAGATCCGAACATCTATATTACCTCAGGTTACGCATAGTAATAAGAGCTTGGTTTATTATATCACACACTGTAGTCAACCAGAAAACATTCACCTAAGAATGAATAGGATGTTTGTTCCCATCCTCAAAACATATCACTTTCTTTAGATCACTAGCAGTATATATAGGCACATAAATCTAAATCCATATAAAAAATATGAGTACTCCATAACAAACATTGAACCCTTTTACAGGTTCATGAACTCCCATGTATGAACATCCCTCATGGTCTTAGGGAAAAATTAATCATATAGGACTATTTGAAAACCATCCCCAGAAATACCCTAATGATGACCAGTCTGAGAGATGACATCCCACCAAATCCTAGAGGAGTATAAAATCATATACATTGTGATATTTACTCCCCTCTTTAGAGGTGTCTCCATCTCCTCAAAAATAGTAATCATGGCCTCTATCTATGAATATGTAGCATAAAACATTTTTCCCTAAAAACGTGGTAGGAAGCAGGTACTAGAACTCTCACATAAGCTTTTCCATAGAAGAGGCAAGTTAGAGAGCTCTCTGTGTTTCAGTATAATTCGATGAAATTTCCCTCATAACCAATTATCATCAACCAAATCAAGAATAAAAGTAGTTTCTATAGATGGCACTACTGGAGGTAATACTAGAACTTAGGGCCCACTTCCTTCAAAGTATTTTCATCACCACCCTCATAACGCATGACTTGAGTATGTCATGGTGGAATATCTCTACAATTTCAAATAACACAACGGTGATATAATTAAACAATGATAACATCACAGATACGAGAATAGGATATGTACAAGACATCCTATATAAAATACACAATCCTTTTTTTTACTTCTAAATCCTGGTCTGGTTGGTAGGAATGATCATACAGAACACAATATACATTACCTACTTCCCACTACTAAGGTTGGGTAAGGTTCAAGCTTTATGTTTCACTATAAGGTTCAAGATATATGGACTCTCAATCACAATTTATAGAGGAAAACACCCTTTGATTTTCAATTTTAATCCCTATCTAATTGCAATCGTATTAGATTTTAAGATTTATCAATTCTTTCATTTACATAATAAACTAATTAACTAAATTACCATTCCCAATTTATATAAGTACATGATTTATAAATTGTAATTGGATGTTCATTTAACTGCATTCAAACCTTTAAATTCAATAACTGAATGTAATAGGTAATATAAAATGATTTTACCAAATAAATAATCATTCCTGGTTTATAGATTTAGGTTCACTCTTTAGATTATAAATGACATTCATATATTCAAAATCATCTATCATTTCAGTCTTTGTAACCTCATTCACATTACTCAAACTAATGATAATCGATTAGTTAATGTTTCATCATCAACCTATATGGAAAACACCATTTAGTTTAATTCATATGCTTTAATAACCAATAATTAGATTTTCTTTTTTCCTTTAGAAACATTAGTTTCATAATAGATACATCACTCAAGGTGGACACAACAAGTATCATATAGTAAGACAATGAAACCTACATGTAATGGAATAGTGCATGATATATTAATCATATAAGGTTAATAAAATAATGCATGATAAATTAACCTTTCCATATCAGGGAAAATATCAAATGAAATTCAACATAATTATAATAATAAAATCACATATCTGGTGTTTCACCCAATAGTGGAATCAAATCAACTGTAACATGTATAAACCAAAACATAAAGTCTCATCCTATGTAATTTGTATTTTTTTCACACATGGGTAAGTTACACCCATGTAGAGGATCCTTACAAAATTTAGAAACATACTAACCACCATTATACCATCTGAAAATATTAACATAAAGAAAATAAAATCACATGATACCAATTTGTAATTTCCTATACTTGATACACTCATAAGTAACCAAACTCAATTGGTCACAAGGCCTCAAGTGCTCCTCCCCATATGCCAGAGGCTACCAAATTGTTGTGAGGGTCTAAGGTAGTATAGTGAGGAGACTATACCCTCATAAACAAAGTCACATAGTAGTGTAATAAATTGATAAGATAATAGAATAATCCTAATAATAACTAAAAATGAAAATAGAAGATATAAATATCCAGATAATAATAATAACAATAAATCCCTCAATAGAAATATCCATAACAATGTACAATATGATATAATGTTATGTCTCTAAACTATAAATAAATAGGAAGACTTGAATGTAGGTTCACATACATACAGGTATACCAAAATAAAAAAGAAGACCAAAATGATTATCTCCAGATAACATCATGATCCATATAATAGTCTTGTGATTCCCCACTCCCATGATATAACCAATCAAGCACTATAAATTGGAAACTTACTCCAATATCTATCTGTATCCATGAATTATGTCTGGGTACCAACTGGAGGCCCGAATAAGGTGTGAGACGTACTCAGTAGGCCACCACCAACGTTTTTTATAACAAATCCAGCCTGTGCATATAGACCATAATCATGTGTAGGTATAACAGATTAAATGTAAAGTGAAAGACATATTTTAAAATTACATGAGCACACAGTATTTTAACAATAGGATATAATAGGTGTGCAGCAATATATATGACATGTTTTAATAGATGGTAAAAACTATCCTGGGATATTCTATATAAGAAAAAAAATCAGACCTGCTTGGGCTAGGTACCATGGTGTACAAATAGGGACACTTATATTTAAATATTTAAATGTATATGGAAGTCATAGGTGAAATACCTCAAAATTAATCATTGTTTTCATACCGTAATAGATCATATCTAAGGGTTTTAGGTATCAAACCACAATCCCCTAGTCGACTCCAAACTATAATGAATAATATATAGGGGTCACAGGTTTAAAACTTCAATCCCCTAGTCAGTACCATACCATAACACAACAGATTTCATACCTTTATAAGAAGTTTGTGTCATACCAAGATGCACAACATCAAGATATTATATAAGGTATCATGGTCTATGTTATTTTCCATGAAAATTTTATAATACCAATATAAATAGGCACAATCCATGGAATTATCCATATAATTGCGCATTTTCATTTAAAACCATTTAATATCATCTAATGACATGGATAAAATGGTATTGTCCTCTCCAAATAACTCATTTAATTTATATAGGTTCCCACAATATTGGTATTGAGATCACACACCCAAAGGGGTGGTGTAACACAAGGTAGATAAAGAAACACACCACATGGGTGGTCCAGTTTGTGGTTGAAAACCTCCAACCATGATTAGGTGCCACAAGGGAGACCCAAATTAGATTCAATAATTAACTTAAGGCTTATCATTTAATTTAGGAGTCACAACTTGAAGGTTGGGAATGTGACACAACATAAATAGTCAAATAGATGAAATAAAATTATAGAAAAGATATAGACCACCTACCTTATGGTGGTAGAAGATTACTCATCTAGTATCATCCTTTAGTTAGGTCTATATCTTATGAAATAGGAAAAAATAAAAACACCCTAAAAATAGTACATATGAGTTTTTATTAAAATCATGTCATAGATAGGAATATAAAAAAATTAAAGGATCCAATGTAATGGAGATCTTACTAATGGTGTTCAAACATGATAAACAGATCTTGAATCGGAGTCTGGATGGATAGGGAATTAAAAAACCTAGTTTTAGGTCTAAAAGGAGCTTCTACCTGAAGATATCATGTGTGAGAGAGAAAAGGAGGAGAGCTTCTGTCAAAAATAAGAGGACTTTCCTTTTAAAAAAAACTAAACTAGGGTATTTACATAGCATGTAAACTTTACACATCATGTAATTCTCCAGTTTTTCCCTCAAGGTAAAAATCATTACATGTTGGGAAAAGGTTCTATCTAAAATATTACTGGTCATGTATTTAATACGAACCATTTATTTAAATACATGTCATTTATTTGGCCTGCATCTAGGCATTATCACCCTACAACCTTCCTTCCAAAAAAAATGACACACCCAGTGGAACAATTTCTATTTTTAACCCAAAATAGAAACTCAATAAGGTTTTAACCAAAACATAAAGTATTTTTACCTCACATGAAAAAACGGGATCTTACACATTTAAGCCATTTGTTTGAAAATAGGGGAAATACCCTTTTCTTTTAAAACCTTCAAAGAATAGAAATTCATAAAATATTGAGAAATTAATTTTATATGAAAATAACCATGGAACATATAAATAAAGCATCAAATAAAATAATAATTTTTACCATAGGAAAAGTTGGTCAATCTATGTATGTTTAAACCCATCCTTGTTACACATTGGTAAAGAAACTCAAAATGTGTCATTTAGAAAATTTTTAAATAAATTTTTAAAAAATCCTTAATAAAATGTTTGAGGTAGTTAAATTGAGAATTAAAAAATAACCAGTGTCTATTAAAACCATTATTGAAAACATTTTTGGAAACATAGATATATAAGAGAAAATATTCCCAACTAAAAGAAGTAAAAAGGTTGGTTTTTCATAAAAACATCGTTTGATATTATTTACAAAAGAGCGAAAAATGAAAGTAAATCATGTTATCCTCATAAATAATCATAGGATAATAAAAAAAATTGGTTCAATTAAATAATATCACATTTTTTTCCAAATCAACTTTTAGAATAAATAATCCCGAAATATGATGAGATTGTAACATAAAATCTTTACCGCTTTGGAAAATTTAAAATAAAAATACATTGGAAGAGATAATGTGATAAGAATCCATAAATACCATAAATTCGATGAATAAATATATAAAAAAAATAATTCATTGGGTATTAATTAAACCATACAAATAAATCATGGTATATGACATGAAATATATCTCAAAAAATGAGATCAAGACAAAGAAAAGGCTTGAAAGATCCTAACATTTATTGTCATAATTAATCCATCAAGAGATTATGTGCACATATTTGAATCCAAATAAAACAAGTTTAAATATATCATAATACATGTAGAGGAAATTTCACATAAAATATCTTTATAACATAATCAGGGAATTATTAGTATAACCCAATGAATGAAAATTGAGTTAAGAAACCCCTTACCTCAAGTCCAAGCTTGTTATGTATGTGATTTAACTCCTATATAATAAATTTATATTAATTATTTTATTATTTTAAGAAGCATTGATAGTTTTATTTCATAATTATTAAATCATTAATTTCCTTTATTTAAATGGAATTTTTAATTACATAATTGGTTAATACCGCATCGGGTATTTTGTGGATGTTTAGTTAATAATTTAAAAATGAATTTGGTATGATGAGCTTTGTAAAAGTGGAAATTATTCCACTATATCTATAATTTTAATAATAGAATAATATAATTTTAATATAATAAATATAATTTTATAACCATTCATTAAATGTGTACATCACAATTGAATCACATCACTCTTTAGTGGTGGTAACCCATATGTATGCACGAACGATGTTGTCATTTTCCAATGGATAAAAGGGTTAGGAAATATATGATATATTATCTTTAAGGAATAATAATTATTTCATTGATATCATATTTATACATTAAATCCATTTTTATAAAAAACAATGAGAGGAGGTGATGTAAAACAAAACACATTGCTTCATGGATGTGGTAGTCCACACATACGCACGAACAATATTTTGGTTTCCCATAGTTTGGAAAAAATATAAAAAGGGTTTGTACCATAGTTGTAATAAAATTTCATTATAGTCGAGATATTGATGTTGGTTGATTAATATTTTAAGGAGGTGTATGAATAAGTAAAACGAAAATACCCGATTATAATAATTGCCACTTATTTAGAAGACCGAATTTCACCTACACCTTAAGACTTATAGGTTGAATTTTTTAGAGATGAGAAACTATAGTAAATAAGGATGAATGTTTTAAATTTATTTTTATGGATCTTTATTGAGCTATATGGTTCATGAAGTGTGAATAATATAACATTAGTGGTGTCACTTAATAAGAGAGGGGAGGAACTAACATGGAATTACTTAAATTGTTAAACTAATATAAATAAATTTTAACGTTAATGTGGAAAAAATTTATATATTTAAAATTTAATATGGTTATAATTATAAATAATATCATACCAAAAATTAGTCTAGTTTAGGTGATTTTTTAACCTTTATCTCTTAGTTTTAATCTCTCATTAACACTTTTAATGGTTACTACGATAATAATATTTTTTACCCTTTAGAGGTCAAGACAGTTAAAATAGAATTAAAAGTGAACTATAAGTTTAAAATGGTTGATATTCCTTACCATAACCCATTAATTTGGATAAATGTAAGAAATATATTAATTTTAAATCATTTAATAAAATATAATTTAAAATAAAATAACATTAAAGTAATTTTTGGGACAATTCAAACAATCTGGTTTTAAAAATATCAATAAAATAATGTAATTAAAATATAAACGTTTTAAAAATAAAAAATACACTAATTATAACTAACCAATGAAGTGGATTCTCTCATTTCACATCTCTCTCTCTCTCTCTAGAAGATGACCTAGCTTGTCGATGTTGGCCATGATTGTCCCTCGATAGCTGATTGTGGAGGGGGGATCTCTTGCTACTCTGCTTTGTCTTCCTACCTAGGCTTGGTGATCAAAGATTCCAACCATAAAGTTAGGCCCGAAGGTTCCTGGTATCTTACAAGGTTTATGGTGGTGGATATCTCCTCCTTGTAATTTTTTCTCACCTTAGATATGCTAGGATTGGTGTTGGTTTCTCACTTCGTTTGAAGATGTCTGCCTTTTCATGACATTGCACTACATGTCAGTCTGTATTGGAGTTTGAAGAACATTTATTTGATTGGCCTTCTGGATTCAAATAATTTAATTCTATTGTTTCAATAGGAATAATATTTTCTTAGGGCATGGTCATGTCAATGAAGGTTTTTTAGTCCATATATATTTCTTTTGTTTCAATGTTCGGTTGATTATACTCTGGGTCAACATTTTCCTTCAGCTCTGGTGTGGGTGTGCCTTCTGGGTTTACCCCTTCCCTTTTTCAATTTTGTTATTTTGGGACTATTTGGGAATGTATGGCGTAGATTCTTGTGCTCGGATCTACATTCGAGGTAATTTTTCCATCCTACTTATGCCCTCCTATGTGTGGAAGATGACTTATCCAAATATCTCTATAATTTTATATGGATTACTGTAGTAGGTTAATATCATTTCAAACAAAAACTGATTTACCAAGAACTCCCTTATTTCTCTGTAAACTGTTGCTGGCAAAGAAATTTTTCAACTGATTAACACATGGTGGTCTACATAAATCTCCTAGCCACATCCTAGATGGGGGATGTGGAATGCGGAAAAATATCAGTGAGGTTGGGGATGTCTCGACTACTTCCCAATATAACTTCCATCCTCCTCTGGTTGATTTACATCCAATGTTCCATTATGGGTTGTAGTAAGACCCCTACAAATATCTGGTGGGTATTTATAACCAAGAGAGTGGATTGGTGATCATTGAGACAATGATCCCTCTACTGGAGGTTAGGAAACCTTTTAATGTGGATGGTTTACCCATCTAGGCTATACACTTCATCACAAGATTGCTTCTCAGCATTAGCATGGGGAGCCTAGGGTATATTGAATTTTTGATGGCCTTATATCGGATTTGGGTGGAAAACACAAGCAGTATAAGAATAAGACTTTTCAAGGGAAGCCTATAGTTTTGGATGGGGTTTGGACAATTAGGGTTTAGTATGAGATAGGTGACATCCAAGGGGTGGTGTTAAGACCCCTCAATAAGAAAAAAATAACGGCATAGAAAATGTTTTTCCCTAATGCAAAACTAGGGGTTGAGGGACTCATAGTGGTCTAATTGGGAAACTAATTTGGGCCCCTGGGAGAGGATTTCCCCATCTACAAAGAGAAAAATGGTTAGAAATCAAAGGGATTTATAAAGAAGAAGAAGAAAGTCAGAGATGTTGAAGTAGGTTAAGTGGTGGAAAATCGTTCTTCTCTTGAAGCTATTCACACTAATTTCGGATAGGTTGGATAAACGTATTCTTCTTAATGGGAAGATAATTTTCTTATTGAAGGTTTTTTCTGCTCAAGTAGGAACAAAGGGAAAAATACACTCAGGATTCTAGGTATTTTCATCCCCAGACATGTATAAGACAAAGAAAAGGAAAAACTATTCTTACCTCCCTAAACCTATGATGACTAGAGCAGTGGGAAATAGGGGTATTTCCCATGGATCAATGGAAGAATTTTTTTAGGGATCTTTAAAAAATGATAACCTTCATATAAATTAAAATTTCACCCTAAGATAATTTTGATATGGTAATTTAAAAAATGATAAACTTCTTATCAATTAAAATTTCAAATGTTGAAAAAATTAATTATAATATTCACTCACAAAAAAACAATAAAACCCATTTTTTGGGAAAACATATTTTTAAAATTAGAAAATTACTTCCCAAAAATCGAGTGCTTATTTTCAAAGAATTTATCTATATATTTATATTAAGTATGACCTTTATATATATATATATGGTTACTTCTGTTCCTAGCCAGCAATTTGCGGTCTAGGTTATAATGGTAATATTTAAATGCAAATATTACATTATCGTTAAAGTTTAGAGTTATTTGTCATGTACGCTATTGAACATAGTACTATTTTAAAATCTTAAGGTTTTAATTTTTCAACAATTTATTAATGTTCATCATCATAATTTTATCTTGAACTTTTTAATCAAAGTTATAACATTTTAAACTACCTTTATTGAAAACCTGATTTGTAAAAAGGGTTGATAAAAAATTATTTTTGAAGTATGGAAAGGAAAATATGAATTCTATCCATAATAACACATAACTACATTTAAAAATTGGATAACATTAGTGAGAAGTGAAAATTTGTACATAGAGAATAATGTTAATGTCTAAATAATTATGGGGAGTTATAGAGAACATTGATCACAAGAAATGTAATGATCATCAAAAATTCAATGACCATGAAACCATAAATCAATAAGGGTTTATGAAGACCATATATTCATTATAAATGTATGTAATAGGAAAAATATTTATTTTATGATCATTTTTCTAGAGTTGAGGAATTCCTTTACCATCAAGACTAAGAATATAAGGAAATATACTTACTTGATTTTCATCAAATCCATGACCAAAATTTCACCCTTCCGTTTCAAGTTTTAATTAGTTTCTAAATTTATCTCATCTTTTATTCTCATTGAAAAGTATGAATATTTAATTCCTAAATAACTATAGTAAAATTTTTACTGAACATGAAGTATATAACCCTAATACAAAATAGACATTTAAGGGCGCTAAAAATGGCCTTTATCAAAACTAGAGAAGCACTGACAACTGGAGTGAGATTAAAAGTCCTTGACTTTTATCAGAAAAAAAGGCACTGATCAATGGGTCCATTATCAGTGAAGAAATGAGAAATGATAAATAGATACTTTATCAATACATTTTTTAACACTGATAAAGGACCCATTTCTCAGTACTTTTATTTAGCACAATTAATGAGTACCTTTATCAATATTTTTAAAAAAACAATGATAAAAGACATATTTTTCAGCACATTCAAAATAACTGATAAAGGATGAATATATCAGTACTTTAAAAAAGAATTTATAAAGTACACATTTACCAGTGCTTTCAAAAGCACTAATAAAGGGTAATGTTGCAGTGTGTTATAACGACACACTATATCACTAGTGTAATGTGCTATAACAGAACACAATGGCACCAAAACACTACCAGATATCAAAAAATCATTTACCAATACTTAATTTGAATGAAATGAAATTTACAACACAAATCCAAGAAAAAAAACTATATTATAAACATTCAAATCATTGGTTTATACAATTACATAAGTATAAATTATTACATACATTCAAAAAAATAATATTATTTTTTCTTTTGATCCTAACCATGATTTAGGCTATTGTCAAACAAACCATCCCTACTCAAGAAAAACAACTCACCTGTATAAGAAAACAAATAATATGTTAGTAAGAATTAAAGAAATAAATTAATAAAACTTCTTAACTTTAAACTAAACTTTAGGTTATAGCAGGAACCCTATTTATCAGAGTGAGTTGTGGTTTATTCCTACAGATCAGGCCATTTCTTATTCATATTCAATAATTATCTCTATGAAAATTAATTAAATATTTATAAGAAAAATCCACCAAGGTTCAGCCTAGTGGTTGAGTGAGTGACACTTTTTGAACATAAATATTGATTATAAACTGATAGCAGACACTTTGAGTCATATCAGGCACATAATTTATCAGATTGAGTTATAGATAATTCCTACACATAAAAAATGTATTATGGATCAATTTTTTCAAGTATAAAAATAATCCGAATGTGTTTTTTTGAGTAGATCAGTGTTCCATTTTTCTAAAATTGATTTTAATTTTAAATAAAAAGAAGAACTAGGAGTCATACAGGTCACACTATGAATTAGATTGTGATTTGGCCAATTCCTACACATCTAAACTTACTTATGGATCATTTTCCTTATGTATCAAAATAATCTGAATGTGTTTGATCTGTTTTCATTAGACTAGTTATCCATTTTACTAAAATTGATGTCAATTTTAAATAGAAAGATGCACATGGAGTTATACAAGTCACACCATCCTTGGATTAAGGTAAGGCCAATTCCTAAATGTATCAAATGACTTATTAATCATTTTCATAAAGTATCAAAACAATACGAATGTTTTAGCTTTATTTTGAGCACATCACTTGTCTTTTTTACTAAAATGTCATTTTAAACTAGAAACACGCACTTTGACTCATAGAAATCACATCGTGTATCAGTTTGACATGAGACCAATTCCTACTTGTAAAAAATTACTTATGAATCATTTTCCTAAATTATTAAAAAAAATATGACCATATTTGATTGGTTTTTAATGAGTGACTTTTTTTGAACTAAAATGTCGATTTTAAACTGAAAATGGACACTTTTAGTCACAATAGGCACATCGTGTATTGGATTGAGTGTTTTCTGATTCCTAAATCGCCAAAATTACTTATATATCATTTTTTGTAAATTATAAAAACATTTCAAATATGTTTTCATAGTTTTCAGTAGGTCAGTTGTCCATTTTACTGAAATTGAGGTCGATTTTAAATAAAAAGATGAAACTAAAGTCATACTTGTCACACTGGGCCTCGAATTGAGATCCATCCAATTCATACACATCTCAAATTACCTATGGAACATTTTATTAAAGTATCAAAATAGTCCAAATGTGTTTGACTGTTTTTTAGTAGGCCAGTTGTCCATTTTACTAAAATTGATATCAATTTTAAATAAAAAGACAAACTTGAAGTCATACCGGTTACCCTATACATTATATTGAGCTATGGTTGATTAATACATGTCTCAAATTAATTATGGATCATATTTGTAAAATATAAAAAAATATGAATTCATTCGATCAGTTTTGAGTAGGCTAGTTGTCCATTTTTCTAAAATTGATGTCAATTTTGAATAAAAAGATTTACTTACAGTCATTCCAGTCACATCATGTGTCATATTGAGGTGAGTCCAATTACTGCATTTTCTCAAATGACTTATGGATTTTTTTCATAAAGTATCCAAATAATCTGAATGCATTTTATCAGTTTTAAGTACATCCCTTGTCATTTTTACTAAAACACCATTTTAAACTAGAAACATGCACTTTGACTCATACCGATCACATTATATATTGATTTGATGAGATTATAATTCATAAACATCCAAAATAACTTACGAATCATTTTACTATATTATCAAGAAAATCCAAGTGTGTTTGATTAGTTTTCAGTGAGTGAAAGTTTTTGATCTAACATGCCAATTTTAAACTGATAAAGTAAACATTGAGTCATACTGGTCACATATTGTATCGGATTGAGGTGTGTACAATTATAAAACATTATTAATGAATTTTGGATCTTTTTGTAAAGTATAAAAATAATACGGATGTGTTTTCTCAGTTTTGAGTAGGTCAGTTTTCCGTTTTACTAAAATAGATGTCAATTTTCAATAAAAAAACACGCATAAGGTCAAATAGGTCACACTAGGCATCTGATTGAGGTGTGTACAATTCCTACATGTCTCAAATGACTTATGGATCATTTTAATAAAGTATAAAAACAATATGAATGTGTTCTCTGAGTTTTTGAGTATGTCCCCAGTCTTTTTTACTAAAATGTCATTTTAAATTGGAAACACGTACTTAGAATCATACTGATCACATTGTGTATCATTTTTATGTGAGACCAATTCATACACATCAAAAATTAGTTATTAATCATTTTCCACAATTATCATCAAAATCCTAGTTTAATTGATTGGTTTTTAGTGAGTGGGTTTTTTAGCTAAAATGTCGATTTTAAACTCATAACGGACACTTTGAGTCATACCAAGAACATCATGTATAAAATTTAGGTGAGTTATACTCTTAAATATCAAAAATAACTTATCAATTGATTTTGTAAAGTATAAAAACAATCCAAACACGTTTAATCATTTTTGAGTAGGTTAATTGTCCATTTTACTAAACTTGATGTCAGTTTTAAATAAAAAGTTACACTTGAGGTAATACCAGTCATATCGTGTGTCTGATTGAGGTGAATATAATTTCTAATAATCTCAAATGACTTATGGATAATTTTACTAAAGTATTAAAATAATCTGAATATGTTTGATTAGTTTGGAGTATGTCACATCAATCTTATACGAAAAATGATATTTTAATCTAGAAACATGAACTTTGACTTATACTGATTACATCATGTATTGGTTTGATGTGAGACCAATTCCAACATTTCTTAAATTACTTAGAAAAAAATTTCATAATTATCACGTGAATATGATTTCTTTGATCTATTTTTAGTAAGTGACATTTTTTATCTAAAATTTCAATTTTAAAAGGAGTATGGACACTTTGAGTCATAACGGGTACATCATGTATCGGATTAAGGTGAGGCTAATTCCTACATGTAAAACATAATTTATGGATAATTTATATAAATTATCAAAACATTAAAAATTTGTTTTCATGGTTTTGAGTATGTATGTTTTCCATTTTACTAAAATCGATGTCAATTTTAAATAAAAAGACGCACTTGAGGTCATATCGGTCACACTGTGAGTCGAATTGAGGTGAGGATCATTCCTACACATCTCAAATGACTTATGGATCATTTTCCTAAAGAATCCAAATAATCAAAATGTGTTTTTTAATTTTTTAGTACATTAATTTTATCTTTACTAAAATATTATTTAGAACTAGAAACACACACTTTAACTCATATCGATCAAATCTTGTATCATTTTGACGTAAGACCAATTCCAATATATAAAAAATGACTTATAAATATTTTTTATAAATTATCAATAAAATCATAGCACATTTGATTGGTTTTCAATGAGTGACAATTTCTTATCTAAATGTAAATTTTAAACTAACAATGGACACTTAGAGTCATACCAGGAACATTGTGTATCGGATTAAGTTGAGGCTAGTTTCTATACATCACAAATGAATTATGGATCATTTTCATATAGTATAAAAACAATATAAATATGTTTTCCTAGTTTTCAATATTTCATTTTTCTTTTTAACTAAAATTAATGTAAGTTTAAAAAAAACACTTGGAGTCATATCGATCACACCGTGTGTCGGATTGAGGTATGACTAATTCGTACACATCCCAAAGCCTCAAAAAATATTAACTACTAATGTTAGAATTATTTTCCTTTTATTTCTATTTCAAACTGATAAAAAATTATATTTACTCTATTTTCATAACTAAAAACCCGTTTTCATTTTTGAAATATAAAAAAATTGTTGGAATCCCATGTTCCCATTATATAAAGAGAAGTCACCACAATAAAAAAATTAGTTTAATGTACACATCTATATTTCACTAAGAAATGTTTTTCTGCTAAGAACATTGAGTCAATATGACTTCCTAAAATAGATGTGAAAAACATTTAATTTGTATTAGATAAAAATGATAAGGAAATTAACTTACAAATAGTGTATAAAATGATGAGGAAATTAATTAATAAAGTAGTAGGGTTTTACCTTTTCATGATGGTTGTATTCATTCATGTTCCATGTCATTATTGTCATTATCATTGTTGTAGTATCAAAGTCCAATATCTCATGAGTATGAGTAGCTTCAAAAAAACCAACCCAACTCGAACAAAATAATCCACATGTATAAGAAAATAATAATTGTACAAGTAATACTAAAAAGAAATAAATAATCCTTAAATATGAAATAATACATTAATTATATAAATGATGATTTTACTATAAAAACATCAAGATTACCTCTATGATTTAGTAGTGGAGGGAACTTGAAGAAAAGTGGTAAATGTCATCATTAAAGGGTTGAAAATGTTTTAAGGGAGAAGAAGTCTACATATTTTTGTGTATGGAAAGGCATAAAAGATAGAAAGAACACCCCTACTTGAAAAAAAGAATCCACTTGTAAAAGAAAAAATTATTATGTGAGTAATACTACCAGGAAATAAATTAAACATAAATATTAAATAATACATCAATCATATAGACAATTATTTTACTATTTAGACATAAAGAATTTATATGTTATTGGGTAGAAAAAGTGTCATTACTCTACCAATAAAGTCATTAAATGTGTAAAAAAATCTTCTAAAATTTAAAAACTCTCCAAGTAATAATGAAAATTAAATCAACATTCCATTATATAATTTTTTAGAATAAAAGAGAAATTATATCGCAACCTTACCTTTATATTTTTATAAAGGGTATCCTTTATTATAGATTCTTTTTCCATGGGATTGGAAACATCATCATGGGTAGAATCCAATAACAACATGATTAGTCAAAAATTTAATTTATATAATTTTATTGCATTATACAATATATAATATTATAAGGAAAAACATAGTATATTAATTAAATGCTTTTACCTTCTCATTGAACACTCTTTCTTTTTTTAAAGGTTTTAGGGATTTGGTTCCTTTATTGAGAATCAAAAAACCCTCTTTGTGGTCCCATTTAAAGTATAATATGTGTCCATATTGGGACTAGAATAAACTGATTGTGATCTACCAATAAAAGGTTCATACTCAGTTAAATTTTCATTTGACCCGACATTTGTTTTAGTCTCCAGTAAGAGAATCGACCAATTCTTTTTTTTTAGATCTGAGACAAAAACACTTTCACTACTTGTGATTTCATTATGAACAAATCGTATTGTTTCCCTTCTACATTGAAATTCAAAATCACAAATCCTATTTCATCATATTTCAATGCACTGATATTGTCAACCCATTTTCAAAATTAAATTGACTCATGAAATGTTGTATAATCCAACACAAATATCTATTCGATAATATCAAAATATAACATATTTTCATAAATTGGATTTTTTTCCTTGGAAATATATATGTTTTTTTCTTCTACCACAAGCGTATCAACACTATTTTTCATTGTACTATAGTCATCATGTTCTTTTATAAAAAATGTATAACCATTCATCAAAAAGTTAGTGTAAGATATAACATTTTCATTCGGTCCCTTGGATAGTAGTTGAATTCGTTTAGAAATGGAAATGTATTGTTAGATAACTCATTATAAATTTGATCTTGGAACCATCCTATAAACTATTGATTATGTTTATTTGATATCCATACTTCAGTCCTTGATGGATTTAAATCTTTAAGAATTTTTTTTTGGTATTCAATGTATGTATCAACATCTTCACTTTTATGTATAATGTAAATGTTTTCTTGATCCTACCTTGTCAAGTTAATTATAAAAACATATCTTCAAGAAATCCCTTTACACATAAAGAGTTTTTTGTAATGAGACTTCTAGAGGCTGATGTTGTCAACATCTAATAGGTAATCAGAATAAATTTCCATATCTTCTTCAATAAAATATCATTTTGTAATAAAATCTTTTGGCCAACTTTAATTATTGACATACCCATTCGAAATATTTATACAGCATTCAATGGGGTATATCCATCTGTAATGTATAGAACCATATAGTTGAATCTCTTTAACCAAGTGAATAATCACATAGACCATTATATCAAATAATTGTAGTGGAAAGAACATATATAATTTACATAATATGACTTCAACGTTCTTATTCATGATGGGAAACTTCATCAGGTATATAAATTTATTGTATATATATATTAAAATGATATAGTTTATGCTTAATGTATACCCTACATTTTGAGGTAGAATTCTGTGGAATGTAACTGGTATCAAATATTTCATCAAAACATGACATTCATGTTCTTTTAGTCCTTATAACTTAAAATTAGTCATTGATATGACATTCTTGATTTTCGATGAATATCCCTATAGAAAGTTTATGCTATTACGGAAAACAAAAATTTGAAATTTTTCCTGTCTGGATAAAATGTATGCTTTTAGGGGAAGAATAGTCTACCTTTTACCCTTAACTAATGCCAATTCTTCTATTATCCTCATTTCATTCAATTCCAACCTAGCCTTGATGTCATCTTTCATTTTCCCAGGAACATTTAGTAACATTATAACGACACTATAAAATACATTTTTTCTACATGCATGAAATCAATAAAATATCTAATATAAAAACAATTCCAAAATGGTAATTCAAGGGAAATTAATCTCATATTCCAACATGATTTCATATGGTTTTTTAAAAATGGTTTACCAAAAACAATGTTATTATATTTTACTTTATTGTATGGTTAATCTCCCATTACTGGATACAGTGTTGTAACTTGTTCGATATTCCCATCAAATTCTATGATATAGGATCGATATTTATGTCATTGAGGTAAAAATATTTGATGTACTACATACATAGTATTTGAGAAATTCTTAAACAAACTGATTATGTGTGTATTTTACAAATGGGACACCCCAACATTCCATTAATTCTATATCCTGATAAATTCCCATAAGTAGGGAAGTCATTTATCATCACATACAATACGGAACTCAATATGAATTCTTTACTTCTGTGAGCATCACACATATTAATACATGTTTCCAGCATCAATTTCATATCTTTAATCAATGGATCCAAATATACATCAATATAATTACACTACGGGAAATAAAGGTTATACCAACAGTTTTAAACCGTTGGTATAGGCAGGAAAACCATTCGTATAGCCTATAACAACGGTTTTCCAAACCGTAGGGCAGTAATCTATGAGAAAATCCCTATACAAATGATTTTCTCTAAACCGTTGGTATATCCCATTTTATATATTGATTTACCAACGGTTATAGGCTAACAATTTTTATATGTTTGTATAAAATTTTTACCAACGGTTTTAAGAAACTGTTGGTATATATTGAAAACTAAACATTATACAAAAAGTTTTAGAACCATTGTGATAGTTTTTAAATTTCTTTCAAAGTATAGCAATGGTTTAAAACCATTGGTATTGTGTTTCTCTAGAAATAATACACTGCATCCCCCCCAGTAGCCCCTCCAGTATACACCTGCATAAAAAATAGCACAAAAACCACATACGAACAGACTTAAAACATCATAAAAACACCTAAAATAGCATAAGAAAATACATAATACCATAAAACTCTTCCAACCATGTCATGTAATACAATTCTGTATTTCAATATTTATATGAATATAATCATCCAGTATAGTTAATAAAAGTTTCGATAACTCAAACATTATTTAACCCATTTCAATATTCATATGGCAACCTCTCTTCCGGTAGTAATTCACCTTACCCCTGCACGACCCCCCCCCCCCCAATAAGCACAGCCCCCCACCTCACCATCAAATTCTAATAGGCATAACAGTCTGAGAAATACTTATTAGAGTTGAATAAGAGTTTGAAATTTCATCAAATCCCTTTTTTCAGATCCTAGATTGGGGTATGTAAAGATTTGAGATGCATTTTTCATTGAACTTGTGTTTTTTATAATATATGGTGAAAAGGTATTTTCTAAGGAGTCTTGTCAATTATGACCCCATGAGTGAAACTACCCAACTCATGAAATAGAGTTTGCGACTATCGTTGATGAGTGTAAATTTCAGTTGATGTATTCACTTAAAATGATGTCCTTTTGAAACAAAAGAGAGACACTTTGAGTGGTGTCGGCCACACCGTGTCTCAGATTGAGGCGGGTTTGACTCCTACATGTCACAAATAACCCATGGATCATTTTTATAAAGTATCAACACCATACAAATGTGTTTGGTCAGTTTTCTGTATGCCAGTTGTTTGTACTCAAAAGCGTATCCATTTTAAACAAAAGAAAGACACTTTGAGTGGTACCGGCCACACCGTTCCTTGGATCGAGGCGGGGTTGAATCTTACACATCAAAAATGACCCATAGATCATTTTCCTAATGTATCAACAGAATCCAAATTCCTTTGTTCAGTTTTCCGTATGTCAGTTGTTGTTTTCACTTAAAATGTTGTCCATTTCAAAGAAAAGTGAGACGCTTTGGGTGGTGTCGGCCACACCGCAGCTCAGATTGAGGTAGGGTTGACTTGTACACGTCAAAAATGACTCATGGGTCGTTTTCCTAATGATTCAATAGAATCCTAATGCGTTTTGTTGGTTTTTGGTATGTCAGTTGTTGTTTTCACTTGAAATGATGTCCATTTTAAACAAAAGAAAGACATTTTGAGTGGTGTCGGCTACACCGCACCTCGGATTCAAGTGTGGATGACTCGTACATGTCAGAAACTACCCATGGATCATTTTCCTAAAGTATCAACACAATCCGAAGGTGTTTGGTGAGTTTTAAGTATGTCAGTTGTTGTTTTCACTTAAAATCATGTCCATTTCAAATAAAAGTGAGACAATTTGATTGGTTCCATCCACACCGGCCCTCATATTGAGGCGGGGTAGAATCTTACACATCAAATATGACCCATGGATCGTTTTCCTAAAGTTTCAATAGAATCCTAATTCCTTTGGTCGGTTTTCCATATGTCAGTTGTTGTATTCACTTAAAATGATATCCTTTGGAAACAAAACAAAGGCACTTTGAGTGGTGTCGGACCCACCGTGCCTCGAATTGTGGTGGGGTTGACTCTTACACATCAAAAATGACCCATGGATAATTTTTCTAAAGTATCAAAACAATCTGAATGTGTTGTTCAGTTTTCGGTATGCCAGTTGTTTTAACTTAAAGGAGTATCCATTTTAAACAAAATAAATACACTTTGAGTGGTACCGGCCATACCGTGCCTCAGATTGAGGTGGGGTTGAGTCATACACGTCACAAATGACCCATGTATCCTTTTCCTAAAGTATCTATATAATCCGATTGTGTTTGGTTGGTTTTCTATATGCCAGTTGTTGGTTTCACTTAAAATGTTGTCCATTTCAAAGAAAAGTGAGACACTTTGAGTGGTGTCGTCCACACCACACCTCGGATTGAGGTGAGCTTTACTCGTTCACGTCAAAAATGACCCATGGATCATTATGTTGAAGTATCAACACAATCCAAATGTGTTTGGTTAGATTTCAATATGCCAGTTGTTGTTTTCACTAAAAATGTTGTCCACTTCAAATAAAAGTGAGACACTTTGAGTGGTACTTGCCACACCGCACCTTGGAATGTGGCAGGGTTGACACCCACACATCCAAAATGACCCATGGATAGTTTTTTCTAAGTATCAACACAATATGAATGTGTTTGGTTGGTTTTCCGTATGCATGTTGTTGTTTTCACTTAAAATCCTGTCCATTTTAAATAAAAGTTAGACACTTCGAGTGATACCGGCCACACCATGACTCATATTTAGGCGGGGTTGACTCTTAAGAATCACATATGACCCATGGATCTTTTCTCCAATGTTTCAATAGAATATGAATGCCTTTGGTCAGTTTTTCATATGTCAGTTGTTGTATTCACTTAAAATTATGTCCTTTTGAAACAAAAGATAGACACTTTGAGTGGTGTCAGCCACACCGCATCTCTGATTGATGAGGGGTTAACTTTTACATGTCACAAATGACTAATGGATCGTTTTCCTAGAGTTTCAACAGAATCTGAATGCCTTTGGTCAATTTTTCGTATGTTAGTTGTTGTATTCACTTAAAATGATGTCCTTTTGAAACAAAAGAGATATTCTTTTAGTGGTTCCAGCCACACCGCTCCTCGTATTGAGGCGGGGTTGACTCATACATGTCAAAAATAAACCATTAATAGTTTTCCTAAAGTATAACCAAAATATGAATTCATTTGTTCCATTTTCCATATGCAGGTTTTTTTACTTAAAAGCGTATCCATTTTAAACAAAAGAAAGACATTTTGAGTGGTACCGGCCACACTCTGCCTCGGATTGAGGAGGGGTTGACTCGTGTACATAAAAAATGACCCATGTATCCTATTTATAAAGAATCAATAGAATCCGAATGCGTTTGGTCGGTTTTCTATATGCCAGTTGTTGTTTTCACTTAAAATGTTGTTCATTTCAAAGAAAAGTGAGACACTTTCAGTGGTGTCGGCCACACCGCGCCTCAGATTAAGGCGAGGTTGACTTTTACACGTCAAAGATGACCCATGTATCATTTTGTTGAAGTATCAACACAATACGAATGTGTTTGGTCAGTTTTCTGTTTGCCAGTTGTTGTTTTCATTTAAAATGTTGTCCATTTCAAATAAAAGTGAGACACTTTGAGTGGTCCCGGCCACATTGTGCCTCGGATTGTGGCAGGGTTGACTTGTACATGTCACAAATTACTCATGGATCGTTTTCTTAATATATCAACACAATCTGAATGCGTTTAGCCGGTTTTCCTTATGCAAGTTGTTTTTTTCACTTAAAACGTTTTCTATTTCAAAGAAAAGTGAGACACTTTGAGTGGTGTCGGCCACACCGTGCCTGTCACGAACCACCCCGGGAACCCTGGTAACCCGATAACTGAGCCGGACCTAACATAGCCCGAAGCGCATTCCCGATCACAACGGGTCGGCGACTAGCACCTGGAATCATATAACATACAACTGGGAATGATTTTTCCACAAGAATACGGAAGAAAGAGTAAAACAAACAGTATGTATAACAAAAGAAACTCCACTGGGAGTGATGTACCAGAAAACAAAGAGGCATAAAAAGACCAAAATTCTACAACCCAAGTAATAAAAAGGTAAAAAACTGTCCCAGAGTCCCTAAGGACACAAAACACCAACAGAAGATCAACAACTGGATCCTCCTCCAAGAGATTCCTTCCCTTTGCTCTAGCCTAGAAGAAGGAAATCTATAAACACCTGAAGGCAAAAGTAGGGTGTGATCCTAAGCCCAGTAGGATACCACCAAAGATTCTGTAACAAATTCCAAATATAGATTATCCAAATAAGAGATTTCCATTTTCAAATAAATAGGTTTTAAATTTCAAAATCATATTTTATCAAAACATGTTATACATTTTAAAATGATGGAAAAATAAATTTAATAAAAGGTTTTATAATGATGGAATATTTCTAAAACAATGGCTTAAGCAAAAAATTTATATAAAACAGTTTATACAAATTCAGCAGGCATGTAATCATTTCAAAAGCATTGACATACATTTATATCTCACATATAAATAAATAAGCGAACAACATGGTCATCAGCCAAAAGGTATGATAGTATTAACCAGTTATAGGATTCCACACTCTCTATATGTACTCAGAAAAATATGTTTAAACACGTCCCTATGACACTGGCCAAAGGAGACTCGTCACAAACCCGTCGAGGATGTGACCTGCTGCAAGTATGTTTTAGAATGTTGTCATAGCGTAGAGTGTATCCAAATAACTCACTAACTACCTAAGGCTTGAATGTTCTCTTATATGATGGGAGAACTATTTTAATAATTCTTAAAATATGATCAATCTCATCCTTCCATTTCAAAAGTGCCAATTTCATTCCATTTAAAACCAAAACATGTTTTATTCAAAACATGCATTTCCACAAGATAAAACCAATGGGTTTCCATCAAATAATTTTAAGCCATTTTCATAAGTTGGAAATCCATTCAAAACCAATTCCAACATTACACATTTAATTTCCACAATTTAATTACACAATTTAATTGAAAACATTTCCATCAAATCCACAATTTAAATTAAACAATTTAAATCGACCAATTTTCCATAAACACACCCAATTCAATGGAATTGGGGTTTTCCCAAATTTCTATGCCAAAACCATTTCAAATATCTCAATTCAATGGAATTGAGTTTTTATCAATTTAATTGAAAGAAACTTGAGCAATTGAATTTAAATCAATAATTGAAATAAAAAAAGAAAATACAATGTTAATCAATTTGGAAAGTCCGGACAGAACCACCTACCTCGATTTATTGATGGGAGTTAGCCCAACGAGAAACCCCAAAAATCGAGCGGCACAACGACACCAATCAGAATCTAGATCTATGTCCTTAAAACCAAAACTAAGATCAAAGGAATCAAGATCTTGCAAAACTTGATCAAGATTCACAATCCAAGATCTATACCTCAACTCATAGGTTTAGATCCATGGAAGCAAAGTAAATATTCCATGAAAAGATCAAGGATAGATAGAGGAATAAACGAGAAACAAAACGGGATGAAATCCACTTACCTGGAGAAGAACAGATCTTCAATCCGAGCCTTTAATCTCGAAGAAAGATGTTCGGGTTGCCTTGGAATCTCTCTAGGAGGCTTTGGAAAGACCTGTAATGATTCAAGCTTGATCCAAGGTTGAAATTATGGAAGTCTCGGGGGTTTGGTTGGTTTTAAAAGAAAAAATAGGAATTAAAAACCGTGAGCATGGTTTACCTGGGTAGAGGCTCATGGTTTGTCAAACCGTGCACACACCGTGTGTGCCTCACTATCCAGAGATACACGATCCGCATAGTTTGGTCACATGGTTTGTCAAACTGTGTGCACACCGTGCGTACCTCTCTTTCCAGTGTTCCTTGGTTGGCACGGTTTTGTCACATGGTTTGTCAGACCATGCACAAACTGTGCGCAAGTCATTTCCCTTTTGTTTTACTTAAATGTTCACCCAAACGCACCCCCAAGTCACTACTCCAAAATAAAGGTGCTTAAAAACATCAAAAGTACCCAGAAACGTAACGTGATGTTATAGTGCCTTTGATTGAGCTGGGGTTGACTCGTACACATACAAAATGACTCATGGATCATTTTCCTAAAGTTTCAACAGAATCCAAATGCATTTGGTCAGTATTCCGTATGTCAGTTGTTGTTTTCACTTAACATGATGTCCATTTTAAACAAAAGAGACACATTTTGAGTGTTTTCGGCCACACCGCACCTCGGATTGAAGCGAGGTTGACTCGTACACATCACAAATGACCCATGGATCATTGTCCTAAAGTATAAACACAATCCGAATGTGTTTGGTTAGTTTTAAGTATGTCAGTTATTGTATTCACTTAAAATACAATCCATTTCAAATAAAAGTGAGACAGTTTGAGTGGTGTCGGCCACACCGGCCCTCTGATTGAGCCAGGCTTGACTCTTACATGTCACATATGACCCATGGATCATTTTCCTAATGTTTCAACAAAATCCTATTGGCTTTGGCCGGTTTTTCGTATGTGAGTCGTTGTATTCGTTTAAAATTATGTCCTTTTGAAACAAAAGAGAGACACTTTGAGTGGTGTCGGCCACACCACATCTCTGATTGAGGCGGGGTTGACTCATACACATCACAAATGGACCCTGTATTGTTTTTCCTAAAGTACCAACACAATCCTAATGTCTTTGGTCAATTTTCTATATGACAATTGTTTTTACTAAAAAGAGTATCCATTTTAAACAAAAGAAACACACTTTGAGTGATAGTGGTCAAAATGTGACTCGGATTGAGGTGGGGTTGACTTTTACATGTCAAAATTTACCCATGGATCCTTTTCCTAAAGTATCAATAGAATGCAAATGTGTTTGGTCATCTTTCTATATGCTGGTTGTTGTTTTCACTTAAAATGTTGTCCATTTCAAAGAAAAGTGAGACACTTTGGGTGGTGCCAGCCAAACCGCGCCTCGGATTGGGGTGAGGTAAACTCTTACATGTCAAAAATGACCCATGGATCGTTTTTTTAAGTATCAACACAATAAAAATGTGTTTGGTCAGTTTTATGTATGCCAGTTGTTGTTTTCACTTAAAATGTTGTCCATTTCAAATAAAAGTGGGACACTTTGAGTGGTACCAGCTACACCATGCCTCGGATTGTGGCGGGGTTGACTCGTACATGTCAACAATGACCCATGTATCGTTTTCCTAAATTATCAACACAATCAGAATGTGTTTGTTTATTTTTCCGTATGTCAGTTGTTTTTTTCACATAAAATGTTGTCCATTTCAAAGAAATGTGAGACACTTTGAGTGGTTCCGGCCACACCGTGCCTCGGATTGATATGGGGTAGACTCATACACATCAAAAATGACTCATGGATTGCTTTCCTAAAGTTCCAACTGAATCAGAATGCGTTTGTCCAGTTTTCCGTATGTCAGTTGTTGTTTTCACTTAAAATCATGTCTATTTTAAACAAAAGATAGACATTTTGAGTGGTGTTGGCCACACCGTGCCTCAGATTGAGGCAAGGTTGACTCGTACACGTCAAAAATAAACCATGGATCATTTTCCTACTGTATCAACACATTATGAATGCGTTTGGTTAGTTTCAAGTATGCCAGTTGTTGTTTTCACTTAAAATCATGTCCATTTCAAATAATAGTGAGACTGTTTGAGTGGTGTCGGCCACGCCGGCCCTCGGATTGAGGCGAAGTTGACTCTTACACATCACATATTACCCATGAATTGGGTTCCTAAAGTTTCAAAAAAATCAGAATGCCTTTGGTTAGTTTTCCATATGTCAGTTGTTGTATTCACTTAAAATGATGTCCTTTTGAAACAAAAGAGAGACACTTTGAGTGGTTTCAGCCACACCGCACCTCAGATTGAGGCAAGGATGACTCATACACAACACAAATGACCCATGGATAATTTTCCTAAAGTATCAACAAAATATGAATGTGTTTGGTCGTTTTTCCATATGCCAGTTGTTTTACTTAAAAGAGTATCCATTTTAAACAAAATAAAGACACTTTGAGTGGTATCGGCCACACCGTACCTCGTATTGGGGAGGGGTTGACTCATACACCTTAGAAATGACCCATGGATCCTTGTCCTAAAGTATAAATAGAATCCGAATGTGTTTGGTCAGTTTTCCGTATGTCAATTATTGTTTTCACTTAAAATGTTGTCCATTTCAAAGAAAAGTGAGACACTTTTAGTGGTGCTTGCCACACCGCGCCTTGGATTGAGGCTCAGTTGACTTGTACACGTCACTTGGGTGGTTTGGGTGCCGTCAAGTGCAGATTAAGGATCCGGGTGAGTCGAATACTCTCCTTTATTCCTATTTTTGATTAGGGTTTTCACTCTTCTCTCATGTTCTTCCGAAGCTCTAAAACCCACTTTCTATTGGGATTTAGGGTGAATCTTGAAGAGATCTTAGATTGAGATCCTGGGTCTAGGATTGAGGGTTGGGGGTTGTTTGAGTGACTTTTTGGGGTCCAGGGAGGATGGTGGGGCCATATATCATAGGTTGGTAGGGTGTATTCATTGAATCATGTCCCAATTGATTTTAGAGAGGGACTTTCAATAGTTATAGGTATGGATTTGATTAAAAACACCTATAAAAAGGATATCCATGAATGGTGACATCCCAAATCTGGATTCCACTCATTAGTGACCCGAACCCAGATGGACACTCATTGGAGAGGTACCTTCAAGTTCTATTGTGTTTTATCTCACATACGAATAATGATTTTTGGGCTATCTGGGGTCCAGGGAGGAGGGTGGTGGGCTGTCTCGGGTCCAGAGAGGAGGGTTGGGGGCTTTCCAGGTTCTAGGAAGGAGGGGGTTGTCCTGGGTCTATAAATGTGGGTGGGGGGGCTATTCGGGGTCCAGGGAGGAGGGGGGTTGTCCAGGGTCCAGGAAGGAGGGTGGAGGGTTGTCTGGGGTCCAGGGAGGAGGGTGGGGGCTGTCCAGGGTCTAGGAAGGAGGGGGTTGTCCTCGGTCTAGGAAGGAGGGGGGTTGTCTTGGGTGGACCTCAAAACACCGAATTGTGTTCCACTCTATAGTTTTGAGAATATATTATCCAAAGCTACAAAGATCCACCTATAAACATGACAACTTTAAATCAGTGCCTACTGTAATTTCATGACATTTAAGGGATATGTGTTTTGTGAAAATCCTATACATTACAGTGATGTTCGTGAATGATGGTTTTTTTCCCAAATGTGTATGGAATTCAGTAACAAGGATGATTTCTTCCATTTAACAAATTTTATAGTCTACCTTTAAGATGAATTCTTGCATTTAACCAGTGTTCTAGTTTATTTTTAGGTGAGGTGAGTTAGAAACCATGTTAGGCATGTCATTAGAACATGGGTTCTTCTATTTAACCATGTAGTCTTGAATTTCAGGGATGAAAGTGTTTTGACTGAGCTAATTACAACATACTCTATATTATGGCCAACACATTATGTGGGAATACCCATGAAACAATTCCATTTGTAAATGGGAGGTTTTCAGCACCCCATTTGGCCAAACATACTTTTCACCATAAGGGATTGGTCATGTATATTTACATGTCTAACCAAGTCATGTACTGTCTATACATTCCCATGTACATTCTGAGGACACTAGATTAACGTAGACACCATGTCAACCGTTACACACACCATGTGAACCCTTATACCATATCTTCATTATTACAACCATTAATAACAACTTATTAAACAATATCACTTGTCAGAGATAATAAAATTGAACATAAATCAATAATAATATTGGATATATCATGTAAAATGAAGCCATGCTATCTTACATCCTAAATGACCACCTACAACCATGATTAATGACCAGAAACCTCCCCTTCCAGCGAAATAAAAAGTGAAAACAAAAACACATAGTTGTAGAAAACAACTTCATTTGTGTGAAGAATAATAATCTCATGGTCGTCTTGATATTTGAACCACGTAGTCATGATTTTCGAGATGAACTTGTATCTATGAAACCATATGAGAAGAACGATTCATTACAAGTGATTTTCTAATTTTACCAAGAATTTTGAGGAACCCCAAATTAGTGAAAATGTTCATTGTGTTTTAAAAAGGTGATTGAATAACTCATGTATGATTTTAAAGGCAGAATGATTAATGGTTATATTAGGAAAACTAATATTCATTAATATTGCGAATTTGACATTCTGTGAATTAGTTTCATGAAGAATAAAGAAGTAATACATGGGAAAAGGAGAGGTCCCACTGAGTGTTCCCTTTGTATATATTTTATTCATAAAGAACATTGGATTGTATGGTTAAGTATTTATTATTTCTACTGTGAAGAATAATTAGGTACCACATACCATTTTCCAAAGTTCAAGAAGATACTCCATATGTTCTATTGTGCAAAGGATAAGTGAATAATGTGTCATTTTATATATATATATATATATATATATATATAGATTTTGTTATAAACATGATACATACTTGTTATGTAATTCACATAGTGTACAAAAATTAAGATGAATAAGATCTTCATGGTTGACAGGATCTTAATGAAAGGAGTGATTTTCATGGAATACTATGAATAAATATTATAAACAATTTCTTATTAGTTCATATACATTAATCTGTAATATTTGAAGCATTGAGATCAAAAAAAACTATGAATATTTAAAATTAGAACACAAGAAAGAGACATCATTCCCTTATAATTGTATATGTGTAATGAAAACATTAATTGGACAGTGTGTACACCGATGTGGTGATTTGAGTACACAATTTTTGGATGTAGTGATTTGAGTACACAATTCATGGAGTAGTGAATCATAAAATTTTCCAAAAATCGTAGAAATAAGGAATAATGATATCCTTGAGAATAGAAGGATATCCTTGAGAAGAGGTGGAAGGATATCCTTGAGAAGAGGTGGAAGGAGTCTAACCTGGAAGCTGATCAAATGGAATAGGTGCACTATGTTGGGGCTTCTCAAGGGCTTCTGGGAGTTAGGCTGTGCTTCTGGGAGTCGGGAGTCGCACAATCTACTTCTGGAATTGTGGGGGGTCTCCTACCTTAGTCGAATTTAGGGTATAGTTTCCCAACGGTTATTAAAAACCATTGGGAAAACTCCATCAAATTCTATCTTTACAAACAGTTTATGAAAACCATTAGTATAGAGCACTTATACCAACGGTTCAAAAGAACCATTTGTATACAAGTGTTGGGAAAATAATGATTTCTAGTAGTATTACCAAGTTGTTTTGGCCCAGATATAAGTAGAGCCAACATAATGTATTTTTGATTCATGCATAACCATGGATAAAAGTTATAATTTACCAATGTGATGGGCCATGTACTATGACTAATACTTTTTACACCAAAAATATTTATTCCATCTATAGATAACGTAAGATGAATGTTTCTCATATCATTTCCAAATTCAGGATACTCGTAATAAATTTTATTGCACAGAGGACAATATACTGGATGATATAGGTTTTCATCTTTAATTATTGAATCTACATTCCATGTTAATTGTCTCATGGTTTCCTGAAATTCATATAGTCTTCTAAACTGTTGAATGATAGGAAAATACCATACAGATTTTAAAGGACTTAATTCATTCTTCTTGTATCAATATGCACCACACTTAGGGAAATTTATGAGTGATTCGTGATCCTTGTGAAACAGTATTCAATTATTTGGACCAGAATGTGTTTTTTAGTGATTATTCCCATTGAACATAACATTCATTTAGAATTATACGTTTTACATGGTAGTTAATTTTATTATGGTAGCATATCATTCAGGATACCAAGTAGTTTTTTAATGCTACTGTCACTCTATTCGCTGCCAGCTTTCAAATTAAATAACTTCAATATAGTAGATAATGTTTTGTATTTTGTACAACCGGTATAAAATTGTCACTTAAAACAACATTGTAACATCTAAAACAACTTTTTACAATCATGAAGTTCATCTTTCAATGTCATTATAATTAATTTCAATCTATCTCAACCATCACTTACATTGTTATTCATATTAAATGATCTATAAACCGTAATATCATCTCAATCGGTGTCCTTATTTAGTTTCTCCCTATTTTTAGTCTAACATTTATAGTTCCAATTTATTTTGTGATAAATAAAATGTTATTTTAACTCTTCTGGACTAATTTTTCTTGAATAAAAACAATGTAATCACATAAAAAGGATTTGAGAAGGGTCGTATGAATACTCTCTTGAAAACATGATGTAATCATTAACTCCATCTTCAGAATATTTTTTAAAAATATTTGCGTGCATATATTTTCGATTCATATTCATCCTATTGGGTTCATAAAATATTAATTTTTTATAAAAAAATAAATAAATACACATAAGATATTCATTATGAAAGGTGAAATTTATAGACAACTTTCATCCTATTCAACTCATCTCCCTGCCATTTATCATTGCATTTTGTTGTTTGACACACATCCTCCATCTCTTGTGGGCATGCACCTACGTTTTTTGAAATACTCTAAGAATTAGTCATCCATATAATGATTAAGGCTCATAGTAGTATAAGAAACATAAAATAGATGGATTATGAGTCGTAAATAAGAAATTAAAATAATAACTGTTCAAGAGATGATGTTAATTAGGATGACAGTTGACTAAAAAAGAGATTAGGGATAAGTATCAAGCAAAAACAATTTGTAATAACTATTATTTGACACACATTAAGCCTTTATTAAATACCCTAAAAATGAAAATATAATATAGGAAATTAAGGAGTAATAAGAAACTAAAATATGATAAACAAGAATAATAAACTCTCATTTAATCAACTAAAAGATATAAAAATTCATTGAAAAAAAATAATAAATAAAGAGTTATTGCATATACATGGATGGTAATCAAAGGTTCCTTGGTGTGGAACCAATACATGTAGACCCAAAATGATGAATACCTTAAAAGTTATTACATTTAATATTGATGGTATATCAAATATTTGAAAACATCTCAAGACTCATGTGATTTCATATCAGCACACCGACCCATCCCGTGGATTCTAGGTAGGTAATCCCATAAAATCTACCCATCTGAAGGAAGGGAGTACATCTAATACACATAGTCCCATATCCTTGGGATTCTTGGGTGGTCTATAAAGAAGTTGGCATAATTAAATAATACACATCAAAAATATATATCACAAATAAGGGAGAAAATCTAACAAACCTTGAAAAATATATCCCATACACATTATCCTCTACCTAGATGGAACGACTCTCATGAGGTTACATTTTCTAAGTGGAATACCCTTACCTCACTCAAAAATTGAAGTGGAATTAGAAAACTAATAGATCTATAAAACATAAATCCACATATAAAGTTTCTACAACACAAATATGAAAATAAATTTCATGTTTAATATATTGGGTAGTGTTCTTAAAGGCTAACAAACCACCATCATAGAAATTTATACATAAAAAATTATATAGAAGATGTAAAATTGGATGGGACTTCTACCACATGGTTAATTACATTTTTTATCCAATGAAAATAAAACTAGATTCATCCACACATTCATATAAATAAAAGAGTATCTCACAAATCCCCTACATTAAATCATAGATGCAATTGAGAAGGAAGGAGATGCTAATATGGCATGGGACCAAAGTTGGGAAGGCTCAAAATATAGGTGTTTTACACTCTAAAAATTCAATGAATCGAAATGGATGATCTCCATGGTCAAATATCTAAAATGGATCATTAACCACACTCACAATTGAAAAACATCATCCTACATAGCCAGAACCACTGATATTTTACACCCTGAGTTCCACAAGAGAAAGTAGATAAATACTTACATTCGAAAGAATGTCTAGAAAGACTTATTTTCTATCCTTGGATTCGTTTAGCCCTTAAATCGTTCGAGCCTTGAATTTGAGCTTTGGATTTATTTGATCCTTGATTCGAGACTTGATTTGAGCTTTGATTCACTGAGAAGGAGCACTGGTAGTGGGTGCCTTCCACAGAAAGCTTCTGATATCGCAACGGGTTTATGACTGGTTATGTTTTTTTAAATAGATAAGGACACTTTTATCAGCACTTAAAAAAAGCACTAATAAAGATACCTTTTATCAATGTTTATTACATAAGTGCTAATAAAAGATTTATAATTATAACTATAAATCAAAAATTGTAAATATATATATTTAATAAATATAGATATCTAGATATTGTAAATATATTCTTTATGTAAATTTATTTATTTTATTTTTATAATTATTTAAATATATAACTATCTATTTATAAATATATAAATATTTTTTAAAAATAATACTTATATCATTTTATGTATTTATATAATTATATATATAATAAGTATATATAAATATAAATATAGAAAATATATTCATCATTTAAATAAATTTATTATAAATTCAATATTTATTTAAATGTATATAATTAATTATTTATAATTATATAAATACTTTTAAAAAATATTTATTTTTTTATAATTATAGATGCATAAATGTATAAATATAGTAAATGTACATTTATAAATATTTTTATTTATAAATATTTTTTAAAAAATATATTTATTTCTAAATATTGTTTTAGAAATATATTTTTAACATTATTAATGAGTATTTTATCTTATGTGCATGCATGTTTAAAATGAGTGAAATTGAATAGATTAAAAGTAACCACACTTTAACAATATTGAAAAAAATGGTTAAGTTTCATTTTTGTGCATTGTATATAAAAAATAATTAATTATGTATATGTGAAATCAAAAAAACACATGTTTGATCTATGTTAAATTAAAAAATCAAACGACGTTCAATTTTTTCCATTACCTATCAAATTAGTTAGTATTTTTTATTCATATTAATTTCTAATTATAAACCACTATTCACTTAATATATGTATATTTAATATATTGCATAAATAATTTTTATTATATATATCATATTTATATACATTCATATATATCTATATATTTAATTCAAACTATTTATTAACATTATTAAAAATTATCTAATTAATAAATTGTGAAATATGTTTCTCAATTTGCTTATTTTTAATTTTTATTTATTTAATTTTCATTTTTCATATATCCATATATCGAATACATAATATTTATTATTATTTATAATTTATATATTGTATAATCGATTTATTCATCTTTATCAATAATTATTTAATTAATAAAATAATTAATAGTTTTTTAAATTAAATCCTTTTTTAATTTTTAATTAATTAATTATATAATTTTATTTGGATTTTTAACAGCACTAAAAATAATGTGTTGATAAATGGTACCTTTTAGCAGTGCTAAAAATCAAGTGATAATAAAGGGTATCTTTATCAGAGCTAAAAAAACCTTGGTAAAATGTATAATTTATCAGTGTTTTTAAGCGCTAATAAAGGTTCCCATTATTAGCATTGTTTACTAATGCTGATAAAGGATCCCTTTATTATCACTTTTTTTAAGCGCTGATAAACAACAGCGCTGTTAAAGGCCAATTTTGTAGTAGTGTAAAAACATGAAAATTTATTCTCCATGTCATTACTAAAACCAAAATAGTAATCACAAGAAAAGATAATACCCAAATAAACCTTTATATAAAGATGTAAAATAATAATCTTCAATACTTATATAATAACCCCTAAGGTTTGACATAGATCATTCCATAAATAAATAAATTATAAAACTCTTCGAAATATGTTTTTCCAAAATAACATGAATCGTTATAGAATCATATAATGTAGTGGACTTTACCAAAAATAGTAAGAATCAAATTTAGATACTAACTTGAAAGGTTATCCTTAGCTTGATCAGAAATATCTCAAAAAATATTACCTTGTAAAAAATCACATTTCTATCATCAAGTTTAACCCAATATCTAATAGAACATATTGCCTCAGTGGAATATCCTTCTTAAAACCAAGTAAAAGTTTCAAATCACCTCAAGATATAATCACTTATGAACATAAAAGGACAATTTTATCCATTGAATAAATTATTAATCTTAAACATATAAACACATGATGGTATCTATAACTCTTATTTTAACCTCACCTGAAAGCATCCTTATCTCTAAGGTTATCTAAAACCTACTTTGAAAACCTCAAACACACACTCCTTAGTTTGATGGAAAAGCATAATATGTAAATTTATGGATTTGATATCGATAAACAGAACCTAATTTTGTCCTTCTAAATCATAAAACATCAAACAAAAATATTGGATCACCTGCATACCAAGATATCTTTTAGGTTTATAGTTTTAGTGAATTAGGAAAATCGTATAAATATTAATACCCATATCTTTAATTGGTCATTTTACACTATATCAATCTTTTCATATTCTATATTAAGTGTTCATCATCTCCCACAAAAAATATTTCTGGAAATATATTACATAACTTATCTCTTTATAACCTAGGGAAAAATTAGAATTTTGAGACTAAATTCCGACGAAGGGTGAACATGGGTAATAATAATTTAATATCTTCGACGATCATAAGCTGTGAATAAGGGTATGAAAACATATTCAATGTTTTTGAGCATAAAATATGATAATTCATACCCATAAAAACCAAGATAAAAAACATGTGACATGGCATAAATATTTAATAGATGAAAGAATTATAAGAATCAATCATGAGCCATGTGACCTAAATCATTATCAAGAGAACCATTAAAAACTAATTGCAAGCATATATTAAACATTTATACATCTAGGAATATTATCTTGATCACTCTTTTTCACTCATGTTAGAAATAACTGGAGCCCAATTAAACCAATTGGAGAAACCTCGTCGGTTAACTCCCTCCTTTTTTTCTTTAATGGCAATGAACGTTACCCAATGTATTAGAGAGCTACATCGGGCTCATCCATCATATAAGCTATATCATTATAACACATCATTGTAAAGAATATTGGTATCTCCCATTATCACTAATAATTTCCAACTATTGTTAAAGAATATAAAAAATTAAATCTTGATATTTCATCATAAAACTTTTAAAAACAACTTTTATTACTTTATAGCTTTATTTACCCATGAAAAAGAAATGGGTTTCCAGATAATATCTTTAAAAAATCATTTTAAACCATCTAAATAAAGAATATTGATGATATAATAATATCATATTCCCAATAAAGTAGATGAATCATTAAAGGAATTTGGCATAGATGAAAATACCTTTAAAATAACATTTAAACCTTTTAATTAAAAATAGGGATAATAAATTTTCTTTTGATACCTTTAAGAAATAAACATTCAAAAAATATTGAGAAAATTATTATTTTTTAAATGACCATGGAAACATTTAAGGAATTATTTAGAAATAATAATAGTAATTATAGTGGGAGAATGTGTATATGTCATATGCGTTAAAAACATTACTTTCACACTTTGTTAAAGAAAGTCAAAATGTTTAATATGGAGAATGTTTAAAATATTATTTTTTAAATCCTTTTATAAAAATTAAAATATAGTAAAAATTAGTTTTAACCAATAATTGGAGTACAATAAAACCATTATTGAAAATAGTTTTGAAAATAAGGACTTAGTGGAGAAAAGATTCCTGACCAAAAGGAGAAAAAATGTCAATTTTTTTTAAACATTATTTTGATCTTCTTGAATTAGAAAAGGATGGAAATGAAAGTAAATCATAAAAATCTAAAAAATAATCAATGGATAATAAAATATATGTAGTTTCAGAAAATAGGATACTACAATTTCCTCTAATGTAACTTTAAATAGAAACCATCTCAGAATAATATAAGATTACAACATAAGACCTTTATCGGTTTGATAACTTTCAAATCAAAATCTATTGGAATAAAGACTATGATATGGATATATAAATAACATGAATTTCATTAATTATTATATAAAAAATAATTAATGGGTATGTAAGTTCACCATAAAAATAATCTATGGTCCAATGCATTAAACATATCTAAAGAAAATCAGATTGAGATAAAGAGAATCCTTACAAAGATCATAATATTTGAAGTGATAAAAAATACATGAAGTGATTATATGAAAATATGTAAATACATATAAAAATTTTTAAGAATAATAAAATCAAAGGTAATTTCAAACATAATCATTGTATAAAATAGTCAATGAAATAGAATTATAACATAATTAATGGAAAATGATTTATGAAACCCCTTACCTCAAGTCCAAGATTATTATGTATGTCCTTTAACACCTATATAAGAAAACTGTATTAATTATTTTACTTTTTTAAGAAAGATTTATTGGTTATTACGTTATCATTAAGACATTTATTTCATTTATTTCAATGAAATATTTAACTACAAAATTGGTTAATTCTATGTCAGGTGTTTTGAGGACGTTGGGTTCATAATTGAAAACTGACATTGGAAGGTTGAAAATAGTAAAAGGGGTAATTTTTAAATAATAGATAGACTATTATAAATTAAATAATTATCATTTTTATACATTAAATATAATTTTCATGAAATGTGAGCATGAAAATTGAATCACATTGTTTCATGGGGGTGGTAATCCCCAAATATGAACGAACTACATTATCATTTTACAACTAAAAAAGGGTAAGGTAATAGATGATATATTATAATTCCATAATAATAATTATTTCATAAATTTAATATGTATTTTCAATCCATAATTATAAATATCCATGAGAGGCAGTGATGTAAGAAAAAACACATCGCATCATGGAGGTGGTAGTCTACAGGTACGTATAAATAAAGTTTTCATTTCCCATATGATGGAAAAGGATTTGAAAAACGTTTTTTCATAGTCATAATGAAAATTAAGTATAGTGTATAAAATTGTTTTATTATTTCATCATGGTTTAATAAGATCTGAAGGAAGTAGAGAGGAAGTAAAATGAAAATTATTGATTAAGACGATTACCTCCACTTTAGAAGACTTATTTTATCTTACACCACAAGACATATAGGTTGATATTTTGGTGAGACCAGGACCTCTATGAAATGGGAATTAATTTTGGAAATTTATTTTGGTAGCTCTTGGTCGAGATGCATAGCTTATTAAGGGTGGGGAAGAGCATATAGGTTTTTTTCTTTTATAAGTGAGGGGAGGGGAACCCTTGGAATTAGATAAAGTATTCAATTAATATAAATTAATTTTAATGTTCAAGTGGATGAAAATTGATATATTTAAAATCTATGATTAATTTATGTAAATAAAATTCCATCAAAAATTAGACATCATTCATTAATGTTTTAACCCTTATCTATTACATTTATCCCCCCATTAACCCTTTTAAAAATTACCATGATAAGAATGTTTTTTACTCTTTAAGGGTCAAGAAAAATTAAGTAAATGGAAATGATACCAATAATTGGATAATGTATAACATTATCTACAATATACCACTCACTTTTAATAGATAATATGTTTATTAATTTTAAATCATTTAATAAAATATCATTTAGTAAAAAATACCATTAAATTAATTTTCAAGACTATTCACATAATTTGAATTTCAAAAGTATTAATATAGTAATTTAGTTCAAATGTAAACTTTTAAAATATAAATAATACATTATATGTATCTAAAAAATTCAAGGAACACCATAAATTACCCAAAAGAATATTACTTTGTAATTTTTTTAAATTATTTACTTGATTTTTCTACTGCTTATATATGCATAGTGTTGGTGTTGTGTAAGCATTTAAGGTAAATATTTAGTCATTAAAATTAAAAAAAATTAAAACCATAAATTGTTTATTAATATTAAAAATAACCATTTATAAATGTTTATGACTTTTTTATATCCTTGTGAATACATATTAGAGATATTAAAATCAATAAAGTCAGATTTTGGAATTATTCTTTACGTAAAATAATATAAAGATATTTATGAAAGAAAAATATAAAAAAATATAATTTTTTATAATATATAATGATTATTTTGAAGTTTACTCATACAAAATATTAAAATAAAGTTTTAGGGTGATTTAAAACCCTGTTCACAATACTTTCATCCCAACTTAACCTAATTTTCCCATTATTGGGTTGATAATTTTTACTATGGTTACAATTCATTATATCAAAAATAAAGTTGAACTATTTTCCAAATCTATAAATTATAATTCCAAATATAAAATCCATTTTATCAAATTAAATTCTTTAAAATTAAAATAAATTACTTTTAAAATAAACAAGCATAATGCAATGAAAACAGTTTTCCAGATCAATGTATTTTAAGTATAAAAAATGTTTTTATTCAAAAATTAAGCATAATGTTGATTCAAATGAAAATGATTGGATTATTCTTTATCATAATGGACTAATTAAATTTTATTCCAATTAAAAACAAAATATTTTATTGTAAATACTTGAAATTGTTAGTTTTCCAAATAATTGGTATTTTTTACTATTAATTGAAAAATCAATCTTTTTAAAAGAAACCAAAATTTCTCCTATTGATAATTTTGATTATATAATTTTATAAATGATATCATTTTTATCAAATAAAATTTCTAAAATCATTACAAATTAGTTATAGTATTCCCTCACAATAATCAATAAAATCCATTTTTGAATAAAATATATTTTTGAATCATAAAATTATTACTAAAAAATGAGTCTTTATTTAATAAGAATTTATCAACAAATTTTTATTGATAATGAGAATTATATATATATATATCATAATGTGGTTACTCCTATTCATACTCTCCAATTCAAATTAATGGTTATAACGATTATATTTAAATGAGAATATTTCACAGTCATTAAATCTCAGTGTTTCATGTCTTGTATGCAATCGAACATAGTGTACTTTTAAAATATTAAGGTATTATAAAAGATATTCCTGGTTTCTATAAAGTAATAGTTATTTCTTAGAGTTTTCAACTTGGTACCAGTGTAGTAGGTTGTGGAGAATATGGATTCAGCAGGATGTATGTGAGTTGGGTCGGAGGTCATGTATTTACACTTCAATTATAGTTCAGCATATACTATCCATTGTGCCTATTTTATATATATGTGGATTTTAATGTCATGTTTATTTATCTACTACTTCTCTGTTATGTTTTTTTCATCATATTGTTAGATTTAATTCATTTTATTATGAACTATGGGGATTTTTTAGGCTATCTATGTTTTGTCTATAGATATTTTGGGATTTTCGATATACGAATGGATAATGCCAAAAAATTTATACAATTTAGGGACAACCCTTAGTATTTTAGAGGTCGTAGTTTCCTCATGACTGTGTTATTACCATGCCGCTAGTTTGAAGCCTCTATCATACATAGAGGCATGTCCGGGGTTTCATGGCATCCCCCACTCAGGTGTCGTTTGGGCAATCTTAGAAGGTTCATTACAAAGTGGTATCAGAGAATTTATTGGGAAGAGATACTATATTTAGTGGTGGTGTTAGGTTTTCAAGACTCAGGAGGTAGATTGTGGGATAATATGAAATTTTTTGAAACCTATATTTCCAAGGGATTTCCTCTATTAGGACTAGGAACTCTAGGATGAGTGATGTGTTGGATTCACTACTGGAAAAGTAGGCTATACCAACGGGTTAAAACCGTTGGTATAGGCTGGAAAACCGTTGGTATAGACTATACCAATGGTTTTCCAAACCGTTGGCTAGTAAGTCGTGAGGAAATCCCTATACGAACGGTTTCACTTAAACCGTTGGTATAGGTGTTCCAGAATTCTGGAAAAGTCTATACCAATGGTTATGAACCGTTGGTATAAGCTTTTCAGAATTCTGGAAGAACTTATACCAACGGTTCAGAACCGTTGGTATATCTTTTTCCAGAATTCTGGAAAAGGCTATACCAACGGTTTTGAACCTTTGGTATAAGATTCCCCAGAAAAAGATATCCCAATGGTTTAGAACCGTTGGTATAAGATTTCCAGAATTCTGGAAAAAGCTATACCAACGGTTCTAAACCATTGGGATAGCTTTTTTCTAGAAAATCTTATACCAACGGTTCAGAACGTTTGGTATAGCCTTTTCCAAAATTCTAGAAAAAGATATACCAACAGTTCTGAACCGTTGGTATAACCTTTTCCAGAGCTGCTGCACAGCAGCCCCCTAGAAGCCCCCCAGTAGCCCTACCATCCACCTGCATAAAAAAACATTGCACAACAGCCCTCAATATACCCTCCACTATACACCTGTATAAAAAATATCACAAAAACCACGTACATATTTCAAACAGTATAAAAAACCCAAAAAACACATATGACAACAATCATCCGGTGGTAATTCACCCCACCCATGAACAACCCCACAACCAGCACACCTCCCCATCAAATTCTAATAGGCAGAATAGTTTGATAAATATCTATTAGAGTTGAATAATAATTTCAAATTGGCTAAAATCCCTTTTTTTGTGATCCTAGGTTTGGGTATGTAATGATTTGTGATGAATTTTGCATTGAACTTGTATTGTTTATAATATATGGTGAAAATGTATTTTCTTAGGAGTCTCGTCACTTATGACCCCATTAGTGAAACTACCCAACTCATTAAAAATAGTTTGCGAATATCGTTGATGAGTGTAAATTTCAGTTGTATTCACTTAAAATGATTTCCTTTTGAAATAAAAGAGAGACTTTGAGTGGTGTCGTCCACACCGCGCCTCGGATTGAGGCGGAGTTGACTCCTACACGTCACAAATGACCCATGGATCATGTTCCTAAAGTATCAACACAATCCGAATGCGTTTGGTTGGTTTCCCGTATGCCGGTTGTTTTTACATAAAAGCGTATCCATTTTAAACAAAAGAAATACACTTTGAGTGATACCGACCCCACCATGCCTCGGATTGAGGCAGGGTTGACTCGTACACATCAAAAATGACCCATAGATCCTTGTCCTAAAGTATCAATAGTATCTAAATGTGTTTGGTCTGTTTTCCGTATGTCAGTTGTTGTTTTTACTTAAACTGTTGTCAATTTCAAAAAATAGTTAGACACTTTGAGTGGTGCCGCCCACACATCGCCTCGGATTGAGGCGGGGTTGATTCCTACACGTCACAAATGACCCATGGATCATTTTCCTAAAGTTTCAACAGAATCCGAATGCGTTTGGTTAGTCTTCCGTATGTGGTTTTTTTACTTAAAAGCGCATCCATTTTAAACAAAAGAAGGACATTTTGAGTGGTATCGGCCACACCGGTCCTCGAATTGAGGCGGGGTTGAATCCTACACATCACAAATGACCCATGGATACATGTCCTTAAGTATCTACAGTATCTGAATGCCTTTGGTCTGTTTTCCGTATGGCAGTTGTTTTTTTAACTTAAACTATTGTCCATTTCAAAGAAAAGTGACACACTTTGAGTGGTTCCGGCAACACTGGACCTCGGATTGAGGCAGGATTGACTCGTACACGTCACATATGAGGCATGGATCGTTTTCCTAAAGTTTCAACAGAATCTGAATGCCTTTGGTCGGTTTTCCGTATGTTAGTTGTTGTTTTTACTTAAACTGTTGTCCATTTCAAAGAAAAGTTAGACACTTTGAGTGGTGTTGGCCACACTGCGCCTCAGATTGTGGTGGGGTTGACTCTTACAAGTCAAAAATGACACATGGATCATTTTCCTATAGTTTCAACAGAATCCGAATGGGTTTGGTCGAATTTCCGTATGTCAGTTGTTGTTTTTACTTAAACTGTTGTCCATTTCAAAGAAAAGTAAGACACTTTGAGTGGTGTCGGCCACACCGCGCCTCGGATTGAGGCGGGGTTGACTCGTACACGTCACAAATGACCCATGGATACATGTCCTAATGTATCAACAGTATCTGAATGTCTTTGGTCCGTTTTCCATATGTGTTTTTTTACATAAAAGGGCATCCATTTTAAACAAAAGAAAGACACTTTGAGTGGTACCAGCCACACCGGCCCTCGGATTGAGGCGGGGATGACTCGTACACGTCATATATGACCCATGGATTGTTTTCCTATAGTTTAAACATAATCTGAATGCGTTTGGTCTGTTTTCCGTATGCCAGTTGTTGTTTTCACTTAAAATCCTATCCATTTCAAATAAAAGTTAGACACTTTGAGTGGTGCTGGCCACACCACGCCTCGGATTGAGGTGGGGTTGACTCCTACACGCCAAAAATGACCCATGGATACATGTCCTAAAGTATCAACAGTATCTGAATGCCTTTGGTCCATTTTCTGTATGTGGTTTTTTTTACTTAAAAGCGCATCCATTTTAAACAAAAGAAAGACACTTTGAGTGGTACCGGCCACAACGGCCCTCAGATTGAGGTGGGGTTGACTCTTACACGTCACATATGACCCATGGATTGTTTTCCTATAGTTTAAATATAATATGAATGCGTTTGGTCTGTTTTTCATATGCTAGTTGTTGTTTTCACTTAAAATCCTATCCATTTCAAATAAAAGTTAGACACTTTGAGTGGTGCTGGCCACACCACGCCTCGGATTGAGGCGAGGTTGACTCCTACACGCCACAAATGACCCATGGATACATGTCCTAAAGTATCAACAGCATCTGAATGCCTTTGGTCCATTTTCTATATGTGGTTTTTTTACTTAAAAGCGCATCCATTTTAAACAAAATAAAGACACTTTGAGTGGTACCGGCCACACCGGCCCTCGGATTGAGGCAGGGTTGACTCGTACACGTCACATATGGCCCATGGATCATTTTCCTATAGTTTAAACAGAATCCGAATGCGTTTGGTATGTTTTCCGTATGCCAGTTGTTGTTTTCACTTAAAATCATGTCCATTTCAAATAAAAGTTAGACACTTTGAGTGGTGCCGGCCACACCGCGCCTCGGATTGAGGCGGGGTTGACTCGTACACGTCACATATGACCCATGGATACATGTCCTATAGTATAAATTGTATCCGAATGTGTTTGGTCCATTTTCCGTATGTGGTTTTTTTACTTAAAAGCGCATCCATTTTAAACAAAAGAATGACACTTTGAATGGTACCGGCCACACCGGCCCTCAGATTGAGGTGGGGTTGACTCGTACACGTCACATATGACTCATGGATCCTTTTCCTATAGTTTAAACAGAATCCAAATGCGTTTGATCTATTTTCTGTATGCCAGTTGTTGTTTTCACTTAAAATCATGTCCATTTCAAATAAAAGTTAGACACTTTGAGTGGTGCCGGCCACACCGTGCCTCGGATTGAGGTGGGGTTGACTCATACACGCCAAAAATGACCCATGGATACATGTCCTAAAGTATCAATAGTATTTGAATGCCTTTGGTCCGTTTTCTGTATGTGGTTTTTTTTTTACTTAAAAGCACATCCATTTTAAACAAAAGAAAGACACTTTGAGTGGTACAGGCCACACCGGCCCTCGGATTGAGGCGGGGTTGACTCGTACACGTCACATATGACCCATGGATCCTTTTCCTATAGTTTAAACAGAATCCAAATGCGTTTGGTCTATTTTCCGTATGCCAGTTGTTGTTTTCACTTAAAATCATGTCCATTTCAAATAAAAGTTAGACACTTTGAGTGGTGCCGGCCACACCGCTCCTCGGATTGAGGTAGGGTTGACTCCTTCACGCCACAAATGACCCATGGATACATGTCCTAATGTATCAATAGTATCTGAATGCCTTTGGTCCGTTTTCCGTATGTGGTTTTTTTACTTAAAAGCGCATCCATTTTAAACAAAAGAAAGACACTTTGAGTGGTACCGGCCACACCGGCCCTCGGATTGAGGTGGGGTTGACTCATACACATCACATATGACCCATGGATCGTTTTCCTATAGTATAAATAGAATCCGAATGCATTTGTTCTATTTTCCGTATGCCAGTTGTTGTTATCACTTAAAATCATGTCCATTTCATATAAAAGTTAGACACTTTGAGTGGTTCCGGCCACACCGCGCATCGGATTGAGGCGGGGTTGACTCCTACACGCCACAAATGACCCATGGATACATGTCCTAAAGTATCAACAATATCTGAATGCCTTTGGTCCGTTTTCTGTACGTGGTTTTTTTACTTAAAAGTGCATCCATTTTAAACAAAAGAAAGACACTTTGAGTGGTACCGGCCACACCAGCCCTCGGATTGAGGCGGGGTTGACTCGTACACGTCACATATGACCCATTGATCATTGTCCTATAGTTTAAACAGAATCTGAATGCGTTTGGTCTGTTTTCCGTATGCCAGTTGTTGTTTTCACTTAAAATCCTGTCCATTTCAAATAAAAGTTAGACACTTTGAGTGGTGTCGGCCACTACTTAAAAGCACATTTTCCATATCATTTTCCACATGCATAAACATGAAATACATGGCTAAATAAGAAATCTAATTAAAAAAATAGAAAAATGATTATCACAGTATCAAGGAATACTAAAGGTCTAGGTAGTAGACTAATCATACAATAAGAATCAAGTGCAAAAAATAGAATCTGAATGCAACGCCCCTATAAAGTAGAGGAAAACCCCAAAGTGGAAAACCATGTTCAAAAATAAAGAGTTATACAGAATTCAAAAATGTAATGGATCAATCTGCCTCTGATCACCATCACCATCACCACTATCATCATCAGCCTCATCCTCGCCACCATCTCTGTCCTCGACGTCATCCTCTTCATCGTCCCCATGCTCATCGTCGTCCTCATCCTCTTCATCGGCGTCATCCTCGCCCTCGGCCCCATCCTCGCCCTCAGCCCCATCCACGCCCTTGTCCACATCCTCATCCTCGCCCTCTTTCTCTTCAGTATCCTCGTCATCACCAGGAACTTCATCATCTCGATCGCCACTAGAGCTGTCGCCTGGTGCATTGGATGATGCACCCATCGATGACATAAATGTCTGACAAGCCGCACTAGCCTCTGGTGGAAGTCGTGAAGATAATGCTTTCATCAGTTTCATAAATTCCTTGCCTCTTGTTTGAACTTGTACTTCCAACTCTGTGACCCTTTTATCAGACTGTCTTGCATGATCCTTGACTTGTTCCAAATCGGTGGTACTAGAATGGATACCTGGAGATGACCAATACCTCGTCGGGACTATATTCTTACCAGGTCGGCAGCGTACTCGACCAGAGTGCTCATCTCCCAAAACCTGATATAAATGATCGTGTGGCCCAAAATTGTCAGGCTCCTGGGCACCAAGAGCCTCTAAAGCAGCTTGTAAAAAATATTAATAGATTATTAAATTTTAAATTAGATATTAAACATTGAAATAAACAAATTGAAACTTACAATCTTCTCTTGGGTCGGTTCATTTACCTCAGTTCCATCTTTTTTTCTTCTACTCGAGCAAAACAATTTTGCTCAAGGGATACGTCCTTCAATATTCATTTTTTGCTTCTGTAATGACATTGAAAAAATATGAAGTGAAAGTATAATCATATATTCATTATTCAATAAATCACATAATTTAAGTAGGATCCACTAAAAAGGGAAAGTCCTAAAGAAAAATTATAAACAACTATATCGTACCTGCTTCCTCTCATGATCTGACATAGTTGTGCGCCCCAAAGTGTGGAGGTATTGCTTTGAATCAATGTTTTTTTTTCAGAAGATTCCTAAATAATGATTAATAATTAATAATATTATATTAATGAAAAATATGAAAACTCTCATTTAAATAACTCAAATGAGATTAATACCTTAAATTTGGCAGTCGCCCAATGGGTAATCATTTGGCAATATTGCTCTATCGGGCAGTCATCCATGATAGGTAATGTCTCTAACTCCGTTCCCACTCTATCACACTAGCCAACATATAGCTCATGCTTATAAGCTCTCCAAAGCTCTCCTAGCTCTTTTAAACGCACTGGTCGTGCACCTTCGCCATCAGGGAAGTTAAACCGAAGCTGAAACTAAATTGATTATTTCATTTAAATACAAAAATATACTACATTAAATCCAATAGATTTTTTACCCATATTTGTGCCCACACGTTATCCTTGACTTAGGGTGGCAGATGTCTCCAAGAGAGAGGGCTGACCGGAATGATATCGGAGTATTTGGCTAGCGTCGCCAAAAAACCCCGACATTGCTGCCCAGATTTCTCAATCATTTATCTATAAACATTGTATTCAACCATAAACTATGTATGGTGGTTCCATGTACAATTAACTTACTTGATATACTCATCGAACAAATCACAATTGAACAACACTGTGCGATGTGCCATCTCTCGCCCTTCAAGGCTTAATGTTGTCAATGTATATGATCCAGGAATTCCTCCTGTCTGAGGAAGTGATGGAAAACTGGGTTCAATTTTCCCATACTGTTCTTCTTCATTTCTCATTGGTCTGTTTATTCTCGTAGTATGAACAGAAAAATACATTGAGCAGAAATCCATACATTCTTAAGCCAAGTAACCGTTCACAATAGAACCTTTGGGATAATTCCTGTTCCGAACATATGATTTCAATGTGAACATGTTTCTTTCAGTTGGATACATCCAACGGAAAGCAACGGGTCCTCCAAGAAGTATTTCTGTTGGAATATGGACAATCAGATGCAACATTCATGTAAAAAATGATGGAGGGAATATTTTCTCTAACTCACAAAATTAATGGTGTCTCTACCAATAATGTTTGCACTAGGGATTTGGACAACCTCTTAGCACAAAGATCTCTAAACAAATAGCACAACCGAATAACTGAGACTCTAACATTATTGGAAAAGAGATGACGGATTGCTATTGGAATCAACTCATGCAAAAGGACGTAATAATCGTGAGTCTTCAAAGATTTCAACTTCAACTCTTTTCTGTTGACCCGTTTTGATATATTTCTTGAATATCCATCAGGAACTTTAATAGTCTCTAGCACTTCCAGAAATTAATTTTTTTCAGCAGGAGTCATCACATAAGAAGCACATGGAACTTTCCATTTATTTTCACTGATACAGACAGGATGCAATTCTGGTCTGATCCCCCAATCTACCAAGTCGCGCCAAGATCGTAAATCATCTTTTGTCTTCCCCTTGACATTTAGAAAAATCGAAAGCAACATTTCACATATATTCTTTTCAATGTGAATTACGTCTAAGCAATGACATAACAAGTTCGTTGACCAATATGACAACTCAAAGAATATACTCTTCTTATTCCAATTGTAACAGGTATCATTGGAAACATTTTTTCTCTTTCTATATTTCATTACACTCTTCCCAAATGAATAACTAAAATCTTTCAATTTATTAAGCACATCAGTTCCAGACATACGCTGAGGTGGATCGTCATTCTCCATGGTATTGTCAAATCTTCGACGATTGTTTCTACATGGATGGTTCATTGGGAAGAATCATCGATGTCCTATAAAACTAAAACTACGATGATATTTCAGTCTTCTCGATCGAGTATTCTTCACACAAACAGGACATGACAATTTTCCTTTTGTGCTCCATCCAGACATCATTGCATAAGCAGGAAAATCATTGTTAGTCCACATAAGTGCATCACGCATCTGAAATATGTCTTTCGAACATGAATCGTATGTGGGCACACCCACATACCAAAGAAGTTTAAACTCTTTTATTAAAGGTTGCATGTATACATCTATATCATTGCTGGGATCAGAAGGGCCAGATATTAGTATACTCAAGAAAGTGTAAGGCTTTTTCATACACAACTAAGGGGAAAGGTTATAAATGTGTATGAAAACCGGCCATGTGTTGTGAGAAGTAATCATCTGCCCAAATGGATTAAAACCTTCACATGAAAGACCCAGTCTCACATTGTACATGTCGGATGAAAATTCAGGATATCGAGAATCAAATCTCTGCCATGCAAATCCATCTTCAGGGTGAACCAACTCTTTATTCTTCTTTTTTCTCTTGGTGTCATGCCATCGCATTTTTACGGATATTTCATCAGACATGAAAAGGTTCTATAATCTGGGGGTCAATGGAAAGTGCCACATTACTTTTTGTGGCACACGAGATGGTGTTCCATCATCTTTTTCCTTCCATCAGAAGGTTCCGCATTTTATACAATCATTTCTTTCAGCAATTTCCTCCCAAAATAACCTACAATCATTCAGGCAAGCATGAATTTCTTTTTGAGAATCCAAGTTCATCAACCAACATCCATGCCATATAGTGGTTTGAGGGAATATCTGCATCATCTAGAAGTAAGTCCTTAAAGAAGGTAAGAATGTCATCAATTGAAGTATTTGAAATCCCATACATAGTTTTCCCATGAAACAGTCGGATTAAAAATTCCAACTTTTTCATTTTATCACATTGCTGATATACTGGAGTCGTCGCAGCATCATTCAATTTTTTCACCCTATCAACATCATCATTTTCATTGGACTCATCATGTGTGCTTGTATCGAAATCTTGTTGGTTGGACATCCTTTCCTTATCATGATGTCGAATAAATGGAAACCGATTATATATCAAACTGTCCAATTCAGTCCTATCATTTGGATCATCAACATTTTGAGATTCCATTTTCTCTCCATTGTGATACCACACATAATAGTTTGTTTGGAAACCATATTTGGTTATATGATAGCTAACTTCTTCATGACTCAACCAAGGTCTTCCAATAGAATTAAAACATGGGCAGTGTATTCGACTACTATCTGAAGCCTTGTCAAATGAAAAATCTAGAAAGCTGTTCAAATTATTTTGAAAATCGGTTGAAATCCGATCAGTTTCGTACATCCAACTTCTATCCATTCTGTAAAAAAATCACAATAAGTCATTTCAAAGCAATTCAATAATATTAAAGTTTAATCAAAAAAATATTTACGTAAATGACAATTATTTACTCTATATAAAAGCATAACTAACACATTACTCTCTATGAGAATCATATTAAGAAATACAAAAAAATACAGTGTATATAAGAAAATAAGATACAAAATTTCTAATGCCTATATTCAAGGATTGACCAATAAGATATTGGAAGTGGATCAAGGAATATATAATCCTTAAGGGTCTTGTTGGGAGTATATGAGTTTTATACTTTAACTTCTTCAAGTAGATCAGGATGAGGAGTAGGATGAGGATCATGGGAGTGGCGGGACTGTCCAAGGGGGGTGTGGCGTGTCCAGGGGGTGCGGGGTGCCTAGGGGGTGGTGGGGCCGTCTGGGGGGTCGGAGGTGTCCATGGGGTGGGGGCTGTCTAGGGGGGTCAGGGTGTCCAGGTGGGAGGGCTGTCTGTGGGGGTGGTCAGGTTGTCCAAGGGGGTCGGGGTGTATAGGTATATTTATATGAAAAGAATACCCCCACAATAATCATGCAGCCCTGTCATTAGTCTAAACCCGTAGAACACATAAAAGAAGCTAGTATGGACATTTACTAAAATATTTAACACCATACGAATAAAAATACACTCTAAATATAGTTTGAGAGGATATAATGGTGTGTGTGAAAAAAATGATATTAAATCAATTTAAATGAATATGGAACAAATGAGGGTTTATAATACACTAAGAGTACCTCAAACAATCCAAAACCACTATAGCACCACATATTCAACTTCATGAAACAGGACTTGGAAATCTTACCTAAGACATTACTGATGACCACCTAATTGGAACACTCTATTTATGGTTCTTAAACACAAGGAACAAACAATGTTTGGTCTCTACCAACTCAATCACCCCCTTGTAGATCATAATCTCGTTTCCCCTTATACTAAAATGGTCTCACTGGAATCTACTATTAATACCGGACCTAAACCATTCATTCTCCATAAAACAATGATCAAAGAACCATCGGAGGTATCTCTCATATAACCACAACCATTTTATCTATGATGTAACTAAATTCACAAGAATAACTTTTATTCAATAACCTTTTCGTATATAATTTGCATCAACAGTGGTTCAATTATATGGTTTATCACATTCCAATTTATTAATCACCCATACATGATAAAAATTTAACATTAAATTTCATTTAATTACAACCATCATATTTCATTTAATTCTTAACAGGCATAGAAGCATGAAAATTGGAATCTAATAACTTTAATTATTCCACAAAACTTTTTAATAAATTTAACATGAAAAATAAAACACTTTGAAATCTAAATAATCACTATGAAGTAACATGAGCTTGGAATTCTATTACACAAGTACAAACACTCAACGATGGAATATATGAAAAGATTATAAATATAAATTATTGACACGAGATAATAAAGTAACTATGAATGTTAAAACTAAACATGTGATTGAATTTTATAACATATAATAAAAATTTCTTGGTAATGAAACATGAAAGGCACATCAAAAAATTAGACAACCGTCTAATGCAATCTATATGGGCTGGAATATGCATGGAATTTAATAAAGAACCGAAACATAAATAGTTCTGGAACATAAATTGGGTGGGAATATGAGAATAGAAATTGCTCTCATCCTAAAGAGAAACATATACACATCAAAATCGAAAATAAAAACTGAAAGTTAAAGAAAATAACTCACCTTGGATGGGATGGAGGAAGAGAACCGCATGCACCTCCAAAATTGCTGATAGCTTCCGTTTAGGTCTCTGGATCGCGAATGGGGGAGAGGACGGGCTACTACCAATTTGGGGGAAATTTTTACCAACAGTTTTTAAAAACCGTTGGTATATACATTCAGCCCAAACCTTTACCAACGGTTCAATGAGAACCGTTGGTAAAAGGTCACCGAAATCCAAATTTTACCAATAGTTCTCATTGAACCGTTGGTAAAAACTCCTCTATACCAACGGTTGTAATGAACCGTTGGTAAAAGTGTCTATAAAACCATCTATACCAACGGTTTCTGAGAACCGTTGGTATAGATGGCTATTCCCAACGGTTTAGTAAACCATTGGGATATAACTGTTGGTAAAACTAGGATTTCCAATAGTGATTAGACTGAGAATCCCAATGTGAGATTGATGAGACATGGGATGTATCCAAGGGTCAACTATAGTCTAGTTATTTACACATAAATCATAATAATGGAATTTTATGTAATGGTATATATGCCTATGGATGGTACTGTTATATATATTTCTTCATAAGAATCCATATTAATTAAATCAAATTATAATATAAATGATATTTGTATCGCATATATTTTAAGGGTGATTAGATTAATATGAATATGATGGGCTTGTTCGATTGTGATTTTGATATGTTTTCTATAATAGGGAAGTGTTTTTTGGGTTGAGTTTTTTTATGAAAACATGTTTTGGAAATAAAACATGTGCAATGAAATGAGGTGTGCATGAAATGGTTTTATAAGTCAGTTTTACCTGAAATGGATCATGGAGTCAGTGATTTTGAAATGAATGGAATTTTAGAGTTTTGAGAAAATATGGAATGTATTTTTGAAATATAATTACAAAAATATTTGGGAAAAATTATTTCATATGGGTTTTAAATTGGATTTCAAAATCAATTTTAGAAAACCAAAATGGTTTTTGAGAAAGAAACTCACTAAGTTGAGAATTTTGGTGACTTCAGTTTTTGGTGAAAACCATTAGTACAAGGACCTATCGATAAACATTACATAATCTAGCTATTCCAACTATATTTCACTTCTTTACACTACCAAATACTTTTTTAATTTAGATTTTTATAAATATAGGACATAACTTATACATATCAACCCATAAGCATACAATGTTGGTACTGTTAAATAATTATCCATTTCTTCCGAAACATAATTTTTTACATAAAACAACAATATGATTTCTTTGAAAAATATTAACTTCCTTCCTTATCTTACACATCCTTATAACTCGTTAAAAAAATTAAAAACATGTGATGAGTATAAAAATCTCATTAAGGGATATAAAGAGAACGAAATAAATCATTAGTCCATGAATACTTAAAAGTGTCTGAAATCATTTTCACAAAGACAAATTTCTCACCCATACTTACTTTGGGAAACATGAGATTTCCAGAAAACATTAAAGAACATATATAAAACCATAAAGGTATATTGGGAAATTACTTACTTATATTGTAACCCTCATGGTTACCTTATGATTTGTAACCCTCACGGTTACCATACAATGTATCCCTCACGGCTACCTTATAGTGTAACCATCTCAGTTACACTTGAAGTAAACATATGGTCGACCACCAACACACACATACCCAATGCATTAGCGGTTAATATAGGTACCACAATTTTCTATAAAAATTCCCAACATCCTGAACATAATCATAAAACATGAATAATTTCAAAAAATCATTACTTTTGAATTTTCTAAAATAGAATTTTAAAAGAAACTTTTTAAAGAAAATCCCCTTAAAATATCATATAATTGAAGTGAGGATTAATAGAATAAAATTAATATGTGTATACACTAAAAATAAACATAATAAAACATAAAATTCATTAAATCCATTACACAAATAATCATAGTATCACATAGTAAATGAAATAGAAGGTTAACCCAAAGAATAAACACTCGGTTAAAAATTCCCTTACCTCGAGTTCTTATTACATAAAACTTGTTTAAATATCACGTATAATGGTAAAAAGGGTTTTATTAATATTTAATAGAAACATATTAATTTTTATAACTGTATTTATGATAATTTTATAACATTGTTTGACCCATTTATTAACAATATTTTTTTATTTCCATTGTTTCATGTGCGTTCTTTACATGACTTCCATGGTCGGTTCACAAAGGTTTTTCTTTTTGAATGGAAGAGAAACTCAAAAAGTGGAATGAAATGGTGTTAATATATTTCCATAATATTAATTGATTCCATAAATCATTTTTATTATATGTTATGAGGTCAAATAATTAGATAAATCATTAGTGATATTTTTTTAGATCATTTTAGCAGTTCTTTGATAAATGAAACTTTTTCTATCATATACCTTTAATATTATGTGTATAAGTTAATTCCAGAACATAATAGAGGACATATAAAAAACATTTTAACCATTAAAATGGTTTCAAAACCATATTTTAAGTATGTAATGAAAAGTTCAGACATATCTTCCATGATGTCGTTAAATCGTCACATCACAGACGGTGTTTTTATTTTTAGAACAAGAAGAAGAGAAGAAGAAGAATGATGATGAATTTTATCATAAACATGATAAAACTCTAGAATATATATAAAAATGGAGCTTTCATGGAACTTGTGTATGGTGATAAGAAGAGAGTATAATAAAATAAAGAAATTAAAAAAACATAAGAAAACGAAAGAGGATTTTTGCCTCCTGAACTCTTATCCTTGAGATCCTCCTTAAGTACTTTGTTTTTGAAATTTTGGTGAGACCATAAGGTCTTGTATGTGGAGAAGATCCTTTGTAAGGGTATTGGGTAGAATTTATACAATGCTCAAAAATTGAGATGTGTGAGAGGAAGAGGGGATGAGTGTGGTATTTATAGTGAAAGTGAGGGAGTTTTTAATTAATTTCAAATGACACCTCATTAGTGGTATTTAAAAAAACATGCCTTGCCCATTGTTTTTTCCTATGGTATTATCCAATTGGGACACCTCATATCATATTTTAATCCTCAATAGTTACCAGAAATATTACATCCTTATTAAATCATTATGATGTCATCAAACACACTAAAAACTTAAAATTGTATTTTTACTATTCACAGAAAATTAAACTATCCCATAAAATACCAAAAAACCCTATCATTTTTTTAACTTTAGAATTAAAAAATAGTCTTCATTTTATCAAAATAAATTTTAAAATATTATAAAATCACATTTTAAATAAAATCATAAATTATTCCAAAAATAAAAATTTTAAAACTATAACTCATTTTATATCCCCTTGAAAAATTAATCAAGATCTCGTTATCTTATAACCTTAAGAAAATAAAAAATAATTTGATTTACTGTACATAAGGATCATATTACTATTCATTTTAATATTCATAAGGGTGTGTTACTATTCACAAAAAAAATAAAAGTTGGTTCTATCAGCCTCTAAATAACATACGAATCACAACTGTAGATGTCCTTTTTTCAAAATTATAATCATAGAAGAAGAAAAATTATGTTTAATGGATAGTTTATAACTATCTACTTAAAACAATGTTTTTTTATTTAGAGACTTAGTGTTTCATGCATTTCAATTTATTTTTTTAAAACCTTGGTTTGTTACATTCTCCCCATCTTTTTGAAATTTCATCATCGCAATTTTATTTACTCATTAAACAAGTGAGGGTACCTTTCCCTCATATCATTTTCATATTCCCATGTTGCTTCTTCAATCTTGCAGTTTATCCACAAAACCTTTACTTGGTGGATTGCCTTAATCTGCAATACTAGTTCTCTTCGATCAAGAATCTGAACAGGTTTCTCTTCATAAGAAAGGTTCTCTTCCATCTGAACTAATTTTGGGTTAAAAACATAAGATGAATTAGGCACATAATTTCACAACATCAAAACATGAAAAACATTGTTCACCTAAGATAAAATCAGAGACAAAGATACTCTGTAGGAAACTGGTCTAACTTTCTCTAAGATTTCCTAAGGTCTAATGAATTGTAGAATTAGATTTACTTTTTTACAAAAATGAATAACAATATTTCATGGGGAGATTCTAAGAAAATATAATCACATACCTAGAAATAGATGTTTTTATTCCTATTATCTGTATAAATTTGGTACCTACTTTGTGTTATCCTTATGTGTGGTTGAATCATCATCACTTTTTCATCCACTTCATATACTAATTATCTTCCCATCAGAATCCTTCACCCAACTTCATCCAAAAAAGATGGATTTCAACACCACTTCTAATATAATACGATAATAGGTTCCATCTATATACTAGATTGAAAAGTGTTTTTAAAAGAAAACATAACTAATGAAATATGTTGATACCAACTTCCCTAGTAGTCCATCGAACAAGCTCACTGTATATCCTAAAATGTCTGAATTTTTCATTCTAACTACCCATTTGATTGATGATGAAAAGTTTTACTAGACATTAAATCTCTTCCCAACAACTTCTGAATGTCTTCCCAAAAGTTAGAAGTGAACCAAGAATCATGGTCAGATATAATGGAAAGAGAAACTCGATGTAACCGGAAAATATCTTTGAATTATAGTCTAAAAAGTTGATCCAAAGACATAATATCTTTAATATGAAGGAAATGAACAAATTTAGTCAGACAATCAACAATAGCCCAAATTACATTTTTACCATAAGAAGTCTTTGTTAATCCAATAATGAAGTCCATGGATAAATTTTATCATTTCCACTCTGGCATTGGTAAAGGATGAGGTATCCCCTTCAATAAATACTTCACTTCTTTAACATGTTGACACATCAAACATTTCATCGTAAAATCTATAGTATATCTTTTTATTCAATCCCCACAGTAATACTCTCGAACTATCTGTACATCTTTGTGTTTCCAGGATGAACTAAAAACGAAGAACTATGAGCTTTTCACAACAATTATTTCTTCAGCTGGGAAACACAAGTCACAAAAAATCTTTTTCCAAATCTCAAAATAAAATCTTTATCAATGTTAAATTCTGGAAACTTACCCATTTTAACCAATTTTACCTTTTTCAATAGCTCCCCATCATACTTCTGTACTTGATTAATTCTTTCTGACAAAGATGACTACACTAAAACCTAATACAAAATAGTGTAATTTCATGTACCATCAACTTCCAAGAAAAAATTCATTAAATCATTGATCAAAGGATCTTGTTCCAACTGAAACGTAGTAAATGATACGTTTTGTTTTCGACTCAAGGAATCTTAAACTACGTTTTCTTTGCAGGATTTTCATTTATCATGAAATCATAATCCTTTATCAATTAAAGAAATCTTCTCTTACTCATGTTTAATTTCTTCTGATTAAAGATATACATCATACTTTTTTGGTCAGTATATATTTCAAATTTGGACCTATATAAATGATTCCTCCAAATTTTAAAGTGAAAACCACAGTTGCTAATTCCACATAATTTGCAGGATAATTTAACTCGTGTGGTTTTAGTTGTCTTGAAGTATAAGAAATTACCTAATCATTAAACATCATAAATCAATCTATCCCATTAAATGAAGCATCACTATAGATGAAAAACACTCCATTTTTGGAAATTGGGGTCAGAAATGGATCATTCAACAATCTTCTTTTCAATTTCTAAATAAAAACATTACATTATTTTGTCCAGATGAATTTAACTCCTTTTCATGTAGCTTTGTCAGTGGACTAGATAATCGTACAAAGTTTTTAACAAACCTCCGGTAATAGCCTTTCAAACCAATAAAACTATGAATCTCAATTATATTTGAGGGTCTTTTCCATTCTTCAAAAACATTCATTTTAGTAGGATCAACAGTTATGTTATCTTTAGAAACTATATGACCAAGGAATGAAATTTTTTGCAACCAAAATTAAATCTTTCTGAATTTTCAATACCATTTCTTTTCTTTTAGGGTTTGCAATACAACCATTAGATTTTTTTCATGCTCCTCTTTAATTCTCTAATATACTGGAATTCTATAAATAAAAACCACCCAAAATTTATCCAAGAACTCATGAAATATTATATTAATAAGATCCATGAACACATCAAGTTCATTAGTTAACCCAAACAGCAAAACAACAAATTCATAATAACCATATTTAGTTCGAAAAGATTTTTTTTTTGAATTTCATCGCACTTAACCTGAAGCTAATGGTACCAGAATCTCAAGTCGATCGTACAAAAATACTAAACTCCTTGGATCTGATCAAATAAGTCATTGAGGTGAGGAAAAAGGGTACTTATTCTTAATAATAATTTTATTCAAAACACTATAGTCAATTCAAAGTCTCATGGAACCATATTTCTTTTTAATGAACAAACCAAGATCTCCCCATGTTGAAGTGCTAGGATGAATGAAGCCTTTATCAAGAAACTCATGAAACTAATTTTTTGATTCAAGAAGTTTCATTTGATTCATTTGATAAGGGGTATTTGAAATTGTATTAGCATCAAGAACTAATTCAATTGTGAATTCAACTTCTCGATCAGGTATAACACTAGGTAACTCATCATTAAAAACATCAAAGTATTTATTTACCATTCACAAATCATTAATCTGAAAAGTTCCCTTTTTTCAATAATATGATCAAGATAACCTTCATTTCTATCTTTCAATAGTTTCTCAACTTCCTGATATGTTATAAATTGTATGGGTTCGTTATTGTATAATAACTGAAACTCTTTCTGAAAAACAACTTCTTTAGCCCTACAACTAATCTTATCATGATAAAAAGAAATCCAATCCATAACCATAATGACATCAAACTATACTAAGGTAAAAAACAAGGTTTTATTGTAATATATCTTTACAAATAATAATATGAAGATTATTAAATTTCTTTTTATTGTAACATTTTCCCCTAGTGTTTTAATAATAAGTTCTGGTCTCATTTTTTAGGTGATATTTTCAATTTATAAGAAAATTTATTAGAAATAAAAGAATGTATAGACCCCATATCAAACAAGACTTTATCAAAATCTGAGTAAATGAACAAAGTACCTGATTCCAGTTCATTAGATGGCATGACATCTACTGACGTAGTCGCAAAATATCTCACTACACCTTTTGGCTCATAGTCTGGATTCTTTCCATATAAGGCCCCAGCCTTAAACCTTACTTAATCTTGAGTTATTACAAGATTACACGTTGAGGATCTTTTCGGGTTTAGAGTTTTAGAGAATTAGATCATAAGACTTGCATTACATTCCACATATAAACAAAGTGGTTACATAAAGATAGTATTCTTCATTCCCATCAATGGAACACACATTTAAAATAAAACATGGATTAATTCTTGACACATCCTTGACTCTATCATCTTATCATGTACCTTTCCCTTGACCTGTGAAAAACATTTCAAAAACTTGGGATGAGCATAAAAACTCAGTATGGGTTATAAAAACATGGAAAGGAAACATGAGTTCATATATACATAAGAATGAAATCATACTTTACCCATAAAACATAGGCACTTTAACATACCTCATAAAAACATGAATAAATCATATAAATCATAATACGTAAAGGTAACTTGAGGCATTCATAACATTCTTACGTAGGGGGTAACCCTCTTGGTTACGTTTGGAATACCCATCACAGTATATTCCCTAAAATCTCTTCGGAGAAACCTTAACGTTTCACTCCTTCGCGTTACCCAATGCATTGGAGAGCTATAACGGGCTCACCCGCCCTTAGTTTATCACGGAACCACCCGTCTTCATAATAATGCCCAAGAACCATAACATAATCATATCACATAAAACATGCATAAAGGAAACATGACATTTCCACATTTCAATCACGAGATATCAATACAACACATTGATATAATAAAAACATTATGAAAACCATTTTCAATACCAAAGTAAAACATGGTATTTATTTTTCTTTTAAAAAAAAGGTATGGCTTGTAGAGGAAGCCAAAACTCAAATAACGGTTACGACGGCGGAGAAGTCGTTGTCGCCGCATACGTACGACAAAAACATTCCCTTTTGTCGTTTAGTAAACGCTTCGTATAAAAAAGATTCCTTTTGAGTAAACGTAAAAGTCAAAGGGGTTTATACACCGTATAAAAGAAAGTTGTGTATAAAATAAAATATGCCTCAACGAAAGGAGATTGAGACGAAGTCCCATACAAAGATAATTTTTAAAATAAAATAGATATATTATGTGCATTCTCTATAAGTACACATAAAAAAAGTACAAATACAAGATATGACATAATAATATAATGACATACTTTGAAAGTACGAGATTAACCCAAAGAATGGAAATTGGGTTAAGAAGTTCCCATACCTCGTATCTGACTTGACCCGACCGTTCTTTAAACTCCTGAATAATAAACTTTAGTTAATCTCTACTTGATTACGAATCTTTTCCAAGTTCATTATTCCTTTTATACCATGTTATGAACATCATGTAATCATTTAAGTTAATAATGTTCATTTTGTCGGTATTTGGTTCTTAAGTCAAAAATAGACTTCTTACACTTACATGTTGTTAATTTGGTCAAAGGTTCATTATATCCAGAATGGTATTCATGATTTAGATATCATATATGTCATATATATCCAGTACATACATTCATTTATAATATTACATCACATTTAGAGGTAAGAAATGAAATGCACCGTTCATGGAGACGGTAAGCCGTACGTACGCATGAACGCTACTTTCATTTCTTTGTCATATTAGTGGAATTAAAACTAAATGAGAGGTATGTATATTTTAATTCCAGAATTATATTCATCATTTAGATATATCATTAATTATATATATCCATTATATACATGAACTTTTAATAATAAATTACATTTGGGGATAAGAAATGAAATGCACCGTTCATGGAGACGGTAGTCCGTACGTACGCATGAACGCTACTTTCATTTCTATCTCATACTTTAATGGAAATAAATGATAATGATATATATAGGTATATTATAATTCCAGTATAACATCATATATAATAACTTTAAATCCATCCTTTACACGTCCCACATATGGCATTAACGAATCACATCACTTTGAGGGGGCGGTAGTCCGCACTTCCTTAAATGAAGATATCGCGTATACCCATAATGGAAGCCATAAAGGTAAGACACAAATGAAAAATACAGAAGCATAAGTAAAACATAAACATATTACATATCATATATAAAAATAGTGACATCATAATGGCCACCTTTGAAGGTGTTAAATGAGTATTGAACAATCATCGTTTCGGGAGGCAGAATTTCGCCATCCACGGAAACCGTATGTTCTTTAACCATTTGATGTAGTTGTGTGAGAGTGTAGATAAAATAAATCTTATAACAACATCCTAGTATATTGATGATACTGGTGTTGTTACAAAAGAAGTATATAAAAATATTTTAGGGGGTTGGAGAAGCAAAATAAAACAAATGAACATGAGAGAATGAATTACCTTAAAAAGTGTAACTCCTTTTGAGTTGAGCCTAAAGGCTTCCTTTGAAAGGATTCTGCCCAAAGTGAATCCTCTAGGATGAGTAGAGGGATGTGGAGAGAGCAAATGGGCAGGGGTTGGCCGAGCCAATGGCTTGAAGAGTGTGTGAAATGAGGTAAAGGTGGGGGCCTTTTATAAGAGGAGAGGAGGGGCACTTTTGGAAAGTAAAGAAACATTACTTTATTTGAAAATGTGTTTCGGTTTTAAAAGGTCCCACATTGATAGAATTCGTGGATAAGGTGATAAGGCATCGAAATACATTCATCCAATTGGTTTTGGACATGTGTAGTTCATAGATTTTATATTATCTTTCCATTTTATTTAAATCGTCAAATAATGATGTCATCGCTGCATCATTATTATGTCATAAATAATTAAATTTATTTAATGTCTAAAAATTATAAAACAATTACTATGATGTAGGAAATCGTTTTAGCTTTCCAATGACTATTTATAATCAAAATTTGGACTTGTATAACCCCACTTAAAAATTGTTTTCGTAAAACATATTATGTTTGTGTCATTTTCACTTTAACATTAAATAAAAAGTAATTTATGTCATTTCCCAACAAAAGTGGATCCATGGGGTCCCCAAGTTAGGCCATGGCTTGTCTTGGTCGGCCATGACACAACCAATAAGGTTGGGACATGTGTCAAGGTCATTTTATATTATTAAAGCATTATTTATACATTAAACTACCCTAATTACCACTAATCGCGATTAAGAACTTAATAAGTTACTATTCACCAAAAAATTATTATAATCTCATTGAACCACATTTTACTTCTTAATGACAACCATGTATGTCGGATTTTCAAAATTCAATACACATTAGTGGTAAACTTTCATTTAACTGAAAAATCAGTTTGCTTGATTACCACTTAGTGGTTTCACTATTCATCAAAAATTGAAGTTTTTCAGAAAATTACCAAAAATTCACCCTAAGCTATATTTGATATTCCGAATTCAAAAATGAAGTCTATTTTACAAAATTCAAATCATATAAGTCACATTAATTAATTTAATAATTAATTCCCGCTGCCAGAGCAAATAGCGTGTTTTTACAAAACAATAAGTATCAAAAGATTGACACCAGTTTAAGTCTAATTTCAAATCGAAATTGATTCCAATGACCACCATTGGATAAAATGGTAAAAATATATTCTAATTTCACTTCAAAACCAATTCAAAACATAATCTAATCATATAAATAAATTAGGTTAGAAATCAGTTTTGAATTAAAATACAACATTTTACACTATTCATAAAAAAAATGAACTTTATCAGAAAGGTACCACAAATTTACACAAAGTAAATTTTGATGTCCCGATTCTAAAGAAGAGTTATATTTGGTCCAATAGAAAGTATAAGAGTGATAAAAACTATATTTAATGATGGTTCGCCGTCAAAAGGTGATAAGTGAACCTTTAGTGGAAATTAGAGTATAAAAGCCTAAAATTGAACTCTTTCCATATTTTAAGCCTTTGTCTTTTATTGGATAAATATAAAAACATCTAAAAATATATCTATTCATATTTTAGTTATTTCTATTCATTCCCGCCAGTACAACGGCTACTTGTTAACTAACATTTAAAAAAAAAATTATTTTATTACTAGTGTGCTACGTAAGTTTCAAAGAAACTCATCGTTGCGTATCGGGTACGCTATCGAACATAGCAACCCCTTTTAATTAAAATTCATATTTAATTCTCAAATATTAATAAATATGAAAATTATTTATTCTTTAATTACCTGGGATGTTACATCCTTCCCCCCTTTAGAAAATTGCGTCCCCGCAATTTAATTACTTATCAAAATAAGTGGGGGTATTTATCCCTCATAGCATTTTCAGATTCCCATGTTGCCTCTTCAATCATGTGGTTTTTCCACAAAACCTTTACCTGGTGAATCACCTTATTCCGTAACACTTGCTCCCTGTGGTCAAGAATCTGGACCGGTTGTTCCTCATAAGATAGGTTCTCTTCCAGCTGAACTACCTCTGGACTCAAAACATGAGATGGATCTGGCATATACTTTCTCAACATCGAAACGTGAAAAACATTGTGTACCTGAGATAAACTCGGAGGTAAAGCCACTCGGTATGCAACTGATCCAACTCTCTCTAGAACTTCGTATGGTCCAATGAACCTTGGACTCAACTTTCCTTTCTTACCAAATCTCATCACACTTTTCCAAGGAGAAACCTTGAGAAAAACATGATCACCTACCTCGAAAGATAGATCCTTCCTCCGGTTATCCGCATAACTCTTCTGCCTGCTCTGAGCTGTTCTCATGTGTTTCTGAATCAGCTGAACTTTTTCTGCCATCTCTTCTACCAATTCTGGTCCCATCAACTTCCTTTCACCCACTTCATCCCAGAAAGATGGAGTTCGACACCGCTTCCCATATAATGCCTGAAATGGTGCCATCTGTATACTAGAATGAAAACTGTTATTATATGAAAACTCAACCAAAGAAAGATGTTGGTCCCAACTTCCCTGATAATCCATAGAACAAGCTCGTAGCATATCCTCCAATGTCTGAATTGTTCGTTCTGACTGCCCATCTGATTGAGGATGAATAGCTGTACTAAAATTTAATTCAGTACCCAACGACTTCTGAAGGCCTTTCCAAAAGTTAGAGGTAAACCTGGGATCACGATCTGATACAATGGAGAGGGGAACTCCATGTAACCTGACTATCTCTTTAAGATACAAACGGGAAAGTTGATCAAGAGAGAAAGTATCTCGTATAGAAAGGAAATGAGCAGATTTGGTCAAGCGATCAACAATAACCCAGATTGCATTATTACCTCGAGATGTCTTTGGTAATCCAACAACAAAGTCCATGTATATATTCTCCCATTCCCACTCTGGAACTGGTAAAGGCTGAAGCATCCCTTTCGGTAACTGCTGCTCTGCTTTAACCTGCTAACAAGTCAAACACTTCATAGTAAAATCAGCAATATCACTTTTCATTCCATCCCACCAGTAATACTCCCGCAGATCTCCATACATCTTAGTACTGCCAGGATGAGAAAACAACTCATTCTTCAACTGTGAATCACAAGGCACACATAACCTCTTCACAAACCTCAAAACACAAACACAAACTTATCCAAGAACTCATGGAAATTTTTTTTCATAAGGTCCATGAATACAACAGGTGCATTGGTTAACCCCAAAGGCATAACGACAAATTCATAATGGACATATCTAGTACGGAACACAAACTTCGGAACATCTGCTTCTTTTACTTTCAACTGATGGTACCCCGACCTCAATTCAATCTTCGAAAAATACTGAGCTCCCTAGAGCTGACACCACTTCATTCGATGGCCCAACATCTACTGAAGTAGTTGCAAAGGATTTCACCACCCCTTTCTGCTTGTAGTCTAACTGCTTCCCATCACTCAAGCTCCTTGTCGGACACTCGTTTGCATAGTGACCCATCTCATTGCACTTATAACACTTCACTAACTGTAAATCAAATTTGTTCTTACCTTCAGCTTGATCCTTTTCAGTGCAATCACGAGCCTTATGTCCCATCTTACCACATCGGTAGCACTTCCCAGAATTCAGAAGACATTCCCCAGCATGCCTTTTTCCACATTTATCACAAACTGGAAACTTAGTTATCTTACCATCAGACCTTTTTGAAGAATTCTTACCATTCTCCTGCAACCTCGGTCTCTTCTTCTGCTGGTTGTTATAGGACACTTGGTCATCGGAAAACTCCATTTCTACCTTCTCAGCACATCGAACAAGCTTTTCATAACTTTTAAACTCACGAGAAGCTAATGCCCTTCGATACTTTGGATTTAATCCTGAGTAAAAACGATTGATTTTACTATCAAGGTCTCGGATAAAATTTGGAGCATACCTTGCCAATCGAGTGAACCTTTCTTCATAGGCAGCCACTGAGTCCTCCTCTTGCCTCAATTCCAAGAATTGCTTTTCCATCCTAAGTCGAACAGCCTTAGGAAAATACTTCTCAAGAAACATACCTTTGAATTCATCCCAGTCAAGAGCATCAATCTCATCGGCATCCCTGATATTTTTAACCATAGACCACCACTGATCTGCTTCACCCTCCAAACGGTAAATAGCAAGACTAACCTTTTGATTGTCTGAACACCCCATGACATCAAAAATCTTCTCCAGTGCTTTAATCCACCCTTCAGCTTGCACAGGGTCAGATGATCCTCTGAATGATGGGGGATGTTGCCTCATGAAATGTTCCACCATTGACATGTTCCTATGCGGTTGATCTGGCTGATCTCGTGCATGGATACCACCACCATTTATAGCCTGAGTCAACTGTGCCATCACTGCAACAAACTGTTCAGTTCCGATTCCAACCATCTCAGGTTGCTGATTTGGAAGGTTGTCTTCCTCCTGATGTCGTCCCAACATAGCTGCTTTGTTTCCCCTACGGAAAACCATTCTGAACATGGAAATATCTTAGGCGAAGCAACATGGTAATCCGTAAATGCTATATCATTTCAATCATATTATAATTTAACACTTTTCTAACTCCTAAAGTTGTCTAAACCGACCTCTGATACCAACTATAAGGCCCCAGCCTTAAACCTTACTTAATCTTGAGTTATTACAAGATTACACGTTGAGGATCTTTTCGGGTTTAGAGTTTTAGAGAATTAGATCATAAGACTTGCATTACATTCCACATATAAACAAAGTGGTTACATAAAGATAGTATTCTTCATTCCCATCAATGGAACACACATTTAAAATAAAACATGGATTAATTCTTGACACATCCTTGACTCTATCATCTTATCATGTACCTTTCCCTTGACCTGTGAAAAACATTTCAAAAACTTGGGATGAGCATAAAAACTCAGTATGGGTTATAAAAACATGGAAAGGAAACATGAGTTCATATATACATAAGAATGAAATCATACTTTACCCATAAAACATAGGCACTTTAACATACCTCATAAAAACATGAATAAATCATATAAATCATAATACGTAAAGGTAACTTGAGGCATTCATAACATTCTTACGTAGGGGGTAACCCTCTTGGTTACGTTTGGAATACCCATCACAGTATATTCCCTAAAATCTCTTCGGAGAAACCTTAACGTTTCACTCCTTCGCGTTACCCAATGCATTGGAGAGCTATAACGGGCTCACCCGCCCTTAGTTTATCACGGAACCACCCGTCTTCATAATAATGCCCAAGAACCATAACATAATCATATCACATAAAACATGCATAAAGGAAACATAACATTTCCACATTTCAATCACGAGATATCAATACAACACATTGATATAATAAAAACATTATGAAAACCATTTTCAATACCAAAGTAAAACATGGTATTTATTTTTCTTTTAAAAAAAAAGGTATGGCTTGTAGAGGAAGCCAAAACTCAAATAACGGTTACGACGGCGGAGAAGTCGTTGTCGCCGCATACGTACGACAAAAACATTCCCTTTTGTCATTTAGTAAACGCTTCGTATAAAAAAGATTCCTTTTGAGTAAACGTAAAAGTCAAAGGGGTTTATACACCGTATAAAAGAAAGTTGTGTATAAAATAAAATATGCCTCAACGAAAGGAGATTGAGACGAAGTCCCATACAAAGATAATTTTTAAAATAAAATAGATATATTATGTGCATTCTCTATAAGTACACATAAAAAAAGTACAAATACAAGATATGACATAATAATATAATGACATACTTTGAAAGTACGAGATTAACCCAAAGAATGGAAATTGGGTTAAGAAGTTCCCATACCTCGTATCTGACTTGACCCGACCGTTCTTTAAACTCCTGAATAATAAACTTTAGTTAATCTCTACTTGATTACGAATCTTTTCCAAGTTCATTATTCCTTTTATACCATGTTATGAACATCATGTAATCATTTAAGTTAATAATGTTCATTTTGTCGGTATTTGGTTCTTAAGTCAAAAATAGACTTCTTACACTTACATGTTGTTAATTTGGTCAAAGGTTCATTATATCCAGAATGGTATTCATGATTTAGATATCATATATGTCATATATATCCAGTACATACATTCATTTATAATATTACATCACATTTAGAGGTAAGAAATGAAATGCACCGTTCATGGAGACGGTAAGCCGTACGTACGCATGAACGCTACTTTCATTTCTTTGTCATATTAGTGGAATTAAAACTAAATGAGAGGTATGTATATTTTAATTCCAGAATTATATTCATCATTTAGATATATCATTAATTATATATATCCATTATATACATGAACTTTTAATAATAAATTACATTTGGGGATAAGAAATGAAATGCACCGTTCATGGAGACGGTAGTCCGTACGTACGCATGAACGCTACTTTCATTTCTATCTCATACTTTAATGGAAATAAATGATAATGATATATATAGGTATATTATAATTCCAGTATAACATCATATATAATAACTTTAAATCCATCCTTTACACGTCCCACATATGGCATTAACGAATCACATCACTTTGAGGGGGCGGTAGTCCGCACTTCCTTAAATGAAGATATCGTGTATACCCATAATGGAAGCCATAAAGGTAAGACACAAATGAAAAATACAGAAGCATAAGTAAAACATAAACATATTACATATCATATATAAAAATAGTGACATCATAATGGCCACCTTTGAAGGTGTTAAATGAGTATTGAACAATCATCGTTTCGGGAGGCAGAATTTCGCCATCCACGGAAACCGTATGTTCTTTAACCATTTGATGTAGTTGTGTGAGAGTGTAGATAAAATAAATCTTATAACAACATCCTAGTATATTGATGATACTGGTGTTGTTACAAAAGAAGTATATAAAAATATTTTAGGGGGTTGGAGAAGCAAAATAAAACAAATGAACATGAGAGAATGAATTACCTTAAAAAGTGTAACTCCTTTTGAGTTGAGCCTAAAGGCTTCCTTTGAAAGGATTCTGCCCAAAGTGAATCCTCTAGGATGAGTAGAGGGATGTGGAGAGAGCAAATGGGCAGGGGTTGGCCGAGCCAATGGCTTGAAGAGTGTGTGAAATGAGGTAAAGGTGGGGGCCTTTTATAAGAGGAGAGGAGGGGCACTTTTGGAAAGTAAAGAAACATTACTTTATTTGAAAATGTGTTTCGGTTTTAAAAGGTCCCAAATTGATAGAATTCGTGGATAAGGTGATAAGGCATCGAAATCCATTCATCCAATTGGTTTTGGACATGTGTAGTTCATAGATTTTATATTATCTTTCCATTTTATTTAAATCGTCAAATAATGATGTCATCGCTGCATCATTATTATGTCATAAATAATTAAATTTATTTAATGTCTAAAAATTATAAAACAATTACTATGATGTAGGAAATCGTTTTATCTTTCCAATGACTATTTATAATCAAAATTTGGACTTGTATAACCCCACTTAAAAATTGTTTTCGTAAAACATATTATGTTTGTGTCATTTTCACTTTAACATTAAATAAAAAGTAATTTATGTCATTTCCCAACAAAAGTGGATCCATGGGGTCCCCAAGTTAGGCCATGGCTTGTCTTGGTCGGCCATGACACAACCAATAAGGTTGGGACATGTGTCAAGGTCATTTTATATTATTAAAGCATTATTTATACATTAAACTACCCTAATTACCACTAATCGCGATTAAGAACTTAATAAGTTACTATTCACCAAAAAATTATTATAATCTCATTGAACCACATTTTACTTCTTAATGACAACCATGTATGTCGGATTTTCAAAATTCAATACACATTAGTGGTAAACTTTCATTTAACTGAAAAATCAGTTTGCTTGATTACCACTTAGTGGTTTCACTATTCATCAAAAATTGAAGTTTTTCAGAAAATTACCAAAAATTCACCCTAAGCTATATTTGATATTCCGAATTCAAAAATGAAGTCTATTTTACAAAATTCAAATCATATAAGTCACATTAATTAATTTAATAATTAATTCCCGCTGCCAGAGCAAATAGCGTGTTTTTACAAAACAATAAGTATCAAAAGATTGACACCAGTTTAAGTCTAATTTCAAATCGAAATTGATTCCAATGACCACCATTGGATAAAATGGTAAAAATATATTCTAATTTCACTTCAAAACCAATTCAAAACATAATCTAATCATATAAATAAATTAGGTTAGAAATCAGTTTTGAATTAAAATACAACATTTTACACTATTCATAAAAAAAATGAACTTTATCAGAAAGGTACCACAAATTTACACAAAGTAAATTTTGATGTCCCGATTCTAAAGAAGAGTTATATTTGGTCCAATAGAAAGTATAAGAGTGATAAAAACTATATTTAATGATGGTTCGCCGTCAAAAGGTGATAAGTGAACCTTTAGTGGAAATTAGAGTATAAAAGCCTAAAATTGAACTCTTTCCATATTTTAAGCCTTTGTCTTTTATTGGATAAATATAAAAACATCTAAAAATATATCTATTCATATTTTAGTTATTTCTATTCATTCCCGCCAGTACAACGGCTACTTGTTAACTAACATTTAAAAAAAAAAATTATTTTATTACTAGTGTGCTACGTAAGTTTCAAAGAAACTCATCGTTGCGTATCGGGTACGCTATCGAACATAGCAACCCCTTTTAATTAAAATTCATATTTAATTCTCAAATATTAATAAATATGAAAATTATTTATTCTTTAATTACCTGGGATGTTACATTCCATCACTCAGATCATTCTTTGGGTAGGCATTTTCATAATTACCTGTCTCACCATATTTGAAACAATTTATAGTTTTCTTATTAGAATTTAACTTAATATAATTTTCATTATAGTCTCGAGACATATGTATAAACTTACCACATCGAAAACACTTCCTAGTATTAGTAAGGCATTCCCCAAGGTTCTTTTAACCACACTTTTAAAAAACTATAAACTCAACATTCTTACTATATTATTTCATTGACTGATTCTTAACCATCACATAACATCTGGACCTCTTCTTCTCTTTGTTATCAAAGAACATGTGATCATCATAGAACTCCATTTCTACCCTCTTAGCACATCATTCATGTTTCTCATAACTTTTGAATTATTAGAAGTGCAACTCCCTTTAATATATTGGCTTCTATATAAAGTAAAAAATGGTTGATTTTACTATCCGGATCTAGTATAAGATTTGGATCATACATTTCCAATCAGGTGAATTTTTTTTCATACGTAGCCACTGAATCTTCCACCTTTTGCCTCAATTCAAGGAATTTCTTCTCCATCCTATGTCGAACCACCTTAGGAAAATATTTTTCAAGGAAAACACTTTTAAATTCATCCCACTCTAGGGCTTTAATATCCTCTATATCGCTGATATTCTTGAACATTGACCACCACTAATCAGATTCACAATCAAAACAATAAATGGTAAGACTAACAGTTTGATTATCTAAAAATCCCATACCATCGAATATCTTTTAATCAGATTTAATCTATCATTCAGTTCCTACTAGGTTAGAGGATCCACTGAAAGTAAGAGGGTGTTTCCTCATAAAATGTTCCAATATCATCATGTTTCATTGTGATAGATATTTTTGTTCTCTTGAATAGATTAAACTACCATTTGTTGCATGCATCAGTTGAGGCATTACTGTGACAAACTACATAGTTACAATTCCCACCATTCTCGGTTTCGGATTCAGAAAGATATTAGCCACTCAGTTCCTTCCATCTTCAGCTTTCTCATTTCATCCATAGAAAACCATTCTAAAAAGACATATCTTAGATAAAGAAACAATGTAATCTTTAAATTCTATACCATTTCAATATAAACATAATGTAAAAATAATTTTGGGTATTTTTTTAACATCATCCTAACACCTAAATTTATCTAAATCGTGCTTTGATACCAACTATAAGGACCCATCCATAAACATTTCATAATATATCTATTTCATATATATAACACTTTTTTACATTCAAAAGAATATTTTTTATTTATATTTTTAGAAATTTAGAAAATAACATATACATATCAACCCAAAAGCATACAAAGTGGGTACCATTAAATCATTATTCATTTTTTTAAATACATAAAAATTTTACACAAAAAAATAACATAATTTATTTGAAAAATATTGACATCGTTATCTATTTTACACATCCTTATAACTTGTGAAAAAAATTGAAAAATATGGGATGAGAATAAAAATATCATTAAGGGATATAAAAAGAAGGAAAAAACCCATTAGTCCATGAATACTTAAAAAGATATGAAATCATTTTCACAATGGCATACTTCTCACCCATATTTACTTACTTTGTAAAACAAGAGATTTCAATAAAACATTAAAGAAAATATATAAAATCATAAAAGTATCTTGGGTAATTACTTACTTATATTGTATCTATTATGGAAACATTATGATTTGTAACCCTCATGGCTACCATACAATGTAACCCTTAGAGCTACTTTATGGTGTAACCATCGCAGTTACACTTGGAGAAACCATACGGCTGACCTCTAACTTATGGATACCCATTGTAATGGAAGGAGATATATTTCCCAACATTTATCAGAAAAAATTCACAAGAACCATAACATAATAATAAAACATGAATATTTCATAAAATAATTGCTTTAGAATTTTTTTAAATAGAATTTTTAAAGATAATTTTTAAATAAAATCCCCTTAAAAATATTATATAATTGATGTGATAATTGATAGAATGAAAGGAGTATGTGTATACACTATAAGTAAACATAATACAAAATAATATGAATTAAATTTATTACACATATATTCTTCGTTCCACATATTTAATGAACTACAAGTTTAACCCAAAGAATGAAAACATGGTTAAGAATTCCTTTACCTCAGGTTCTTCTTACTTCAAACTTGTTTAAACCTCATGTATAATGGTCAAAAAAATTATTAATATTTTATAGAATCATATTAATTTATATAACACCTTATAGTATTATTTTGTAACATCATTTGACCCATTTATTAATAATATTTTTTTTATTTCCATTGTTTCGGGTGAGTTCTTTACATGATTTCCAGGGTCGGTTCGTAAATGATTTTCTAGTTAAATGGAAGAGAAATTACAGAAGTGGAATGAAATTGTGTTAATATGTTCCCAAAATATTAAATGATTTCATAAATCATTTTGATTATATATTATGAGAATGAACCATTAGATAAATCAATAGTTGTATTTGTTTATATCATTTTGGAAGCTCTTCGATAAACGTGAAATTGTTTCATCAAATACCTTTAATATTATGTGCACAAGATAATTATAAAAAATAAGATAGGTATTATCATACACTTTACAAAAAAAAATTAACCATTAAAATGGTTTTACAACCATATTTGAAGGAACTAATGGAAATTTAAGACACATCATCGACGATGTCGGTAAATCAATAAATCACGGACAGTGATTTTATTTTCAGAATAATTGGAAGAGTAGAAGAAGTGTGATAATGAATTTTTCCATAAACAGGATAAAAATATACATCATATATAATAGTAGATATTTCAACCCTATTATATAAGGGTAGGGGGAGATATTATAATAAAAGAAAATAACTGAAAAGAAAACTCAAGAAAATGAAAGAGGGTCTTTACCTCTTGATCTCTTCTCCTTGAGATCCTCCTTATGTCCTTTGGTTTTGGCCTTTTGGTGAGACCAGAATAACTTGCATGTGGTGAAGAGCCTTGTGAAGTGGATTGGTCAGAATTTAGACTATACTCAAAGCATGATAAGTGTGAGGGGAAGAGGGGGTGAGGGTGGTATTTATAGTGAAAGTGAGGGAGTTTTTAATTAATTTCAAAGGACACCTCATTTGTGGTATTTGAAAAACCAAGGGCTTGAACTTGATTTTGGACCATGGTATTAGACACATGGGTCACCTCATGTCATATTTTAATCCTCAAGAGTCGACCAAAAATATTACATCATTATGATGCCAAAAAACACACTGAAATCTTAAAACTGTATTTTTACTATTCATTAAAAATTCAACTATCTCAAAAAAATACCAAAAAAACCATAACTATTTATCGACATGTGTAATTAAAAAAATGAACTACATTATATCAAAATAATGTTCTAAATATGAGAAAATGAATTTTTAAATAAAATGATAATTTATTCCAAAAATTACAATTTTAAAACTGTAACTCACTTTCGATCACCGAGAAAAATTAATCAAGATCTCAGTGTCTTATAACCTTAAGATAATTAAACAATGATATGATTTACTATTCATAATGGTTTTATTACTATTCATTTTACTATTCATAAGGGTGTATTAATATTCACCAAAAAACAAGTTGGTTCTATTAGAATTCAAATAACTTACCAATCCCAATCATAGATGTCCATTATTCGAAATTCAAATCATAGAAGTGAAAAAATTTTGTTTAATGGATAGTTTATAACTATATACTTACAAGTATGTTTCATTATGTAGAGACTCAGTGTTCTATGAATTTCAATTTATTTTTTTAATACATTGGGGTGTTACACTTAGATAAAAAGGGGTGTTTTTGAAGCTTAATAAAATTTTATCATGTATAAAATTAGTTAAATGGGTTTTGAAAATAAATGATCGATCAGTGCATGTGTGAACTGGTCTATTTAGATTTTTGTGTTTTGGCAAGGAGTGGCCGAGATGATTGAATTGTGTTATTAGATTATGGACAATGTTTTCTTGGAAATAAACATTTTTGATTGGGTTGTGTGGGCCTATTTTAGTTGAAAAATAAAAAATGGAAGTTGGTTCCTAAGTAGATCAGGTTATCTTGGTTTTCAATGTTAAAACAAGATAACCCCAGATGTTTCCTTGATTATTCAGTTGGTATATCGAGGTTTTTCTAAGAGAGACACTTGTAGTGGGACCATGGATTTTGATGTGGTATCAAGTATTCAAATGTAATTTTGTTGGGTTTTGGGATTAGAACACTTATTATTATTTTAATGATTTTATAGATTAGATCACATGAATTGTGATTTATGTAGGTGATTCTAATGGTGGAGATCGCCAATAAATGGAATTGGTCTTGTCTAGATATTCTTTATGGGGATATCACCATAAACCTTAGCATGAGTGGGGTGACATTTTTTTATTTTATGTGTGATGGGTGAATTTTAGAATTGTCTTAGAATTTGGTGATTGATGCCCCATGTTTAGTGCTTGGGTGTGAGTGGGGTGGTCACAACCAGTGTTTACATGAGGTATCAGATAAAACATGGGTATTGAAGGGAAATTGTTGGTTTAGTGAATTAATGATAAGAATATTTATATAGTGGGGAGTATCAAATTGGTCATGGGTGTATGACCCTCATGTGGGAAGTATCATGGGTGTAATGAAACCAGTCGGTTGTTGGTTTATCCATCAATAGAATAATTCTTAGTGAGAAGACGTGGTTTAGAGATTTGGGTGTGGTATTGGTTGGAATATATGCATCATCATTGGAATTGGGGTTAAAATTTGAAATGATTCAAGAGTGACTCTGATCAGTAGTATGTAAATTCTCTTGGGTATAGTGTGTAGGTAGATATACTCATTTGTGGAACCAATTGAGGAATTACACTGTGTGTTGGGGTTCAGCCTTGGTGTGGGTGATTGGATAATTTGGAAATTCCTTTTGGAGTAACAAATCATTTTTTGGTAATGTGGTGATGCATTGGTATGTGAGGCTAAGCATATTCATGTATATTAATCCAGAGAATGAACAAATGGAGTTTTTAAATGTAATTAGATGTTGTGAGTTGAAAACAATATTAGGATCATTACTCAGGAGGTGGTGGGCATGGTATGAGTATTGAATGATATGTTTTGGAGGAAATTAAGTATACTCGAGATTGGTGTTTGTAGTTTCACAATAAAAGTGTATTTCATGTTTAGAGATGGAATGTGGTGAGTTAATCATTATTTGATGACTAAGGTAAGTTAGAGTGCTCAGTCAAAGGTCTACCACAAAATCACAAGTATGAGAAGCAATATAGTGGATATTTATTAATGACATGTGTCATTATATAATGTAAATTCCTAAACGAATTTTAGTTTGTTTATTGAGTGATGGGGTTTTTTTAAACTGGGGATCAAAAGAATATTTTAATATATTTGAAATCTCTATGTGTGTTTTTAGATACATTTTGTTGTATGAGTGGTTTCTTGGGGGGTTAAATATGATTTAAGGGAAGATATGGGTGTCTAGGATACAAAAAAGTACTAATTACATACCATTTAGAGCATAAACCTATGTTTCATGCCCTAAAAATATCAGAGCTAGGATTGGGGTATCTCTACCTGGTGAAACTTATGACATGAACTATATGTTCATTTCATTAAACATGTCAAGAATGCCTCTTTCTATGGACTTTTAGGTAGTTTTGGATGGGGTATTTATTTTGAGAACCCCTTAGGTTTCCTTCATTTTTTGGGATCCAATAGAGAGTGAGATCCCTTTTTGAAACTCTTATCCTCCCTCATTGTGTGTGCTCAATCCATTTTCTTTGGGATAATTTAATCATTTAATTTCAATGTAATCTCCCCTCCTAGTATCTCTTTTTTTATCTCTCCATTCTTCACTGATTTCCATTTGGTTTGGTCATAGTTCAGATGACAAATTTTTCTATAAAATACTAAAATCAATTCATTAGATAGGGATTTCATGTGTAGCTTATTAAGGACATCCTAAGATGTTATCTCCAATATATCGTTCATCATTTTCCATAATGTATGTGGTTTAATGGATTTATTAATTGTTTCTTTCTAAATTGGTGTTATGTTTTCTATTGAATCAGTGTTGTTAGTTGGATCTTTTGTGGGGCCTAGGTTTGAGGGAACATCGGGAGTAGATTTCACTCCATTTCTAAAGGTTATGACATATTTTTGTTGCCTATAGTGTATTAAATCAGATATTACATTTTGATTAATTTTTTTTAAATATTAAATTAATTAATTTTATGGTTTTTACTAATGAGATAAGTGCTCATGGACTTGGTGGAGGATGGTATGATCTTGAGAAAAAATATCAGAATATTGGTTGAGAAAGGGGGTCTTCGATTTAGTTGATTATCCTCGTTATTTATTGATTTAAGGTTTGTGTTCCCTCATTAGAATATATTTCTATATGATGCATGTTTTTGATAGTTTCCATAAGGTTGGGACAGTCTCACGTCGGCCTAATAATCAACATGGGCTATATAGGTGGCTAAATGGTCTGATGGTGGTGCCCTAGTCAAATGACTATCAATGGACCCCTTTATGATTTTTCTTGTTGTTGTGTGTTTGATTTTAAAGGGAAATTGGTTCCATTTTAACAAATGATTTCAAAAATATGATTTTATTGAGATGGAAATTTCAATGGAAAGTAGCGACTTGCAAAATGAGTTTTGAAATTCTATTTCAAAACAGACAGGGGGTTTATAATGATTTTTTTCCAAGGGACTAGAGTATGTAATGTATAATGTAGTTCCTTTTAAAATAGTTTAAAAATGGTATTTTGGATTATTTTAAAACAGAAGACATATTGGTTTGGTTTGTAATGGTTTTATTTTATTTTACCTCAAGAATGAGATTCACAAGTTTTCCAAAGATTATTTTATTATTGTGCTTATTGGTTTTACTTGTATGGTGTTCCTCATTTCATGATAATTCATGTGGTGTGAACATCTATACAAGAAATAAATTGATGAATGATGATGTATGTTATGTGTGTAGATCTGTGAGATCTATATTGATACATGATAATACATTTTGTGTGAGTATCCCTATGGGAACCTTGTTTTGGGATCAAAGCAACAGATTCATGAAGAAGGATGTGTCAGACCCCTTGGAGGGTTATGATAGGTTTTAAATATGATTGATACCTAGAAATAGGTCTTGAGGGACTAGTGCCCGGGTAATGAGATAGTGAGCTATGTGACAGCTTCCAATCCCTAGATACATTTCAGGTGTAATGTTAGGAAACGGAACCATGGGGGGAGTGGGATCTTGAGGACTAACCTTGCCTTGAGTGAGAAGGTAGGTATTAGTTTGCAATCTTGCCTCAAGTAGGATGGAGTCGACATAGTGGACCTTTCTATGGTTGATCAGGATTTGGTCAAGGACTGGCTATTAGAGGGATGAGTCAATATATGTTATGAGATGGTGGAACATGCCTTAGTATGCTTGGGTAGAGGACAGAACTAGGGGCAGGGTCATGGCTTGATGCGAGATGTGGGTAATGGGCCTAACCTGTGTGAGAAGGTATGGGTAAAGTATTATATATGAATGACCATGATATTTTCCTACAAGTAGTGTGTTTAGGTTTCAGTGACACCTTGCCTAGTGTATTTAGGTTAGGTCTGTGACATAGTGGGCACATAACATATGTTCTCCTTCCAGTGTAAGGGCTAGTTTGATGTTTTTTCATGAGACCCTACCCAAAATATTTGGGTATATATTAAGGACTTTTCTAGATTCCCTTCTATATATATTTGGGTATGGGTTTTGTTTGTGGTATATATTACGGTTTTCTTTCTATAATAGTGTCGAAGAAGATAGGTTCATGTATCATTGTGGCCTAGTTTTTAGATGATGACCTAACATGTGCGATTGTATGTCAATTTTGTGTTATATTTCCATGTAGGTTTACTACACAGACTCATCTTCACCTTGTAAATATATTATATTTCCATTTACTTGATCACAACATCACTGTATATTTTTTAGGCATTAAATGTTCTTACTGAGTCGTTGGACTGACCCCTTACCAATGTATATGACATGGGTTTTGATGTACTTGGGTATATCTTCCTATTTGCTCTCAGTACATAGGTATTTGTTGGATATGGACACTCAATATAAGTCCAAAAGGTTATGGTGGTAGAGGATTCAGTAGGATGGTATGTGAATTAGACCAAAGGCCATGTATTTAATTTTTATTTATGGTTCAATATGTATTATCCAGTGATCCTTTATTATATATATAATGTATGATATATATTTCTTATTTATCCATTATTTCTCTATTATGTATTATAGATCATATAATTTTATTTAAAAAAATTATTATAGAATGTGAGGGACTTTTAGAAACCATGTTTTATGTATACATTCATTTTTAGGTTTTATTATATATGAATAGGTTACACAAGATTTTTTTATAAAATTAGAGAATAACCCTTTTTATTTTAGACAGTATAGTTTCCCTATGACTATGTTAGTCTCTCACTTCTATTTGGTAGGATCTATCATATAGGGATATGTTCCAATGTTCTGGTGGTGTCCCCCTCTTTGGTTTAATTTAGTTGATCGGGAATGAGGAGTTATACGAATCAATAACATATCAATATGATACACGGTGTGGTTGGTATGAGTGAAAGGACACATTTTTACTTTAAAAAACATTTTAGTTCAAAAGATATGCCTCATACTCCAATCCAATAAAACATTCTTGTATTTTCATGTAACTTTAATAAATTGACTTATAAATAATTTATGATGTGTAGGAATCAACCACACATCAATCTGAAACATGTTGTGCTTAGTATGACTAAAAGTGAATTTTTTGATTTAAAAGTGACATTTTAATTCAAAAAATGATTCACATACTCAAAACTGAGAATGTAGTCCCATATTTCCCAGATAAATTAGTAAAATTATCCATAATTTTTTTTAATGCATATGAATTAATCTAACATCAATCTAACACATGGTGTTACCACTATTAATGAAATCATATATTATATTTAAAAATAACATTTTAGTTCAAAACAAAATTAACAAACTCAAAACTAATAGAACACACGTAAATTTTCTTAATAATTTAGGAAAATTATATATATATCATTTTTAAAATGTAGTAATCAACAACACATAAATCTAACACATGGTTTGGTTGGAATGACAAATAGTATGTGTTTTCTATTTAATTGTGACATTTTAGTGCAAAACACTGGTCACATAATCAAAACTATGAAAAATCACACATATAATCTAAATACTTTAGTAAAATGATCCATAAATCATTTTTTATGTTTCTAAATTATGTATAAATCAATCTCACACATAGTGTGGGTGGTATTACTGAAATTTTTCCTTGTTATTTAAAATTGACATTTTAGTTCAAAACAAGCATCACATGCTCAAAATAGGTAAAAAATACTTTTATTGTCAAGAAACTTTAATAAAATGATAAATACATCATTTTTTACATATAGTAGTCCAATTTTCTATAATATGATGCCTAGCGTGGCTGGTATGATGTAAAGTGCATGTTTTCAGTTTAAAAATGACATTTTAGTTAAAAAAATGTATCACCAACTCAATAGAAAAAAGACAAGATCAAGTTGTCTTGATACATTAGGGAACCTATCCATAAATAATTTTCTGAGGTGTAGAAATTAATCACACATCAATCTGACACACATAGTACCCCATTTGACTGAAAGTGCGTGATTATATTTAAAATTGATATTTTAGTTCAAAACTTGCATGACATACTCAAACTTAAAAAAACATGATCATATTTTCTTGATATTTTAATAAAATAATAGATAAATAAATTTTTATGTATACTAATTAACTTCATGTTAATTTAATACATAGTGTAGTCAGTATGACTTTGAGTGTGTGTTTTGAGATTAAAAGTGACATTTTTGTTCAAAATAAGAGTCACATAATCAAAACCAAGAAAATGAACTTATATTTTATTAATTATTTAGGTAAAAAGTAAATAAATATTTTTTTATGTGTATAAATAAACCTCACATAAATATACCATATGGTGTAACCGATATGACTCAAGTGTGTTTTTTTAGTTTAAAAGAGGCATTTTAGTTCAAAACACATGTCACATACTCAAAACCATGAAAATGAACATATATTGTACCAATAATTTTTTAAAATGATTCATATATAATTTTTTATATGTATGAATCGATTTCACATCAATATGAAACATAGTGTGTTTGGTATGGGTAAAAGTGTGTTTTTCAGATTAAAAGGGATATTTTAGTTTAATATATGTGTTACATACTAAAAAGAGAGAAATTCACTCATAATTCCTTGATATTTTAATAAAATTTTCCATTAATCATTTTTTAAATGTAGTAATTAACCACATGTAAATCACATGCAAGATTTTTTTAATATGTCTTAACGTGACTGTTTTTAGTTTAATATTGAAATGTTAGTTCAGAACACGCCTCATGTAACAAAAAATGAGAAAACATGCTAGGATTTTTTATATAATTTAGTAAAATGATCCATAAATCATTTTTGACATATTGGAATCGATCTCATGTCAATTTAACACACAGTTTATCTCGTATGACTAAATGTGAATGTTTTTAGTTTAAAACTGACATTTTAGTTCAAAACACTTGTCACATACTCAAAATGAAAAAAATTTAGTCAAACTGTCTTGATAATTTTATAAAAGAATTCATAAATCATATTTGACATGTGGGAATCAACCGAACATAAATCCAACACATAGTCTAGCTGATATAACTGAAAGTGACTGTTTTCATTATAAAAGTTACATTTTAGTTCAAAACGTGCTTCATATACTCAAAATCAAGAAAACATACTCTAATTGAATAGATACTTTAGAAAAATGGCCTATAAATCATTTGTGAAATACAATAATAAAAATCACAACAATATGACATGTGGTGTGCTTAGTGTTACTCAAAGTGTGTGTTTTCAGTTTAAAAGTGACATTTTATTAATGAATTGTATCATATATGTGTTTTATTTATTTCCTTATAGAATTATAAGTACAAGAATTTTTTAATTGTAGGTACACTATTTTTATGAGATGGGTGGTGTGTTTAGAAACTTTTAGCATGATTTGGATCTTTTGAAAGGTGGCCCCAAAGATAGTGGAATATTGGGTCATCCATTGTGTTTTTAAATATGTTGGATAATGTAATGTTTTTAAAAAATTGTAAATAACAATGTGATTATATTTTTTTGAAATGTTTGTAATTTTTATTTTCTTATAATTTTAATTTAGTGTTAGGTGAATTTATTTAAAATTAAATTTTATTTTTATTTTGAATGGGTTGTTATAATGTGTTGTAAATGTAGAAGCAAGTTGCTATAAGCGGGGAATTTTATCAATGCAATTTTTAACATTTGTAAAAGGACCATTTATCAGTACTATAAATAGCATTAAGAAATTTTCATTCAATAATTCCAAAAATATCACTAAAAAGGAATACTTTTATCAATGCTGATGAAGGGTTCTCTTATCAGTTCTATTTTTATCACTGATAAAAGAAAATGACTTTTAAAGGCACATACTTCATAAATAATTTTTATAACTAAAAGAAATCTATTTTTATCACTAATAAAATACTAATCTATATTAGTTTTAAGGGATGGGGATATTGTTAGTGGTTATTGAAGTGATGAGACCTTTGTGCGATGCAAGATGAAAGGAAAAGGATTTTTATGGGGGAGATGAAATGTTCTCCCAAGGACGAGTTCAAATGGAATGGAAAATTGTATGGATTTGAGAGTGGGTTTTCACACACTATAATAAAAATTGGGGAGAGACTAAATGGTCAAGTGGAGAGAATTAATAGGGAGGAAGAAAGCGGTTGGCGATATTGGGAGGGAGAGAGAAAACATAGCCCATGTGAGAGGTCTTGAAAGAGAGATGGGGAGAGAGGGTTGTGATGGGGATGTATAGGATAATGCATATTGGAGGTAATGATACGTCAATGATGGGATAGGGAGGGTGTATGGTAATGGTGATGAGAGAGGGGAAAAGGGGAGGGATAATTGATGGGGAAGGGACAGGGTGTGAGGTAAGGATCATAGTGATCAAGGAAGAGCATTAGGTGGATGAATTTATGAAGAAACATAAATACCACAACAAACACTAATATAGATGGTTCTTTTATCAACACTAAAAATGGAGTTTTTTAATGCAAAAAAAGTGATGATATTTTATGTACCATTAATGTATTTTTAATTTTTTCAATACTAAAAATATAACTGATAAAATAACCCTTCGTCATTTCTAAAATTTAGCTCATGGGGGAAGAACTAGCTGAGAAATTGCGGAGTGCTCAAAAATTTTGAATCTATCAAAAATTGTATCTTTATTAGAAATCATGTGTGCGGTGTCACCATTCTTCATTGTTCGCTCCAAAGTAGCATCATTTTCATGTTGAAAAAATCTTTTGTTGGAATCTTGATCCATAACTATAGAGCCATATTGATACCTCTGCCTAGATTTCAATTTATCTAATTTCATTTCCCCTTCTTCATCAACCTTCATAGGCTGATGATTATTAAGATTCATGGGGATGCTTCTGACCACCACCAAAGAAGTGCCACCCACATCAGTCTTCTCTTCTGTAGAAGCCATCTCTATATATCTACATTACTTGTCTGCCATTGAAACACATACCTCTATGGATCTAAGATCCCCAGCCTCCATCATTTCATGACACATCAGAGATCTAGGGAATAACTCCCATGTCGTCATCATCGACATCGACTCAAATCCAAGTTCCTTATCCCCGACTACACACTGCTGAATCTGGTCGAATCCTAAAAAGACCGATCTCAGAACCTCCCTAATCACCCCATGCTCCTCTAATCTCCAACAGCCACCGACGTGGGATTGAAAGATCTGGCGCCCGAATTTGTTTCAACCACCCTAGACCGAGATCCACATAATCCATCATCTACCAGTTGAGGATCACCTCCAATGAGCCCACTTCTATTCAGATGAGTAGAGTTAAGATAAATGGCCATGAGTGAGCGGTACTAGTCTTCTGAAACACCGAGAACACCATAAAGCAAGAGCTCTAGGACCTTAACCTGCACCGCTATTAATATCATATATATATATATATGATATAATGCATTAATAAAATTACACATTTAAACTAGAAGCACATAGTTTGATTCATATTGGTACAATAATGGATTAGATTGACATGTGATTAACTCCTACACATCAGAAATTATTTTTGTATCATTATTTTAAATTGTCAAGACAATCTGACTGTGTTTTCTCAATTTTGAGTACTTGACAATTGTTTTGAACTAATATGTCACTTTTAAACTAAAAACATACACTTTTATTCATACCGGGTACACAATATGTTGGATTTATATGTTGTTGATTCTTATATATCAAAAATGATTTACAGATTATTTTCTTAAATTATTAACACAATCTAAGTGTGTTTTTTATGTTTTTAGTTTGTGGTGTGTGTTTTGAACTAAAATATCACTTTTAAAATGAAATAACGCACTTCTAGTCATACCATACACATTGTGTGTATAATTTCCATGTGGTTGATTACTATAAATCACAACTAATTTATGGATCATTTACATAATGTATCGAGAAAATCTTGGTGTGTTTTCTCAGTTCTGAGTATGTCATGTGTAATCTGAATTAAAAATTCAATTTTAAACTAAAAACATGGAATTTCATCCATATAGGGAACATAATTTATTATATTGATGGTCATATAATTAATAATAATCATAGAAAATTTATGTATTTTTTCTAAAGTATCAATACAATTTGAGTCTCTCTTCTTGATTTTGAGTATGTGATGCATGTTTTGAACTAAAATGCCACTTTTAAACTGAAAAAATACACCTTCAGTCAATTTGAGCACATTGTGTGATGAATTGATATTCAGTAGATTCATACATATAAAAAATTATTGATGAATAATTTCCCTAAATTATAAATAAAATCTATGCATTTTTTCTTATTTTTTAGTACGTGTCGCATGTTTTGAACAAAAATGTATCTTTTAAAGTCAAAAACAGACTTTGAGTTATACTGGGCACATTGTGTATCGAATTGATGATTCGATTATTCCTATATGTAAAAATATATGTATGGAATATTTTACTAAATTATTAAGACAATATCAGTATGTTCTCTTAGTTTTGAGTATGTAATGCATGTTTTGAACAAAAATGTTACTTTTAAACTGAAAGCATGCGCTCTTAGTCATAGCATCTACACCATGTATCACATTGATGTTTGGTTGATTCCTACTCATTAGAAATTATTTATGGATAATTTTCCTAATCTATCAGGACAATGTTTTTGTTCTTTATAATTTTTTAGTATGGCATGTGTGTTTTGAACTAAAATGTCCATTTTAAATAAAAACATGGACTTTCAGTCATACCAATAACATCGTGTGTTGAATTGATGTGTGGTTAAATAATACATTACAAAAATGATTTATGAATATTTTTCCTACAGTATGAAGATAATATGAGTATGTTTTCTCTTTTTTTAATATGTGGTGTGTCTTTCGAACTAAAATATAACTTTAAGATTGAAACACGTGCTTTTGGTCATATTGGCCACATCATTTTTTGGATTTACATGTGGTTGATTCCAATACATCACAAAGGATTTATGGATCATTTTATAAAATTATTAAGACAATGAAAATGTGTTTTATTAGTTTTGGGTATGTGATGTGTATTTTTAACTAAAATGTAAACTTAAAACAACATGCACTTTCAGTCATATTGGAGACTCCATGTATTTAATTGATGTTTGGTTGATTCATATATGTCGTAAATTATTTATGGATAATTTTGAAAATTTATAATTACATAATGAGTGATTTGTTTCAGTTTTGAGTATTTAACACATGTTTTTAACAAAAATGTCACTTTTAAATTGAAAACATGCACATTTGATCATACTTGTTGTACGATGTGGTTGATTCCTATACATCAGAAATTATTTATAGATCATTTATCTAAAGTTTCAAGATAATATAATAATTTTTCATGGTTTTGAGTATTTGACATCTATTTTGAACTATAATATTGATTTTAGATAAATACATGTACTTTCCATCATATCAGGAACATCATGTGTTTTATTGATTTTTAGTTAATTCTTACAACTCAAAAATGATTCATGTATTTCTTTCCCCTATATTTCAAGGAAATATGAGCATGTTTTCTCTATTTTGAGTCGATGATGTGTTTTTTGAACTAAAATGTCACATTAAAACTAAAAAACAAAATTTTAGTTACATAAATCACACCATATGTTCAATTGATTTTTGGTTGATTTATACACATCATAAATGATTTAGGTATCATTATATTAAATTGTAACACCCCAAGATTCCACGGTACAATACCGTGCGATGTACGCAACACCGAGTTCAAGCACACCATAACCAATCAAACTATCCATTTTAAAAGTGGTTATGAATATTAATAACCACATTTTGAATTTTATATATATACCATATAATTTTAAAATTCATTATTTTTGTTTCAAAGATATAATATGAATACAAATTCAATTTTTCAATAAAATATTTGTTTTTTAGAAAAATACAGCTTTTCCACCTTTTAATAGAGAACCCTTTTTAAAACCAATATTTGACATTATATATTACATTTAATCAAATTAAATCCTTCTTTAGAATAGGTACATAAAAATTTAGTTTCAATAAAGTTTTGGTGTTTTTCGGATAACTTTCATATTTGGGTGAATTGTGAAAAATACTATATTTTAACTAAAAACATCATTTTAATCAATTTAATTTATAGTGTTAAAATATACATTTTAATGGTTTAGAAGTATAATTAGATTATATTTTTACCATTTAATATAATTATGGTCATTTTAAGTAATTTTACATTGAAATTGGGCATAAACAAGTGTCAATCTTTTGATAGTTATTTTTTCTTAAAAACACACCTTTTCTTTTGGAAACATGAATTAATTTTAAATTAATTTATGCCACTTCTGTGTTTTGAATTTAGAAAAATGTATTTCATAATTTGAATTAGGTGGTCCAAATTGTTTAAATAGGTAACTAATATTTTTAGACATTTTGAATAATTACTTTGGTAAATATTTTAATTACCATGGTTAATGGGTAAATCTTGTAAATAAGTGTAAATAATAATATTATAATAATATTAAATTACCCCAAAAAGTGTCTTAAAACTAGTTTATGATACATGTACGACCATGGTCATCCTTGGGTCGATTGTTGGACCACTTGGATCCACTTAAGAGTGATAATGACACTTTATATTAATTGATTTAAATTAAAGGGAAAATGAAATGAACATATATCTTTTAGTAAAACAATTTTTTCCTAGTGTTATATAAGTTATCTTTTCAACTATAAATATTAATTAAAAATATAAAAATATTTCCTAAATAATGGTAGTTTATTTATAATATTTAAACATTTAATAATTAAATTTATTTATGACACAATGATGATGCATAATTTTCCTTATTAATGAAGGAATCAAATAAATGGTATTATAAATGTTAAAATAAATGTAATTTGAAAGTTTTGATTCCATAAAAATATATATAGGTTAATATGACATGTTATTATTGATTCAATGAATTTAGTTCGAAGTAATCATGCTTTTATGACTTTAACAAAAACAAAATACCAAATAGTGTCAAAATTGAAATAAAAGAGTTTTAAAAACAAATATTATATTATTAATTGATATAATATTATTAAAAATATAATGTTTGGCCAAAAGAATTATATAATGATGGGTGTATCATTAATTAACCACTTGGTGTTCTATTGGAAGTTTTGAGTAAATTTGTTAACCATATAGTGTAAGAACACAAATAGACACGGTAAAAGTTAAACCATTTAACTAAGAGTTAAATCTAAAAGATAAGGTTAAAATGGTATCCTAAACATTTCCAAAACCTATTGATTGAAATTATTTTTCCCCATAACCATTTAAGTCACGAAATAAATTCTTTTTTTTCTATTATAAAGTGAATATTATTATATAATAAATTAATACTATAATCTTTTCCTAAAGTGACCCTCACCCCTCTTATAAAAGGGCACTTCCCCTTCTCTCAAAAATCACACCTCTAAAGCCTTTTGGATCGTCCAAACTCTGCCCAAATAACCTCCCAAATATCGTACCTTTATCTTAGAGGCCTTAAGTTGGTCATAAATCAAACCTAAGAATCCATTTTGATCAAATCAAAAGGAAGAACCCGAAGAAGAGGTAATGATTTCACCACCCTCTTTCAAGTTCTCTTATTCTTCCACTTAATCTTTCTTTGTTGTTTCCATTATAAAATAATAACTCCAGTATCTTATATATACTGTGATTTTATTATAAATATGGTACAACTATATTAATAATTCTATCCATCTTATGAATAATAATGTCACCATGTGTGCGTGTGTACGGCTTACCGCCTCCACGTTGTGGTGTAATTTGTTATTCAACACTATGTTATTTGAATGAATATAATGATGGGTAATATGTATATAAATAATCAAAATAAAATGATAATGTCTCTTTAAAATTAATATACCATCCAATTCCACACCTTTATGTAAATGATATTGTCGCTCGTACATATATACGGATTACCGTCTCCACGACGTGATGAGATTCATTTCCGCGTTCACCATTCAACGATTATAAAAATATATATTAATAATAAGTATGAAATATATGACATAATAATTCTACTGGATATATATATATATATCTACTTACATATATCTTACTCACTTAGTTCTGTTCAATATGATATGAAAACGGAAACAGCGTTTATGCGTACGTACGGACTACCGTCTCCATAAACAGTGTTTTCCATTTCATATTTATGTATATTATAAATATTTATATTCTAAATATATATTATATATAAATCATGTTTTATATTCTGGAAGTATTTACATCTTGATCTTAGTGATACAAACAAAAGTAGCAAGTTAAAACACGTACGATAAAGAAAGCGATTATTACCCAAATTGTTAATTTAACATGGAAATTATTATTAAATAGGTAGTATAAAGTCATAAGTGAATCATGTATGATATAATAAATATTAATATGGTTCTGGTATAATTTAATAACATACTACGATCTCCATACATGAGGTTAAATTTACCCTCGACTAAAGGAAAGTTCAAGGTAAGGGTTAATTCCTTAATCTCATTATTATCCGAGATTGTTTATATATAAGTATTTACTGGGAAATTTTTATCAAACTTGTCCATTTTTCATAAAAATGATTTCAAAATTAATATTTTAAGGATTTTTGAAAGGTACTCTTTATCAAGGTCATAATTTTAAATGTTTTAAAGATTTATATTTCTAAAAAAATTTAATTAATGTCCATGTTTTCAAAATGATTTTCAGGATTTATTTATATGAACATGAATGTTTTGAAATGATAATTCTTTTCAAAAGTTTAAAAGTGGTATGGGACAATATGATTCAAAAATATCTTTTAAATTACTTACTTTATAAATGTGTGACTTTTAAATGATTTTACAAAAAGGATATTTATTTCAAAACGTTTCACTCATCATTTTCAACTATGTCAGCATCCTTTACTGGATATTATTTTTGATTGAAGTTGATTGATTATAATACAATATTCCATATTGTATTGAATGAGTTATGATATTTTTGACTATGGATGTGTTACTTTTATACCAATCATGGTTTATGGTTAATATATTTACATTTCGTATGCTATTTTTAATATGAATGTTTATGTTATGTTTCAACATTTTCATATGAGGAATGCAGTGGACTTAGTAAGTGACAGGTGGAGCTCACTATAGCTCCTCGATGCATCGATAAGTCTCAGAGGACAAACTTGTGTCTTGGAACAAGGCCTTGAAAAAACATTTATTTTTAGTCTTGGCACGAGGCCTTGACTATGTGGTAATGATGTTCGACGTTAGGCATTCCCTCATTATGAAATTAGTTATTACATGTGATTATTCGATTAATAGAATATCTATGTGAATAGGTAAATGGAATGATTTGATTTTATCTTTGACATATTATTCTGTTATTTCAAGTTTAAAGGGATTTTTTTAGTCTTGTACATTTCTTTAAATGTTTATGCTTATTTATGAAAACTTGTTGTTCTTACTGAGCATCTAAGCTCACCCCTTTCTTATTTTTATTTTACCAGGATTCCAAGAAGTGTATTATGATGGATATGCAGGGTTAAGATAAAGGGAATATTGGAATTCTCAATGAACTATCTTTTCTATGTTTTATGTTTGAAACTATAATGTAAAGTTAATGTATGTAATCTATTTTCCAAGACTATTAAACTGATCGATCCTTCAGGACATGTTTCCTTATAATCATGCCAATGTATTAAAATAATGCACCGGTACTTGGTAGCTGCAGTCGGGGCGTTATGTAAATTATCAAGATAATATGAGTTCTTTTTCTTGATTTTAAGAATGTGATGTGTGTTTTGAACTAAAATTTCACTTTTAATCTAGAAACATGAACTTTAATACGTAATGCTTACACCGTATTCTGGGTTGACTAATATTTGATTCCTATGCATCACAAATGATTTATGGATTTATTTCAAAGTATCAATACAGTGGGGTAATGTTATATTTTGAGTATGTGATGCATGTTATGGACTAAAATGTCACTTTTAAACTAAAAACGTACACTCAAAGTCATACAGGACACATTGTGTGTCAAATTTACATGAAGTTAATTTATAAACATCACCAAATATTTATTGATTATTTTTCTAAAGTATCAATACAATACAGGTGAATTTTATTGGTGTGAAATTTGTTATGTGTGTTTTGAACTAAAATGTAAATTAAAAATAAAAACACACACTTTACTTTATATTGGGCACACCATGTGTCAAATTGACATGTAGTTAATTCCCAAACATCACAAATAATATTTTTTCTATCATTACAACATAATTTTATCTTTAAAACATGTTATTAAAAAATATTGGACCCAAAATGGAATTCATTACATCACTACTAAACATATACAAATCAAATAAAGAGAAAACATCTCTATGGATAAAAAAATAGTACCTGAGTGCATAATATTTGTCGAGGCCTTCGTCAAGAAGTTATTTTTTCCAAGAATTTTTCTTCTATATGGAGGCCTTTTGTTCTCTTCATAGATGCAAAATTCATTCAGAAAAATTAGTTGTAAATTTCCTCTTCATGATCACTGTAAAAGTTAATTAAATAAGTAATAGATAAAATTGATAAAAATATTAACTAAATAAGTGGTGGATAAAATGATAAGATAATTTACTAAATATTTAGAAGGAAATCAAATCTTCATGATATCAATAAACATTGTGTCACCATGTATTCTTCCAACTCATTTTTAAACATATATACTTCCTCTTTTTAATATGTTAACTGAAAAAAGTTCTGGTAGTACTAGATATATATAAATAAATAAATGATTAATAATTTTTTTAAATGAAATTTTTAATTATCGTTAAACATACCACTTCAAGGATACTATTTTTTTATGGAATACAATATATTTTATAAATTTACAAAAATAATAACCATAATAATTATCATTATTTTGTTTAAGACACAGTAGAAACATTGATCGGAATAAGTAATTTGTTTTTATATATGTTTTGATAGTGAAATATTTTTATATATACCCTAATAATTATTCTTTTATAGAAATCCAAAGACTTATTTTCTCAATTAACATCATCATACCATGATTTTAATGATTTTTAAATACAACACTATGATAACAAAAATTTTATTAAAAGATAATATAAAACAAATAATTTGATTTTTATTCATAAAATTTTGAATGTATTGCATTAAAAATTGATAACGATCATTATATGTGCCTAATTAATTGGATATTCATGCAATGAATCTAAAAAAATCTTTACAGTCTCCAAATTTATTACAATTATTGTATCTAAATTTATTGAATGAGTATCCAATTCTTTCAAAAATTCAAAAATTAAAAAATAAGGAAATAAATGAAAATATATTTTTTATGATTGGATTCAATAGTTTAACCCCTACTTTGTGGGTATTAAGCAGAGTCTATCATCTTTAAGTATCTTTTAAAATACTAGGTCTAGTAACTCCACTATTATTGAAATTTACTTTTTCTTCTAATGAATTCTCTTATGTAGAAGTGATGTGAGGGATAATGGGTCCAAATTTGTGTTCACAGGTTTTTCCCTTCACATCGTACTGATATATACACCATAAAAAATATATGAATAATATTTAGTTATAATTAACATAGTAGATAAACTATTAGAAAAACAGATTATGAAAATGTACCTCATGTATACATACCTAGCCACTTAACCATTCATGCTTTCGAATTCCATTTACATTCTCAATACCCATATTTTTTGTAATGGATTATTTTCACCTTTATTTCTTCAAAATAAATGAAGTTAATATTATTATATTTTTGTTAAGAAGTCTCTAATGGTGGTTGTATCATTCAACAGGGGGTTTCCCACCCCCAACGAACCCCCTTCACTAACCTGGTGCACAACCCATAAAAGGCACTGCAACCCCCCTCCCCCTTAGATAAAGTATCATGGTATCTAGAACGTAAACTCAGGAATCTTCAATTAAATACATGTCTTTATTTTCAGCTCACTTTTCTCCATTCTACTAATATTACTTGTTTTAATTTTGTTTTCGCAGCATGTTATCACACAAAACCTCAAAGAAGGAGAAAGGTATATTTTATTTTTAAAATTATTTTCACCTCCTGGTTGGACAATTCTAATTATTTATTCTTTTCATATTAAACCTTATTTTCACAACTTGGTTGGATGGATCTAATTATTTATATAATATTATTTATTTATTGCCGGATTGGATGGTTTGTGTGGTTTAATTATATATCACCATAAAGGTCAAGTTTTGTATACTTGGATTGTTTTAATTTTTTTTTCACCACCTAATTGGAAGGTCTAATTAATAAATCATTACATGAAAGAAAGTTTCATATGATTAATGTGATATATTGATTTTTTATTTCAAACCCCCACAAAAAAGATTTATTAATAGATTAAGGTGGGGTAAATATATATAATATTAAATGATAATATTAACCTAATTTTATTGTTTTAAATACCATTTTATTTTATTTAATATGAATGAAAATTATTTATGTATTATTATTTTGAATAATGATAATTTGTTTCGTTCAACTAGTAATCATCATTTCAAATCTCTCCAAACTCGAATTCACCACTCATGATATTACTGGTAGTAATTTCATGTTGTGGATAATGGATTTCGAAATGCATCTTGAATCGATAGATCTCATGGAAACAATTAAAAATAATAATTCACAAACCCTCCCAAATTAATCAAAAGTGATGATCTTCCTCAGATGACATCTCAATGAGGGTTTTAAATGTTAATACCTCATAAAAAGAGATCCATTCAAGATTTGGAAGAGTTTTAAAGAGAGGTATTGTCATTAAAAATAGGTTCTTTCTTCCAGAAACCCATGGTGAATGGAATGATTTATGCTTCCAAGACATTACAAGGGTCAATGATTACAATTATTCCATATATATTTGTATCACAACTAAATTATTGTGGTGTTGGGACTACAGATTTTGATATACCAAAAAAGAAATATATAAAATTTCATGCATCTTACATCACCCTAGAGTGTCAATATCACTTAATAGGGAATATTAAATATATTTTGATCACATATCATCATTACCTTTAGTAGAGAATAATAGTAATCTTTTGATTAAAAATCAGAAGTCTGATCCCACTGGTTAAAAAGTATCATTTCTAGAATAGAATGCAATATTTCATGAAAATAATCATGGAAGATGTCAGGGACATGATTATTATGGTGGATGTGTTTTCGGTGGTATGTGTGGTCAAGGATTTGGTCGTAACCATGGGTCAGCACAAAATGAATTCATAAGTAAAAAAATATATGCTCAATCACTCCATGGAATCCTAAATATTCCTATTACTGATGTGGTTATAAGTTATATTTGTCTCAATTTTTATAAACCTCAGATCATATTTGTAATATCTATAAAGTATCTCATGGAGAAAAGAAGAACGAACCACATATTACTGATACATCCTATAAAAGGAAATAAAATTATTTAAATTTTACTGGAAATCATGATCCAACAAATGATGATTTCAATTACCTATAGGTGGGTGATTTTACTTGTTAATTTTATGAGATTATAGCCATAAATAATTTTTAAAAATTATATTCCTCATGATATATGATATGAATTTTTTTATGATTTATACTTTGAATGTTGTATTATTTGAATTTCACAAGGTGTTTCCTGTAATGTTATTATTTTTATTTTGAAGCATTGAAATGGATTGCTTAAATTGGATAAATATTTACATACCAAAATTGAAACAATACACACAATTCTTAAGAAAACAATTATTATTCTGATCTTAAATCAACAAGACGAATTGTTAATACTATAGCAGTTCCTGCATATCTGATTAAAGGGACTAGTGAAGTGAGTTTCTCTTTACCCAATGGGATGAAAGTTTTTATAAGAGATGTGTTTTTTCCACAAATTATAGATGAAAATTGTTAATATTCAATGATATATACCAACATAGGTATGATAATCAAACTATATCTAAGTGAAATGAAAAGTTCTTATTTATTACTATTAATAAATCTTGTAAGATTCGTGTCATAGAAAACCTAAACAAATTATCATCTGGATTTCATTATACATATATAAGTGCAATTGACACACATATGGTAGTAAATAATAGACCAAATATCATTAATTTTTGGAATGACCAATTAGGTCATCATAGTTTAGGAATGATGTGAAAATTAATTTAAAGTTCTCATACACATTCAATAAATGTTCAGAAGACCTCTCCACTAAGAAACATTCCATGCAAGGCTTGTTCACTTAGAAAGATGATTGTGAGACCGTCTCTATCTATAATTAAGGAAAAAATTCCAACATTTCTTGAATGAATTCAAGGAGATATATGTGGACCAATTCATCTTTTGTGCAGTCTATTTAAATATTTTATGGTATTAATTGATTCATCTTGCAGATGGTCACATGTATATTTTCTCTCAATATGTAATGATTCATTTTCATGTTTTCTTACTCAAATAATTAAATTGAGTGTATGATTCACTAGCTATGTCATCAAGAAAACAAGGATTGGTAATTCTAGAGACTTTACCTCTCACAATTTCAATGATTATCATATGGAAATAGAGATCATTATGGAGCATCGAGTTACCCATATGCATACACAAAATGGTTTAGATGAATCACTAATAAAACATCTCCAAATTATTGATAGACTATTAATAATGAGAACAAAGATACTGATCTCCATATGGGGTCATGAAATATTTCATGCCTAATCATTAATTCACATGAAACAAAGTTAATATTATAAGCACTCTCTACACAAATTATAATTTTTATAATATCCTAACATCTCCCACTTAAGAATCTTTGGTTGTGTAGTATATGTACAAATTGCTCCCACACAATGTACAAATATAGGACCTCAAAGGAAGTTGGGAATATATAAAGGATATGAATCATCATCCATCATCAGATATCTTGAACCATAAATTAGTGATTTATATACAAAATGTTTTTCTCATTGTCACTTTAATGAAGAATTATTCCCAATATTAGGGGGAGAAAATAAATAAAGGGATGATATTTCCTGAAATGTGAAAACATTATCTTTTCTCAATCCTCCCACTGAGTGGTGTAATATGGAATAAAGAAAATAATTTACATATTTAAGAACAAGAAAATAAATTGTTTTATGAATTTACTAATTCAAAGGTTGTGACTAAAAACCTGTACTAGTTTTAAATGCACCGAAAAGAATTGATGTCCCAAAGACACAATTACATAGTGATGTCATGGAAATATCAAAAACACATGTGTACCATTGAAGACCATTTGACTCTAAGGATATAAATACTCAAAAAAGAAAAGGGAGGAGTATAATTGAAAACCACATTATAGATTCATGTGTTCGAGTAGAAACATGTAATTTAATTGTTCTTAAAGAAACACATAATGAGAATCATAATCATAATTCACAGGATATAGAAAACCCTAAATTTTTTTAAAATAATTAAATCCCAATTAATTATACCACTATAGGTGATATATAAAATCAAAGTATTGGGGAAAATATTGATGAAATATTTTTATATACTATGTCATGTGATATAGAAAATGAAGACCATGAACCAAGGATTGTTAGGGAATATAAACATTGACCTTCTTTGCCTAAATTAAAAAACATAGTGCAAGTTGAATTAAATTCACATAATATGTAAAGGTTTTTTTGACATATCATGAGCACACCAAAAACTATGAGTCATATTGGATATAAATGGTTTTTTGTGTGTAATAGTAATGAGAAAATTGATATTGTAAGATACAAATCTCATCTTGTTAAATAATGTTTTTATCAAAGACCTAGAATTGATTATGAGGAGACATATTCTCCTATCATGGATGTTATTACTTTTCAATATCTAATGATCATTCTAGTATTTAAGAACGATAATATGCATCTTATGGATGTGTTTACAGCTTATTTATATAGGTCACTTGATAGTTGTATATATATGAGAATCCCTAAAGGATTAAAATACCCTATGTATTGAAATCAAAACCCAAATACCTATATTCAATTTAATCATAGAGATACCTATATATATTAAAACAATCTGAGTGTATGTGGTATAATCGTTTGAGTGAATATATATTAAATAATGGGTATGTAAATAACCCTATATGCCCGTGGGTTTTTATTAATAAAACAACATCTGGATGTGACATCATAACTATTTTTGTAAATTATTTAAATATCATCGGAACTCCAGAACATATCAGTGAAGCAATGAGAAACTTAAAGGATGAATTTGAAATTAATGACCTAGTAGAAATAAAGTAATTTATTATATTAAAAATTGAGCATATGCCAAGTGGTATCTTTTTTTCATCAGTTAAATTACACTTAAAATGTCTTAAAATGATTTAATATGATTAAATTTAATCCTTTAAGTACAAAAATATTCTTCAATATTTAAATACCAAGAAAGATTAATTTCAACCTTGTAATGAAAATGAGGAATTGGTTGGTCCTGAAGTACCCTACCTGTGTGTTATTGGATCACTAACTTCTCCTAATATATATTTTTCTAATAATTTATTGGAACAATTTATTTCAGATCCTATATGAAGGAACTAGAATGAAATTAAACATATTTTTTGTTTTATTTTTGGATCTATTGATTTGGGTTTATTCAGTTATAACAAATTGGAATGGAATATGACCAGTTTTGTAGTTTTAGGTTGTTTATCTAATCTTCATAACGCATGATCACAAACTAGTTATGTTTTCATAGATGTAGGTACAACCATATCATGGAGATCAAAAAAGTAGACACTCATCACAACATCTTAAAATCATCTATAAGTGATAGGATTAAATAAAGCATGTCGAGAATGTGTTTGGTTGCGGTCTATGACTCAACACATTTGAGTGGAAAGTGTGTTTCTTGTGGATAGTATCCCAACAGGTTTATTCGAAGATAATTCTATATGGATCACAAAATTGAAGGAAGTCTTCATCAGGAATGATCATAAAAAAATACCACTAAAATTTCTCTCCTTCACACTATATTTATTGAATAATAGAGATATTAACATGAAATATGTTTGATCCAGTGATTATGTCACAGATTTACTTACAATGGTGCTACCGACCATTATCTCTAGAAATACTATATATAATATAGGGATGAATAAATTGAAAAAAATGTAATGTAACTTTTAGGTGGAGTCTATGTGACTGTACTCTTTTCCTTTTTTTTATCCCACTATGTTTTTCTAGAAAATGTTTTTAATGAGGCAATATCAAAACATGTATGACATTAGTAGGGGTGTGCGGTAAAATGGTGACTGTTAACCAGTCTATGATGGAAGAGGCATCATTAATAGAGTGTAGGATACCTTCCCCCACCAAACTCCCTTCCTTAACCTAGTTCACTTTCAATAAAAGGAAGTGTATCCCCCACCCAGATAAAGGATCGTGGTTGAAGGAAGGGAAACTGTAAAACATTTAATTAAATACCCGTTTTTCTTTTCTAATCATTTTTCTCAATTCTTCTAATTTTACACAATTCAATTCTGTTTTCACAACACTTTTAACACTTTATCAACATGAACTAGTAATTCTAGTGAATTCAATAATGGAATTGGAGAGGTATAAGTACTTTCAGAAGGTATTTTCAATTTATTATTTGATTCTTTATATTTTTTTGATTCAACCTTATTTTTCCCCTTACTTTAATACAAATATAATAAAATTACTTGGTTTAGAATTTTTTCATTATTTTTTTATGTTTTTATATAAAAAATAAATTAGAAGTGATATAACTCATTATCATCATGTATTTTTACAATATTGAACTGTCATGCTATGAAACTTCTAATAGAAAGTCTGGTTGTATAAACCTTCTGGTCATCATGGAGAATATTTAGCTTAGTGATTGGCTTCTGATATATGTTAATACATACTCTCACAAGATCATTAGTAAGTTATTTGTTATGTATAATAAATCCTTTGATATTTTACACTATACCCCTTATAATAAGGTGATATGTGGAAGAAGATAAATATAAATCACAATCAATTTAATGCTATATAATCTTATTACAAGAATTGTATAGATAGTTATTTAATTACTATATAGTATAAAAATATTTGAAAAAATCGATTTCCTTGTGTAATAGAGGTCTTTGAGGGGAATGACTAACCTCAAAGCCAGGGGAGTGGCTCTCTATGTAGTGGTTTTTGAGTCATTGTTTCTTCTTCTTGATATCTCCATATTAAATATTATATAAAACCAAACTACAAACTAAATTTTTTATCTTGAAATTCTATTAGTTCCTCCATGGTTATTATTCTCTCATTGGTGTCCCTATGTTTTTTTGTTTTCTGAGAATATGTTTGAGGTGACACATCAAAATCAACAACTCTAATGTGGCCATATTGTTTCAGTTTCTTCATGGCCACTAAAATTATTTATTCATTAGGTATATTTGAAGAAAATTCTAATGTCAAAACTAGATTTTAAATATAAGAAAATAAATTGTCATTATTATGTAATACCAATTTAAAGGAGAACTAATTTTTATTATGTCATAAATACACATGATTCCCATGCTATGTGTGTCTTCTAATATAATAGTATTCCTTATTTATTTAAATGACACTACTTTGATAGAAAATTATGCCGTATGGAATTTTATTTTGATTTTGTTTTATTGATCTTCCTATAAACAAAAGAACATAATTATGTTGTTATTTTATTCCACAGAATGGTAATACTATAGATTTAAAATACATATAAAGTTTTTCAAGTTAAGAAAATTCAGTAAATACTTTATAGTCAGGGTACATTGGTTTTTGTTCATGCTTATTATTTTCAACACTCATTTATTATTTTATAAATTAAAAAAATTTAATTGAAGTGACTAATTCATGTATTTCCATGTGAAATATTACAAATCATAATATACATGAAATGATGCCCCCTCACAGTGTCTAATAAACACATACCATGTTTCTTGATTTATCATGTGTGAATATATCTATGGTGGGTGTTGTTTTACTTTATTTTTAGTATCCCTGAGATGATTCTTCATAATAATTTTTTTAAAGGATCTTTGATCATTTCAAGGGACCATTGATACAAATTTCACTTCATATTAACCTAATATAAAAAATATACAAGGGATAATGAAGTATAAATCATCATATCGTTATTTAAATCTTTAGAAAAATAGAGAAATTATATCATAATGTTACCCTAATATCTTTCCTAATTAGTGACATCAATATAGGCACAACATTTTTCCATGAATCTACATAAACAGGAACATGCATTCAATTAGTGACCCCAATAAAACAAATGAAAATGAACTTATTAAGGTCAAAAAGTTGGCAACATTCATTCCATAAAACATTGAATTTTATTCCTTTACTTATCACCATAATAATTTTGGTTATGGTCGTCACCTTATAATGCTCTTGGATTTTTTAATCCATATATTGATCACTATATAAAAGCTTATCAGTTTCAACATTGTTAATATGTTATTCCTCAGTGTTGGTAGTTTTAGAATACAGGAGGCCATTATCTTTAGAAGTAATTAAACATTAAAATTATATTACATAATATATTATTAAACATATGATATTATGAGGAAACACATTGTATATTAAAAAGATCCTAACCTATTCAGTGGGATCATTTTTTAAGGTTGAATGGATTTGGGTTCTCTATTGAGTATCCAAATCCCCTCCTTATGATCTCCTTTGAAATATAAGAACTTGTTATCATTAGGAACACTATGAAATGATTATGTCATCTAAATGAATGTTTCAGCATCAATTTAATTGAAATATGGCACTGTAGTGGTTTTGGTTGATAGAAGAAAAATTGAACACTTTTTTGTAGGATCTAAGACATAAAATACTTGTACTGCCAATGACATAATTATGAATTGTTCATCATTGTACACATCTATACTGAAATATACTTTCATGATTCCCAATTCATCAATTTTACTAACACCAATGTTATCAACCCATTATCATTGGAAACATAAAACTTTGAATATTATATAAAACAACACCCATGTTCTTTTGATGATGTCAATGTATGAAAAAATCATGTAAACTAGATTTTTATTGTTAGTACCAGATTCATTCATTTATTTCACTATAAGGGTAAACCTGTTATTTTTTATGGTTCTGTATTCATTTAATTCATTTTTATAGAATTTATAACCATTAATTACATGACCATTATAAGATAATACAGGAAACAAATTCCTAGCTACCCATCGAAGTCATTTTAAAATTGAATTCTAATTTTTAGATGAATCCATAAATATAGCATCTTGAAACCATTTTCTAAACTATCAATTATGTGTATTTCATATCTATATTTCTTCCCTTAAAGGATTCAAATATATATGAATTTATTTCTATGTTTTAGTATATGGTACATCCTCTAAACAATTATGTAAAACTTAAATATGATCAGGTCCCTTCTCTGTAATGGTAATTATGGAAACATATATTCTAAAAATTATTTTACCCACAAGGATCCCCCTGTGAGGTAATTTTCAGAGACAAATTTTATTAACCCCGAAATGGAATTGTGTATAGAATCCAATAGATTTCTAAAAAATAGATCATTATAGAATATAACCTTATAATCAACTTTAATTTTTAACAAAAACTTTTAAAATATTCATATATCATTCAATGGATTACATTCATCTATAATGTAATGGACCACATAATCATATCTTTATAACAAACTGAAACATCAATTCAAGCATCATATTATATAATGAAATTAGGAAGAACATCAATCTTTAACTTAATATGATATCAATTTCATTTTACAGTGTTGGAAACTTTATTAGGTCTATAAATTTACTATATATATCTATAAAAAGTGAAAAAAAAATATTGTTTAATGTATATTAAAAATTATAAGTATAATACAATGTAAAGATATAAGCATTAAATATTTCATTAAAACATGATTGTCTTGTATTTTTATGCCCTTAAACATTAAACCGATCATTGACATGGTATTCTTGATATTTGATGAATAACCCTCTAGAACCTTTATATCATTCAAGATGTTAAAAAATTGATATGTCAATTTCCCAGAAAGAGTGAATGTTTTTTTAGGAATAAAAGTTTACTTTCCACCTTTCACCAGCACTAACTATTCCCTTATCCACATTCTAATCATGTACAACCTAGCCTTAATTAAATCCTTTTTTGGGAGAATTTAGTATTGTGACAATGACACCGTCAAAAAAAATTCAGTATGCCTGAAATCAAGAAAATATTTTATATATAAACAATTACATTATGATAATTCAAAAAAAATGATTACTTTTACCAACCAATTTTCTTCAGGTTTTTCAAAAATGTATTACCAAAAATGGTGACCATATCCTTTACTTTATCAAATGTTTGATCACCCATTAGGGGAGATTATGTTCTACCTTCTTCTTAATTCTCATCATATTATTCCATCTAATATTATTATTTATGTCATCGGGGTAAAATTTTCTGGTGTTCTAAAAACACAATATTTGAGGTATATTTCAACCTAACAATGTGTGTTCCTTCTTCATAAATAGAACACCCTATAATTACTTTAATTGTATATATTAAGAATTTTACATAAGCATAAAATTCATTTATCATTCTATACAACATGTCTCTCAACATAAATCGTCATTTCTATAATAAGTATAAAATATAACACTGAAATCAAACATTAATTTGTTATCTTTAATCAATAGAAAAAAAATAAATGTCAATATCATTACTCATTTTTTTAGTCATGATATAAGTAAAGAAAACATAATTTTATTTCTATTAATACATAATTATAGTGGTAAGTTATAATTTACCAATATAATTTGCCTTGTACTATGAAAGAAACTTTTTACACCAAATGGATTCATTTCATTTAAAGACAATACAATGAGAAGGTTTCTTAGATTGTTTCCAAATTTAGGATACTCATGATCAATTTAATTCTAATAAATAGTGATTTTATGGTGATATAGTTTCCCATATTGAATTATTGTATTTTTATTCCATGTTATTTGTTTTCCAGTTCCTCACTTTTATTTAGGAACCTAAACCTTTGAATAGTTGGAAATTCCCATGCTAATTTTGAAGGATTTAATTCAACTTTCTTATATCTATAATCACAACACTTGGGGATTTTTTTAAGTCATTAATAGACCTTTTGAAACAATATACAGTCATTTAGACTAGCATGTAAAACGCTCAAATATTTTAGGACATATTTTTCTTTACAGAAAATACTACGTATGATAACATGTGATACATGAAACACTAAGGTAAAGGGAATGATGCTTTATTACACTATAAAATGAAAGATATTACAAGAGAAAAAAATTAAAAAAAATTAAAAAAATAAACAATTTTTAAAAATTAAAAGAGTTCTATAACATATATTAAAATATGATTGATTCTAGAGAAACTATTTTTAATCATTTTGGTGAACTATATATTCTCATCAAACATAAAACTTTTTTTTGGATATATCAATATATTGATAAAAATTCAATTAATTATTATTAAAATAAATTAACAATGTTCATATAATGATTAAGTAATGATAAAGAATACTAACCTATTAATTCTTGGCCAAATTGAAATATTTTGTTTACAAACATTATTTTTATTATATATTTTATATTTTATTTAAAAATAATTTCTCTTATTTACATGGTAGGCCCGGGGAGGGGTACAAAAAATAGAGAGATATAACTGAGGAGTATTAATTTTATTCAAAATCTATTAATGATACATGTAAACTAATAATCATTCATACATTAATTATCAATTTTTTTATAAATAAAGATAAAATCATTTAATGGTAAAGAGAGATATTATTTAGAAAACTGTTTTAATTATAAAATTTATTTTTATCATAATAAATTAAATTAAAAACTAATGATAAATAAAATTGATATCATTTATTTATAATATATTCAATATATTAAATTAACAGTTTCTAGTATTTTTTACTAGTTAAGGAATGATAATAAATTCATTTTATGCTTCGAAAGTATATTTTTTCTAAAAATGGTTTTTAAGCATTTTGTGCATGAAAATTAAAATTATTTTCAAAAAATAGAAATTGTATTTTATGAAACAAACAAAATATTTGGACTCATAGTATTCAATTTATATTCTGGTTATTTATTGTGATTTTTTTAAAAAGATTGATTATTAGGTGAATAGTGAAAAATACCCTTTTTATAAATACCATAACTTTTATGAAATCATAATGATGTAACCTTGATTGAAAAAATCCTAAAAAATTGTTTAATAAATATTTGTTTAGGGAGTAAAATCAAACTTTTAAAAATATTAGTTTGACACCCCATTCTTGGATTTTTATAACCCAAGTTATATTTTATTCTAACAAACAAACTATTTTTGATTCATTATAATTAATTTAATGGTTTAAAGGATACATTCATTTTTGGATTTATTTAAATATAAAATAACCACCCTTTGTTTTATAATAAACCAAAATAATTCATACGAATCAATTTTACACTTTACTATGGTGTAAAATTATTTTTATACATAAAAGGGAATTTTTCAAAAATGATTTTTGGTTGTGTTTTATGATCTTATATTAAAATTAATTTATGAAACATCTAGAAATTGAATGTTAGATAATGAGTTCCATATTTTGAATCATAATTTCTAAATTTGGTTATAATGAAAATTTAATTTTTAATCATAAAAATAATTTAACATGGTAAAAAAGTAACTTATCTTGGTAAAGGTTAAAATGGGTTATAAGGTGTTAAACCATGAGATACAGCTTTATATGTATATATATAACTTGTCTAAATGCGATTGTTTATGAATATTTCAACCCCATATAATCTTATATTCTAAATTTGGTTTCCTTTGTATCACATTCCCATGAAATATAGTTGATATTATTTTAAAACATTGAATAATTATAAGTGTGTCACTCCCCTCGCTTATAAAAGGGAAGCTACTCTTCTCACTTCTTCACACCACTTGAGTTTCTTAGCTTAACCATGATATACCCAAATCACTTATTATATCTCATTCCCATATCCTAGAGGTTATTTTTTACAAAAATACCCATCATATAAGGCATTAGGTGTAATCTAAAAGAGGTTATCCTAGGAAATGAGGTTTGAATGCATAAAAAGCAGCGTAGGACTTGTGGTAAGGGTTTATTCAACATTCTCATCTTTATTTTCGATTTCTAATGTCTAAATTTACATTAGAGGGGTTATATCATATATCTCTCATAAACCCCATCTATTTTCTTCTCATATAGTTATTTATGTGGTTTTCAAGTATTCTTTCCATTTTATCTCTTTTTGGTACTCAAAACCACTAAAAGAAAGTTTATAAAAAAAGACAGACTTATTCCTCCTTTTTAGTCGGGAATATTTATATTCCAAATCCATATTCTTTATTTTACATAAAATTTATTATTCTATATACATAAATGATTTATTAAGTTCAATTTTATTTAACTTTTACTTTCTATTCAAATATTTAAAGGGAATGTTTTTAACATTTTCCATACAAGCCATTTTTAACTTTTTATGAAAGTAGGAAAATAATATTTTTTTAATGTTTACTACATGAAAAACTTTTAACAACATCATATCCATTATTCATTAGCAATATTACCTTATAAGTTTCCATTTTTTTCAAATAAAATCTTATTCCCATTATTATAAGAATTTTTATTTTTAAAATGATTTCAAAATAAATGGATATTTCTCTTTATTTTCAAAGAGAAATTCTAATGTCTTTATAAAGTTTTGTTTCATCTATGAAAAAAACATAAAATATTATTATGATTCATGAGTTTTATGCTCTAATGATATCAGACACCTTATTTTTCTGGATGCTTATGATCATTTTGTTTTATTTATTGACTATGGAAAATATTTACATTATGTATTCTGGTTTTCAAATATAGGTACTTCATGAATATGTGTTGTATTTTCGATTTACTCTATTCATAATACGAATACATTGTACATATTATGTGATATAAATGAATCACAATTAGATATCCCATCGATGCATATATAGATCTCATGAGAAAATCTAGCTTGGGTATTTGGCATATTCCTTACCTATTTATGTATGATGTCTAGGAATGAGGAATTTATGGTAAGAGTATAACATTCAGCATTATGAATTCTATCATTATGGAACTAGTTAATGATATACATGTGACTATTTTATGTTTCTATGTTATCTATGCAATATTATTCCCCTTTAATGATATCCTATTTAGTACAACATCCCTTACTGAGTATTTAATCTCACCCTTAATAATGTTTTCCTTTATAAAGGGTACCAAGAAATGAACTTTGAATGATTTTAGGGACATAATAGAATAAATAATAAAGTTCACACATTAATTTTAAGTTACATTTCTTATTTATGAATATAATGTGACAATTATTTATGTATTTATATTCACCCAGGACTATTAAACTATTCAATCTTATGGGATATAATATCTTGTATCTTGTGACAATGTAATATAGTAACATCCATCTATGGATTATTAGATTCTGGGTTATAATAGTTGGTATCAAATAATGTTTATTATGATGCTCATGAACTATATTTTAGAATAATACCACTATTACATGAATTATGATAAATCTGTGAAAATATTTGATACATTTTACCTTCATAGGGATTTTTTATTCCATGGTATAATAATCTTGATGAGATAGTTATGTGTGTGACATTGTTTAGAGATATTTCCTAGTGGAATGAAGGTAAATCATATCAAAACCTATAGTCAATGTAGGGATTTACCTTATGATAAAGTCAATAAAATAGGTGTTGAATAAAGGTAGATCTTGACCATATTGGGTAAAATTAACAAGTTATACCAAATAACGTTTCCTGTATAGAGCGGTTAGTTATTCCTTAGCATGATACACCTATATTGGATTGCTTTATATGATATAATCCCCCATCCTTTAATGTAACTGTAAATACATTAGTATTTGATAAATGAATCAAGTCCCTTGAAAAGATAATCCTGTCCTTGGGAAGTAATGAATAGTAAAAGGTTTTTTTAGTATATTATTTAAATCAATATACTGATAAATTCTGGTCTTGAAATAAAATCCTAAATAATGTGAAGAAATACGAAGTATTTAATGGGGCAATTTTAAGGATATATTCATTGAAAAATAATTTCCTAAAGAGTAATAAGATTAAAAGAGAGAAATTTCCTCAACCTAAAGTAGATTTAATAGGAAGGTGTTGCTGAGTATGAGTCAAACTTTATGAGATTATTAATACATGTTATGGACTATATACAAAATTTGGAAAGGAATATTGACCAATCCTCTCATGGGATTAATCCAATACTCTGAAGGAAACTGGTCTCTCAAATTTTTCCATCATATGATGATATGGTATCATGTTCAATTAGGATAGAGAAATAATTATTCAAGTAATATATTTTAAAAAAATCAAGAGAAGAAGAGTAAGGTTGATCACTAAGGAAAAAATAAATAAGGTGAATGGGAAGAAGGGAAGGGTGGGACTTTAAACGTGTGACAATTGTGTAAATAAACGTTGTGAGAAATTAGGGAAACCCAAAAATTACATAAATAAATATTACATAATTTTACAAAAATATTCAATACATCTCATAACAATACATTCCCCCAAAATCATACAGGTTTAGTGTCTTTAGAGACGAGATACATAATTAACTCATGTGAAAGAAATAGGTTTCAAAGAATCATCCATAATTCATCATCATCTTAAGCCATATATAAAAAGAAATTGTATGGTATCATAAGATTATTATAAATACCCACACGTTTCAAATGTTAACATTACATAACTTTTATGGAATACTTAAACATTATATAAATAGACACCCAAAGACCTTAGTTGGTATAGTGCATTTGGAAAAATGGAAAGAAAAACACGGGTACATATGTGAGCTAAATCATCTCCCACTAGGTTCTTCTTGACTATAACACTTATTATACATATCAAAAATAGTAAATATCATCATAACCTGGTGGATAGGAAACATAAAAGGGGTGAGATCAAATGATCAGTAAGGGTAAACAAGAGAGACATGTAAGAATAAACTTAAGGAAAAGGGTATGTAAATGTGATTATGAAAATAAAATATCATACCATGCATATCAAAGATAATAAAATAGATCATGGAATAAATATTGGAAGTTCATAATACATAAATCATAATTAAATAGATATAATAATCCATTAAAGCCTATCATAGGAATAAAACATAGAATTGTTGAAAACACATTAGCATATAATGACTTCCATAGTAGCTAAAAAATCTATTCCAATACCATATTAGTAGTACGGATTCACTCCTCATAACATCATAGTTGTCATGGTTCACTCCTACGGCTGTCATAGTAGTATGAGTTCACTCCTGATACCATCTTAGTAGTCATGGTTCACTCCCATGGCCATTATAGTAGTCAAGGATTACTCCCAATACCATCTTAGTTTATCACATGAGATATAAAACTTTACCAAATGAATTGGAGGGAGATATAGGTCACACTCGTCACATAATGAAATAATAAAAACATATTCCACAAGATCATAAATAAACATATGATAACCCGTGAAATTAAATGGGTATCATAAACATGTAAACATATCTAAACGTGTGGAACAATTATAGGTTTCATAATCATTTCATCAAAAGAATAACCTATGAAAGAGTAACGTAATTCATATACTCCGATGAAGGAGAAATGGGTTTCATAAAAACCATAACATTAAGCATAACCCATTCATAGAAAGTATATGAATGGAACCTTCATATTGGCATGAGTAACATCAATAGATGTCATCTTATATGGAAAATAATTTTGAAATATCTTTTAAGAAAATTTTCTTGAGGAAAATGTCCTTTCATATTTTAAAATTTATTTTAAATACATAAAACCATTTAGAAATATAATTATTATAAAATACATTGAAATCTTATAAAAAATAAGTGAAATCATTTTGAAATCCTTTTTCCTTGAAAACTTATAAAATAAGCTTCAAAACATTTCAAAAAAAATCTCTTTAAAAACACTTTCAAAACTTATAAAAAGAGATCGGAAATGTTTTGAGAACCATTTTACTTGACACCTTATAAAATAATCGTGAAAACTTTTTGAAAACCATTTTTTATAACATTTTTTACAACATGGTGTTTTTAATAGAACAGATTTCTGACTGAACAAAGAGATGGTCACATTTTACCGAAAACATTATCTTAACTACCAAATAGTGGAAAATGGTACTAATACATAGATATATATTGAATAAAAATAGGATAATGAAACTCATGATTGTTATGGAAATATGGATCAAAATATCTCTTCAAAATTAGTATAAACATAAACAATCTCGAATTTTGATGAGATTGTCCCAACAAACCCTTCTAACATGATAACTTAGGAATATACTGACCATATAAGAAAAGGAAATTACATGATAATTATAATATCATGAAAAGAATTATATTCATCATATAACATGTAAAATGTAAGTATATACACATCATAAAATAATTGTGCTGTATAACAAAACATTACTTTCAAAGAAGGCAAGTTCAGACAAAACTACTTTACCGATATGGTAGATTTTGAAACTTAAACCCCGTGAAAGTAGGTTAATAAAATGGACATGTAAACACCCATAAATTTAAATGTAGTATAAATATAATACAATCATGATCATTACAGACACCACATAAAATGAAAGAGTGTTGTACATAACATTTATCTCACAAAAATTAAAAGTGAGATGAAATCCCCTTACCTTGTGTCTTGACTCCCTCTATACTCATACAAGATTCCTATATAATAAATATAAGTTTATTATAAATCTATTAACGAATAATAATATTATATTTATTATAATATATGGTTTTATTATGACCATATATTACCCACTTGTTAATTATCCTCTCTTAAGGTTTCACTTCGGGTAATATTCGTTTTGTTTTCGCATGTGTCTTAATTTGTTATATAGTTGGTCCTTATACTTATATAATAATTCCAGAATGTATATCATGATATAAATATCATGTATATACAGTAAATATATATTATAATAATCTATAACATAATGAATCATGAAATTGAATACACTATTCTAGGAGATGGTAAGGTGTACATAAGTTTAAACGTTGTTTCTGTTTTTATTGTCGTACTGAAAGAAAGTATGTAAATGAAATATATATATATATATATATATGAATGTATTTATGTATGTATGTAAATATAATTATTATATTATAATTAATATATTATATAAATCATATAAATTCACTAAACCCTTCCTTCATACTTTCTGTGTGGTGTGTGAACGAATCACGTCGCTTTGAGGGGGCGGTAGTCCACACTTCCTCAAATGGGATTATCGTATTAACACCAAATGGGAAGTAAAAAGGTATTGTTTTCAAAATTAATAAATAAACTTATACATATTATATATATTTTATATTATATATTATATATATAAATATTTTGTCCATCATAATGGTTACCATGATGGGTGATAATGGAGAAATGAACAATCATCATTTTGTGAGGCAGTAGTTCACCGTACACAGAAATTGTATGTTTGATATACATTAGATAGATGTGTTTGTAATTTTGGGTAGAAATATTTTCATAAAAAAATCCTAGTATATGTATTATACTGGTTTTGTTTCACAATAATGAAAAAATAGAGTGGAGGGTGAAGAAGCGAAATAAAGGGAGGGATCTTGAGAGAAGATCTTGCCTCTAAATCAGGTAATCCTTTTGTTTTGTTCCAAAAGGATTCATTGAGAGGATTTATACCTAAATAGAGGATTTAATTTCTAAGTGGTTATTTTTGGGAGGAGATTTGGTCAAATCTTGGCCGAAGTTACAAGTTTTGAGAGGCTTGAGGAATGGGTAGAGGTGGTGGACATTTTTAGTGGAGGAGTGGAACTCTTTTAAATATTTGAAGATAGAATTTCACCAAATATTTTCTTGTTTTATATGGATCCAATAATGTACCAATATCAATAAAATTGATTATTGGGTATAAATATGGATGTAAAATGGGTTTTGTAAAAGTGTCTAGGTCGTTTTTGGTCTTGAATTTAAGATTTGGAACTTTATTAACCTAATTTTTCTCTTAACCAATATAATTAATTTTAATTACTTTCACTAAACCTTTTGGTAAAAAACAAAATTAAACTTATTATACATTATAAATTATTTTTATTCTAGATATAGAATCCATTTTTCAAAATTCTAAACACATAATGGGTAGAAATTAATTTAAGATTAATCCCGTTATCAGGATGACACTATGGGTTTTTAAAGTAAAAATGATCAAACGTTTTATAAGTTTTTATATCAAATTTCAATATGAAATTGGTTCCAATGAACTAAATTGGATTAATAGGTAAAAAATATTATCCAACTAGACTATTATACTATTTAAAAATATAATTCAATCTTATAAATAAATTATTTGAAAAAATTGTTTTGAAATAAATTCCAGTATTATTAGACCAAATCCATTTTTTTTCATTTTCTGAATAAACCACTTTAAGGTTAGTGGGAACTTCACAATAGTCGATATCAAATTTAAAAAACCCCAAACATTAACCCATTCAAGCTTCAAATTCCACCCCAAAACTTCAAAATTCATCTTCAAATTTCAAATTCAAAAAACAGGACACATCATCCAAAAAACACAAATCACCTTGGGTCCTCCTTGAGCCATGCTCCCTGAATCGCAACCCTGATTCACAATCAACCCATTGTCACATCAACATCACCAGGAAACAAAAACTAATAGAGCATATCATCTTCATTGTTGGCAATAACTGAAATCCTTCAAAATTTGTGGGGGGAATCTCCCCCTTACCAGCAAACAGAACATCCGAAAACCATCAACAAACAAATTAACATCACCTAGATTTGTGACCTCCTGGACCACCGCCGACATAGGAATAGGTACCATCGAGCAAGAACACCAATGCAGAAAATTTTATGATTGAAAGATCTCAAGATAACAAAAAAGACCAACCATTAACCCAGAATGAACCAACCAAAAGAAAACTGCACCAAGAAACATAAAAAAGAAATAGAGGTCCAAAGAAGAAGATTCCTATGCCAACAGGGCTTCCTAGAATGTCGTCCACCAGTTGAACCACACCTCCCGAAAATCCTAAGGATTCCACACAACATACCGACCTAGAAGGGGTGCTAGAGATTGAAGACAGGGTAGAGTGGAGCGGGCGAAAGACAAACTATCCACCGCCATCGGCGTCGGAACTTCCATCTCTAACCATAGAGAATAACCCAAAGGACTGTCACGGATCCAAATCAAAAAGCTGAAGAAACAAGCGCTAGGAAGAGAAAACCAATGAAGAAGAGATCAGGGAAGCAACGAGAGGAGGATGGGGAGCGAAAAGGGAAGGGGAGATGATTCCAGAAGTTGCACATAGGCCTCCCCCTCCTGAAACGCTACCAAAGGAAACCCTAGCATGGAAGGGGAGAGGGAGAGAAGCCACTCCAAGTATTATTAACTATTCATCAAAAGATGAAACCTTTTGTAAAAATGAAAACAATGTATCCTAACCTAATTTTTATGTTTAAATTACAAATATAAAGTTTATTTTGACATATTAAATCAATAAAAGTTCCAAAAAAATTATTTAAAATAGGTTCCCAATTAAAAGGAGGTAAAAATGCCTTGATAAAAATATAGGTTTTTTAAGCATAAAATTTGGATTATTCTTATATTATGTCTATAGAATATATTAGATAAATATAAAAAATATTTGATTTAATATATAAAATATTTATTATATTAATATCACTTACCAATTGTAATTAATTTAATTTACTCGGTTAAAATACCTTTGTAAATATAATGATATTTTCCTTTATATTCAATCGGTTTTCATATTCATTTATAATTAATTGGTAACCTATGCATTCATATTGTATTTTGGAAAATCAAATATTTTAATAATTTAGTAAATACTATTCATATCCATCAACATAATTTCTAGGTTATATCGAATTTTAACAATATTTTCAATAATATATTTTAGTTAGGTAACACTCGGTCTTGTGTGTTACGTAAGCCATTGGGGAAGGTCAATATTGCATGTAATGTACATTATCCCTGTTATTCCATGTAATGTATGCCAATTTGGGATTGCATGTAACATAAGACAAGTTGGTTATATTTTAAAGAAATGTTTGACTTAGTGAAAATCTATTTTTACTATTGCATGAAATGAATAATATCACAAGATTAATTTAATTCAGAATAAAAATTGCTAAAATCTAAAAGTGTTGCATTCTACCACCCTTAAAATTAATTTTTCCCTTAAAATTCATTTGGTTATCAAATGTTTAATACTTAAAAGTTTCATTCATAGAAACCCACATTATAAAATTGGATACTAAAACTTCCCTTAAAAAGGGAAGTTTGGAATCATAATGGTTACCCCACATAACATGGGTTTCCACATAGAAGAACATTGGTTGCGAGTAAAGATTGGACATAGAGGAAAAGTGTAAATATTTATAAGGAGTTATTTAGGTCATCAATTTAAAATAATTTATTCTTCTAATTAATGTTGAGGGCCTAAATGTCATAAATCTGTTATGATTTAAAAGTCCATCAGCTCAATAAAATTTAAGGTATTAGAACAACAATTTATTATCACTTTCAGAACGTTGAGTTATTCTTGATAAATTTATATAAACAAAATTTCATTCATGGGTTGTTATTTGAAAAATTTATAATACCTCAATTACCTTATATAATTAATGTCCAAGAATTAACTTTGATGCATAAAGCACTAAAATACACTTTTAACTAAACTTAAGGCCCATAAAAGAATGAAAATGTCTAACTTTTTTCTATTCAAAATCAACATGTGTAAACTTAAAAAGTAACAGTACTGGTTCATAAAAAATATTTATTCGTTAAAAATAAATATACATTAATTAGGAAATCGCATGAGCCAGTGGTAGGCATGAAACCCATATCATGCTTTGGTCATGGGTTTAAGACTCGTGGCCTTGTCATACTTGATTGGTTTTCACCTAACATACATGATGTTCTTTTTATAAAATATAAAATATAGACACCCTTTAAATGAGGTTAATAACTAAATATCCTTTTAACTAATATTTTCAACAAAAAATCAGTGTATAAATGCTTCCTCTAAAGTTTAACATAATCTTTTAATAAACTGTTAACCTTATAACCCTTCTCAAAGATGAACATACAAAACTTTAGAAAGAGAGTCTTGAAATCAGCTTAACATTGATTCTCATGTATAACAAAAATTAGTTCTTGGTTGTCACATTTCAGACATGTGAATACCCTCATAATATATTCTCTTGAAACATGGTAATAACCTAAATTATCATAAATTTTATTGGAAAACATGCATGCTTCCTTATTCCAAATTGTATTGGATATATTTTTTAAATCCAAAAATACTATAAACTTCATCAGTGTTAGAATAAACCACCTATAAAGAATCCATACTTATTTACCAGTTAATAAATACTGTCCAATTTTATTATTCATATCCCACGTATCTTTATCCATACAACATTATCATAACATGAAGAATATATTAAGGGTTACATTACATTAGTCAAAATATCAACTTGTATTTAAATAACTTCACCATTCCATGGGGAACATTCAATATAAACTTGTAAATACCGAGTGAAAACATAAATATAACAATCCTTTTTATATTTCATCATTTATAAATTTTTAATCCAAATGCATAAAAACTTTTATTATTCCACTTCATCCTTATTCAATTAATAAGGATACCATATCCTATTAAACAATACTTTTTGTTTTCACATTTCTTTTGTAGTCTCATAATCTTCAGCATTACTCACACCACCCTACTGATTCTCTTCAAAAACAATCCTCTTGGGACATTGATTTTCATAATGTCTATTTACTCCACGCATAAAGCAATTAACCTTTTATGATGACTTTGGGAGGCCAATATTCTCATCCATTTCATTAACAAACTCTTCATTTTTTCCCTATATTCACTTGATTTGTGTCTATATTTTACACAGTCTATATATCTTCTTATTCCTCTAATACATTCACGTAGGTGATTATTTCCATATTCATATCACAAACTAAACTCTATATTATTTCCTCCATGATCTCAATTTCCAAAACTCTCAGAAAACTTATTCTTTCTCTTCCTTGGTGAGTCTGAGAGTTGGTTAAGGTAAACATTGTTAATCAAGTTCCGTGAAAAATGATAAGGCATGATAACAAAATCTTTCATTCTAGTGATAATCCCACTTGACTTCTCATTAGAAAATAATCCATCACATTAAACATTAATCTAATTCCTTCTCGTTCCTTCCATTGACTAAAACTAGAAGCATAGTGTGAGAATGACTTATGATGGCAGAAAACCATATAGTCATGAAAAGAATTACTTATAGGATATCCAAATCATTGAACCTTTCTTAATCTATGACATATTAGGCTTATCCTATATTATTCATAGCTAGCTTATATCTAAATCCTTCATAATGGTTTAGGAAGATTTTTTGAATTCCCAAAGCATATCCCTCAGGAGTGTCAAACTAGGTGTGCATCAAGGCCCGTTATCATGTACTAGATTACCCCTAGTCAATCCTGGAACATCTTTTCAGATTTTTTATGCCTAGGTACATCTTTTCCAGAGCCAGATCCACTTGTAGTATCTAGACGGAGACATATTTCTATGTAACCACTCCCTCTATCCTTTCCCAAAATTCCAAGACATTTTCTTAAATGTTAACTCATCCTTACACTTATCCTTAGATATATACCTAGACATATCTGTATAAATATACCTAGGGATCTCACTAAATATTTCTCATACAAGTTTCTAAATGTTAACTATACCTTTTCTCTGATACCAACTATATATACCCTCACTTTTCAAACATTAACATTACTTAACTTTTGCAATATACTTAAACATTACAGAAAAAGACTCCCAAAGACCGTAGTAAGTATAGTTCCTTTGGAAACATAGAAATATAAACAGTCATACAGATGTGATCTACATAATCTCCCACTAGGTTCTTCATGACTAGAACCCTTCTTAGACATATCCAACATAGTACATATCATCATCACTTGGGTCAATGAAAATATAAAAGGGGTGATTTGAAGTGCTCTGTAAGGGAAAAAAAGGAGACATGTAAGCATAAACATGAGCATAAGAGAATTAGAATGTGATCATGAAAATTGAAGATAATACACTACATATTAAATATCATAACAGATATCAAGGAATAAATATTAGTAATTCATAAGACATAAATCATAATTAAATAGATATCATAATCCATGAAATCATAACACAGGAATAAAACATGGAATTGTGGAAACACATAAACATATAATGATTTCAATAGTAGCCATGGCATCACTACCAAGACCGTTTTAGTAGTATGGTTTCACTCCTCATACCATCGTAGTAGTCATGGTTCACATCCATGGCCATCATAATAGCATGATTTCACTCCTCATACCATCTTAGTAGTCAGGATTCACTCACACGGCCATCATAGTAGTCAAGTTTCACTCCCAAGACCATCTTATTTTATCTCACGAGATATAAAACTTCACCTAATGAATTCAAGGGAGATATAGGTCTCACCCATCACATAATGAAATCACACAGACATGTTCCATAGGATCATAAATAAACAGATCATAACCCATTTAATGAAATGGGTATCATAAACATGGAAACATATCACAACCTATGTAAAAATTATAGGTTTCATAATTATTTCATAAAAAGAATAACCTGAGAAATAGTAACAGATTTCATATACATGTTACCCATGAAAGAGAAATGGGTTATATAAAGACCATGAAATTAAGCATAAACCATTCGTAGAAATGATATGAATGGAACCACTATATTGGTATGATTGACATTAATAGATGTTATCTTTGATGAAAAATAATTTTGAAATATCTTTTAAAAAATATTTCTTTAGGAAAATATCCTCTTTTTTTTGAAAATGACTTTTTAATACATAAAACCATTTAAAAATATTTTTCTTAAAAAGTACCTTGAAAATTTATAAAGAAGACAAGAAATCATTTTGAAAACCTTTTTCCTTGGAAAATTATAAAATAATCTTTAAAACATTTTAAATACATTTTTCTTCAAAAACACTTTGAAACATATAAAAAGAGATTGAAAACATTTTAAAACCTATTGTACTTGAAAATTTATAAAACAATATTGAAAACATTTTCAATACCATTTTTTAAAACATTTTCTAAAACATGGTCCTTTTAATACAATGGATTTATGACCTAAGAGAGAGAAGGTTAGATTTTACATAAAGCATAGTCTTAAGTACCAAAGAGCGTAAAATGGTACTAATACATGGATATATTTTGAATAAAAATAGGATAAGGAAACATAGGATTGTTCTGGAATTATGGATCATAATATTTCTATTGGGACCACTTTGTGTATAAGGATTTATTTTTTGTCAATAGTTGTCAATGAAGATCAAAATAAAGGAGATCAAGAAGTACTCCAATGAAATGGAGGAATGGAAATTCAAACGATTGTTGTACTGATCATAAGTTCAAAGAACATGTGCCAAAGGTGACACATTGTATACAATGGTGAAGAATGGTGAGGTATAATCCATATGAGGATGATTAAATAAGAATGGGGATTTGATGAAGACCATGCAATTCTTCGTGATTTAATTAGAACCATGCAAGAGACTTCTTGAAGAATAGAATCATATTATTTGCATGAAGTAGAGATTAACAGTTGAAGAAGAAGACAGTGTGGAAGGGTTTGAAATTATGAGATGGACATTCACTTCACATTGTATCAAAATATGGTGATGCTAAAGCTGATATATCAAAGGATAAATATCACTATAGTAGAGTTTGTAATGAAAGAAGTAGAGTTGTTGAAGAAGGAAAATCATAGAAAAGATGTTTTTTTAGGTGATTGTGCTTGTTGACAAAAAAATGACAAACAAATTAGTTGACAAAGGGGATTTCATGGTGGCATGTTGAGTTCAACGGGTGTGGTTAACAATCCATGTTTTATTCAAGAATGTCGACAAAGGAATGGATGATCTGGAGGCGGTACATAAAGAGCAGATACAAGGTTGTGCCGTTTTCCAGTGTTTGCCAAAAACAATTTGCCAGAAAATCAACAAATGGAGAAAAGTAGTTTTTTGGAAAAGGGACTTGCGCGCCGTGTATTTGAAAGAGTGGAAACTTGGGCGCCTAATGTTTTTCAAGATCATAACATCAAAATATATCAAAGGGATAAGGTTCGTGCAAGTTTTGGGTTTGGTCGCGCAAGTGATTTGAAAAGTGTTTATGGCAAAGGGACTTGCATGCCGATTTCTTGGAGGCTTGGGAACTTGCGCGCCTGTTGTTTTTCAAGATCAGAACATAAAAATATGGAAAAGGGAGAAGGGCGCCCAAGTTTGTAAGTGGGTCGTGCAAGTGACTTGCAGGGGCAGAGACTTGCGTGCCAAAACTTGAGCATTGAGGGGAGACTTTCACGTCGTTGCACAGGTTTTCCAAATGCCTATAAATACAAATCGACCCCTCCTCATTCTACACAAGCTCAAAACTTGGAGAAAATAAGATCTCTTGTCGCGCGGGTGTGGTGGCCACGCAAGTGGTGTGTGGTCGCGCAAGTGGAGGTTGCGCGCCAAGTGATAGATGCAAGACTAAGGTAGTCCGGGCGAGGAAGGAAGAGTGTTTCCCAAGTTTGTAGTTTGGGGAGGAAGCGTCGTGCAGGTGGTTTGGTGACACTTGCACACCAGGATTTGAAGAAGGGATAAAGTTGTTGGTTGCGCGCCAAAATTGGTTTGGGTGTAAAAGGAAGAGAGTCACGCAAGTTTGGTGTTGGAGAAGGGAGTGTTGTGCAAGTGGTTGAAATGAACTTGTGCGCCAGTTTGGAATTGCGCTCCAATACTTGCACGTCGTCTTGAAACTTGCGTGTCAGGCTTGGGGAAGTGCACCAGGTGTTGTTGAAGCACGTCGGTCTTTTTGGAGCTGCACAAAATATGGAAGATTTCCCAATACATTCGGTGCAAAGTGAGATTAAATAGGAAATATAAATGATACATGCATGATCTCATGAATACATGGATAACTGATTCTGACAATGCCAAGTAAGCTGATTTTCATTTATTGAGCAATCACATAAGTGGTTCTGACTCAGGCAAGAAAAGACAAGAGGATCTAGTGCATTCATTCATTCCACTAAAGAAGAAGGATTGAACTGAAAAGAGCATCAACTCTGAACCCTGATGCAAGAAAAGTATCATGATGAATAGGAGACAAATAACTTTATGTCTATTTGTTGATAAGACCTTCAAGTCTATAAACTGAGTGGGGACTCTATCCAAGGCAGTGAGACAGGCGGAGTCAACGGAAGTGATCTGAGGGAAGTAGTGAGCTATCCCTGAACCATTATAAAGGCAGTGTTCCTGGGACAGAGTGATTGTTCCCGAACCATTGTAATCCACAACTAGTGAAGAATAGTGGAATTAGGTACGACCAGAAACCTATCGTCGTATGCTCCTTGGACGTATCCCTTTGTGGTTAACCAAGTAAAAAGTGACGTGTCAACTCATTGCATGTGAATGTTTGATTACTGATCATATCCATCATATAGGTTTAACAAGTTCCTACCAACGTGGGAACAAGATCCATCAGTTGAAAAGAAAAAGTAGACACCCTGTTTTACCCCCCCCCCCCCCCCCCCCCCTCTCAGGGTGTCCCAGGGTCTTAAAATTTCCTCAAAGGAGGCATAAACATAAACAATCTTTAAAAGTGATAATATTGTCTCAATAAACACTTATTACTTGATAACATGGGAACATACTATCCATGTAAGAAATGGAGATTACATGAAACTTAGAATATCATGTAAAGAATTATAATCATGATATAACATGAAAAAATGGAATTATATACACCTTGAACAATAATTTAGGTGCATAAAAAACATGAGTCTCAAAGAATGCAAGTTGAGACAAAACTAATTTACCGATTTGGTAACTTTTGAAACTTAAACCACATAAAAGAAGGATCATAAAATGGAAATTTGAACACACATAAATTTAATTATAATATAAATAGAATAAAATAATGGGAATTAAACGCACCACATAAAAGTAAAGGGTGGTGTACATGACATGTATCTCACGGAAATTAAAAGTGATATGAAATCACCTTACCTTGTGTCTTAACTCTCTCCGTAGTCATACAAGCTTCATATATAATAAACATAAGTTCATTGTATATATATTACATAATAAAATTATTATATATATTAAAATATATGGTTTATTATGACCTTATATTTCCCTATTTTTAACGATCCAATGTTAAGGTTTCACTTAGGGTAATATTCGCTTTGTCTTTCGCATGTGTCTTAATTTGTTATATAGTTGGCCCTTATACGTATATCATGATTCAAGAATTTAGATAATGAAATAAATATAATATATATACATTATATTTATGATATAATAATCTATAGTATAATGAAGTATGAAATGGAATACATCGTTCAGGGAGACTGTAAGTTGTACATACGTATAAATGTTGTTTTTGTTTTTATTGTCGTCTTGAAAGAAAGTATGTAAATAAACTATATATATATGTATATGTATATATGTATATATGTATATATGTATATATGTATATATGTATATATATATATCATTATTAAATTTGCATGAATGTATTATATATAACATATAATTTCACTAAACCCATCCTTAACACATTATATGTGGTGTGTGAATGAATCACATTTCTTTGAGGTGGCAGTAGTCCACACTTCCTCAAACAAGATTATCGTATTGACACCAAATGTGGAGTAAAAGGTTATGTGTTGTAAAAATGAATAAATAAGATTAAATACATAATATATATTATATATAACATATATAAATATATTTTCCAACATAAGGTCCACCATGATTGGTGGAAACCGAGAAATGAACAATCACTATTTCATGAGGCAGTAGTTCGCCGTACACAGAAACAGAATGTTCAATATCCATTAGATGGAGGTGTTTTTAAGTGTAGGTATAAGTATTTGAATAAAAATATCCTATTATTTTTATTATTTTTATTTTTTATACAAGAATGGAATAAAGAGAGTGGAGTGGTGAAGAAAGGAAATAAAGGAAAGGAGCTTGAGAGGAGACGTTACCTCTAAATTGGGTAACTCCATTTGGTTTGTGCCAAAACGTTTTCTTAAGATGATTTTTTACAAAAGGGATAATTCAAGGTATAAAGGAGGATTTTTTGGAGTCTATTTGGGTATGGATTTCCCAAATTTAAAATGTATGAGAGTTGTGAGGAATGGGTAGAGGTGGTGGCCTTTTATAGTGGATGAGGAGTGGCACTCTTGTAAATATTTGAAGAGAGAATTTCACCCATATTTTTCCTATTGCATTTGGATCCAATAAGGGAATAAGTTCTATAAAATTGATTATATGGTATAAATATGTACATCCAATGGGTTTTGTACAAATTTCTAGGTTATTTTGTCTCTTGAATTTAAGGTTTAGTACATTATTAACCTAATTTTTCTCTCAACTCATGTAATTAATTTTAATTACTTTCACTAATATTATCTATCCAGAATAAAGTTTAACTTATTATAAAATATATATTATGATGATTAAAAATATGGAATCCATTTTTCTAAATTATAATCACATAATTGGCATAAATTAAATTAAAATTAATCCCGATGTAGGGACAACACGGCAGGTTTTTAAAATAAAAATGATTAAATATTTTGCTAAGTTTTTATATCAAATTTCAATGTGAAATTGGTTCCAATGAAGTAAATTTGATTAATTGATAAAAAATATTACATAAATAAACAATTATACCTTTTAAAAATATAATTTAACCATATAAATAAATTAGATAATAAAGAAGTTTTGAAATAAAATCCATTATTTTTAACTATTCATTAAAAGTTTAAACCTTTCAAAAAAATACCAAAAAATATCTTAACCTAATTTTTATGTTTCAATTCCAAATATAAAGTTTATATTACATATTAAATCTATAAAATTTTCAAAAATTGGATTTAAAATGGGTTCTCCATTAAAAGGTGGTAAAAATGCCTTAATAAAAATATAGGTTTTCGAAGCAAAAAATGGGGTGTGTTCTTATCTTGAATCTATTGAATCTATTGTAAAAATATCAAAAATAATTTATTGAATATATGAATAATTTATTATATTAATATCACTTACAAATTTTAATTAATTTAATTTAAAATTTTAAATTATCTTTGTGACTATAATGATTTTTTCATTTATATTCAATCGGTCTTCCAATTCATTTATAATTAATTGGTAACCTAGGAATTTATATTGTACATTTTAAACCATATATTATAATAATTTATTCAATACTATTTGTATCCATAAACTTAGTGGATAGGTTATATCTTATTATAACAATATTTTTAATAATATATTGTATTTAGGTAACACTTAGTCTTATGGGTTACGCAGACCATCAAAGAAGGTCAATCTTGTGTGTAATGTACACTATCCTTGTTTTTCCATGAAACTTATGAAATGTTGGGATTGCGTGTAACATATGCCAAGTTGGATCCATTCACTACTAAAAAACTGGGCTTATCCATTGTTAGGGCTTTAACAGTGCTAGATAAAAATGATGTTAAGGACCCCATTTGTCAGTGATAAAAAAAGCGTTGTTAAAGGGGGAACTTTATCATCACTTTTTTACAACCAATGATAAATGATGTCTTATATCATCCCTTTTAAAAAATACCTAATAAAGGGTGGGGGGGTTATCAGCTCTTTTTTAGAAGCACTTTTAAAGACCCCCTTTATCAGTGCTTTTTTACAAGCGCTGATAAAAGTATACTTCAAGAAAATTATATTTCATTAAAAATAATATATTAATATATAAATATATTTATATTGATATAAATATAATATATATTTTTTGAAATATGTTTTAGATAAGTTAAATAGAAATTTAAACTTAACATATAAGATATTTAGTGAAAATGGAATATAAATTAACTAAGAAATATTTTTAAATAATAATTTACTTATTATTACCGAGAAATAGTCATTTAATATCAATTTGAAGATTAAAAAAAAACTACTAAAAGATCTAAAATAAGTTGAAAACATAACTCTAACTTCAAATTGCCATAAATTTTGATTTGAGTGTCTTTTTGGGCTCTACCACATATAAAATCAGTACATATGATGAGATCTAAGCCATCATGATCAGGGGGAGCACCTATCACTATTTTTTATAGTCCAAAAAGGCCCCAAAGGCCCCTAAAACAGTGTTTTAGTCAGGGTGCCCCAATTTTCTAACTTTCGATGGATTTTATGCCTCATTTATGATGGTCTTTTTTTCCTTTCACGGTGGGGACTAAATTTATTCTCAAATATTATATTTCTATTGATATTATAGATTTTAAATTTTATCATTTTTCATAACGTAATTTTATTTATAATAAAATATATAATAACATATAAATATATTGTATATATTCACACATAAAAATTTAATTTTATACATAAGTAATTAAACATATTTACATATAATATATATTTATTAATATATAAACATATATATAAATATATAGATAAAAAATGTGATGAAATATATATAAATATATAGATACATCAAAAATTTAAAAGAAAATAGTATAGGGTTATGGAAAAGGCACCGGTGTATTAGTTGGAGGTATTAGGTTCGAAACTTGTTGGAGGTAGGGGTGCACAAGGGAGTTTGGGATTTTCTAAAGTGCTGATAAAGGAGTGGGGGAAGCACTCATAAATGGGTGGGCATGTGGGAAGTGTTGATAAATAGGGCTTGTGGGGTGGGGGGGAATTTATACCACTGATAAAGGGGGCCTTTAACAGTTCTTAAAAATCATTGTTGAAGGAATAGTTAAATAGTGCTTTTAGCACTATCAAAATCCCCCATTATCAGTGCTTTTTTAGCACTGATAAATGTTTTGGGAGTTTAACTGCGCTTTGATTATCAGTTCTTTTTTAGCACTGAAAAAGGCCTTTTATTGCACTATTAACGGTTGATTTTGTAGTAGTGGTGTGAAAGGAATGTTTGACTTGGGGAAAATCAATTTTTAGGGATGCATGAAATGAATAATATCAAAAATTTAAAATAATTTTAAAAAAATCCCCAAAATCTTAGGGTGTTACAATCATATCCCTAGTGAATCATAAAAATATTTAAAGGTTGTTAACATGGAAGAAAAAATACATTTGGAAGAGAATTTGAACATTTATTTGAAAACTAGGGAAATACACTTTTCTTTCATTATATTTAACAACTCAAAATTCCTATAATATTGATAAAATTGTTTTCTTTGAAAATAACCATGAAAACTTAAAAAGTAATATTCAAGGAAATTAATTTCCATTATAATAGGAAACTTCATTCATGTGGTAAAGGTGATGATATTCCTAAATCTCTTTATGATTTGAAGTTTTTATTTTTTTCTGAAGATAATTATTTTATTGAAAATAATTGAAAGCATGAATAACATATAAGTGTGGAAAAATATTTTTTTAAGTCATGGAAAAAATATTTTCAAATAAGATAGCATAATTTATTAATAATTTTAAAGTTTAGGACGATATGATGGCTAAGAAAGGCAAACACATTAAGATTCTAAATCAGATGATAGAGAAATCAACTAAGAAATATTTATTTTCACATTTTTTTGCTAAAAATTTAGAAACTAGAACTATGTATAATTTCATAGATATTGTTAAAACCTTAATATTCTTTTCATAAATTTGAATATTATTATATGATTATTTTTTTGTTTTTTTTATTAATTTTTCTTCTTTAGATTATATTTCTATTCATTTATAAAAAAAACTATTATTATTCCACTAATTTTTTATAGATATTTAAAAAAGAAACTTTATTTTTATTCTTATCTTCATTTATAAAAACAAAACAGGGGAGGAAGATTTAAAAAATTAAAACCTGACTAGATGTATATTAATTTTACAACATGGGATAACAATTTAATAATTTTAAAATATATCATTCTAAATGATTTTTAAAAATATACATTTCTAACCAATTTGTCATGCCTATTTCAATGGTTTTGAGAACTGTTGGCATAGGGTACCTAAACCAAAGGTTTCAGAAAATGTTTGGTATAGTTATCACTCATAACATTGGTTTTATAAAATTATTGATATAGGAACCATATAGATACCATAACCAATGATTTTGGTGAACCATTGGTATAGTTTCTAAAATATTTGGTTACCTATACCAATGGTTATCCAAAACCATTGTTATAGGTATGAAAATTTTGTATCAATTCTTTTTTAAAATAACATCAAATACTCAAACATTTAAATTACATTTAAATTTACATATAAATATTTATCTATTTATGTTAGTAAAAATAATTTTATATTAGTGGTTAAGTAATTGAATTATAACTAAGATATGTTGGGGTTAAAACCCTTTTATCCATATTTACATTTCCTATACCATTGGTTTTCCCATACTGTTGGTATAGGTATTTCATATGACATATACCAACAATTTAGGATCTGTTGGACCACCTGTACCAATGGTTTTCCAAAAATCATTGATATAGGTTTATCCCAGTAAAAAAATGTCCAATGGACCTTAAAAAAAATGGTATAGGCTATAAAAATGGTTTTAGGTCCTATACTAATGGTTCCAAACTGTTGGTATAGGACTTTTTCAAGTAGTTATTCCTTTTACGCTTTTTGTAAAAAAAACATTAATAACTGGTTTAGAAAATAGAGTAAAAATGTTATATTAAAAATTTTGAAAATAAATTAAAATATAGTTGAAAATTAGTTTAAAAATCATTTTTTCTTATAAGATTACACTCTTGAAAAAAAATTTAAAAATTTTGACATAGAATAAAAATTTCATCGACCAAAGTGGAAATAAAGTTAGTTTTTCTTTAAAATATTTTCTCATTAATTTTAAGTAGAAAATAGATTAAAATGGAACTATTACTTGAAAATTATGTGAATAAATAGAATATAAGAAAATATATTTGTTTTATAGTATAATATCTATATAATTTTCCATAATGGAAATTTAGCATAGAAAATCCTGGAATGAAATGATATTGTAACATAAACCCTTACCTCAAGTACTGTCTTGCTTCATACAGACTCAAAAATCCAATATAATGAATATATATTAATTAAAAATCTATTATAGATCTATATTTACAGATATCATACTATGTGTCATTTCATTATTATTTCCAATTATCCATTTATTAATATTTTCTTTATTAAAATGAACATTCGGGTGAAAAGTGGCATGTATTTCACGCATGTTTCGAATTGATGGCTCTAGTACTTACACCTTGGTCATGGTTTCATCCTATATATAATATTTATAATGAAATAATTATCATATTTATTTATTAAATACACTTTTATAAGAATTAGTATAAATCAATGATTAAAAATGAATTACATCGCATCGTGGAGATGGTACTTCACTTGTACGCACAGAGGATGTTTTCACGTTTTGATTGATGGAATAAAAGTAAGGTATTTGATAATTCTCAATTACCTAATAATAATTATATCATAAATATCCTTTATATTCAATAAATTTATCCCCATGTCCATCTATGTAAAGAGGACATTAAAAACCAATTACATCGCTTTATGGAGGTGGTAGTCCACACGTACACACGAGCAATTTCGTCATTTTCCAATGAATGGGAAAGAGATATAAAATTGATATATTTTTAACATAAAAAATCTCATTATATTAAATATATTTATTTAATAATGTTGATATGGTTATATAATATCTAGATGTGGTTGAAGAATAATGAAACTCAAAAAAAAGTTCAGTAATAACATATACCTCTTGTTTAAGAAACATCTTTTGAATCTATTTTTAAGGACCCATGGGTGGGTATTTTAAGAATATAAGAATCTCTAAAAAATAATTGGGAACTTAAAAATATATTTTTTTAGGTTTTTTCAAGATAAATTTCTCAATAGTTTTAGATAAGAGTGGAGAGGAGGTTCCCTTTTATAAGTGAGGTGGGTGGAAAACTTGTAAATACTTGAAAGTCTATTATATGATTTATTTAATAATCAAAAAAAGTTCAGAAAAAATAAAAAATATTTTGTGATAAAAATTATAAGGTCAAAATACCAAAAATCAAACAAATTAAATAAAGTATATTTAGATATTTTAAAACTTATATCTTAGGTTAACCCCTCTTTTAACCCCTTTAACCCTTACAATGGTAGAAGGATTTTTATCAAGGTAATTAATCAATAGGGAAAAAATAATTTGAAGTTATTAAATTATATTAATTAATTTAATTTAAAATATTAAATTCATTTTATAATATTCAATTTCTATAAGTGATAGGAATTCATTTAAAATAATTGTGCAAAACAGAACAAAATTCATTTTTTCAAAAATGAATTTTTAAGCATAAAAATGAATTTAATGTTATTATTTGCCTAGTAAAAATATTTATATGAATAATAAAATATATTATTGAATATATTATATAATTATTTCATTAAAATTACCCATAATTAGTGATTAAATTAATTTATTATGATAAAAATAAATTACATGTATAAAAACAATTTTTCAGGAAAAGTTCGCTTTCTACCAATAAATGGTTTTATTTTCATTGATAAAAAATTTATAATCAATGAGTTAATTTTATAAATGTGTAAAAATCCTAATTTTTTATTTTAATTCATACCCTCCAATACAATGGTTAGGATATAACTGTCACATTGAATAATAATATTTCAACAGTATATCATGGTTTAATTAAACCCGGTATTGCATGTAAAGAAAGCTATCAAAGACATAATTTTTATTTAAAGAGAAATATACCATAAAATCAAAATGTGTTACATTCTAACCACATTATAATAATTTATCCCTCAAAATTATATAACTCTAACCGACGAAACGGGGGATACTTCATCCTCATCCCATCCTTGAGTTCCCTCATAGCTTCCTCAAATTTATTATTTCTCCCAAAAACATTGATCAAGTGAGTGGTATTTCTACATAAATATTTCTCTATTTGATTCATAATTTCCATATATTTTTACTCATAATATATATCATGATAAAATGGTATGGCCCCTGAGTTCAGCACATGTGAAGGATCGGGTATGTACTTCCTCATGAGAGATACATGGAAAACATCATGAACTTGAGAAAGATTTAGTGGAAGTGACACACGATAAGAAAATATCCTGATATGATAAAAACATATAAAGGGTATGATATATTTAAGGATTATCTTTAAATTAATTCTAAATTTCATAACCTTCTTCCAAGGAGATATTCATAGTAATACCTTGTCACTAACATCGAACTCTATATTTCACCGATAATTGTCAACATAACTTTTCTATCAACACTAATCGACTTTAATGTGTAATTGAATTGATATAATATTATCCTCTATTTATTTAGCTATATCAGGTCCTAATATCTTTTGTTCTCCAACTTTATCCTAGCACATTGTAGATATATACTTCCAACCATAGTGGGATTCATAAGGATCTATCTGAATACTTGAGTGAAAGATATTATTGCATAAAAAATAACTAGGAAAAGTTCTTGATCCCAAACCCTTTAAAACCTAGAGAACATACTATCAACATATATTCTAGTGTTTTAATGGTCCTATTTACCTAATTATATTTCTAAAAATTGTATTTAGTGCTAATGTTAAACTCTGTATTCAAATATTGCTGAATAATTATCCAAAACTTCAAGGTAAACCTCAGATCCCGATGAGACATAATTGAATGTGGTGCTCTATTAAACCTTACTAATTATTTAATGTGTATCCTAGAAATATATTCAAGAGATAAATATTCTCTTATTACAATGAAATTTGTTGACTTGATAAGGTAGTCGACTAAAACCCAAATAGCAATATGGAATTTAGATGTCTTGGGGAGTCTAACAAAAAATTCCATGGCGATGGTTTCTCATTTCAATTCTAGTGTGATTAATGGTTATAACATACCGTTAAACTTTTTTCTCTCATAATTAACATACTGATGTACTAAGATTGAAGGTATATACTCTATAATATCTATTTTCATATTATTCTATGATAAATACTCTTTCAGATATCTATATATATTTATGATTCCACAATGAATAAATAATGATGAAGTTTGAGCTTTATCCAACAACTCCATCTTCAATTATAGTATTAATAGGACATATACTCAATTCTTATACCTTATCATCCTATCATAATCATGTTTGAACATGGGTACTGTCACGACCCGTCCTCGGGGCCCGTTCCGTGACTACCCCAAGCCCGCCCCCCATAGGCCATGGGCTGGCGACTAGCACCAAGGCGTAAATCCTGACAAAAGGGGAAGGAATGGCCTTTATAAAGTAAAAAAACACCACAGAGTAAGCCAGAAGAAGTAAACACTAAGTAAAACTGGGTACAAGTATGTGCGGAAAAGTAAGTGGGCCAAAATACAAACCCAAACTGAAAGTAAAGTACAACTGGAAAGGAAGTACAGTAATTGAAAAGTAAAGCAGCAATGTCGAGCCGTTCACTAGAAATCCCACCTGAAGGGTGGGTACAGATAGCCTCCTCAGCTCCTCAGGTCCTATCGTCCACCCTATATGCATCCTGTCCAGTGGTCCACCACCAGGTACCGACTCGTCGTGATATCCACCTCCGGGCACCAACTCATCGTGGGTTCCTCCTCTGGGGACCGTCCAGCTCTACAAGCCTCAACCCCGATCAGTGATGTTCGTCGTCTGCAACCAACACAATGTAGTGCGGGAGAAGCCCGTGTAGGGGTGAGTATACGATACTCAGTAGGTACCCCGAGACCCCCGAAGGTCTCCCAAAATCCACAAGGGATAAACCACAAAGAAAAGATACAATCACAAAGTAACATCCAACACTACTTATGTATATGCCCATACATATACCCAAGTCATCAGTCCCAGTTCGGCTCCAACATCCGAGCCCAAGTTCAAACACATCCACACAGGATAGCACAACCAATCCACATAGGATAACACAACCCAAATCCACAAGACAATCATATCGAAGATAATGATTTAAATTCAAGACTCAGCTCAAACTAGGATTTAATCATGATGTCGAAACCATAGCGGTTGGGGAAACTCTTCCTCTATCGAGTACAGTGGGCCTGCCGCTACAACCAAGCACTTCCCATTAACCTTGGACTATTTTAGTACTCCACCTGTCAAGTACTGTGGGTCTGCTACTACAACCAAGCGCTTCCCACCATGGGTCTGCCACTACAACCAAGTGTTCCCCCTCATAGCCTCTAGAGGTACTCCTTCTGTTTAGTACCGCGGGTCTGCCACTACAACCAAGCGCTCATCCTCCGTGGGTCATCTGCTACAACCAAGTGCTCCCCCTAATAGCCTCTAGAGGTACTCCTTCTGTTGAGTACCATGGGTCTGCAGCTACAACCAAGTGCTCCTCTGCCGTGGATCTTCCGCTACAACCAAGCGCTCCGCACTGGGATATCTGAAACAAACCGAGTCAATCGATCAGCAGTCGTCAAGTCTCATCCAGCTCAAGGGTTTCATAAATATTGAAAGTACCATAGTCGTCACCGTCGAACCCATGGAGGATTCCCGTGCGGTTGTCGCCGTCGTCGAACCCACGGGGGATTCCAGTACGGAAGGGGTTCCCACACACAGCATGCTCGTTCTGGGAGGGTCCGCTCCATGGGCCAAGGGGGGTCGATACATCAACTGACACATAGTCTGGATTTTATGTATCCCAAAGTTCCGTCTCGTCAAAAGGAACACAACGCGACAGACGGTGCGTCAATCGGACGCCCATTCTGAGAGTTATTGGCTTTTTTCGTTCCAGGGGTGTGGTTGGTTTTTAAGTAAAAACCAACCCGACCGCACTCCAACTACATCAAAACCTCGAGCGGATTAAGCCAAAAGGTCTGTCTCACTAATAGGAATCCAACAAAGTCGACGGCACGTCAATCGGACGTCCGGAGCTCATGTTATAAGTGTTTCCGCTCCGAGGGCCCGGTTGGTTTCGTGTTCGAACTAACCCGGTCGTACCCAAAGTCCTCTGAAACCTTGAGTTTAATATACCGAAACGACCGTATCGATCCAAGGATTGCTACGCAACTGATGGCGTATCGATCAAAGGTCTGTAGACCAAGATATGGGAAAAAGCCCGGAAGTGGTATGAAAACGGGGGGTCTGGGCCCGGTCTGACCCGGCCCAACCCCCCCTGGGTCGGCCCGAACTGGGTCGACCCGACCCTGGTCTGGGTCTGACCCAGCTGGGCGCGGCCCAGCCCGGCCTAGGCGGCCCAGCACGGTGCGGCCAGTCTGGCCCGGGGCGGCTCAGCGCTGGCCGAGCGGCCGCGCAAAGGGGGCGGTTGCCCCCTTGATTGACGTCACAGCCACGTGTGGGGGGCCGCTCCTTACTAGCAGATGCAGCCTAGCGCCGCGTCCCTCCTCGGTCTCGTGTGGCCATGGGACCAACCGCGGTAGTCCTTCCTGGCGGCTCACAGGCAAGGCCTTCCGTGGACCACCGGACGCGCTCCGGTGGTCCGTTTTGCCTGCCGTTTTCGTCGGCGGTCCCGCCGGGGCGTACCCTTCATTGTGAAGCCTTCAAAACACCTCTACGGCCCGTTCTATCAATGCCCGACGATCCTTTGTCAATTAAACGATCTTCGGAGCCTTCGAATCGCCGCAACATCGCGGCGCGATGGCGCCGCGCTTCTTCGCCCGTTCTTCATTTTTTCCGCGCAGTGTCGCTGCACCGCACCGCCTTTTCTCATGCCTTAGGGTTAAGCTACCTTAAATAAAAATAAAATTTGGTTGCAAAAAAATTTATTTTATTCTTCAGTTAACCCCAAAAGTTAATAACCTCACCCGAGAAAACGCAACTCCGGAAATGGTGTTCTTAAGCAATTATCGGTGATGCGGTTTCATCAGTGCCCTCAGATTTCGATTCCGAGCACCAGTTCAAAAGTTAGGAATACCCACTCATTCGTTCACTGAACGTACCCGAGCTAAACTTCAGAAATTGATTCTGGGCACACCGGGCCTCGGAATCAAGTGCCGTCAGAAACTGTGTACTCGTAAAATTCCAAAGAAAATTAAGAAGAAAAAAAATTCTCTTGAAATTTATGGGTCTTTACATTACTCCCACCTCAGGACTTTACATCCATGTAAAGCTATAACACAAACTAGGGAAACAAAAGTGGTACTGAGCACGCATCTGAGCCTTCCGCTCCCATGTGCTCTCCTGGAGGTTCCCATACTGTCAGGCGATAAGACACCTCGCCTATCCTGCTGAGGACCTAGAATAGTCTGATGAAGCACAGAGATAACTTGTCGCCTCAGCCAAATCTTCGTAATCCACGTCGAGGTGAGACCCGTAAGAAGACGTGGTCTCCATCCTCAAACTCTAGTGGTCTCCGACACTTGTCAGCACAAGACTTTTGCCAGCTCTGAGCTTTCCTCATCCGCTTTTGGATGACTTGGACATTTTTTGGTCCCACAAGAGCTGCTAAGATTTTTTCTTTGCTAATAAGAGAAATCTGGCCTCATCCCCTGGATGAACCACGTCCTTCACCTAATACAGTCAATCCCGACATGGATGATACTAATCCATACCAAGGGTGACGTCGTAAGGCCTCGACATTACTACCAAGAGATCCAACCGTTACTCTCACCTCCAAGGGTTGAGTCACACTGTCAGCATCAGTGTGTGGTCACTGGGTCTCCTCCAGTAGGTATCTCAATGTGAGGGTCAAGTCAACGGTTTTTAAGCCAGAACCTCTTAGTAACAACGTAAATAGAGTACAGGAAGGTAAACGACGCAAGAAAGGTGTCTTTTATTACTACAGCTCAAAGTACAAAGACACAAAGCATCTACAAACAAACATCAACAAAGCTAGAAGCAACATGAACAATATTCTCCAGGTTCGGAGCTAGTCCCGCTCCTGTCCATCTGCTCCCAGAGCTCCATGATCATAGGCCTCAACTGCCTGAAGCTGAGCTCTCCCATGTCCACCTGTTCCCTGCGGTCGGGGTGGACCACCTGGTGGTGGTGGTGGCAACACCTCGAAGCGTCGTCCACCTCTAGCTGCACGGCCAGCTCCCCTACCACGGTCTCCTACTCCATGTGGTCCGCCTCGATCGAACCTCTGCCTATGCATGGGAGGTCCTTCATTTATCTGATGATCATCGGTATAGTGGGTCGGACAGTCACGATCCATGTGACCAACCCCATCGCAGGAGTAACACTGTCTGCGCATAGTAAGTCGTTCTCCTCCCCAGGTGCCTCGCACAAACGATCATGTGTCATGCGGTCGACAACCTATAGGTATAGTCCTTTTGGACCCCTACGTCATCTGTCTACTGTCCACTGCAGAAGTCTCTGCAGCATGCCGGCTAGTGGTGGGTCCTGCTGTTGGAGACTGCTCAGCAAGGAAACTCTCCACTAAGAGGGCTCGCTCCAACACCCCTGTCTGCATCAGGATGATATGAAAACAACTGAAGCTCTGATCTCTTTCCTGAGCCCCTGCTCGAAGGTTCGGGCCCTAAGGAATGGGTCTCATACCATGTCTGTGGAATAGCACGAGAGATCGATAAACCTCTCCGAGTACTGGGCTACCGTCATGCTGCCCTGCCGCAGCTGTAGTAGCTCCTAGATGCGCACCGCACGAAGGGTGGATGGGACGAACTCTGAGTGGAAGAGGCTCTCAAAGTCCGTCTAACTAATATATGCCTCGTCGTGCACCTGGAGCATCAAGATCCACCATCTGCCTGCTGTCGCGTGTAGGAGGCTCGCTGCGAGGATCACCATGAGGTCAGCTGGTGTCCCCACTTACCTGAAAACTCGAACAACCGCCTCCAGCCAATCCTCGGCTTCCTGAGGATTCGTCTCCCCACAGAAACTAGGCAGTCTCTGTCGTGGAAACTCATGCAGCGTGCTAAGTCGACGTGCACTATCAGCGGCTAAGGCTGGTAGCATCGGTGGCTCGGCGGGTAGAGGTATCGTCGGTGCCTCTGCTGTCAAAGGGCCCTGCACCTAGGCCTCGTCGCTCGGTGGGCTGTCGTCTCACACAACACTTGTAACCCTAGATAGTTGCCATCATGGGGCCATCTTGAAAATAAGCAGGTGTGCCAAGGTCAAACGATATACTTGGTGAGCTGACAGAAAGTAATCACAAATAAAACTTTTGAAACACACATGCAATCAATTGTTTCGTGCATTGAGTCGGAAATCAGAAGTCAGGGTCCTGATGTATGGATACGTCGGCTGCCACACCAACACTGGACTCCCTTGACTGATAACCACACTCAACACCCTTAACATTATTGCTTCACATAGAAGAAATATCAGAGTCCAGAGTTTTGCGGTAGAACCGAACTCCTCTGATACCAATTTGTCACGACCCGTCCTCGGGGCCCGTGCTGTGACTACCCCAAGCCCGTCTCCCATAGGCCAGGGGCTGGCGACTAGCACCAAGGCATAAATCCAGGAAAAAAGGGGAAGGCATTGCCTTTATAAAGTAAAAAAACACCACATAGTAAGCCAACAGAAGTAAACACTAAGTAAAACTGGGTATAAGTAAGTGCGGAAAAGTAAGTTGGCCAAAATACAAACCCAAACAGAAAGTAAAGTAAAACTGGAAAGGAAGTACAGCAACTGAAAAGTAAAGCAGCAATGTCGAACCGTCCACTGGAAATCCCACATGAAGGGAGGGTACAGATAGCCTCATTGGCTCCTCGTGTCCTCTCATCCGCCCTGTATGCGTCCCGTCCAGTGGTCCACCTCCAGGTACCGACTCATCGTGATATCCTCCTTCGAGCACCGACTCATCGTGGGTTCCTCCTCCGGGGACCGTCCATCTCTACAAGCCTCAACCTCGATTAGTGATGTCTGTCGTATGCAACCAACACAATGTAGTGTGGGCGAAGCCCGTGCAGGGGTGAGTATACGATACTCAGTAGGGACCCCGAGACCCCCGAAGGTCTCCCTGAATCCACAAAAGATAAACCACAAAGAAAAGATACAATCACGAAGTAACATCCAACACTACTTAGGTATATGCCCATACATATACCCAAGTCATCAGTCTGAGTTCGGCTCCAAAATCCGAGCCCAAGTTCAAACACCTCCACACAGGATAGCACAACAAACCCACACATGATAACAGAGCCCAAATCCACAATTCAATCATATCGAAGATAATGATTGAAAGTTAAGAATCAGCTTAAACCATGATTTAATCATGATGTCGAAACCATAGCTACTGGGGAAACTTCTCCTCTATCGAGTACAGTGGGTATGCCGCTACAACCAAGCGCTTCCCATTAACCTTGGACTACAATAGTACTCCACCTATCGAGTATTGTGGGCCTGCTGCAACAACCAAGTGCTTCCCTCCATGGGTCTGCCGGTACAACCAAGCTTTCCCCCTCATAGCCTCCAGAGGTACTCCTTATATTGAGTACCGTGGGTTTGCCGCTACAACCAAGCACTCCTCTATCGTGGGTCTGCCGCTACAACTAAGCGCCCCCCCTTATAGCCTCCAGAGGTACTCTTTCTGTTAAGTACTGTGGGTCTGCCGCTACAACCAAGCACTCCTCTGCCGTGGGTCTGCCACTACAACCAAGCGCTCCCCACTGGGCTATCTGAAACACACCGAGTCGATCTATCAGCAGTCGTCAAGTCTCAGCCAGCTCTAGGGTTTCATAAAGATGGAAAGTACCATAGTCTTCACCATCGAACCCACGGAGTATTCCCGTACAGTTGTCATTATTGTCGAACCCACGGAGGATTCCAGTACGGAAGGGGTTCCCGCACATAGCATGCTCATTCCGGGAGTGTCCGCTCAACGAGCCAAGGGGGGCGATACATCAACTGACACGTAGTACGAAGTTTATGTATCCCAAAGTTCTGTCTCGTCAAAAGGAATGCAACGCGACAGACGGCGCGTCAATCGGACGCCCGGTCTGAGAGTTATTGGCTTTTTTCGTTCCAGGTGCCCGGTTGGTTTTTAAGTCAAAACCAACCCGACCGCACTCCAACTGCATCCAAACCTCGATCAGAGTAATACAAAAGGTCCGTCTCACTAAGAGGAATCCAAAAAAGTCTACGGAACGTCAATCGGACGTCCGGAGCTCAACTTATAAGTGTTTCCGCTCCGAGGGCCCGGTTGGTTTCGTGTTCGAACCAACCCGGCCACACCCCAAGTTCTCTGAAACCTTTATTGTAATATACTGAAACTACCGTATCAATACAAGGATTTCTACGCAACTGACGGTGCATTGATCGGAGGTATGTAGCCCAAGATATGGGTAAAAGACTGGAAGTGGTCTGAAAACGGGGGGTCCGGGCCCGGTCCGACCTGGCCCAACCCCCCCTAGGTCGGCCCGGCCCGGCTGGTCTGGACCGGGGCAGCTCGGCACTGGCCGAGTGGGGTCGGCTCAGTGCTGGACAAGCGGCCGTGCAAAGGGGGCGGCTGCCCCCTTGATTGACGTCGCGTCCCCGCGTGGGGGGCCGCTCCTTGCCAGCGGACGCGGCCTAGCGCCGCGTCCCTCCTCGGTCCTGCGTGGCCGCGGGACCAACCGCCTGCCGCCGCAGCTTCAACCACAGAGGTCCTTCCTGGAAACGTGTCGGGCGCCGCCGGCACCTCCGTGCCGGCGTGGCGCACCGGCTGGGCCTTCCGCGGACCACCGGACACGCTCCGGTGGTCCGTTTTGCCTACTGTTTTCGCTGGAGGTCCCCCCGGGGTGCCGTACCCTTCACTGCGAAGCCTTCAAAACACATCTGCGGCTCGTTCCATCAACGCCCGACGATCCTCCTTCAATTAAATGATCTGTGGAGCCTTCTAATCGCCGCAACGGCGCGGCGCGATGGTGTCGCGCTTCTTCACTCGTTCTTCATTTTTTCTGCGCGGTGCCGCTGCATCGCGCCGCCTTTGCTCGTTACGCAACAAGAACAAACATAAAAAGGCGGAGGAGGGTCGGCCGTGTTCATGCGGTCCGACCTCCTCCCGTTATTATGATAACAGGAGGCTCAATGAATATCAACAATTTAATCAAAGACCGAGGATATAATCCACATAAATTAAATTAAACCAAACCCCCTACCTCAAGGTGTCATCGAACGAAGGTTCATCACGGGAGAAGGAAAGTCACAGAAGAATCGTCATGGAAGGAGTATTGTCGGCGTCGCGGTACACGGCATCACATCGTCGATATCTGAGGAATCGGCTTCCTTCATTGTCCTTCATCGGAGGTCGGCGTTCTTTGTCAGTGACGGTGCGTTCTTCGCGTTCTTCAAGGAGGAAGAAGAAGTTCCAAGGCCTTGAGTAATTCCTCTCCCAATTCTTCCCGCACAACGAAACAACACTTAATAAAATAAGGCTTTTCCTTATTTTATTTCCCATGCCAACGGTTTTTGAAATTCAAAAGCAGATCACGAATTAATTATCGAGCGTTGGCAAATTAATGGGGCATTTAAAATAAATTAAACGTGAGAGTTGACTTGGCATTTCAAAGGGGGGTGCGGGTGAGTTACCATATTAAATGCACGTGGAAGGTAAAAGGAAATAAAGGGGTGGGGATCGTGTGGGTCCCACCTCACTAATTTCCTACCTAGGTGTTAGGGTATTAGTGGGTCCCACTCCAACCATCAAGCTTAGGGTTAAGCTACCTTAAATAAAAATAAATTTTGGTTGCACAAAATTTTATTTTATTCTTTAGTTAACCCCAAAATTTAATAACCTCACCCGAGCAAACGCAACTCCGGAAAAGGTGTTCTTAAGAAATTATCAGCTCTGCAGTTTCATCGGTGCCCTCGGATTTCGATTCTGAGCATTGGTTCAAAAGTTAAGAAAACCCGCTCGTTCGTTCACTGAACGTACCCGAGCTAAACTTCGGAAATTGATTCCGGGCACACCGGGCCTCAGAATCAGGTGCCTTCAGAAACAGTGTACTCGTAAAATTCCAAAGAAAATTAAGAAGAAGAAAAAATTCCCATGAAATTTACGGGTCCTTACAGGTACATTTATCGTCTTCATCTATCGTTCCACATCCAGTTGTGGCTCTTTAATCATTACGTATGGCTGGTTAAACATTCTCCTAAGAAAGATATAACATGTCCCATTTCCTCATGATTTAGATATCTATATTCTATAAATACAAAAGTATTGGATCTATTTTAATAATCATTAAAGACAAACTAGCATGGTATTTACAACTCATAGAATCATCCACCTTGTTTTCATTCCTAGGGTGGTAATGTATTCAAGAGTCTTAATCATTAGTAAAATCCAACCATCTCCTTTAGAACATATTCATTTTTTTTAATTAATATATACTTTATGTTTTTATAATCAGTATATATATCAAACCTTTCCCCATAAATATAAGTTCTCCATATTTTTAATGTAAAAATTATCATTGTCATCTCTAAATCAAGAGTCGTGTAATTTTACCCATTAAAATTCATTTAATAGGAGAAAAATTTTATCTCATTATAATTCAGTATATGAAAAAATTCCAGTACCTTATTTGATGCATCACTAAAGATCACAAACCCTTCTCCACTATAAGATAGTGGGTTCATAGGTGCACAGACCAACCTTTTTTTCAACTCCTTCAAATTTTCCTCAAATTCATATATCTACATGAACTTTCATACCTTCTATGTAAATGTATTTATGGGGTTATATATCCATGATAAATCTCTCAAAAAGTGTCAGCAGTATCCTTCAAACTAAAGAAAACTATGGATGTTGGTTACTGTGGTTGTTCTGTTCTATTTATCTAAAACTTTCATCTGCAAGCGATCTACTGATATACTCATACAAGAGATTATATGACCCAATAATGAAACTTTTTTTAGATTGAATTCACATTTGTTAAGTTTGGAATACAAATTATCCTTATTATAGGTATTCAATTCAATCCTAAAATAATATTCATGTTCTTAATTTCTCTTTGAATATGTAATAATATCATCTATAAGTACTACCACAAACTGATCATGGTAATATCTAAACACTCTATATATTATATTCATGAATATAGTAGGGTAATTGGTAAGTCCAAATGTAATAATGATAAATTCATAATAACTGTACCTCATATGAAAGTTTTTATAGGGTATATCCTCTTTCTTGACCCTCAATTAATGATATCAAGAATAAAGATCAATATTAAAAAAGTATTAATTTATGTACAGTTGATCAAACAAGTTATCAATACTAGGTTGAGGATAATTTTTCTTGATATTGGTTTTCTTAACTCCTCAATAATAAATGCAAAGACGCATTGATCCATATTTATGTTTAACAAAAAGAATAGGTACACCCTATAGTGATGCATTCAAGTGTATGAATCCCTTTTCTAGATTCTCCTAGAGTTGATTATTCAATTTTTACAACTCAATTAGGTTCATTATATAAGTATTCCTTGAAATATGTGTAGCATTGGGTATAAAATCTATTTAAAACAAAACTTTATGATTCAGGTGAAATACTAGGAAAGACTCTTGAAAATGCATCAGAATATTACCAAAATATAGACATGCATTCAGTGTTGAGTTTCTCCCCAACTATTTGAGATTAATATCCATCATGAATATGTAATTAGATCCAAACAAAGGAATTATTTTCCATTGAAACTTCATATTCATCTTCACACCTATATACAATTGTTGGATGAATTGAAATATCAAATGTGACATCTCTTAATTTGAAATTGATATGGGATATATAAAAATAGATTTAATCAATGCTCAAAATTATATCTTATTACACTAAAGGAAGAATAATAATATTTCCATAGGTCACATTCTTACTAACTTCAACATGATATCCCCAAATCTAGAGCGGAGGATAAGGGCACTTTAACTATCATGATCCACTTCAATGATTGAAATAACATATTACCTTCCTTGACCTATGAGTTAACCAATTTATTAGGGAATTAACCGAGATAATTCCTAAGTTCCACACATATAATACATTTAACTATAAGTGGTACCTTAAGATGAACTTTATTTTTCTCCATCCAAAAATTATTTTTTACTCAAAAATTAGTCATTTTATACCCTTATTTTCCACATATAAAAAATCATCCCATTCATTTGAGATATTTCCATGTGTGCTTCTCCCCATATTATTAGCACATAGGAAATTAAATCTTCTTTCCTCCATGGAATTCAACAAATAAAATCCCATGAAACTATATTTTTCTTTAATTATGTGTGTTAGGAAACTCACCCAAGTTGATATTATTGATCATATATCGAGATATATGGTCAGGTATAATCATAATATTTATCATTATAGCTCCCATTTCATTTGTTTTTTTATGATGATGGTCATTTCATTTGTCATTACATTAAATATTAACATGATTCCTCCTAGTTCCGACCATTGACTAAAATCGGAGACTTAGTGTGAGTATCAAACATAAATAACTAAAGTAAATAGTCACATGACTATAAAAATCCTTCTTATTATGTATTAAATCATGTCTCTTCTTTCAACCGAGAGCACATTATGCTTAAATTTATCAATGTGGCTCATCATCGATTATCATAGGCTTTGTAATCTTAGTCCTCATAATGATTCACAAAGAGAATGTAAATTAACCAAATAATATCCTCCAAAAGTGTCTAGTCATCTGTGTAGTCTTAGGCCCACTTATTATGCACCGAGTGAAGATTGAGATGTTACTCAGCCAGCCTTGTTCACAGCATTTACCACTAGGTTCAACTGTTCTATAGCCGCATCCACTTTTCAGTATCATAGTGTGGATTTCTGTGCTGGGAAACCACAAAATCTATGCTTTACCAAAACTTTAGGATGTTATCTAATAATCAGACTTATCTCCAATGTTGTCACAAAATTTCTCTAATCGTAATCTCCAAAAATAACTAAACCTAACTCTAATCTAAAATCAAGTGACCAAAACAATACCTATATAAATATTACATCATTTTAGATTAATATTTAGTACATACTATAGAAATACATTCCCTAGAACCATAAAGGTTTGGTTTTTTTGAAGACTATATACATAATAATATTATTTCATGAAATATCTTCGTTATCTCCCAAAAACATCTTCTCACCTCAAACACTTAATGGAAAAAACCAACTTAAAGACATTCTTACTAACCTAGAGAAATGAAAACATATTAAAGGGTAATATCAGGTACTCAATACGGTTAAACATAGGAGATATCAATCAATAATCATAAGTTTTTTTTAAAATGTTGGGTCTGAATCCTAAATTTATTATTTTTAAAGCAAAGACCCTTTTAGACTGGGTAGAGTGTAACCCATTATATAGCCCGAAGGCCCAAGGCCAAGTGTCCTGAATACAAGGCTTGAAAGCCCGTTTGTTTTTGCCCAAAGTACCCCTCGGGGAATAGTACTACTACAATACATGTGTTGCTGCTGTACCAGTTGCAGCACCGCCACCGCTATAGTACCTGCTATAGTCCCTCTTCTGCAACAGTGATGTCGCTGCTACAGTTCCGCCACTACTATAGTAATACTACAGTTCCTTGCAACAGTACTGCTACAGTACCCGGGAATTCGCCCCTGCCCGGATCTGATCCTGGGTCATTTGGATGCCAAGTAGGAGCTTGTACCACTAGGGTACAGGCTCGTTGGCAATCAATAATCATAAGTGAGAATATGAATAAGTGTATGAATACATGATCGTAACTTAATAAATTCATACCCAGATAGTCAAAGATCTTTAATCATCTAAATTGGTAAAATGGTTTTTTATAGCAAAAGACATAATTCATATGATTTTGGAAACATAAATAATCCATCATTATCCATGAGAACATATCATAAGCAAAACACCTAAGTTTGTAGCATACACATAAGAATAAAAAATCATTTTCTTAGTTAAGTATCAATTTCAAGACTATCATAGTGGATTGGGTTCACTCCCTAATCAACCATTTATTTATCCAAGGTTCACTCCCAAGACTATCATACTCAACATATTCCTTTACTAAATTGGGTCCATTCATCATTTTAATCCATATTATCTCATAAGATGTTAATATTTACCCAATTCATTTTAGGAATATATAATTTTGGGCCCTCCAATTTAAATTAAATGTAAAATGAAACAAAATAAAGGGTGAGCTCAGAAGCTTAGTAAGGTTAAACATAGTAGATCTCAATAAATGATTACAAGTGAGAATAAGAGTAAGGGAATTATTACATGATCATAACTTAATAAATTCATACCCAATCCATCAAATATATTTAATCATGAGTAATCAAATAAAGTTTTTTCATAAAAAATAATAAGTTATATGACTGTGTAATCATCAATAATCAATCATTATCCATGAGAACATGTCATGAGGATAAGTCATAAGTTTTTGGAATAAACATAAGAAAATAAAATCATTTCCTTATTCAAGTTTCACTCATAAGAAAATCATACGAGACATAATCTTTTACCAAACTTGGTCACTCCCTATTTCAGCCCATATTATCTCATTATATATCAATCTTTACCCGATGCATTGGAGGGATATATAATATTGGGACCACCCGTCATATAATGAAAACCATACATATGTGTTCCACAATATTAGAAAACATTAATAATCTCATTATATTATGATCCATGGAAAATAAATTTGTTTTATAAACATTCCATAATTTCATCATAGCATAACTTAGGAAAATTAAATAAGTTTCATAAATATTTCATTATAATTTAATTAACACAAGGGAAAGAAACGGGTTTCGTAGAATAATCCTTAATTCATCACCATCATAATCCATACAAAGAAATAAATTAGATAGTATCATAAGATCATATCCCTGGTGAATCATAAAAATACCTATAGAAGATCATTTGAAAAATACATTAGAAAAAAATCCATTTTTTCTATCTTTAAAAACCAGAAATTCAATAATATTTAGAAAAATATTTTCATTGAAAGTAACCAAGTCAAATTATAAAGTAATTTTCAAATCAAATAATATTAATTATGGTGTGAAACTTTTTTAATGAGGTAAAAATTAAAACAAATATTCCTTTTACACTTTGTTTTAAAAAAGTCATAATAGCCATTTCAAAAAAAAATATAAAAATTTATTTTTAACCATTGAAAAGAAATTAAAATACAATTTAAACTAGATTTAAATAATAATTGGATCAAAAAAAATAACATTCTTGAAAACATTTTAAAGAACATGTACATGGAAGAAAAGGTTCTTTGACCAAAGATGAAAAAAGTCAATTTTTCTTAAAAACATTTTCTCGATCATTTTAAGTATCAAAGAGAAAAAATGTAATATTAATTAAAATTATTAGAATAAATAGAGGATAATAAAATATATTTTTTTAAAGTATAATATCAATAAAAGTTCCTATGATTTAGATTTATTATAGATATTCCCAAAAAAAACTGAGATTGTAACATAAACCCATACCTCAAGTATCATATTTCTTTCTACATGTTCAAACCTCCCATATAATAAATATATATTTATTATAAATATATTATATAAATATATTAATACATAACTTACTATGTATAATTCTATACAATTATCAATTTGTTAACAATGTGTTCATTAAAATGAACATTCAAGTGAAACTTGGTCTGTTTTCCATGCATTTTTTGGTCTGATGGATTCAACACTTCCACCTTGGTCCTGGTTTCATCATATCCAAAATATTAATCAGGAAATAATTATCATATTTATTCATTAAATATACCTTTATAACCATTCATATAAATTGGTGATGAAAAATTAATTGCATCACTTCGGGGAGATAGTAGTCCACACATATGCATGAGTGATGTTTTCTCTTTTATTGGATAAAATAAAAGAAATTTTTATAATAATTAACATTTATAGAACCATAAATATATTTCATATATATTTCTGAAATTTTTCTTCATGACCATCCATGTAAACAGTAAATGAAAAATTATTCACATCTCTTCATGGAGGTAGTAGTCCACATATACGTACGAGTGAAGTTATTATATTTCAATATGTGGGAAGGATGTTTAAAATTTATACACCATTAACATAAAAAACAATTATAAAAAATATAATTATTTCATAATTTTGATATGGTTATAGAACATTTATAGGTGGTATTATAAGAATGGAACTTGAAAAATATTGGTAAGAACATGGATATATTATTTTAGAAACCATCTTTGAATATCTTCTTAAGGATAATTTGGTTGGTCTTTTAAGACGATAAAACCTATAAGAAATTTATAGGTTATTTTTTAAGAGATTTGGGTTTGGTTTTTTCAAGATAAATGACTCAAGTAATGTGGATAAGAGATGAGAGGGGTTCTCTTTTATAAGTGAGGTGGGTGGAAAACTTGTAAATACATGAAACTTTGTTATATAATCTATTTATTACTCAATTTATGTAACAAAAAAATACCATCGATTCAAATATAAAATTATAATATATAAATTTCATAAACCAATCAAATTAAATTAAGTTTTTTGTGTTATTTTAATCCTTATCACTTAATTTAACCCCTCTTTTAACCCTTTTCACTCGTACAATGGTAAAAATATATTTATCATGGTAACTTTTTATTATGTAAAAAAGTTAAATTAACCTTAATAATTTTTATTATAACTATTTAATCCATTTTACAATATTTAATATCTAGAAATGTTTTTAGACAAATGCATTTTTATGAATAAAATTGGATTTGTTACTACTCCTTTCCAAGTAAAAAATAATAGATGAATGATAAAATATTTTATTTACTATATTATTTAATCATTTCATAAAAATAATTCCTCAATTGTGATTAACTAAAATTATTAAAATAAAAACACATTTCATGCCAAAAAATAATTTTTTCAAAAATACAACTCTTTTTACCTTCAAATGCCTTTATTTTCATTTCTAACCAATTAATAAGAAATGATTTATTTTTATAAACATATAAAAAAATTATAATTTAGTTATTCATATTCAAACCTATCAATCCAAAGGTTAGATGATAACTATAAAATTAACTAATAATATTTCAATAGTATATAATGATTCGTTTAAACTCAATGTTTAATTTAAATCAAGATATTGAAGTCATAAAAATTATTTAAGGAGAAAAATATCATAAAATATATAGGTATTACAAACATTATTGAATGGAATGGGAGTTTTCTTCAAATGTGGAGAGAAATTCCATTAGGCTTTTGAATGAAAAGGAAATAAAGAAGACTCCAATATCTGATACTTTAACTGTAAAGATATGGGGAACTACTCAAATGAATACCCAAAGTATAAAGTGAATTTCACTCAAAAAAAGGAAAGGGATAAAGGCCATGTTTCATTAATTACTACATCTAAATTTTAAGTCCATTATGTTTTGAAATAATGTACATTGATCATAAATTCGTTTTATTTTATAGAAAATCTATGAACCCTTTTATATTTTTCATGGGTGTTGAATCATCCCTTAATACTATAAGAAAGGAGTTTCTAATAAAGACATGTTCTAAAAAAAATTTATAATGAAAATATGTTGGGTGGTCACTAATAAGATACATAGATATTCTCTATTTAAAAACATAGTTTTTATATATATTTTTTACTATTACATAATTCTACTTTTTCGGATTGAGGAATGGGGAATTAGTAGATAAAGAATAAAATAATATATTTTGAACTTGTTGTATTATTTAGAATGAATACATTAAAGTTTAAATTATTATATAGTTATTTTATATGTTTTCGGAATTAATGTATTACTTCATCACATGATGATTCATTCATATTGAGTATTATCTTATTTGAGGCTACCCATTTTTTTAAATAACTCAAAAATCTTATGATCCATTAAAGATTTATTTTTTTATTTGGGCATGAAAATTTTGTTTCAATCATTCATTATTAGAGTCATAAGTACAAAAGGATTAAAACACTCAATAAAAGGAAAAAAATTGAACTTAGATATTAAAAATGGAATCTAGCATGTATTATTTTTGTATTCCTTAAATTCAAGAGGAATATAAATTCATTATATGAAAAATATTACTCAAATTTAAACATTTATAAAATCATCCACAATTATAAGTCTTACAAAAATACACATATGTTCTAAGGAATATTTATGATTATTTTTCTACTCCTACCTAAGATAATGTGGTTTATATCTTATAGAAATTATCTCTTGATTCATATATTTCTTATTTATACCTTTATCTAAATTCATTGGTAAGTAATAATTGAAATTATGAGGATTAAAGTTTTTGAAGGTGGGGAGAATATAACAACACAACATTTTATTAGGTATTTTTCTTTAAAAATATTGTGTATAATTGTTTTTTATACACACAATACTAAACTAAAGTGAATAATTTTTTATTAAAAATTTTAAATATATTGAAAGTGGTAAAAATAGAATATAATTTAAAAAATAAAAAAAATCAAAATGTTACTATTTAACATAGGAAAATATGATTGATTATAAGTGAACTATTTTTTAATGTTTTTATACACTATGTATTCTTGTTAAATTTAATAATTTTTAGGGTACATGACAATGTATTGATAAAAATTTAATTTATGATTGGTAAAATAAATTAATAACATATATAAAATTATTTAGTAATAATAATTAATACTAAACTAATAATTCCCAACCAAATAGAAACTATTTTTTTGTAAATATTGTTTTTATTATTTATTATATATTTTATAAAAAAAGTTTAGCATATTTAAAATTTTAAATTTATTTAAATAGTATTTATATATATTTAGATTAATTATTATTCATATATTTGTAATCCATTTTTTAGAAAAAATGATAAAAGTATTTGATGATAAAAAGATATATTTTTCTGAAAATTGTTCTAAAGGTGCAATGTATTTTTATTTTAATAAATTAAATTAACCACTACAAGTAAATAATTTTGATAAAATTTATTGATAATATATTCAATAAAATAAATTAAGAAACAACTAATGGTTGTTACTATGAAAATATTGAGAATAAATTCATTTTATTATTAGAAAATACATTTTTTCTAAAAATGGTTTATATGGGTTTTATGCATGGATATTATAATTATTTTATGCTAGTTTTATAAATTTTATTTAAAAAAATAAAGTAATGTTTGGATTTATCATATCAAATTTATCTTAGGTTTAATTTTTTGGAGTTTTCTAAAAAACATTATTTTGTTTTGAATAGTTAAAAATATCATTTTTACAAATACCATAAATTTTATAACATCATCATGATGTATGATTTTTTTTAAAAAATACATGAAATCTTTTTCTAAACCAAATATGTATTTATGGAGTAAAATATATATTTTAAAAACATTAGTTTGAATTTTTAAACCCATTCTTCCTTTTCTAGAACCTTAGTTGTATTTTATTCAAATAAAAAACTATTTTTGATTTTTTACCTTTCATTGAGTGGTTAGAAGTTTTTTTTAGTTTTATCTTGATCCAAATGTAAAATAAATTTCCATTATTTGATAATAAACCAAAATGAATTATGGTAATTAACTTTATACTTTATTTTGGTGTAAAATCATTTTTATGATTAAAATTCATTTCCTAAAAAAGGTTTTTCATTTAATTTTATTAATTTATTTAAAATATAATTTTTGTCACCTCTATAAACTGAATCTTAGAAAATTAATTACATGATTAGAATCATCATGTATAATTTTTTTATAAGTTCATTTTCATTTTTTTTCATAAAAATTAGTTACCATTTTAAAAAGTTATTTTATCCTGATAATGTGTAAAATGGGTATAAGGGGTTAAACTATGAGATAATGTCTAGAATATATTTAAAACTTGTCAAAAGGCGATTGGTTGAGTATATTTTGAACCTATATCATATTATATTTTAAATTGGGTTGTATTGGTTCCACATTACCATAAAATATACTTTACTCTGTTTTAAAACTTTGAATAATTACAAGAGTGTCACTCCCCACACTTATTAAAGGTCACCTCCTCTTCTCACGTATTTACTCTACTTGAGAACCTTATCTTGACCATGATCTGCACAAATCACATTCCAAATATCCTCCATATATTCTAAAGGTCTTATTATCCTCAAAATACCCATCTTATAGGGAATAAGGTTCAATCCAAAATAGGTTATCTAAGGAAGAGGATGTCTGAATGCATACAAATAAAGCTGAGACTTGAGGTCAAGGTTTATTCAACAATCTCATTTTTATTTATGATTTTTTATGTTTACATTTCCACTGGGGTAATTATATGATCTTTATCTCCTAAACTACATTTATTTTTTTTTATGGTTATTTATATGGTTTTCATGTATCCTTTCCATTTTATCTCTTTTTGGCATTGAAAACCACTGAAATAAAGTTTATAAAAAAAGATGAATGTATTCTTCCTTTTTGGTAGGGAATATTTAAATTTCATATCCATATCCTTTATTTTTATTAAAATTTGTACTTTTATATACCTAAATTATTTCTTAAGGTTAATTTTATTTTACTTTAACCTTCTATTCAAATTTTAAAAAGTAATATTTTTTTAACAAGTCTCGTACAAGTCATTTTTTCTTTTTATGAAAGTGGGAAAAGGATGTTTTTTAATGTTTCTTACATGATCACCTATTCCTTCTATCATAAAAATTATTTTTTATCAAGGTTCATGTTTACATGGTTTTTTTAAATAAAATCTCATTCCCATTATTCTTATAATTTTTAGTTTTAAATTTATTTCAAAAGGAAAGGACGTTTCTCTTTATTTTCAAAGTGAATTTATAATGTATTCCAAAGGTTTTTTTAATATATTTCATCACTTTAAATATTTTTATGCTTCACTAGGTAGATACTATAATTATAACATCCACCATATTTTTTAGGGTAGAATATAATCAGGTTGTTCTATTTATTATCTGCTAAAAATATTGACATTTTGTATGCTAGTTTTTATATACGAATATTTATATTGATTATCTATTATATTTTTTATTCACTCTTTTCATATGATGAATTAATTGGAATTAGTATTTTATGGTTCAATTCGGCTATTAGATATCCCCTCTAGGCATCTAGAGCCCTCATGAGACAATCTATCTTGGGAATTTGGCATATGCCTTTGCTATTTTTGCATGATTTCTTGGTATGATTCCTTAATGGTAAGATTATGATACTCAAAATTATGCATTTTATCATTATGAAATTGGTTATTTCTATCCATGGGATTATTTTATGTTTCTATGGTGTCGATAAATATATTCCTCTTACATCAAATTAGTTATATTGAATATTTTATTGTTGTTTATCTCGACCATATTATTCATGCCTTATTTATTTTATGATAGATTTTGTTGTACGATTTCCCTTGTTGAGCATCTACTATAACCCTTTATTATGTTTTCCATTACCTGTGAAATAAATAAGTGAAATTTGAAATATTTCATGGATATAAGGAAAGAAATAAAAAAATTATCTCCGGAATTTTAAGTTTCATTTCATGTTTTTAAATATAATGTGAGAATCATGTATGTATGTAGTCTCCCAAGACTACCAAATTGTTTGATCCTATGGGATGAAATATCTTATATATTATTCCAATATAATATAGTAACCATCAACTCTGGGTAACTATTGTTCGGGTTTTATAGTATGTCTTCTTTCAGATCTCATACCCATTAAACATTACATTCGTTTTGCATCATATGTTTGAAAAGAAAGATCAATATATTTTGGTAACCTACCATTACAGGGAGAAAGTAGTTCTATAAATATTGTTTTACTCTATTTATTTTCACATTTTAAATTATATAGATTCTATATGGCTGAAAATGTTGTATATTTAGTACAATCGACATATAATTTCATTTTTCATAGATAATTAACTTCTCAAACAGCTATGGAAAATAATAAGGATCATCCTAAACTACCATTATCAATTATTCAATATAATATTCATCATGATTTAAACTTGTGATTGTATCTTCCATAAAATATTCTTCATTATTGACACTTGTAATCATATCAAATGACCCCATAATGTTATTTAAGTCACTAGGTACATTTGGTTTTTTTTTGTTTATTCTAATATTTATTACTCTGGTCTTTTCCATAATTGATAAAGTGTTCTTCCAACTCTTCTATACTTATTCATATTTATTATCAACAATTTTAACAAAAAATTATTTGATAAGGGTTGTATGAACACACTTTTGGAAACCTGATAAACTCTTTAACCTCATCTTCATACTCTTTTTTCAAATGATTGACATCCATCCATTTTTTATTCATATACATCCCATCTGATTCAATAATATTCATATTTTATAATAAATAAATAAATTCACATAAGATATATGAATATATTCTTAAAAGGATATTCTTTATAGACACACACATATACTCATCATATTTTATTTAAATTGTTTTTACATCAGTAACTTGTAGAACATATTATGATAGAGAATTATACAAATAAAAATTATAATAACGCTTATTTATTATTATAATAATACATATATCATAATTCATTAATTTTTTTAAATAGATTCATTGAGGGAGATAATTAATTCCTAGTTACTGTCAATGTTCACAATAAACTTATGTATTTCAACAGTAAGAAAAGTATTGGGGTATATATACTAAGAATTCACAATCAAAAAAATATCAAAGAAAATTATTTATTATTCTCATTTTTTATACAATATTAAAAGGCATTAGGTGTGACAACCCAGTTTAATGAACCCTTTTAAATTTATAAAAACACATTACAGATAAGGTATAAGGTGTTACAACCCATTTTAATTTCTTCACCAGATCATTTATAAAACATTTTAAAACAACCAAGAGAACATTGGATTTGAAATAATCATAGAAGTGGAAAATCACAAGAACGATACATTAATATAAAATTTCATTGCATACATCATAATTTTCAATAAACAACTCAAACATCAAACTTGCTACCTAACATACCTCAAAAATAATTTTATAGATTTTCCTTCCAAGAAAAAACAACTCCAAGTTGAAGTTTCCAAGGACCTATTTTGGTACCACAGAGAGGGGTTTGAATTAGTGGTAAACACTTTTTATGAATTATTCTTCTTAATATAACCTCTTGAACCATTTAAAGTTATTGATCCACTTAATATAGTCTTACAGCCTCGTTGTGTATATAAATGTGATGAAAATAGAGAATATTGAAATTCATAAGGTTACGATCCAAAAGCATGCTCCTAGCTAAGTTAGTTATTCCACCCAACATGGATTCTACACTATCTCCAACAAAAATTTGGAAAAATAGGATCCACTGTCTTCCACCACTTACATAATCATCAATAATATATATCTATATATAATAATTAATATTCATTAAAGAAAGATATTCTTTGTCTCCTCAGTTTAACATGAAACACTTGAGAATATAATCCTCATCCATTAGTAAACAGATCATAAAAACCTATATGTTTATATATTATTCAAGATATTCAACAGTTGATGATGATTATTATCCTACTGGTCTTGAAACTTTATATAGAAATGATATATATCCTTGGTATAATGAATACTCAAGAAATAGATCTTCTCCTTTTATGAATGATATCCGAGCTTAAAACTTCATTCTCTCCTATTCTGAATTCTATAAAAAAATCTCACTACTATATCATAACAAGAAATCTACATAATATATTTTGTAAGTAATCCTAGTTTGAATTATATTTTCAAACTCAATTTAAAACACTCAACTTCCATAAAGCACTTCTTTATCATCCCCCAGACTAAATCTAAATTTATCTTTATTATCCAATTCAAAATGGTTTTTATTTTGAGTTGGAATAACCACTAAACAAGTTACGTGAATCCAAATTAGTATATGTCATTGAATATACCCAGAAACTAAAAACCATGGTGTGGCCAACTATTTTGCATCATGAGGACAGACACTATGGTGTTATGAATATCATTGTGGTGTAGACGCCAAGTTTTTAGTGGTTTATTATCAATTGATAGAGACATTTTTATAGTGGTCCATATGCTACAATGTGAAGGTCTCCAAATTTATAGGGTCACCAAATTTGACCAAATCATCCTCTAGAGCATAGTGAGTTTATAAAGTGTGGAGATATTGATTTTTATAGGGCCACTAACATATTTTCTAGAAACCTTTATGGAGTGATCTAGATTCCACATCATAGACACCTACTTTCTATTCTTCTTGAGGCATGACATGTTTCACTGTGGCATGGTGACCTCTGATCGAGTCTCCCCTATGATGTGGTCTCCCACTATGCATAATTAGGTCATATAAATCATTTTTAATTTTATTTACTAATTAAAAGTCTCAGTGGAGTGGATAATATGTAAATGTGTGATCTTATTTTCTTCTTAATTTCCACATTGTGGTATACATCTTATGGAATTATCTCTACTTGCATCTTCCCACTATTATTATGGTCTCTCCTTCCATGATATGTTACAAAACCAAAATAGTTCAAGCATAATTTGAATTACTTATACTAATATGATCATATTATTTATCAAGTCATAATGGACTCACTTTATCATCACCATATAAATTCCACATCCAAGCTTGACATCAATGGAGACCTTCTCTTACTAGAAATAAACACAACACACAAAGAGAGATCAAAAAATTTTGTATTTAGTACCCTAGAAAAAACTTATGTGTATTTTATGATAACCTATATTATTATTTTTAATATTAATAAACTCTTTATCACATCATGATTTTTCTTATACGTAACATAGTATTTGATAATGTCTTAAGAGTAGTTGTCGCACTCAAATGTCATAGTTGTTCACACAAATGATTTCATCTGGTTATAGAACATATATTTAAGAATACCATTCTATAAATTCTTTTCTTCAATAGAATTTGATGTTATAATAAATTTTATGAAAATTATATAGCCTAAATAAATCCATGACCATGGTGTTTAATGGGAAAGATTGATTTCTGGAAAGTCAAAGAAAGAGAATTGAGCATGTAGGTTGATGGAACAGATATGCAACCTCCTTGATTAGAGATATCTTAATATAAGGATTGCATTACATAATAAGAGTTTTTATGAGTTATTATTTCATTGTATCATTAACTTATTTCTCTATAGGTGCCTTGGATTGTTTCTAGATGCCAACCTTGTACTTTAGGCTGTTTCACCTAATACCACTAAGAAAGAGTCCTAGAGGGTCACACATGAAATGCATCTATAATATTGGTTAAGTAATATACAATTATGTATTTTTTAATAAGTTGAATAAATATTATTCCCACATGTGGTTTAACAATTATTCATGTTTTCTTGATCACATATATTTTTTCACTAGTTATATGAGAAAATATTATTTGAACAGAATATTTAGCAACATTTAATTTCTATTTAGTGATTACATATTTATTTATTTATTAGTGAATAATTCATTGATATTTATTTATAATATAAATAGTCATTATTCAAGGACCAATAAATATTATGGAGTAATGGTAGACCGAGTTTAATGGTTCGGTGAGAAATATTATATATAGAATTTTATTTTAATATATATTATTCAATTTTAATTTTTCTGTTTAGCGTATGTCAACAAATAATATTACAATTATTATTATAGACATGGGGTTCGATAGGGATTAAATAAATAATAAAGGGAACTTGTGTAATTACTTATATCTAACCCTAATGGTATATAAACCCAATTATATTATTTTTCAACAAATCCAATTCATTTTCTTTGTTGTGAAGAAAAAAATTGTAGAATCCGCTTAAAGCCCTATAGATCTCCCTTTTCTAATAATGATCTCAAGAAATGAGGGAAATATTCCTTCAAATTTAACTTCAAGTCTAGAGAGATCAAGGATAATCCTTTAGAAGTGATTCTCGAGGTGATCAAAGTTTAACGACATAAGCGATAGCATCTAGCGTACTAGCACCTTGAGATTCTTATAGTGATGTTTAGAGATTTTTTAGAACATGTGTGGATCACCACTGGTGGGAATATCTTCTTGATTCCTACAATTCTATAATGGTACAATGTATATCTGTCGTCAGATCCATCAATAAAGAAATAAATTCTCACAATCTAACTCTTTAATTGCTTAAATTAATTATAAGTAGTATGTTATGATCATGCGCTTTTGTTTTGCTATTTTATCCATTATCTATATTCTTTGTTTCAAATTCATAGATTATTGAAATTTTCATCATGTAAATCTCATATTAATCATTCATCATGACAAAAATCAATGTTGGGAATAACCCATCACACATTTCCACTATGCATGGAATCTTCAATTGGTATCAAAGAATCGCATAATTATTTAAATATCATTTATTGATTTATTCATTTATTATTAGTTTTCAATTCTAGTTTAATCGTTCTTTAATCTGAATTTTCAGATATTTGTTATTTCTCTTCGTTTCTCATAAATATAATCAAATCAATTAATTTTATGAACGAAATAAATTTGAAGATCTTATTTGGAGGTGTTAAGGAGTCTAACTGGATAAAACAATGGTACATGTCATGTAACCCAGAGGAGCATGTCATGTACAAGTGTTTAATGTAAAAAAAATTAATTCATAATTAATTCAAGTCATTTGAATTTATTACACTTGGTGAATTTAATTATACACTATGTGTTGACGAAGCTATTTTGGCACATGGTCAGCCAAAGTACATGCCATGTAACATCCATATATGGTATTTAGTCCTTTATTCATAGACAGTCCATGTAACTTCTTACATGTCCTACATGACAGGTGTCAATGTAAATCAGAGACCACACACCCTATAACCCATGTATAGACTATGGACTCCAAAAATTATTCATGGCATGGTTACACGCTGAGTCCCTAGGTGAGTGTCGTGGATAAATGGTGAGAATAATACATGTCATGTATCTTAAATGTATACACTATATACTTTTAGAAAATTACACAAAATAAAAATTAATTTATGATACTATGAAAACCTTATCAATATATACTTTCATGTGGTCATTAAGTTGATAGGACCTTCAATGTGAAGGGTTTTTTATATATATAAATGCTTAATTAATTTTTGTGTAATGTTGGAATGTGTGTATCATGTATAGGTCATATGGTAGTTATTACTCTGCACGCATTGAATCATTACACGCAAGGTAAAAATAAAAAAATCGTGTAAATCATGTGATCATTATGATGATAATAAACATCATGATATTATGTGACAAGTCATTTATGCCACATTCCACAAAAGTAAATAGTGTATGAGTATAATACACATTTACTAGTTCAGAAGGACACTCACCTTATTTCCTCCAATGTACATTTTTTTTCACCGTTAATTTTAAATAATTTTGATCAATTTGTTTAAAATTATGACAGATATGAATCTCAAGGAAATTTGGATTATAATTAATATAATAAAATTGATTAATTAAATAAGATAATTAGTTTATTTGAGCATGATTTATCTTAGATAAGAATTATTATAATTGAATGATAATTTTATTAAATGAGTAATTTGTTGCATGCATGGGGATGATCATGATCCAATAACATGCCATTTTATGTGATTAGTTTCATTTAATTTATAGTTAAATTATATTATTGGTCTACGTGTTATCTCTCATCTCATTATGTTAGGTCATGCATGCCTAGGGTTTCTTTTATGTAAACCCCTTAGCCAATATTTTGGTTCCCCTCACCTGTGTGTGAGTAAAAGAATATGCAATGGATAATGATCCCAAGCTATTAGATATTTTTCAAGTTTAGATTCATGGAAAAAAGAAATCCAAGAGACATACATAGGTGGATAATTGAAAGCTGCAACATGAACCGTACAGGGAACAATGTGTTTTTTTCTTAGGTCAACGGTTAGTTTATCATCCAATAGATAAACTAAACATTAATAAAATACCATGATCATAAAACTTTATTAGTTTATATCTAATTGTTTTCATGGTTATTCCATTATGGATGTTTTTTCATGATAATAATAATTAAGAAATTAACAAGCATGCAAGATAAAACTAAAATAAATTGGCTTTTGTGTAAATATTATCTAAGACATGGATAATCACATAAATGAATCCACTTAATATTAAAAATAATGTAATAAATATATTAATTGGAAATTTATTAATAAAATATTAAATCCCTCAATTATATAAATATTAAGTCAGTACATTCTTCCACTACTTCGGTTAAAATCGAACCATAGTTCAAAATTCTTGATCAATAAAAGTTGGGTTGCTTTCAACTATCGAGGAATTATAACTTAAATTTTTAGGTTTACTTAACTTAGTTTACATAAAGGGTTGACTAAAAAGGTATAAATGGTGTAACTAAGAGGCTATAGTTGAGGAAATATAATTTAATAAATTCAGGATTGGGCAGTACAATCAACAAATCAAGGAACTTTGAGTTAATGCAGTTTTTATTTGGAATTCCTACCTAAAACTCTTAAAGTTTCTTGAGAAGACCATGTTGGGGTGATAATAAGGGGGATATGGATCCTTTCAACTATAATGTCCAAGTAATAGGATATTCTAAATCTAATTGTGTGGGCTATTGGGATTAAATAAAATAGTGGGAGATTAATAGATATAATATTCATTTATTTGTCAAAATTTTAGCAGAAAAAGTAATGAAACACAACTCATATAATTTTTAGAAAAAACAATAAATTGAATTCAAACATATCATTATAACCCATACTTGATATGGATAAGATTCTCACTGGCACAATTTTCCCAGAGTGAAATGGGTGCTTACACATTATCCAACACCATGAAAGGAAATTGTATGTGCCCGATGTAGACACCCGATTCCTGACATACATTGACATTACATTACATTTTCGGAATACTTAGTACATAACAAAAACACACACAAAATGATCGTAATAGTTTAGTGTCTCTGGAAACTCGGAGTATAATCTTCTAATCCTGGTGAAAGATCTTCAACATCTCCCATAAAGATCTTCCCTTTTTTTTATACCTAAAACCTTTCTTTATATCCTGGGGAAAAGTAAACATAAAAGGGTGAGCTCAAATTCTCAGTAAGGGTAAACAAAATAAATATCAATCACATCATATTCATAAGAACATAACATTTTGGAAATCTTAACCTGCAAAAGAGAGCGTAATTTCATAACATGGGATAAATCATAGTAGTGAAATGAAATCACAATAATCATAACATAAAACATGGAACTTTGTGGCATACACACATAATAATAGAGAATCATTTCTTGTTAGTCATGACTCATTTCCAAGACTATCTTAGTGGACAAAGTCCCTTTCTGAATCGAGTCACCCTTGTTTCAGTCCTGTTTCACTGAACCGGTATAACCTACCATTCCAGTCATGTCTATCTCATGAGATATGAAATCTTTACCCAATGCATTGGAGGGAGATATAGGTCCCACCCATCTTATAATGAATCCTTTCTTATGTGTGCCACATAATCATAAATCATACATCATCGCATAACAAATGTAACAAAAATGGGATTCTTGAAACATCATGACATCATAAAACAAATCATATAAGGTAAATGACTTCATAAAAATAATTCCCTCAAAACGTAATCAAATCAATGTAATAATAGGGATAAAAACATAACCCTATATTATCTTAGATGGAAAATAATTTTGATAAAACATTTGAACTCCATTCTTGAGGAAAATATCCTTTCTACTTCAAAAACACTTTTCTTTTCTTAACATGTCATACAATTATAAACTAAAAGAAGTTGATTAAAAATAAACTTGAAAACTTATAAAGGAATATTCTTGGAAATAATGTTTTAAAAAATCCATTTCGTGTCGTATAAGTTAAAAAAACATTCTTTGTACTTTTGTTGGAAAAGTCAAAAAGTACCTCGTACGAAAAACGACAAAAGATTCCTTTCATATCTTTTACTAAAAACTCACCGAAGGGTAAAATTGGATTTAAAAAATTGTACGTGGATGGAAATAATATTACATATTGAGGAAACATGGATGTGGATGATAAAATACTCCCCAGTAAATACCAAAGTATAAGAAATCTCGGATAAAAATGAGATTGTGATATTTCCCTTACCTTAGGTCTGACTTGCTTTGTAAGTGTCTGAACCTCCTGTATAATGATTTAAATCATGTTATTAACTTATTCCAAAATCATATTCATTGTTATTATATCATATATGGTCCACTTATGACTTTATATTACCCGTTCTTTTGTAAATTCATGTTAAAGTAGCGTTTTGGGTAAAATCGTCTCATTTGTCGTTCGTGTTTTTAACTTGTAATTATTCATATGATTACTTAGATCATGATTACTTAATTCCAGAATATAAAACATGATTTATATATATATATTCAGAATATACATATATAATAAATCAGTAAATGGAAAGAAATACACCATTTATGGAGACGGTAGTCCGTACATACGCATGAACGCTGTTTTCGTTTCCTTATTGAATTGAATGGAATTAAGTAGATGAAATACATATAAATATAAATAATTCCAGTGTCATTATTAGGTCATATATTTCATTAGTACTTATTATATATACTTTATAATCATTCATGAATGGTTAATTATTGAGAATGAATCTCATCACGTCGTGGAGACGGTAGTCCGTACGTACGCACGAGCGATGATATCGTTCCCATGGTCGTGGAATTGTGTTTAAGTGTATGTATACTATTTAAGTATCAATATCACTTTATAATAATCATATATAGTTACTCATTACACCTTTATACCCATCCTATTAAGGTGGTGGCGGAAAATAGATTACACCACGGCATGGAGACGGTATTCCGTACGTACGCACGCGCGGTGATTTCCTTTTTCCGTAGGATGGATAGAAGGTTAATTAGAGTTGTTTAATATTTATAATAACATATCAGTATATAATAAATACTGATGTTGTTACTTTATCATGAAACAACTAAAGAAGAAGAAGTTGAAGAAGAAAGAAATTGAAAAGGATCGGTAATGGATATTACCTCTTCTTTGGAACACCTCTTTGAATCCTCCACTTAGGGAACTAAGATTTGTCTTTGAAGAAGATAAGGACCTCTAGGATTATTCTAGGAAAGTGGAGAAGGAATTTTGGCAGGGTTTGGCCGAGCATGAGTGCTCAAATTGGTGTGAGGAGGAGGGGGAGGAGGTGCCCTTTTATAAGGGAGGAGAGGGGCACCTTAGGAATATCTCAAAATATTATTTTATATTAAAGTAAAAATCGGTTTATAATGGTTCCAAAGGGTCTTATTTCGAAGCTAAAGTGGGGATGGGTCGAAATCCTATCAACCAATAGTATTTAGACAAGTTTAGGTTATTATTTTAATCTTATCAATTAGATTTGACTCTAAGTTAAATAATTTAACTTTTACCATGTCTTTTTGTTTTCTTACACTATATGGTTAATACGCTTACTATAACATGCCAAACGAACCCCAAATTGTTTATTATTAATATATATATCCTTATCTAAGTCATTGGGCCGAACCTTAGATTTTTAGGAATAAAATAACAATTAATAATATAATATTAGATTTAAAAACTATTTTGTGTCAATTTTGACACTATTTGATATATGATTTTTGTGAAAGTCATAACAGAATTATATGTTCGAACCAAGTTGATTAAATCAACAGTAATATATCATAGTAACCTATAAAATTAGTGTAATTCATAAAAAGTCTCAAATTACATTTATTTTGGTGTTTATAACATCAATTATGTCAATATTTCATAAATAAGATAATTACTGCATCATCGTTGTGTCATAATTAAATTAAATTATTTAATGTTTAAAAATTATAAATAAAATACCATTATGTCGGAAATATTTTTAGCTTTCTAATTAATATTTATTGTCGAATTTATCTTATGTATAACCCCATATTAAAAATTATTTACTTATTAAACTTTGATTTTAACTATTTTAACCCTTCTTTAAATAAATTAGTAATAAATGTCCTAATCTAACTCAAGTGGGCCTAAATGGTCATATGTTATTCATAAGGTTGTTTTTGGTCGAATTACACTTATCCAATAGAATTAGGACATGTGTTAGGGTAATAGTAATATCATATTTACCCTTAGTTACCCTATTTACTATTAACCGCAGTAAAAAAAAAGTAAAAAGTTACTATTCACCAAAAAATTATTTTTATCTCATTGAACCACATTTTACTTACTGATGCAACCGTGTCTGTCGGATTTTCGAAATTCCATTCACAGAAGCGGTAAAATTAAGTTTTATGCAAAATTCAGTTTTTAACCTACCACTTAGTGGTTTCACTATTCATCAAAAATTGAAAGTTTTCAGAAAAATACCAAAATTTCACCCTATGCTAATTTCGGTATTCCGAATCAAAAAATGAAGTCCATTTTGAAAAATAAAATTTATAAAATTTCAAAAAGTGGTTATTACTATTCATAACGGCTAGTTTTAATAATATTTTAATAGCATATCGTTGTTTAGTGAAACTCGGTATTGCGTACAACGCAAGCTATCGAGGAAGGTCGCGATTGCGTGTAAAGTAAGCCAAGAAAGTGTGTAGTGAAAGATTCCTTTGAACAAAATATTATTCATAAAAATCTCGGGTGTTACATTCTACCCCCATTAAAAAGAATTTCGCCCTCGAAATTCATCACTTTGTAACAAATAGATGAGGATACTTCTCCCTCATCATATCCTCAAGCTCCCATGTAGCTTCTTCTAATTGGTGGTTCCTCCATAAAACTTTCACCAATCAAGTGGTCTTGTTTCGTAGGACTTTTTCGCTACGATCCAGAATCTCTACCAGCTGTTCTTCATAAGAAAGATCTTGCTCCAGCGGTACAACTTCTGAGTTGAGTACATGTGAAGGATCAGGTATGTACTTTCTCAGGAGAGATACATGGAACACATCGTGAACTTGAGAGAGATTCGGTGGAAGCGCCAATCGGTAATCTACCTTTCCAACACGATCCAGTATTTCGAAAGGACCGATATATCTAGGGCTCAACTTCCCCTTCTTTCCAAATCTCATAACCCTCTTCTAGGGAGATATTCGTAAGAACACTTTATCACCCACTTCAAACTCTAGGTCTTTTCTTCGGTTGTCATCATAACTTTTCTGTCGACTCTGAGCTGCTCTTATGTGTTGTTGAATAGATCTGACATTTTCTGCCATTTCATCAACTAGATCAGGTCCTAATAGATTTCTTTCCCCAACTTCATCCCAGCAAGTTGGAGTCCTGCATTTCTTTCCATAGAGAGCTTCATAAGGAGCCATATGAATACTGGAGTGAAAGCTATTATTATAAGAAAATTCCACCAAAGGTAGGTGTTGATCCCAACCTCCTTTGAAATCCATAGAGCAAGCTCTCAACATATCTTCTAGGGTTTGAATTGTTCTCTCAGACTGACCGTCGGTCTGGGGATGATAAGCAGTGCTGAAACTCAACTCTGTATCCAGAGTATGTTGAAGACTTCGCCAGAACTTCGAGGTAAATCTCGGATCCCGATCAGATATAATAGAAAGTGGTACTCCATGCAATCTTACCACTTCCTTTACATATATCCTGGCAAGCTGATCTAGATAGAAATCCTCTCTAATAGCAATGAAGTGTGCAGACTTTGTAAGACGATCAATTATGAATCAAATAGCATTATTGCCTTTGGATGTTTTAGGAAGTCCTGTGACAAAGTCCATAGTGATGTTTTCCCATTTCCATTCGGGTATGGGTAATGGTTGTAACATCCCCTTAGACTTCTGTCTCTCAGGTTTAACTTATTGACAAACCAAGCATCGAGAGACATATTCAGCAACATCTCTTTTCATACCATCCCACCAGAAGTACTCTTTCAGGTCCTTATACATCTTCGTGCTTCCAGGATGAATATAGAATGATGAACTATGAGCCTCATACAGCATCTCCTTCTTTAATTCGGGGATGGGAGGAACAAAAACCCGATTCCTGAACTTTATTATCCCATCACAATCAAGGTTAAATTCAGGAACATTTCTCACCTTCTTTTGTAACTCGACATCTTCTTTCTGTGCCTCTTTAATCTTCACATGTATAGATGGTTGAACATTCATTTGAGAAAGATAATATTTTTTCTCTTCCATTATAATTCCAAGATCCATCCTTTGTAAATCCATAAATATTGGATCTTTTTTTATCCTCATCATGGATAAACTAGCATGGTCTTGTAGACTTAATGCATCTGCCACCTTGTTAGCTTTCCCAGGGTGGTAATGGATTGAGCAGTCGTAATCCTTAATCAGCTCCAACCATCTTCTTTGACGCATATTCAACTCCTTTTGTGTGAAAATATACTTTAAACTTTTATGATCAGTATAAATATCACACCTTTCACCATAAAGGTAATGCCTCCAAATCTTTAATGCAAATATTACCGCAGCCAACTCCAAATCATGTGTTGGGTAATTTTGCTCATGTATTTTCAACTGTCGTGAGGCATAAGATATCACAATATCATTTTGCATAATAACACACCCCAATACCTTCTTGGATGCATCACTGTAGATCACAAACCTTTCTCCACTACAAGGTAGTGTGAGCACAGGTGCACTGGATAACCTTCTTTTCAACTCCTTGAAATTCTCTTCACATTCCTCTGTCCAAATAAACTTAACTCCTTTCCGAGTCAACTTGGTGAGTGGATTAGATAATCGTGAAAAATCTTTTACAAAACGTCGATAATATCCATCCAAACCAAGAAAACTTCGGATCTCAGTTACTGTTGTTGGTCTTGACCATATTTTGATAACCTCTGTTTTTGCTGGATCCACAGATATCCCCTCTTTTGAGATTATGTGACCCAAAAATGAAACTTTTTGAAGCCAAAATTCACACTTGGTAAATTTGGCATAAAGCTTCTCCTTTCTCAGGGTCTTCAATATAATTCTCAAGTGATCTTCATGCTCTTCCTTGCTCTTTGAATGGACAAGAATATCGTCTATAAAGACTACCACAAAGTGATCAAGATAGTCTCTAAAGACTCTATTCATTAGATCCATGAAGATAGCAGGGGCATTAGTAAGACCAAATGGCATCACTATAAATTCATAGTGTCCATACCTTGTACGGAAAGCCGTCTTTGGTATATCCTCCCTTTTGACCCTTAATTGATGATTCCCTGAACGAATATCAATCTTGGAAAAGTATTGAGCTCCGCGTAGTTGGTCAAATAAGTCATCAATGCATGGGAGAGGATAGTTGTTCTTGATAGTGATCTTGTTAAGTTCTCGATAATCAATGCAGAGTCTCATTGATCCATCTTTCTTCTTAACAAATAGAACAGGTGATCCCCAAGGTGACGCACTAGGGCATATGAATCCCTTATCAAGATTCTATTCGAGTTGCTTCTTCAATTCCTGCAACTCAATTGGGGCCATTCTATAAGGTGTATTTGAAATAGGCAAAGCACCCGGTACGAGTTCTATTGAAAACTCAACTTCACGATTTGGTGGAAGACCCGGTAATTCCTCCAGAAAGACATCATCAAACCCCCGTACGATGGGCATATTCTTAATCGTAAGTTTCTCAACAACCATTTGAGATAAATAACCTTCATTTAGTGGAATCAAGACCCATAAGATGGAAGGAATTTCCACTGGAAGGTTATATTCATCCTTGCATCGATAGACGATCGTAGATTGATCTGGAATATGAAATGTAACTTCCCTTCTTTGGAAATTGATATGAGCTCCATGTAGATAAAGCCAATACATGCCAAGAATCACATCAAATTCCACTAAAGGAAGGATCACAAGATTTGCAGGAAGCACTTTCCCACAAACTTCGATCGGAGAAGAATTATAATCTTTTGATGCGACTGTTGTGCCATTAGGTGTTGTCACAGCTAACTCAAAATCTAATTGTTGAGGTAATACGGTGATACCCTTAGAAAATTTTTCAGAAATAAAAGAGTGGGTGGATCCAGAATCAAATAAAACATTTTCTACTTTAGAGTGGATGGTAAGTGTACCTTTCACCACTTCGTTATCGTACTCCACATCACTGATAGAAATTGCATGTGACTCTCCTTTGTCTTTAGCCTTAAGATTTTGTTAACGTCGACCATCATCATCAACCCTTGGATTTGGGCATTGATTGGCATAATGCCCCATCTCCTTGAACTTGAAACATTGAAGTGTAGTAGGTTCATTCTGTGTATCCCTTCCTTTGTTTGCATCATTTGACATCTTCTTCCCATTATCGAGGCATTCAAATGCCCGATGACATTCCTTTCCACATTTGAAACATTTACTTGTCCCTTTAAGACAACTCCCTCCATGTTTCTTTCCACACTTTGAGCATAAGGGAAAGCTCATCTTCTTTTCAGTGTTCTCTTTAGATTTCCTTTGAATTCCATCTTCCTCTTCTTATCAAACCCATGTGACTGATGGGTTACTCCAATCTCCATCTCGACTTTGAGAGCACATCGAACGATTTCCTCGTAGCTATTGAAGTCCCTTATGGCTAACGCCCTTCGAAGACTTGGTTTCAAGCCACTAAAGAATCGATCGATCTTACTCTCAGGTTGGATAATAATACCAGAAGCGTACCTTGCAAGTCTTGTAAAATTTTCTTCATAGGTACCAACACATTCATCATCCCTTTACTTCAGTTCAAGAAACTCTTTCTCCATCTTTTTTCGGAGAATACGAGGGAAGTACTTATTAAAAAATAAGTTCTTGAACTCGTCCCATTCCATAGACTCAATTTCATCCCTTTGCCTCGTATTCTTAATAAGATTCCACCATTGATCAGCATCTCCTTCCAAACGATACACTGCTAGGATGACTTTATCATGTTCAGAACATTGAAGAACTGAAAATATCTTTTCAGTAGTACTAATCCATTGTTCAGCAACAAATGGATCAGTAGACCCATTGAAAGAAGGTGGACGCTGCCTCATGAAGGATTCAACAGAATGTTTCTCCTTCCTTTGCTCGTTTGGAAGTCCTGCATGATTCATAGCTTGAGAAAGTTGTGTGAGCAAGGCTACAAGATTTTTCATTCCAGCTCCCATATCATTTGGTTGCTCAGGGGGACAATCATTGCATTGCCCATCGCATTCCGCATTAACACGGTTCCTTCGGGTTCCAGCCATTGACTAAAACCAAGAAGAATAGTGTGAGCAACACTAATTATAATAGGAAAACCACATAATCAAGGATAAAATTTCACACTTAAGGTCTTATCCTAGGGTATTCATGGCCATTTCTAAAACACTAAGATTGTGTTCTATTCTTAGACTTATCCTTAGGGTTTTTACTAAGGCTTTCACATCCTAGTTTCCAAAGGTTGACTATACCTTTCCTCTGATACCAACTGTAGAGACCCGATTCCTGACGTACATTGACATTACATTACATTTGCGGAATACTTAGCACATAAAAGGGTGAGCTCAAATGCTCAGTAAGGGTAAACAAAAGAAATATCAATCACATCATATTCATAAGAACATAACATTTTGGAAATCTTAACCTGCAAAAGAGATCATAATTTCATAACATGGGATAAATCATAGTAATGAAATGAAATAACAATAATCATAACTTAAAACATGGAACTTTGTGGCATAATCACATAATCATAGAGAATCATTTCTTGTTAGTCATGACTCATTGCCAAGACTATCTTAGTGGACAAAGTCCCTTTCTGAATCGAGTCACCCTCGTTTCAGTCCTGTTTCACTGAACCGGTATAACCTACCATTCCAGCCCTGTCTATCTCATGAGATATGAAATCTTTACCCAATGCATTGGAGGGAGATATAGGTCCCACCCATCTTATAATGAATCCTTTCTTATGTGTGCCACATAATCATAAATCATACATCATCTCATAACACATGTAACAAAAATGGGATTCTTGAAACATCATGACATCATAAAACAAATCATATAAGGTAAATGACTTCATAAAAATAATTCCCTCAAAAAATAATCAAATCAATGTAATAATAGGGATAAAAATAGAACCCTATATTATCTTACATGGAAAATAATTTTGATAAAACATTTTAACTCCATTCTTGAGGAAAATATCCTTTCTACTTCAAAAACACTTTTCTTTTCTTAACATGTCATACAATTATAAACTAAAAGAAGTTGATTAAAAATAAACTTGAAAACTTATAAAGGAAGATTCTTGGAAATAATGGTTTAAAAAATCCATTTCTTTCCATATAAGTTAAAAAAACATTCTTTGTACTTTTTTTCAGAAAAGTCAAAAAGTACCTCGTACGAAAAACGAAAAAAGATTCCTTTCATATCTTTTACTAAAAACTCACCGAAGGGTAAAATTGGATTTAAACAATTTTACGTGGATGGAAATAATATTACATATTGAGTAAACATGGATGTGGATGATAAAATAATCCCAAGTAAATACCAAAGTATAAGCAATCTCGGATAAAAATGAGATTGTGATATTTCCCTTACCTTAGGTCTGACTTGCTTTGTAAGTGTCTGAACCTCCTGTATAATGATTTAAATCACGTTATTGACTTATTACAGAATCATATTCATTGTTATTATATCATATATGGTCCACTTATGAATTTATATTACCCGTTCTTTTGTAAATTCATATTAAAGTAGCGTTTTGGGTAAAATCGTCTCATTTGTCGTTCGTGTTTTTAACTTGTAATTATTCATATGATTACTTAGATCATGATTACTTAATTCCAGAATATAAAACATGATTTATATATATATATATTAAGGATATACATATATAATAAATCAGTAAATGGAAAGAAATACATCGTTCATGGAGACGGTAGTCCGTACGTACGTATGAACGCTGTTTTCGTTTCCTTATTGAATTGAATGGAATTAAGTAGATGACATACATATAAATATAAATAATTCCAGTATCATTATTAGGTCATATATTTTATTAGTACTTATTATATATACTTTATAATCATTCATGAATGGTTAATCATTGAGAATGAATCTCATCGCGTCGTGGAGACGGTAGTCCGTACGTACGCACGAGCGATGATATCGTTCCCATGGTCGTGGAATTGTGTTTAAGTGTATGTATACTATTTAAGTATAAATATCACTTTATAATAATCATATATAGTTACTCATTACACCTTTATACCCATCCAATTAAGGTGGTGGCGGAAAATAGATTACACCACGGCGTGGAGACGGTATTCCGTACGTACGCACGCGCGGTGATTTCCTTTTTCCGTAGGATGGATAGAAGGTTAATTAGAGTTGTTTCATATTTATAATAACATATCAGTATATAATAAATAATGATGTTATTACTTTATCATGAAACAACTAAATAAGAAGAAGTTGAAGAAGAAAGAAATTGAAAAATATCGGTAATGGATATCACCTCTTCTTTGGAACACCTCTTTGAATCCTCCACTTAGGGAACTAAGATTGGTCTTTGAAGAAGAGAAGGACATCTAGGATTATTCTAGGGAAGTGGAGAAGGGATTTTGGCAGGGTTTGGCCGAGCTTGAGTGCTAAAATTGGTGTGAGGAGGAGGGGGAGGAGGTGCCCTTTTATAAGGGAGGAGAGGGGCACCTTACGAATATCTCAAAATATTATTTTATATTAAATTCAAAATCGGTTTATAATGGTTCCAAAGGGTCTTATTTCGAAGCTAAAGTGGGGATGGGTCGAAATCCTATCAACCAATAGGATTTAGACATGTTTAGGTTATTATTTTAACCTTATCAATTAGATTTAACTCTAAGTTAAATAATTTAACTTTTACCGTGTCTTTTTGTTTTCTTACACTATATGGTTAATACACTTACTATAACATGCCAAACGAACCCCAAATTGTTTATTATTAATATATATATCCTTATCTAAGTCATTTGGCCGAACCTTAGATTTTTAGGAATAAAATAACAATTAATAATATAATATTAGATTTAAAAACTATTTTGTGTAAATTTTGACACTATTTGATATATGATTTTTGTGAAAGTCATAACAGAATTATATGTTCGAACCAAGTTGATTAAATCAACAATAATATATCATAGTAACCTAGAAAATTAGTGGAATTCATAAAAAGTCTCAAATTACATTTATTTTGGTTTTTAGAACATCAATTATGTCAATATTTCATAAATAAGATAATTACTGCATCATCGTTGTGTCATAATTAAATTAAATTATTTAATGTCTAAAAATTATAAATAAAATACCCTTATTTAGGAAATCGTTTTATCTTTCTAATGAATATTTATTGTCGAATTTATCTTATGTATAACCTCATATTAAAAATGATTTACTTATTAAACTTTGATTTTAACTATTTTAACCCTTCTTTAAATAAATTAATAATAAATGTCCTAATCTAACTCAAGTGGGCCTAAATGGTCATAGTTTATTCATAAGGTTGTTTTTGGTCGAATTACACTTATCCAATAGAATTAGGACATGTGTTAGGGTAATAGTAATATCATATTTACCCTTAGTTACCCTATTTACTATTAACCGTAGTAAAAAAAAGTAAAAAGTTACTATTCACCAAAAAATTATTTTAATCTCATTGAACCACATTTTACTTACTGATATCAACTGTGTCTGTCGGATTTTCGAAATTCCATTCACAGAAGCGGTAAAATTAAGTTTTATGCAAAATTCAGTTTTTAACCTACCACTTAGTGGTTTCACTATTCATCAAAAATTGAAAGTTTTCAGAAAAATACCAAAATTTCACGCTAGGCTAATTTCGGTATTCCGAATCCAAAAATGAAGTCCATTTTGAAAAATAAAATTTATAAAATTTCAAAAAGTGGTTATTACTATTCATAACGGCTAGTTTTAATAATATTTTAATAGAATATCGTTGTTTAGTGAAACTCGGTATTGCGTACGACGCAAGCTATCGAGAAAGGTCGCGATTGCATGTAAAGTAAGCCAAGAAAGTGTGTAGTGAAAGATTCCTTTGAACAAAATATTACTCATAAAAATCTCGGGTGTTACACCCGAACAACCAATTCTTGATATGCCTAGTAATGAGGCTAGTGAGTAAGAGTTATCTCTCTATGAGAAACATTGAAATGATGATATAGATATTCATTGTTTCATACTATTATCCATGACCAATGATGTTTTGAAGAAACATGAGGACAAGGATGTGTATAACACAATTTCTCACCTTTAGGATCTCTATCAAGAGAACGCAAGATAAGAGAGATATGAGATCCAAAATACTCTATTCATAAATAAGATTTGTGATTCGATGATAGATATACCTCATGTAGTAAATCTTATTATCTTAATTGAACACTTATACATTGTAGGGATTAAATTATCATATGATTTGTACACATATATCATATTTTCCTAGCTACCCAAAACCTACTCTAGTTTTATTATTAATTATAACAAGATAAATAATGACAAGAGTCTTTTGGAACTTATTACTCTGATTTTCCAAGTGGATAAGGACATGGGGTAGGACAAACCCATAGTCTTTATGGTGAATAAGAAAATGAAGAACAAGTAAAAGGGGCCCAACACTCATAAAAAGTCTAAAGCTCATATGTACCATTCTTCCAAGAAGAGAAAAATCCATGGGGCCCAAGACTCATAAAAAGTCTAAAGCTCCTATGTACCATTCTTCCAAGAAGATAAAAATCCATAGGTATGGCAAGGAAAAGGTGGGAGTATGTTTTTCATGTGGCAAGCAAGGCCACTAGAATAGGAACTAAACCTAGAAGTAAGGGGAATAAAAATGTGCATTTTTTATCAAATGTAATCGTTCAATATCTTCAAATTGGGTATTAGATATAGATTTTGGTTCTCATTTATGTATCCAAATCTAGGAACCAAGTATATTCTAAAAGATTTCATGTGGAGAGGTGGATTTGTGAGCTACCAAAGGTGTTAGGATAGATTCTCTATCCATTGGTGACTACCACATTTCATTACCAATAGGAATAATAATGGTTTTAAGGGATTGTTATTATGTATCAACTGTTACTAGGAATATAATTTCTATATCATTCATACATGTAGATGGTCTTATTTTTCATGTTTGAAAAAAAAGATGTTTCTTTTAAAAAGAGAACATATGTTACGGTATGTAAAATTTAAATAATAGTATTTTGTATAAAATTATATAAAACAGGTACTAGAAATAGATAATGAATCATGTTCACATGGCTCAGATAAAACCTAGCTAGGGAATCATCGTCGTGGTCATGTAAGCGGTGAGTGTTTGAAAAATCTCTGTCAAGATATTTATTTAGAATATTTTAAGTTAAAGCCACTTAAAATATGGCATACTTAATTACAAGTAAAAATAACCAAACCCCAATTTGTTGGATAGGGTGAAAGGGACAATTATTTTCTAGGATTAGTACACAATAATGTGTGTGGACCATTTATAGTAGAAGATAGAGGTGAGTGTTATTACATTATAACATTTTCTGATGACTTGAGTAGATATGGCTATGGCTACTTGATGAGTTATAAGTTCGGGTTCTTCAAGAAATTCAAATAATTCAAGAATTAAGTAGCGAATAAAATTGTAAAGAAGATAAAATGTCATTAATCGGATCAAGGTGGTTGATATATTAACCAATTGTTTGTCTACTTTCTATAGTATTTTAGGGTTCTATCTCAACACACTTCACCTTACACACCACAGTGGAATGGTGTTAGTGAAGGAAGGAATCGTACCTTATTAGACATGGTAAGGTTGATGATGAGTCATGTATATATTCCATTATCATTTTGGGTATATTAATTAAAAATTATATTATATACATTAAACTAGGTACCAACTAAAGTGTAAAATAGAAATCCATTTGAGATATGGAGTGGAAATAAATTTGTTTTATCACACACATGTGTATGGGGTCGTGAGTAATTTTTTATGGAATTATCAGGAAAGAAAATAGAACCCCATGGAAAAAAGTGCATCTTTATAGGGTATACTAATGAAAAAAAATGGATACTACCTTTAAAACCCCTCAGACAAGAAAGTGATTATCGCCAGACAAGTCATATTTCTTAAGAGGGATCGCATCTTCAAAAATTATAGTGGGGTTAATATTAACTTTGATGAAGTTAATGTTCAAGATACATATGAGTTTGTAGAGGAAAATATTCCTTAGGTCTCCAAGAAATAATTAGTTCCTAAAACACAAGTACTATATAGGAGCAGAAGAGAGTTAAGAGAACCAGAGAGATATGTTTTTCTAGTCATCGAACATGGAGACTTATTATTAGTTGAAAATTATGAACCTCTATCCAAAAAATATAGAGTAGAGTGATCAGAATCTATGATATGGAAATAAGCCCTAAATTCTGAAATACATTCCATATATTAAAACCAAGTTTGGGTTCTAGTCAATGAACCTGTTAATGTAAATCCCATAGGGTGAAAGTGATTATTCAAGATAAAACTAGACATGAAAGTCAGGGTAAATACCTATAAAGTAAGGATAGTGTATAAAGGGTTTAAAAATTGTTAAGGAATTGAATATGATGAAACCTTTTCAGTGGTTTCCATGTTTATATCCATCATAATTTTACATGAAATAGTTACTTTCCATGACTATAAAATTTGGAAGATGTATATCAAAACAACTTTCCTTAATGGGAACCTTCAGAAATATTTCTACATGACACGGTGGGAATATTTCCTGGCTCCATGTGATGCCAAAAATATTATCAAATTTGTAGAGATCAATTTATGGATTAAAGAAAGTGTGTAGATCATGGAACATTCGATTTGATCAATATTTAAAAAAATTAGTTTAATTAAGAATGAATATGATCCATGTGTTTTAAATAGGTTTAGTTGGAATGTGGTCATTATCCTAGTAGTGTAAGTTGATGACTTATTATATATTGGAAATTACGTACTAGTCTTACATTTTGTTAAGGACTGGTTGAACAAGTGATTCTCCATGAAGCAATTAGGTGAAGAAACCTATATTCTAGAGATCAAGATCATTCATGATATATTGTTGGGTCCTAAAAACATTGTAAGGGAATTTTGAATAATCATGTTTATTTGGAAAAGGAAGGAAAACCAATCATAGGAAGAGTTGAAGACAAAAAGCTTAAAAGAGTGAAAATGAAAAGGGGAAAAATTCAGGTTGTGGAGTATAAACCCTTCATAGACCACCGCACCACATGGAGATCCTCTTCGTGAGACACCCAAAAACTAAACAATTTGTGGGATAAAGATGGAAGTACTAATTCCCAGTAAATGAAATTGTCTGCAGGAAGGAGACATAAATATCCACCCCACAGACGACATTACCCATGCACTAAAACTGTTCGTGGGCAGGTTAAGACCAATGGATTCCTGTGAAAACAATAACATTTTTTTGGGGACCGAGGTGGTGATCCTCATCTATGTAGATGATGACCTCATTCACCCACTGACTAAGTTATTTGTGGACCAGGTTTCTTCTGTGGGCTTTTGCAAAAATAAGGATCGCAAACTCATCACAGCTGACCAACTATTGTGGTATCTAGTTCCTTGTTTCTATATAAATAAATTTTGGGGATGGTAGGATGGTGGATGGGTTATCAAAATATTGAAGGATTAAGGAAACAGATGATTGATTAATCGATGAAGGTACAAAAGAAGAGAGAACAACAAAATATAGTCTCCTTTGAAGACTTCCTGTAGGTAAAACCCCACCGCATAGCATTAAGGAAGATAAAAAATAAATCAATTCAGTAGTCCTCGAAATCAACACCATTTTTGGGAATATTCAAGGTAATGTGAAGAAATCATTTCCCTGTTTTCAACTAGGTGTCCCTCATAGAAAAACACTATATGGGTGGAATCTTGACTCACGTAGCAAATCACTATGGGGGAGCAACTTGATCCCGCATAGAAAATCGCTACATGGATTGAACCTGGGTATATGTACCACCATGGTATGTGGATGGAACCCCTACCCATATAGAAATAAGTTATGCAGAGGAAACCCCATCCTATGCAAGGATATGCTATGCAGAATGAGGTATCTTAGGTAATTCTACCCTTCAGTTCTAGACATGTTTCTTCTATTTCCATCACATCATCGCAAGTCCCTCCGAAAGTCAGTCCAATAGAATTAGGCCAAAGCATCTCCCAAAGATTTTGTACATGTATGATGAGACCATCAGGTGCATCAATGCACCCCTCTAAGTTTACATACCAATGGTAAGTGGAGTCACATGGGTAATCCCCGCAAAACGTCAGACCCGTGAAATATCCCTAAGCTTACATTCCAATGGTAACCCAGGTTCCAACCATGGGATACTCACATGAACTTCCCCGTTATAGGGATTAAGGAGAGGTGCTAGCCTTTCCCTCTGATATGGTTCTATACTAGACAAAGGATATCACGCTTTCATTTCCTTTGGGTAAGGAGTGATGCTCCACCCCTTTTCAAGAACCAATTACAGGGCACTCCCACTGAAGTAATCCCCTAGCCTTTCTTGCAGGAGTTGGCATCCGTGCTCATCTTTTCCTTTACCCAGAACGTATTCCGATAGATCACCAAATATGAAAATTGAGGATATGAAAATGAGAGAGGAAATGGGAACATTCTTAGTCTTCTCTCTCTCCCTTCGGGATCCATTACCATCTTTCAATAGATTAAGTGGGATGTGCTATCTTAAGATCCATTATCTCCTCTTTTTTCTCACACAGATCATGACTCACATAGGATTAGAGGTTGGCAGAAATCATGAAATAAACACGGTCCTAAATAATGGGCCTTCTCCGTAGATGTAAGCCCCAATTTCAATTCAAGTGGCCCCCCTATTAGGTGTATGCCCCAATAAAATCCCCTAAAATGGGAATCTCCCATGAATAATCCCCAATCATGCTCCCTTAATAGGCCTCCTCTAAAGTGTAAGTTCTAACTCATTCAGAACTATGTGGACTTTGATTCCCAACTAACTAAGAGATGTAGGACACCTCCCTGAGGATCAATCCTGATACTTCACCTATCCCATATATTCCCTCATTTCACATTACTTAAAATCATCTTTACTACATGAAATTAAACTTCATGGGGCTGTTGAACTATATGGGTTCTAATTCCTCACATGAGGATGTGTAGGAAACCCATCTTATGGGTTCAATCCTAACATCGAAACAGCTCTCACCTCCCCCCCCCTTGGACGATGATAAACTCTAGAGCACCATCCCATGTAGCTTAAAACCAATGTTGTCTTAGTGAATGAATAAATTATCATTTTTCTATCCATAAAATTGTAACATTGATGGATAACCTTAAATAAATATTGATCCTTCCATCAATAGATATCCTTGGATACATACATATGATTCTAAACCCATGCATATTCTTGATCAACTTCTTTCATAGTGGTAATATGTAGACACATTCTTATGAATTAACCAAGTATTCATAAACAAATGAACATATCTTAAATATATAAGAGAGTCATAGAATTGGTGATAGTTCCCCTCGAAAGGGTGAGTGACATAATCTCATGTTCCCATCCTCTCGACCAATGTGAGTTCTTATGTGTTATTGGCCAAATCATCCAAAAAATTCCTACCTTTGGAAATTAGATCCATGAATCATTTATTTGAGAGTATTTAGTACTTCTAAATTCATGAACAAACCCATTGGATACCATTAGGATATTTTATGCTCGAAATCAGTAATTTTACACTAGATAACAGCTTACAATCAACCCACTTAGATAAAAGTCCATAGTCATTGGAAACAGAATGGTAACCCTAACATAAATGGCTTAACTATGGAACATCCTTCACAAGATAAAAAGGTTATACACCCAATCACTATTAGACCATTCTTATCATCGATAAAAAACATTTTCATCAGAAAAGGGAAGAGGTCCAAGAAAGATCGTCAATTATACATGTGGTCGTGAGATACTACTTTGACTGGGGGTTTGTCTGTACTTGTCACATGTATTATAGGAATTCCTCATATATTAATTCAATATAGTGGAATAATAGAAGGTATTGTAGACACAAATGTCAAACACTGCACTGGTCGGGCCCTTCATGAAGTAGATGTCTCTGTCTCCCACCCAGTATATCCAATGCTGGGTATTAAATGTGCTAATCTGGGAGTACCATTAGAATGGTACTCTCCCAACACTGGAGGTAGCAAGACAGGACCTCTAGGTGATGAAATCTTACCAGTTGCCCACCCAGCAACGACCAGAAATCTAGAATCAGATATCTCCACTAGTCATCTCCAATCATTTTGGGAGCTCGTCTCCAGAACGTTACAATTAGTTCCTCCCTTATCTTAGGGAGGCAGATAAATTCATCAATTATGGATTCATCCCTGCTGAAAAATGGTTCCACCCAAGGACCCCTACTAAATAATGTCGTGGGCAATACCATGCGGCCCAGTATCTTTATTTTTAAGAGGATATGACACTGAGTGTTCCGGATGAAGTTCAATGAAAACAGATCCCATGGGATGCCTACCAAGGGTGACAAACATATACTCTAGAACAGGTCATCTCTTTAATTCATAAGGAAGATATCTTCCATGAAAATATGGTGTAATACCACTATAATTCATACCTACCTTCTCTTCCTTATGAATCCTACAATGAAAATATGATGGCATATTATGAGAAAATGAAAATTCCATCTAACGCTTTACAAGGCCTCCACACAAATAGGGTGGTGAATTATAAGAAGTTGAAAATATTTGTTGTTGTGAAAAAAATGTCATCCAAATAGGGTGGCAACCAACTATGAGCATATGAAAAATCTTATTGACATGCACCATGTCCATCATCTAAATAGGATGTAAAACTAAACGAAGGCACATATCCCTTCCAAGGAATGAAAAACCTACCCAAAAAATATGGTGGTAATCAAATATGGGAAGATTCAAATTCTCTCCCCCTCATATCAAGCCCACCAGTCAAATACAATTGTAATCAAATACAAAAAGAGTAAAATTATTTCGAATGCATATCAAGCATATAAGACAATTATAGTAGAAAACAAACAGATGAAAATCCCTACTCACAAATATGAATCCCATTATCCAAATATGATGAAAACCAGAGAAAATATATGGAATATACTAGATATAAATTAGGGGAAAGACTCAATCCTCTTCCCCGACATAGGATAAATTCTAGTACCCACTAGAAAATATGAAGGACAAGAGAAAACACATATTCCTGCTCCGACATTATAATGGGAATATATCATTCTATCCAAATACGTCTCTCAACACATCCTTTAAAAAATGGAGGATCGTACATCAATTCTTGATCATATCCTATAGACCTTTCAAGATGTAATCACATCCGTGGAAATAGAAAGGATTCAGGCCCTCACTCCCATCTCCCCAATTTGGGTGACTCTTTCATAAGATAAGATGGTCACTACTGAACAAAATTTCATCCCTAATCTCGTCTAGGAAGTTCATCGGTGATATTCTGTAATAAATGGACAACTATATCGGTAAAAAAATACTCATTTCCACTTGGAGACATTGTTCCACCCTGATGGCCGCTCTAGGGTAGGCATATATCCCTACCAGAACTCAATATTCTCATTGGCCTGTCCATGTAGCATCACGAGAACCACTCAAACAATAACATATATATGAAGGAAATTACCAATAGTAGGTGGCCCCAGTATCCCACAAGAGATCTCCCAAAAATAAATTGAACCAAATGAAACTAGAAAATGAAGAGCGTATTCATGACCCTACTCTACTAGAAGCTTGGGTTTTTTTCAGCAAACACCTCTCAATAGAGGCTTAGGATCCTTTCGATCCATTACAAAATTATGGAAGTGGAATTAGTATTTTCTAAAGTCCTCCCTACAATATTGTTACCAGTAGCTCTAAAATTCCTCCTCATAGAACACATGAAGTCTTATATCATGGGAAATAAATGATCAATCATGAGATATTGTCTCTTGATAACGGTCATAGTATCCCTCCTCATGTCTAAAAGATCAAACTAAAGAAGATTCTTCTCTTACTATCGTCCACCCTGATGGTCCTCCCTAGGATATACGCTACAGAAATTCTCCCTATAGTTGTAAATTGAGTTATGATGGTATTCATCACCATGATGGTAGTCACTATGAAGGTCCTCCCCATAGTGACATAAAATAGATAGAATTTCCTCCCCTTGTTGCATTACATTCCAAAGGTCCTCCCTAGGATGCACACTATAGATATTCTCCCTACAAATGGACACCAATATGTGATAGTATCCCTCCCCACCATTGCATCAGCTTTGGAGGCTCGCCCCACTGCCAGATTTTACACTGAAATGAAGGTAATCCCCTAACCAAGTTAAGTACAAGAAATCCCTCATATGAAAAGGCACTTATAAGGATAGATTTGTGAATTTTATATACTCTTTTAATGATAAGTGACATGCTTTCTCATTCATAAGATGGCCCGAGGCCATTATCATCTTCTAATCCACCTCAATGTCGTTCAGATATCAGTGAGATCCCTACTATCCCCACTACTTGTGTCTAGATCTTCAATAAGCGTACAAATTGGGTAAATCAAGTAGAAGAATATCTTGAGTAAGAACAAATAAATATGTTACTCATGAGGAGAAAATTATCCAAGGATGACATACCAGTTATGTTTTTTCCCATAGCCAATTCTCAATTCGACATACCAAGGGAATTTGCAGAGGAATGCATACATAAAATTCATCTCAATCTCTGTAAAACCTTCTATCACCTAAAATAAAAAATTATTTCCATATTATGGGTATGTATACCATGTCAAAATAATGGAAGAGATTATTCATCGAATCGACATGGAGGCCCTCCCATCTATGTGGCAACCACAATCAGATAGGTGAAAGAAAGATCTCGAACTAACCTACCTCCAAGCATTACACAAGTTGTGTTTCCTTATCAACAACACCCTATCAGGCATTCATATCCGAGGATAGGGATATCACAATGCTTTTCATTTTACCACACTTCCCATTCATAAAAACACACTAGAAATGACATCATGTAACATCATTATCCCAGGACAGTGATCAAATGAAATCATAGATAAGGAATGTTGCATGCTCGATAAAGACTATCCTTGATTAAGTCATAAAAGCATCAAGCCTGGTAAGAGATATCCGTTGAAAAACTCTTGAACTGAGATACAAATAACATTCAGCATGCTTCTCACCTAAGGGAATCCAATCATCAATAATTTATAATGTCCTTAGATTTAAATAATTTATGTATAGGACCAGCACTATATCAATCTCACATTAAAATGGGAATGTGTGAGATCAATAAACCGGTGATAGCAATCGCAGCTGCCGCAGTATGGGATCATCCCCAGCCCATAGGCCTGGGGGAATTTAACACAAAATTCCCCCATAAGACCAAAAAATTTGTGTCGATGCACAGTGACAAAAGTAATGGGAGAAGACCTATCTCATATGGTATGGGATTTTTATCTCAAGCACCTACCCAGCAGACATCAGTCTTTTTCTGATTGGGAAACATAATGAGTAGGTAAGTCCCTTATTCCATCTCATCTCATGATTCATGTCCCCCAAAAGAGAGGCATATGGAAAGATCATATCAAGGATTCCTTAGAGTTACCCTTCACCAAGAAACCTGAATAGGACCCCAGAATAGGAGGAGAAGATCCAAAAAAGGATGAAAATATCCCTCCTTCCATTTATTAGTTGGTAGGTCACCCAAAATGTGTTATATATAAATGAACATCATGGGTGTCAATCATTCAGAACACACTAAAAATGATGCAAATATATCCAAACAGGGATAATATGGTTCCACCCAGAATCTAATCCACATCGAACCTAGGGGTCTTTATACTTGGAACTAGAGGACCACCCTAAATTTGGGCGCTCCCTCGGAAAATCCCTCATTACCTCCTCTATGAATCCCTAACAACCAGAAGAGTAAAAACAGTGTCATCCATGATCCACCTCCTCCTCCAAATGAGAATTAGTCCCTAATGCTTGATGATATATTTTCTCGACAGGAGGAAGAAATGAAAGGGTTAAGGATAATCAATGTTGATATTATCTGGTGATGTTTTATTATCGAATATGATCCCTAGAAAGCGCTTCAACATACACTTTTTGCATGTATACCTCATCCACAAGGGTTTATCACATAAAATGAATCAAGGACAAAATGCTCATCCAAGATAGTGTTGGGACCATCAGTCTACCTGAATCCAATACCATAAGGATATCATTATTTCTATAAATTAAGTAAACAACCAAAACAAATTCTGAAAAATCCACAAAGATTTTCCCAGTTGGGTATCCGCCTCATATACCAATAGAGTTGGAACATCCAATAGTTCCCCCAAATATACTCATCCATGAACCAGTTTAATAGAACATGCATCAAAGACTCATTAATACCATCGGCTCATTGGAAGCTCGATTGGAAACCATGAAAGGACGGTGTTATCTGATAAAACCATAATTGAAACCTTACCTCAGATTGGGTGAGTAACACTCTACCGCCACCAAATTTCAAGAACCCTGTGTTCCCAATATTCAATGGATTAAGTGACTCAAAATAACATCTAAATAATTATGCGGCTATTGTGATCCCATGATGGAAACTACAGAGACACAAGAATCAGTGTAACTCTGATGCTTCGTGTGAACTCTAAAAGGTTCAGCCTTTATATGGACACCGGTTTTCCAGCTCAGTCAATAACAAGTTGGGAGGATCTCTAGAGGTAGTTCCTTTTCTAGTTCATCTCAACATTTCCAAAGATAGCAGTTAGTGACTTCATGAAGAGCAAAAAATGGGAGAATGATAGAATCACATATTTCATTGCTATAAAGAAAGTTATAACCTGCTATTTGAATAGGTAACTCCCCCAAGATGAGATGATTTCTATGTGAATCGATAACCTCCTCTATGAGTTGTGAACACCACTCATCCCCATAAAATATATGAGTGGGTTTAAGGATTTCTCTACCATTTTTAAAATAAAAGAATATTCCTTACAATAGACTAACCTCAAGTCTTGGGTAGCCCCATCCACCCTTGAAACAAAGAGTGGGAAGAGATGAATCAGCCTCCCTTACACTTAAGCCGCCCCCTATGCCTGATCCAGCTCTCAATCCTGTACCAAATCATGCAGGGCCTCCTTGTTGTCAACAGTAACCCCAGACTTTACAATATGAGTGGATGGGACCTTGAAAAAATTAATTTGAGGAATAGAGAAATAAAATTTACTTATTCAAAGATGACCAAGTCCATGGCTACTTTGTTGACACCATGAATTGAGACTTTCTCCATCTACTATAGCCAAAGAGGTATGATGAGGTAGGTCTTAACGACTATCTAGATTATTATCCCTTCCATTGGATATTGGTACATACCATCCAAGAATTATTAATCTCTAAATACATCTAGAAAAGATTGACATATTCCTAGAAAGTAAAACTGGGACCACTGCCAACACAGGTGGAATATGTTTTCACCACTGAACCGAATGAAGGAGAGGAGTTGGAAAAGGTTGTTAGAAAAATAGAGAAGAAGTTTTATAGTAATATTACTTATAATATAGTCAATAGAGATCATGGAATACTCCAAGCATAGTTGAAGCAACTGACTGTTCCCCCAACATCTCATAATGCAGCACATCCAACATCTTTATCCCCACAATCCTCTAAGAGTCGACTATCCAAGAAGCAGTTTGACCAGAAAGGTAGAGATAATTTTCAAGAAGATGAACCCATGATAAGGTCAAAGATATATTTCACCCTCTCAAATTTTATTCCATCAGATATAAAATAATGGTCACTTCCCCACCAAATGGCACCACTGAATGTAGTAAATCAGGGAGACTCATCATCATATGAGGAACTGATATTCACCTCCACTAATTCCATTCACTTAATGGATCCCTTCTCCAATTAGGATTATGGGTATAAAACCATGTTACCTACACCCAATTGGGGAATTGGAGGAAGAGGACATAAGATCTAAGGAGACTGGGGAAGTTGCAGTCATAGAAGAAACCAAATTTCTTTCCACACACTAGCTCAAACCGTCAATGTTGTAAATACTCACAAAAGGTCCCTTCAGCGGACCTAATCAGAACAAAAAAAAATTCCCACCCCTTTTGAAATCCAAACTGGCCCAATAGTCCTAGAATATCTATTATAAGAGGAAAAAATTTCCAATCTCCCATGGAATGTAGGCAGACCTACACGTCTGACCCCACAATGCACATAAGAACCATCATTTCCTCCCCCGAGGGTCGATCCATACTCATCCAATGCTCAAACACTAAAGATAATGTGAAATAGCATCCCAAAGTCAGGAAGTGCTGGCCTTTAGAGTAGAAGTATGATATTCTGAAATAATTGGATTCAGTACCATCCAAGCTGTTAATCCTGGATACCTTAAATTTTTGAAAGATCTCTAGGAAGCACTTATAGAAGATTTTCTAATCCCCTAAGAGTTTGCAGTTGAAGTGACCGCCACTAAAATCTATCAGACAGAGACCTATCCTACAGAATTATACATTCTTATCTCCTTGACAGTTTGAGATGATGATTCCATTATATAGGGACACATAAAACCCTTATATGTGTCTGGCAGAATAAATTATATCGATGTCTAAAAATTATTTATTAATAATGGCTCTTGAGTAAATCTCATCCAACTACAGACACTTCATCGATCGGGATACAATGAATATAATCTTACATCCTGCACCACAACTCCATTGTTCTATGAAAAAGTGAATAGAATACATTAGGTAAAATCAAGCTAAAAAATTGGTCTGGTGACCTTGTAGCTGACTCATAATTTCGGGTGGTTCGGAAAAACAGGGCCTTCAACATCCTGCTAGGAACGCCCTGGTTGCATCAGCATGCAGTGATTACCTCATCATACCATTAGTGGGTCAAATATTTCCTTAATTAATATAGTATCACATTGAATATTGATAAGTCCCCATTAAAATCCTATGAGTCACACTATATCAATGTGGGATTTAATGAGTAGAAGGAGAAGTAACCCTCAGTCGATGGTATTGATAGGTTCACCGCTCCAAATGGTTTGGAAATGGTCCTTTCCCGCCCCTTAAAGCATCTTGATGAGGAATATGTACTGCCCAACAATCAATTTGAGTGTAGGAATCCCTTTTTAGATGAGTATTCAATAGTTCTCTTGATTTCAGTCATGCCCACTGAGCCTAATAGTGTATAAAAATATGCAGACCCCTAAGGTAATGATTAATGATCGAATGGAAATGCCCTCAATCCATACTCTGATCTCTAGATAATCCCTAACACACCCACTAAGGTAGAAGATAAAGAAAAATATTGCATTCCCTAACCCCATCCTCTCTAGAAGCTACCCTATTGTCAATCGGGTCAGAAGAAGTCACCTCATCCTCTGGATGCCAAAATTGTGACTCTTTTATTAACTCTAGAGAGCTTATCTCAAGAATTTTTTCTTCATCATAATAAGAAGAAGATGATGAGGATGGGTAAGAGGAAGAGTAAGAATACCTTTGGGATTCCCCTACAATATTTGAGGATGGCCTCTTTACCACCATTGATGGACTCATGAAAATAAACCAAGGTACCGAATTAGAACCTTGGACCACTCTGATTAGTGAAGTCATGTCTTCCAAAGAGAAAGAGGTATACAACTGTTTCCTAAGGTTGAATAAAGATGTTTTTTCTTTTAACTATACATAAATTCTAGGCCTTGATCATGTGGTGTCCACTCACCACTTGGACCTACCGAAAGACCACCCTGACTAAAAACAAGTGGGTAGGAGAACAAACCCAACACATGTTACCAAAATACAGGATCAAGTTGACAAACTCATTAGAGACCACTTAATTTGGGAGGTCTAATATCTCATATATCTATCCAATATAGTTATTTTTAAAAATAATAATAGATAAATCATATTTTTCATCGATTTCATGGATCTCAATCGAAACATCCTAAAAGATAACTTCTTGGTCTCGATCATAGAATTGTGGAGTGATGCATGTGACAAATATTGGGCTCTCTCTTTAATGGATGGATATTTAGGATGTAACCAAATCTTAATGGACTGATAATATTAAGAATCTACCACCTTTAGGTCCCCCTAGGAAGTATTTTTTCTATAAGGTAATTTCTTTCAGTCTGAAAAATGTCGGCTCAATATATCAGTGTGTCATGCATCGCATCTTCAATACCCTCTTGGGAAAGTTTATTAAATGTTTTGTTGAGGAATTGATAGTAAAATCATGGAAACACTCAGACCACCTATCAGATCTTGAATTCATCTTCAACAAATTACGACAACACAGCCAAAAAATGAACCCCTTAAAATGCACTTTTGGTGTCACCATAGGGAAATTCCTCATATTCATCATACTCTATCATGGCATTGAAGTCGAAAAAGATAATATTAATTCAATATTTCTCATTTCACCTCCTCACAAAATCACAAAGTTTAGAGGACTTCACTAAAATATATCTTACATTTAGCAATTCATAGGTAACCTTGCAAACAAATTTTTTTCTTTCACCGGGTTGATAAAAAGGGGGTTGCATATCAATTTACTAATGATTTTCAGGAAGCATTAAATGGTCATAAGAGATAAATCTTAGGCCTACCATTGTTAATGTCTCCGGTCAAAGTAAGACCACTCATACTATATGTTACGACTTTAGAGTAGTCTCTAGGTGCCTTCCTAGAAAAGAAGAATGATTTCGGTAGTGAAAAAACCTTTATTATCTCATTTGGACTATGATTAATGATGAGACTCATTATTCAAATATTTATAAGAGCCACTTAGAACTAATATTTGTGGTCTAGAAATGACGATACTATCTACAGCACCATGAGGTCCCCCTGGTATCTCATAGAAATCCCCTCAAGTATATTCTTATTCATCCAATGTCAACCAAAATTTTTTTACAATGGGAAGTTATCCTGTAGTAGTTAAATATATGGTTCATACCTTAGAAATATATGAAAGGGAAAGCATTAGAAAATTTTCTAGTAAAACACCCCATAGAAGAAAAGACTCCATTAGATATTGAACTACCCAATGAAAAGGTTTTCTCCATTCAAGAGGACTCAAAAATGTGGGAGATTCATTTTGATAGTGTATCCTAAAGCTTGATAGGAAAAAAGGATGGAAGAACCCAAGCTCAAAAAAGTGGGGCTGGGGTCATACTCATATCTCAAGAAAATGTAGTCATTCTTAACTCTTTCCTACTATCAGAGGGGTGAAAAAAACAATGAAGCATAGTATTAGGATCTATTTATGGGCCAAGATCTTTCACTTAATGTGAAAATAAAATAGTTGAATAAGAAGAGTGATTTGGAATTGGTCTTCAAGAAATTCAATGGTGGCTATGATATCAAGAAAGAGGAGATAATCCCTTAGATTTACCATGATTGAGAACTAATGGAAGAGTTCCCCTAAAAACTAATATTAACTCATGTTCTTCATTTGAAAAATGCATAGTCAGATTCATTATCAAATTCAGACATAGCTTTGGATGATCTAGATCGAAATGAAACATTCAACAGCAGTTTCCACCATTGGATGGTCATACCATTCGTTCAGGACAACATGGAAGAAATTTATGAGATTAGTCTTGTCCCTGATCTATATTTTCCTACTGCCATCTAGATGAATCCCATTATTGATTAACTTCACAAGGGAGAAATCCCACCACATAGAGATAGAAGGGAGATAATCTAGAGATGAGTGATCAACTTTTTTATTTATGATGGCACAAAACAACAAAAGGTCCTCTATAAGAGAGGAATTCTTGGAGTTATTATCATGTGAATTGATAGGGAATATACCATTATTGTCATGAATAAAGTTCATGCTAAACCTTGTGGGTAACATAAATCAGGATCAAGGATCTCTCAAAAAATTAAATCCCTTGGATACTATTGGACCACTATGATGCATGATTGCACTAAATTCACCAAGAAGTTCCATTCCTATCATTTTTGTGCCAATTTAATCCACCAAACCCCAGATTTACTTCACATAGTCAAGTACTTCTGGACATTTTCCATATGGGGAATGGATGTTGGGGACCATACCCTCCTACTACATCCAAGCAATTCAATTATATTCTCACAAAAATCAACTTCTTTTTAAAATGGGAAGAAGTTGTACCCCTCAAAGAGGTTTGGGTAAGAAGGATTGTTAGCTTTGTAAAAACCAATATCATCACCAGATCTAGTGTCCCTCATACAATACTAATGGATAACATCACCAATTTATGTTCTACTAAATTAGAGAAACTATATCAGGAGTATGGTATCAAGACCAATTATTCATCCCACTACCATGTAGCAACCAATGGATAGATAGATTAATTAAATAAGACCCTATAAAATATACTCCATAATATGGTATATAAGGACAAGAAATCATGGTCAGAAAATCTCTTATATGGTATGTGGGCTTACCAGACTAGGACCCACACCACCACTCAAGAAACCTCTTACTCATTAGTATACAAGATTGAGGAGATTATACCTATTGAAGTTTAATTACCCTCACTCTATGTTTCCATCTACGATCAGCTATCGATAAATGATAAATCCAAAAAATGACTCGATGAGTTGGAGAAATTGGATGAGCAAAGATTGGATACCTTTCATCATTTAGAAGTTTACCAAAATCAGATTGCACGAGCCTTCAACAAAAGGTTCACTTTTGGTATTTCCTTGAAGGAGAATTGGTGTTGTTCCTCATAACACCGATGATACTCAGAAAGAAACCTCCAAAATTGGATCTAAAGTGGGAGGGACCATATTTCATACAAGAGGTAGACTGCAATAGAGCATATTCCATATTTTAAGTGGATGGAAAACTTATTAAATCTCCTACAAATGCAAGGTTCTTAGAGAAATATTTCATGTAGCCAAAAGGCATGTATAGATCGTAAGATGTTAAAATATAGGATAAAAATTCTTCATATGACGTTAAACTACATAGTAGGCATGTCCTGATTTCATAACGTTAAACTTCATGGAACAAAAGTTTTCTCACTATAAAGTTTATTGCCTCAGGCATTGGCCACCTACCATTCCATGTTATAAACTATGTGTGTCTTGATTCCTTCCCTCACAAAATATATCGTGACATCTAGATCCTCTGTCTTGGGCCCAACCACCATCAACAAATGCCCCCTCCTTGTGCATAGACCAAACCAATACAGGGAGGTTTCATTATAGAACTGTTTATGTCTTGATTATCCTTTCCAATGTTATATGTAGAGACTCCTCGATCCTATATCTTGGTCCAATCACCACATGATACAAAAATTCATCTGATGTACCTTCAATTACCTCTATGTTGTGATAGAAATCCATATTATTCCTTGTTTCTCACATAAATCATAGATTATGTGAGATTATAAATTATAGTAAGGTCTTACCCTACATAAATAAAGAGTAAAAGGTATATGACAGGTCTATCATCTTGAAATAATAGATAAACATTCCCCCTCCATGTTCTTGGTTTAGACCGCTATAGGGAATGCACTTCTAGAACTATTTGTGGCCTTATTTTTATCCACATAGGGTACATTGTGACGCTAATATTCTATATATTGGCCAAGATTCCACCATAAAAAATTGAAATTACCCCTTCCTATGTGTGGGTTAGACTTTCACAGGGAAGTTTATAGAACTACATCTAGATTGATTCTTATTCCAATGAGAGATGCGGTAACACCCGGATCTCTAAACCTGGGCTCAGCTATGACAAAGGATCAAAAGTAAAATTCCCATATTCTTGGTTAATCCATCCCTGTATGGGGGAATAACCCTTTTATGTACCATATTTCTCACAATTAGCATAGATCATGTGGGTTTAGGAGTTTTGGCATGTAATTTCATGCATGGTTAACGTGTATCAATCCATAGTAAGGGTTCAATGGTCCTAATATGAGGACTTAAAAAGGAACACTAGGTATTTACCCTTCATAATAAGGGAACCTATGTCCTTATTGTACAATAATAAAATTCATGGTATGTCAAGAACTGTGTGTGGCATGATTCTCATTATAACAAGATATGTAGTGACATCTGAGCCCTATTCCCGGGTCTAGCTGCACCAATACAAATACCCCTATCTATTGCATGTAAATGAAAATATATATAGGAGATTCCAAATACTAGATCCCACAACAAGGATTTAATAAAATAGTCACTTACACCCCCCCCCCATATGAGTTAGATCTATGTGGGGAAGTCCATACTTCATGAGTAATCATGGTTCGGATATTTCTAGCATGTCTAGATACATTTTTTACATTTATCAAACTTCAGGTTTTTGTAAATTTAAAATCTTCATAAACTATCCTAACCATTAGATATGGAATGTCAATGAACTTAGAACACCTTTTTTTGACTATGCATAATATTCCTTGGGGGCTCTGCATAAGTTTCCTAAACCAAAGTCTTATCAACTGAAGGAAAAATTTTCCTCAAGAAAATATTTTTCTACCTCTATACGCTCAATGGATTCCAAGCCCTTTAAGATTTCTCCAAATACAATAATTCTCAGAACCATGGTTTACACTTTATTTCCCATTCACATCTAGATTATTCCAGAATATCCCAGCCTGACTAGCCCCTATTTACTGATGGTTTCTATGAAAATATGTCCCTGTAACATGACATTAAATTATACTGCCAATGTCCTCCCAACACGATGTTAAACTTCATGACATAATAGTATTCTATCCTGATAGGAAACTACCTCCAACATTGATTACCTACCATGTCATCCTCAAGAAATATGTACAGATTGATTCATGTCTACATGGGATACGTAGAGATGCTTGGATTTCACATCTTGGCCCATCCACCACCAAAAGAAAAAATTGTAAAAAGATGTATCTATTTCTATGTTTATGGGCCATACCTACATGGAAAGTTACCATTAAGAACTATATATAGATTTATTCCCATCCCATGGGATACGTAGTAACGCTCGAATCCTATAACCAGGTCCTAGATCCAGAATTCAAAAAAATGTCCCTTTCTTTGCATGAAAACCAAGTCAAGGTGAGGGACTACCAAACATGCCCTGCTTGTAGGATCATTTCAATAATAAACACATTCCCCCTCTTTAATGTCAGGTCATTTATGTCTATTACACATGACACTAAACTATATGGAAATTTTCTTAATCATATGATGTTAAAATACATGATACAATGTCCTTGTAGTACGATGATAAAGTGCACAACATCACAGTGTTCTCATTCGAGAGGAAATTTCCCCCAGCATCGGTCACCCACCATATCATATTACAGAACTATATAAGACATAATTCATTACCAATCATGATATGTAATGATTCCTATACTTTCATCCTGGTCTGGCCACCCCAAATATAAAATGATCATTTCCTTAGTTATGTCATCACTAGGTGGTGGAGAAAACCTTTTCCATCCCTTATTTCTCACACCGAGCATAGATTATGTGGGCTCCATGGTCAAAGAAAAGATGTCCACTATATATGAGTTAGGTCTATGTAGGGAATTCCCAACTCCATGGTTAATTGTGGACTAAATGTTTCTAATATGTCCAGACACATCCTTTCCATTAATCTAAATTTGTGGATATTGTAAATGGAAGTTAAGTGTCTTGAGGAAACCTTTGGTTGAATATTCACAATATATATTGGTGGCTCTGTATATTTTTCCTAGAAAAAATTCCCATTAACCAAAGTCAAGTTCTTCCTCAGGAGAGTATTTTCCTACCTCCATAAACCCATTGGATTCCATGCCCCGTATCATTTTCCCCAATCCAAGGAGCCCTGAAACCATGGTTTAAAATCTCTTTCCCCTCCACATATCAGGCATGTCAGGACATCCTAGCCTGGTTATCCTCCAGTGAATCAGGGATTCTATCTTAATGTCTTAATCATATGATGTTAATATTGCATGATGGTTGATACCCATTGTTCATCTTTGGGGCCCAGCCATAGAAAAGATTTCAAATATCGCTTCCTAACATATGAGTTAGACCTGTATATGAAATTACTAGACACAGTAGAGGATATTCCCATGTGTTTTGTGCATGAAATAAATATGCATGGGAATGTCCAATATGAGCCCTGCCTCATTGGTGAGATCGTATAAAACATGGAAACACCCCATTCTTATTCATGAACCAGATCTGCATATGTAGTAACCATAAGAGAACTACATCTGTATTGATTCCTATCATCATAGGATATATAGTGATACCCGAATCTCACATTTTGGGTCTATCCATGAAACAAACATTTTCCCTCCTTTCCTGCACAGGGTTCAGACCTATGCAGGGAGCCTCCTCATACCTTTATGGGGAGACATCTTTACCTATTCTGGGGAAATTTCTTCTTGAAATTCCCCTTTCATGTTCAGGAAATTTATTTTCGCAAACCGTACTTTATGCCTAGAAAGGTCTAAATCCCCATAATCATCCCTAGCCATTGGAAATGGAATTTCAGTATCCTGAGGACACCTTTTTTGACTATGCACAATATTCCCTCATGGTTCTGCATAAGTTTTCTACAAAAAATACCTTTTGACCAGAGGAAAATGTTTCCTCAAGAAGTGCTTTATCCTTCCTCTGTATTCCCTTGTGACATTTACGTCCCTCCTCACTCCCGGTTTCGAAAAACCCCATATTACAGTTTACATCATTTCCCTCCCTTCATGCCTAAAAATGATAGAACATTCATATTCAACCTACCATGATAAGGGATAATTATTTACCCCCTTTCTTAAATAAAAATTAATTTAAATCATAAGTCTTAAACTTCCTAGTTGAATGATGTTAAACTACGTAGTGCTTAAACCCTCCATTACACAAGATAAATATGTGTAGGAGTGGTCTCTCATTCACAATTAAAATTGATACAAATTCCATCATAATTTTCAGACTCCACTACTTTGACAAGCCTGCCCCATTGGCCTTGAGAAATCCAAATTCCCATAAAATTACTTGTCCATTAGAAGTGGAAAGTCAGTGTCCTGAGGACACCTTTGTTTATCTATGAAAAATATTCCCCAGTGTCCCTCCATAATTTCCCACAAAAACAGTCTATCAATATAAGGCAATTTTGACTTCTAGAGAGTATTTTCTCACTTATTTATAACCAAATGGATCACATTACCCATATCATGTATCACATTGATAAATCACAAATCATGGTCACGAAAAACTCATCATGAATATCTAAAATATATTGTTACATTATCTGCTAATAAACCCTATTAGGTCCCTTTCCCCGCAATTCATGGTCAAATATTTTCGAACTAAAATATCATTATTGTTAGTCTAGTTCACAAGACTCTAAACTGCCCACGAAAAGAGACACAAAACTTTCCAGGATTAACACCCACAAAGGGAACTGTATATGGATGTTTAGTACCAGCTTTCTAAACCTATTATTTGTATAGTTTAGGAAAAGTATCGAGCAATTTGATAAATAAAAGAGAAACAAAATCTTATTAGGTTGAAAACCGAAAAAGGGTGGCCTAATAAAAATTCATTTTATACCCTCTAAGACCACAACAAATTTGATTTATGAAAAAATTAGGGTATTAATGGAAAAAATTCAAATCTTGTCGGTTTTCCCATATAACCCTAGCAATAGTCAAACTATGCTCGCTGGATCCTTTGATTCAGGAAAAAGTTGGAGCTTAACCATATTATTTCAACTTAATTATCCTATATCATGATATAAATTGGTACCTAGTGAATATCATCATTCATAGTGTAGTAAACTATAATTTATTATCAGTGTAGGAAAAGATATATAAAAAATAGAGAGCAAGAAAGTTTTCATTCTGTTAAATGGGTGTGGAGGAGCATCCACACCTTGGAGCCTCTTTCTGATGATAACAAAACAGGGGGAAAAGAATAGGATAAAATTATTACCATGAATCATGGAATTCTTGGGTTATTAAATTGATTGTTTTTTGATGTGGGACATCAAGGGAATGTTCTAGAGAGGCCCTCTATTCAGCTTTACATTCAACCGTTAGATGTACTTGTTTAGTGATGGCCCTAAGATCTCATCATTTCTCTTTAATGTCCTCCAATTTAGAACTTTTTAATGATGGTTTCACCTTCATCTTAGCCACATGATCTTGGAACTCTTGTATCTCCTCATTTGGGAAATAATTTAGTCATGCGAATTTTCTTCCCTAACAACTAGGTGGTGAAAATAATTTGTAATATCCCTAAAGGACTCTTTTGATGGTGGGAGGTGTTGAAATGAACAAGGTCTCCTTCGTGGGTAGTGAGATCATATTGAGCTATGATGATTTGATATATGATAAGATGAAAGTACTGGTTTTTAAATACAATTAACCCCAAATCAAAGATCAATCCTTGAAGGGAGGTTCCCCCATCAAAAAGTTATAATAGGGGAGTTTCTGAAATGATAGTGAAGATTTGATGCTAGACCCATCTAGCATAGCCTGGTGTTCCCTAACAGTATCGACACCTTAGTTTCTATTCCCCACCACAACGGGTATATTATTGGGAAGCATAATCATGATAGACAGAGATGTCCTAGGTTGAATTACCCAAGTAGGAGAACCCTCCCTCTCTATAGGTAGTTCGGTCTCTATAGTTAATTTCATGGGGTTGACTACGATTTTAGGGATTCCTGGTGATGTTCCAATTGGTATGGCCTCAGTAGGACCATTGATAATCTCATCCAAAGATATGGGGTCTAAGTTACTCCCAAAAGATATAGGATTAATAGATGAATCCCCTTCCGAATGTATGTGATGGTGAATAGAATTCCTTTTTACAGCATGAATAGAGCAGGATGGCATAGCTAGCACAATAATGGAAATAGCCAACAGTCACTGAACTCGTCAAAATAACTTCACCAGTACTCTGTCGGGATAGAAATCCACCCACATTTGATCATAATCCCATGAAAAGTAGGTTGAGGGTGTTTGGACTGGAATAAGGATTTGTATACTAGAATCTTCATGCATCCTCATCAGCTATAATTGGCAAAGAATTATTATGTGAGACTCCCTCTTAAACTGAGTAACTGGGAAAAATATGATTTTCTACAGGCATCTGAATTTTCCATCAAATCTATAAGGATTATAGAGTTCATAAATGGTTATTCTGTCTATGGTAATAGAATTGAAATGATGTATGAACATGATTTTGATGAACCCCTTCCACCATCTACCACGGCTCCATGAGGAATGTGGTTAGGCGCAAAATAAAGACGAGAAAAATCACTTAACAATTCAATTATGATGTCTTCACTCAAATATTTGGGAAGAACTATGGTGATGTTGAGTAGGGATGTACAAAAATCATAATAAGGTATTTTCACGCTATATCAATACTCATAGCAAGGGAAATTCTCAACCATCCAGTCATACAACAATTGAAATGGTCCGTTAAGACGATGTAGAAATCTACCTTCTTGTATTTTCCCCACTAATTCATAAATGTAGGAAATAGTGGGGATGAATAAGTTGATGGGATATCCTTATGATAATATAGATGACACCATCAAGGTGAAAACCCTAACACCAGTATAGACAACATGATAGGGGAAAAGTAATCCTCTCAGGAACATGGAAAAGAAACCCACTACTCTATGTTTAGACGATACATCTGATCAAACCTCATAACCCCATGAGGTGTATTGGCCTACCTCAAGGGTAGCACGATATAAGCCTAGAATGAATCATTGTTATTAGGTTGGATTCTTCCATATATGGTGGACGTTCGGTCTTGGTCCATTCACCTATAAAAAATACTTTATCCAAGCTTCAAACAAAATAAGGGAGAGGGCATGAAGAGGTTGGCCAAGTAAACTTCCGTTTGTGGCCAATAAATCTCTCACTAGTGGGGGCACATTCTCAACATTCTCCCAGGTATTTTTCACTAGTAATAATTCATCATACATATTACCAAGGATGGTAATTCCTCATATATAATAGATGTCCCACAAGCTAATTCCCACTTCCCCATGTGACAAGTGGAATGTGTTGGTGCTTTAACACTGATGAGTAAGTAGTTCAGGCAGCATATCACCTGATGAATATATTGAAAATTGAGAAACCCATGCTACTTGGTACAGGTTAACTACCTCTAACTATTTAGGACGTTCCAAGCATTTTTGGTTCACCTAGAATTCCCAATCCCACTCATCAGAGAAGCACCCTCTAGACCGCAAATCTCATTTCGAGCTCCACCTTCCATTGGGATCACCTTACAAAAGGTTGATGATGGATATGTAATTGTGGATGATGGATTACATGGATGTATTATGGATACAATGATTACTATGAATCCACTTGTATCCATTAATAATAAATATGTCTTCTTGACTCAATTCAAATATGATCTCTCCCATGGAAGAAACGTTTCCACGATCACATCCCCAAGACATATCAAGACAAATCGTAAGGCTATTCTGATCAACCAGTGGAAAAAGAGCATCATCTTGGAGTCTAAATTTATAAAATAGAAATCAACTGGACAACGGGTAGGCCATAATCTCTGGTGGAAGGATATATTTCATTGTACTCTCTAGAGGGACAACACAATATCAAAGATTTTCTTTACCTTTCTCAACCATATCCTCCCTTATTCTAGTCACATTCAATCAAGTAAGATGGATACTCATTATCATTCCTACAATAGATTAGGAAAAGTTATTTTCTATTGAAATCATTAAAATATTGAAAATAACTAGTTTCAAAAAAAATAGTCCATCAAGACATTGTCCATGATCCAATAGTTTGTGGAAGTTCACAAAGCATTGGCCTATAAAGCGTTGGCCAAAAAAATGATATTTTGTGGAACAAGTGAGCCGCCCACTGAACCCAACTATGTGGAAGATTTAACTCACCATTCATGTATGCAAAGTCTCACTTCGTGAGGAAAGACATATTAAAATGATGTAGTTCATAGAAGCAAGGTAGCTGAGGGGATCCATGGGATCATGGAATGTGCTAAGAAATATGGTAAAAGAAAAATGAACTAGGCCCCCTATATATAGGTGTAGTCCCCTCCTATAGGTCCACCCTCATACTGCAAACCAGTTCAAGTCAAAACCACTTTCTACATCGAAATAGCCTCCTATCCAACCTCATCAGATCTCATTATGATGGGGGATAACTTTTTGGGTCCTAAAAACTTTTCAGAGGAAGTTGGAATAATCCTATTTATTTATAAAATGAAGGAAAAACAAATCAAAGGAATATTTGAAAAAAAAATATTAAATGAGAAAAAAGGAAAAAGGAAAAAATTTAGGCCACAGAGTATAAACCCTTCATGGACCATCTCTCTATATGTAAATTCAATTCATGAGACACCCATGAACTAAAAAGTTCATGGGAGAAATACGACGAAGCAAGTTCCCTACAAATGAAATCATCTGTGGGAAGAAGGCAGAAATATATGCCCCATAGATGAAATTCCCCATGAACTACAATAGTGTGTGGACAGTACAAGACTGAAGGATTCTTGTGAACGAAATTAATTTTTTTGTGGGGCCGAAGTGGTGATCCTCACCACCGCAGAGGATGACCCCACTAATTAAGTCTTCTTCAGGATGGGTTTCATCTATGGGCTTCCATAAAATAAGGATTGCAGCCTCATCATAGCTGACTGGCTACAACAGTATCTAGTTCCCCACTTCTCTATAAATTGATCCCAAGGGGGATAAGAGGTAGGATGGTAAATAAGAATATTGATTGATCAAAAAAGCCATGGAAGAAGAGAGCATCGCAAAAGAAAATTTCCTTTGAGGATTCTTGGCAGGTAAAACCCCACTGCATATCATTAAGAAAGATAAATATAAATGAATTCAGCAGTGTATGAACTCAGCACCCTTCATGGGAATATTACACACAAGGCATATAAACCATGGACCCTTTTGCAACTAAGAAACCCACATAGAAAAACACTATACTGGTGGAACCCTACCTCTTGTAGAAAATCACTATGTGGGAGGAACTTGATCCCACATAGAAACATGCTACGCTGATGGAACCTAGATCTGCATAGAAAATCTCTACACAAATCAAAACTAGGTCCACATACTACCATAGTATACGGACGATCCCCCTTCTCACATATAAATACACTATGAAAAGGAAACCTCATCCCATATAAGGATATGCTATGTGGAATGAGGTATCCTAGGGAGTTCTGCCCTCTGGTTCCAATCATTTCCTTCTGTTTCCATCGTGTCATTGGCAGTCCCTTCACAAGACAAACCAATTAAATCATGTCAAAGACTCTCCCAAATCCCCTAGACATGTTTGATGAGACCACCGAGTACATTAGTGCACCCATCTAAGTTTGCATACCAATGGTAAGAAAAGTGATGTGGGTAATCTGCACAATAGGGTGGACCCTCGGAATGTCACTAAGTTTACATTCCCATTGTATCCAAGGTTCCAACCTTGGGATACTCACATAAATATCCCCATTCTAGGGATTTATGGGAGTCTAGGGAATTTCCCTTTGACAGTGGTTAGTATTAGATAAAGGATATCACACTTTTGTTTCCTTTTGACAAGGATTGATTCTCCTCCCCTTCTCCAGAACCAATTACAAGGCACTCCTACTGAGGTAATCTCCTAGCCTTTCTTATAGAAGGTGGCACCAGTGTTCTTATTTTCCATTTCCCATGATGTATTTAGATAGATATCCAAATATGAATATCCTGGATATGAAAATGATAGATGAAATGGACAAATTAAAAGTCCCCTCTCTCGCTTTTCAGGCTCTAGTACCATCTGTCAGCAGATGAAGTGGGACATGTGATCTTCAGATCCAATCCCTTCTATTGTATCTCACACTGAGTATGACTCATGTGGGTTTAGAGAATAGCAGAAATCATGGAATCTACATAGTCCCAAATAATGGTCCTTATCCATAAATGTAAACCCAAATTTCAATTCAAGTGGTCCTCCTAGAAGGTGTAATCCCCAGTCAAATCCCCTTAAATGGGAAGCTCCTATGTGTAAGCCCCAATCATGCTCCCTTAATGGGAATCCTATAAATTGTAGGTCCCAAATCATTCAGAACTATGTGGACTTTGATTCCCAACTAACTAGGATGCATAATAAAACTCCCTGAGGTTCAAGTCTGATGCTTCACCTATCCCATCCATTCCTTCATTTCACATCGGTTCATATCATCTTCAACTCATCACATTAAACTGCGTGGGGCTACCGAACTATGTGGGTTTAGATTTCTATTGTGAGGATATGTAGGAATCCTATCTTATGGGTAAGATCCTGATATCAAAACAGCTCTCACCCCCCCTGGATGATAATAAACTGTAGAGAACCATCCCATATGGCATAAAAACATCGTTATCTTAGTGAATTAAAAAATAATCCTTGATCTATAGGGGTAATCTACAAACATTTTCATGGGAATGAACCAAGGATTTTTGAACATATGAACATAGCTTAAATCTATAAGAGAGTCCCAGAATAGTAAATAGTTACCCCAAAAGAGGGTGAGATAAGCCCGAGTTCCCATCCTATCGACCAATGTAATTTCTTAAGTGTCATTGTCCAAATCATCCAGTGAACCCTGCCTTTGGAAAGAAGGTCCATGAATCGTGGATGTGAGAGTCTTTGTGTGTTTCTAGATCTGTGAACAAACCTGTTAGATACCATTAATATATTTTATGTTCAACATCAGTAATTCCACACCAGATAACCACTTGTAATCAACCCACTTAGACATAATTCCATAGTCATCAAAAATAAAATGGTAACCCTAACATTAATGGCTTAACTATGGCACCACCTTCGGAAGGAACAAAGTATATACTACTCAGTCCCCGTCAGATCATTATTACAATCAAGAACAACATTTTATTTATCAATATAGATCCAATAGGCTTATTGGACTAAGTCAAAGTACATACATTGACCAGATACTAAGGAGATTTAGTATGGAACAATCCAAGAGGGTATTGGTTTCAGTGTCTCATGGTATACGTCTTTCTAAGAGAATGTGGCCCCAGACACAATAGGAGAAAGATACAATGAGTAATTTCCCATATTCTTTAGCAATAAGATCTATCATTTATGCTATATTATATAATAGACATTATTTTTCCTATGTATTGATCATGGTAAGAAGATATAAAGTAGATCTAAAAGTACAATATTGGTCTACTATTAAGGTTATTCACAAGTATCTGAGAAGAACTATGGATAAGTTCTTACTATATGGAAGAGATGAGAAAGTGGTCATTAAGGTTTATACTAATGCAAGTTTTTAAATAGATCATAATGATCTGAATTCACAGTCAGAATATGTTCTCTATCTCAACAGAGGAGTCGTGAGTTGGACGAGTTCAAAGTAAGAAATTGTCATTGATTCTATAGTGAAGTACAAGTATATATCTACTTATGATATATCCATGGAATCCATTTGGATATGAAACTTTTTCTAGGATCTTGATTTCGTAACTAGTAGGAAGACCCTATCACATTGTATTGTGATAATACTATAGTAGCGACTCTTGTAAAATACCCAATATCACACCAATGGACAAATCACATACTCCAAAAGTTTCACCTCTTGAGGTATTTTTCTCATATGGGTGAAGTTGCAGTAAGTATAGTTACCATAGAATAAAATGTGGAAGGACCCTTGACTAGACTATTATCTCAGTAGAAGCATGAGTATCATGTTAGAGATAGAAAACCGAAGGTTGTTAACAGTTGACTCTAGTGAATGTGGGAGTCTGTCAGAGTTAGAGAAATAGAACCAAATTCTATGTACTTTATGATAAAATGTATTAATTATTTTTGAATATTAATAAAATTTATATCACATCATTATTTTTCTTCTGCATAACATATTATATGATATTTTCATCAGAGTATTTGTCACACTGAAATGTCATAGTAGTTCCCCGCTATAATGAGAACCCCAAAGTTCCACATTAGTATTCTTTAATATATTTTCTGTAACTAGATGAAATAATTTTAGGGACACAGATGATACAGGCTATCAGGGGTGGAGACTCATAGGAATTTGAGGAACATTCTCATGGTATATTCCCTTGGTAATATCTTGCGTAGGATATTATGAGAATGTTAACTGCTAGTAATAAATCCATATTTATATGTGTTATTGGATATTACTATATAAATACATGTGTATTATCCTTATACTTTGAGATAATTATTAACCAGTGTTGTAAGTCATGAACATTGATTTATTGGAAAAAACTATGATGAAATATGTTCACGGTAAGATAGGATATGTTGGGTACATCACAAATAATATTTCATTAATGATTAGTGTGAGAAGGTATTTTAACTTATATTATTTAATAGAAGTTGATATATAAAGATATTTGAAGGAAATTATATATAATAAACAAATATATGTCCATGGTGTTCAATAAAAAAGTTTGATTTCTAGAATGTCAAAAAAAGAGACATCAAGAACATAGGTTGATAGAACCAGTATGGAACCTGCTTGATTAGAGATATAAATATAAAGGGATTATATTACACAATAATAATAATATTTATAAGATATTATTTCATTATGGAATTAACTTATATCTATTTGGTTTCCTTTCCATGTTCCTAGATTCTAACCTTAGACTTCTAGCTGTTTCGCCTAATTCCACTGAGAAAGAGTCCTAGAGGGTCACACACTAAGTGTATCCAGAATCTCAATTAAATAATATTTTATTATTTATTATTTAACAAGATGATTGCATACTATTCCTACACATGGTTTAAAATTTATTCATGTTTCAATGATCACATATATTTTGTCACCAGTTATTTAAGAGAATATTATGTGGGAAAAATATTTAATAAACATTTATTTTCTATTTAGTTAATAGAGTATGTGTTTATTTATTTGAAAATAATACAGTGATAATTATTTATTAAATAAATATTCATTATTAAAGTCCTAATAAATATTATAGAGGAATGGAAGACTGAGTTTAATGGTCTAGTGAGAAATAATATATATTTAATATTATTTTAATAAATAATATTTAATTTTAATTTTTGAGTTTAGCGCATCTCAATAGATGATATTATAATTATTATTATAAACATGGTGTTCCCAAGGGATTAAATAAATAATAAAGGTAACATGTGAAATTATTTATTTGTAACTCTGGTAGTATATAAACCAAATTATATTATTTTTCAGTAAATCCAATTTTTTTTGTGAACAACGAAATCTTGAGAATCGTCTTGAAGCCCTAGAGAGATCTCTTATCCAAGAATTATCTCAAGAACAGAGAGAAATCTTTATCTACATTCCACTCTCAAGTATATAGAGGTAAAGTATAATTCTTTGTAAGAGATTAATGGGGGTGATCAGAGGATAACGACCCAAGAAATATCATCTACTATGCTCGCACATAGAGATTCCTACAATGGCATTCAGAGATTTTTGGAACACAGGTTGAACCCCATTAGAGGGAATTTATTATTGATTACTATAATGTAATGATGGTATGATTTAGATCTATTATCAAATCCATCAACAAAGAAATAATTTTTAACAAGGTAATTATTTAACTTCTTAAATTAATTATAAATAATATGTGATGTTCATGTGCATTGGTTTTGGTGTTTTATCCATTTTATATATTCTTTTATTAAATTCCATATATCGTGGTGTTTATCATCATGTAATCTCAAATTAATCATTGATATGAAAAAAATATTTGGAATGACTCATCACATGCTTCTATTGTGCCCAGAACCTTCAACAATCTCTCACTTTGTATTTTTTATCAATACCCTTATCAATGATATTCAAATATGCATGAATCAAAGATAAATTATTATCTATATTATTAATAATAAATGCAAAGTAAAATGTGAGAAAACTTGTCACCTCATATTTATTCTCCTCCATTTTGATATTTTATTGAGAGGGATGATATCATGTGGTTCCTTAGAAAAGATCATCTCATTAATAAACTCTAAGTATACATGCTAAAACCTGATGTTGAAAACAAAAGATATTTTTTCAATCTTATCTAAGCTATCTATAATAATCATTCATGTGATAACATTCAGAGAATCTTATTATATGTTATAATAAAAACTTATTTAACAATAAAATAATGATCATGCACACACTTCAAATAACACATTAAAAAATCATGTGGAAGTCATACCCCACCCCTCCCCCCTCTCATCCTTGGATCAACCAACACTCCCCCTTGAAAAATATATTAAATATATTTATAATAATGGAGAGTAAGTGTGATTATAATTCCTCAATTCCAAATTTAATATATAAATCCATATTTTCAAGAATATATATATATAACAAATTCTTATAAAATTTGTCACCCCCTCAAGGGATGAACCCTTTCTTCTTTATTATAGAGTAGTACTCTATCTAAAAACTCATCCTGTTTATTGTACAAACATGAAATACTTAAACATATCCTTAATTTTCATTTATATTAGAACCAATAAGAAAGATTAATGGAGAAAAAGGAACAAATTTATTTGTTTCTTAAAGGAAAAACTCTAGAATATAATTTCATCTCATCCTTGGATGCTATTTTCTTTCTATATCAGCACCTTTCCAATAAAAAATCAATAGGTTGTTTAATAAATTTATTATATAAAACCGCTTTCACATGTATAGAAGTTTTCTCCATTTTAGATTACTTTTAATTTACCTTGGCCTCCTATTATTGAAGCATTTCCTTATCTTTTTCCTTATAAAATTTCTCATATTCCTCCATTTGTTTAGTGATTTTTAATTATTTTGGATAAACATCCATGCATTTTTTTCTTTGATTTCTTAGATTATTCATATTTTTTACAGACTTTCTCTTAAAACATAGAATGTAATAGCTGAAATTACATTATCTTACAATTATTTTTCCCAAACACATTTTGGGAAATTTATCCAAGTGACCTATTCATGAAAACATTAACATGGTGACCCTCCAGTCCACATCTCCCACTCATTTCTTATAAACATATAAATCTATTATCAATTGACATTTTTTAGATCTGTTTAGGGTATTATTTATACTCATTTTCTTATAATAACTCACCCCTTAATAATGATTATTTCAAGGAAATTACACACTAAACCAATAAGTATAGTCTTTGTGACCATACCTTCCATAATATAAGAAAAGACCAATGAATTGTAATCTTTTAGATTGATTCCACATCAATCCAGAATACATTTATTGTTTTCATCCTAAATTATAAGCCTTATTTTTTTGGGAAATTATTTCCTTATATTTTTCTCAACTTTTTATCGGTAATATTTCTTCTCATCATCCTTTATAGTTGAACTTTGTATAGGTTTTGTTTTGAGACCTGCACTTGCAGTTATGACATATCTGTATTGAGAATTTAAAGTGCCAAATTTTATATTATGGTTAGATTTATTCATTTAAGAATATTTATAATATTATTCATTAGCCTCCACTAATTTATTGAAATATTATCTAGCCTTGTTCAAATAATGTAGAACTATAACACATATGGATTGTGTTTCAAACAAATATTCTTATGTTTCAACAATATTTTCTTCAAGATCAGTCGCAATTTTTTTAATCTCAACTTCTATGATATTGTTCTTCTTAATCTTATTAAGGTATGTCACATTAATCTTAGAATACTCTTCTTTCTAAACAAACACATTTTTTTTCTTTCTCAAGCTTCTACTTTTTTTATTGAGCTATTGTATTTGTCCCAAAAATAAGTTTAATTTTTCTTTCAAATCCCACTCAAATTATGTTATCACTTATCCATCATCATCACTTCAAAATGATTCAACACCTTTCTCAAATTGAGAAAAGAGAGTGACTTATTTTTCAAAATTATTAGAATTTCTATATGTTTTATCATTCTTTATTAAAATGATTCTTCTTTTGGTGTTGAAATATTTCATCTTCTTCTTACCCTTTTTCTTATTTTGAGGACTTTCTTATTCTGTATCTGATTTAGATTCCGTAACCTAATTCTCTAGGAAATAAATCCAATATGAACAATATCATTACAATTGAAAAATATAATAAATTTATAACCTTTGTCTTTCAATTTTATCTTCATGAATCTCTTTAACAATAGATTGACAATATGATTGAGATATTCATCATCCTCGGTATCTGAATCATTGAAATATTCATTCACTTTACCTTTTAATTTTCTTATGTCTTTAAAATATATCACAAATTTTTATTAATTTTTTAAATTAGGTGGCTTACTCATTTCATTTGCAATAAGAATATTGTGAATTTCAGTCAATGAAAGGTCTTATTTATTTTCAAAATCTCATAACTTGGGATTAAATAGGTCTAGAAAGTTCCTTATATGCATCTTAGTAATTATATATTCTTCATGTTTATCACCAAATCCATGAATATTACAAACTATTTCATTTACCCATGTGAAATGGATACTAATATATGAACCACTAGCCATCTTAATATCATTGAATCTACTCTTCCAAACTTGTAACTTGTCTTCCTTCAATTTGATGTTTCATTTATATTTTCTTTTTAATGTATCTCATACATGATTTTAGGTTGCAATACCAATTAACTTAGTGTAAACATTGTATGATAAATACATCAAAATATAATTTTGTTCCTTTCCATCCATCTAAATATTCTATTTAACATCACGTTTAATATGAAATTTTTTTTGGAATGGGTTGAAATCCCATTAAAGTAGTATCTTTAACCTCAAGACCAAGTGAAAAAAGGCAACAAATAATCTTATTTCTCCAGCTATGATATTTTGTTCCATAAAATGTATAAAAACCTTAGATATTTATGGAATTAATATTCTTCATCTCTGAAATAACTTTTTTTGGATGTTTAGTGGAAACCCGCCTTCTAATGCTAATTGCAGTTCCTAAGGACCTATTTTGGCACAACTAGAAGGGGATTAATTATTATTAAACTTTTTTTATAGATTCTCCTTCTTAATAAAACCTATAAAATAGATTAAAGTTCATGATACACTAAATATAGTCTCATAACCTCACCATGTGTAAAAATATGATGAAAGGAAATCACACCGAAATTTACGAGGTCTATATCCAAATCCAACTTCTCTCAATATTTTTTATCATCCCCCCCCAACATGGATTTTACATATCTCCTAAAACATTTTAAAAATTATAATTCACTGTGTTCCACCACTTTCATAATCCATTGGATGATGCAGCTCTCAACAACTGTAGGATAGTTATAGTAGTGTTGGCCAAACTATAGAATAGATAACTAGAAACATCGACCAGGAACTATAACAGTGTGGAATTATTATAGCAGCATGTGATAGTGGTGTTTTAGATCCACATACTTCCCACCTTTAATATTTTATAATCTTGGAATTGGGTGGTTGCAGCATTGTAGTACATTGTATTTGCTGTTTGGGAATAATAGGAATGCATGTTACTATTAACCATGCTTCTTTAAGATCTCATTGGAGTTAGGTTCTGATGTAATTTGAGATTGTTCCCTAAATTTCAAGTTTGTAATTATTGTGAAGCGGTTATACCTCTCTATATATGTAGGGAGTATTCCCGAATTACGTAAATAATTTTTTCTCATGTTCATCCTATTCTTGTTATCATGTTCAGTTTTTTATTTTACTCTTCTTATATGAATAATTGATCATTTTTTCTTCATGTATTTTCACAAAACCATTCACTTGTACATATTCTTCAATATCTTCAATAGTTGATGATAATTAACAGCATTATTGTCGTGAAACTTTTATTAAATTAAAAATGATCTTAATATTAAATATTCTAAACACTGAGGTAATATTTATTCTCATTTGATGAATAATCTCTTGGATTCAGAATAAATCATCTTCTCTTATCAATTCTCCATCTTTTTATATTATCCCTAATATTTCATAATAATAATTATTCAAAGGTTATTTTTATGTAATCCTTATTTGAATTTCATATTCAAATTTAAACACTCAACTTCCTTCAACTGCTACTTTATTAACCCTTGTATTATCTCTCAATTTATCTTTACAATCTAATTCAAACTAGAATTTATTTTTAGTTCAATAACTACAAATTATGTTGGGTGAATTAAAATTAAAATATTTCCTCAAATCTTCTGAGAAACTCAAAACCACAATGTCAACTATTATTCTACAATGTGAGGATAGGAATTACAACATGATCAATATCATTATGGTGTATCCACATGGTTTTTAGTGTTTTTTTTCTCAAATAATATATGACATTATGGTGTGTCCCATAGGCTATGATGTAGAGGTCTCCAATTACCATTTCCATCAAAATTTAACCCAGTCCTGCACTACGTGTTGAGTATGTGTTGATCCAACAATTTCATTAATTTCTTTTTGATTTTGATGCTCATAAATACTCACATTTATGTTGATAATGAAGTTACATTAAGTGAATTTTAAGATAATAATCGTGGAATAATTATTTTATTTTAAAAATATTTTCAGTACATAAAACAATAAAATGATATTTTATTTCTCAATGAATAGTTATTCCATACATGTTTATAAGAAGTCTGGAAACTTAGTTCATACCCTGCATTTTAAATAGAACATATGGTTTGCGTACCTTTAATTTGAAATAAAAGTATAGATCAAGAATCCAATTTTTGGATGAAACCCTACGTTTGAGGAAAAAATATATCGTTCATCATTCTTATGTCTGTAATCAATCATACATTTTCAAAAGTAATTTTGAATTTTATCACTACACAGAGAAACCCTACGTTTGACGTGGTCAAATATGGAGTCTTGGATTATGGATTATTTTCACATTTTCAATACTCACCCAAATTAAATATCACTTTAAATATGTTTGAAGATTGATTAAAAGTATCATGTAAAACAAATTAAATTTTTTCTATTTCTAAGAGAAGTTATGACATTATCTGAATGTTTTAAATTCAAATATTCACAATTTATCTTATGATATTTCTTGATCTATTTGACCTGAATTAATTCAAATTTAATGTTAAAGACTATGATTATCCTCTTCTGAATCAACCAACGTGCATTCAAAAATAATAATGTTTTATCACCCCCAGATGTATACTTTGAACAAATTCATGTTTTGATTCTTATCTATTTGATCAACTCGACTGCTACACTTGTTGTATTTACTTGTTAATATTTTTCTATAGTTTAAAAAATCACTTATTAGAGATACACTTTAGAGACATACATGTTTTTTAATCTATCTGGTATTTTCTACACTACTATTTAAATAAATATTGTTCTATAATGAATAGTATTTTGTCGATGTGTTTTATTGAATATCATTTTATTTTTTAACTATTGTTAAAACTATGAGATGAACTAGTATTCATCCTCTTCATCCTAATCTAATTACTATTTAAGTGTAGGCTTATTTTACTCAGTTATGGTGGAGTGTCATATTCTCATACTAAATTATAAATATTTTGGTTCCTTTTAAAATAACCATAACAACCTATAAAAGCCTTGTTTTAATTTATCAACTACCTGCACTCAGCTGTAGAGGTTTCCAGAAAAAGTATCTGCTATTGAAAATCCCCAAGCTTGTGGAGAGAGTGTTGGTGGAGTGGACACGGGGGTCTTTATTCCCTGAACCACAATACATCACCCTTTTCTTTTCTTCATTTATTTTCCGCTGCTTAACCATATTTAATAGAGAAGGAAAGAATCATTTTACTCTCAATAGGTCAGTGCTTTTTCTATCAAGTATTTAATGAAACATAATTCACCCACCCACCCACCCAACCCCCATCTTGTATCTTCATCTTTTTTATTTTGACCAAAAAAATTGTATTATATGTTGATATCTATTACTTTACTTCTATTTCGGAAAATACTTATTGTTTATTACTGATAATAATAATTGGCATGAGAAGAAATGCTCCATTGGATATATATTTATTTTTTGTAAATCCTTGAGGATTATGCTGATTCAACCTGATAAAAATAATTAATATTACAAGTTAGTATCCAGTGGTTATATTTAAATTGACTTTAAAAATTCAAAGTTAAATATTCAGATGAAGATAATTCCCAAAGTATGATCTAAGAGAAGGTATGTTAATGATCCATGAACCTTATTTTAATGGTGATAATTATAGATGATGGAAAGAAGGTATGATTATTTATTTAAAAATCCAAGAATAATATTTTATTTAAAGATGATATTTACTTATGAAATTTCTAAATAAGATATAGAAAATTGGATGATGATAAAGAGAAATAATATGATCTTAATTCAAGATCTATAAATGTTATTGTCTATGTATTAGGAATTGATTAATTTAATCAAGTCTCTCAGTATTCTACCACATATGAGATGTGGAAGACCATTTTTGTTTCCAATGAAGGAACTGATAAGGTCTGGAAACTAAGGTACAATACTAAAAAATTGAAATTTGATTCATTTAGGAACCATGAATATGAAAGAATCACCTAGATGGATGAAATATTGAAAGAATTTTTCAATGATATCGCAGCATTTTGAGATCTAATTAAACAACCAGATAAATCTTTTAAGATTCTCATAGTTTTACCCTCTAAGTGGAATAGAATATATTCTACTATTAATCAATCCACATAAGTTAAATAAATGATAATAAAATAACCAATTTTCACCATGATAATGTATTAATTTGGGATTCAATTCTAAGGTGAAAATCATATTTCTATCAAAAAGTAAGATGATTCGATTAAAACTAATATAAATGAATCTTCTGTTAGGTCCACTAGGTTAGATACCCTGAGAAGGAGGTCAATCAGGGTAAGACAGATTAAAACAACTGCCCCTATTGATCTTGTCTCGCTGTTAATCAAGACTTTATTCTCTCTCTTTCCTACAGAAAAGTATAAATAAAAACTAAAGCATGCACAGGGCACAGTGATTATTACTTGGTTCACCCTCACTGGGCTACGTCCAAGAAGCATACACCGGCGATGTGCCGATGTGCCAAATCCATTAAAAGTGCACTTTTGCTTACAAAGTTCGGGATAGATCACATTTATTCCTAGGCTCACTACCTTTACAATGTTTAGGGTTAGCTCACTGATTTCCCAAGGGTCACTCCTTGTTTCTCCCTCTCTGGTTCACTACCGGTAGAGAGGATCACCTTCTTCCTCTTCCTTTTCCCACTGCTCTAGAAAGGATTCACTCATAGTTTATAGACCTATAGGTCTCTTCATTATCACTAATGAATACATCTTCTGTTGTATTTAGATTCTCTGTTGAAGTCTAATTTTCACCCATTGATGAATCTCACTTTGCACCGAAGGTATCAGGAAATCTTCCAACTTTTACAAATCCCTAAAAATATTGGCATGCTTCAACCATACCTGGCACACTTCTTCAAGCCATCATGCAAGTTCTGGAACACAAGTTTAAAGCGGTGCGCAAGTTCAAACCGGCGTGCAAGTTCACCTCAACCAATTGTGCAACACTCGCTTCTTCAACTCCAAATTTGCGCGACTCACACCCTTTTACACTCAAAAAACTTTTGGCGTGGAACTATCAATTTTCGCGCTTCTTCAAATCCTGGTGTGCAAGTGTCACTAAACCACCAACGCGACACCCCCTTCTTCAACTCTAAACTTGGGTGACTCACACCCTTTGTCTCCCAAACCACTTTGGGCGTGCATCTATCAACTGGAGAGAAACTTCTAAATATCTTTACACCTACGTGTATCACACCCTTTTCCCCGTATCTTTCATGGTTTCTCAAAAAGACACGCTGTCTCCCCCGTGAATAATCACTATTTTTCCCCCCTCTATCAATGAACCCTAAGGTCACTCCGTTGTAGTCTATAATAGAGTAGAGAACACATATCAGCACATTAGGGAAAAACACATCATACCTCAGGGAGAGGGGGAAGCCCACATCCACACTTTTTCATGTGCGGGGAGTTGACTGAACTCCCAGAGCCAGTCGATGCCTCTCAAAAGCTTCTTTAGGTAGGGCCTTTTTCAGAATGTTTGCAACCTATAGCTCTATAGGAACATACTCCAACTTTACAATTCCTTGCTTAACTTTCTCCTTGATAAAATGATACGTTATCTCAATGTGATTTGTCCTTGAATGATGGACAGGATTTTTGATAAGATTTATAGAAATTGAGTTATCACACTAGATTCTGAACGGAGACTTCACTTCAACTCCCATATCTTCAAGTTGTTGCTTCATCCATAATAGTTGTGTTCTTGCTTGAGTGTCCACAATATACTCATCCTCTGCGGTGCTTAGAGAAATGAAATCTTGTTTCTTGCTTAGCCAAGAAATACACAATCTACCAAGATAGAATGCACCTCCTGACGTTGATTTTTGGTCATCTGCTGATCCGGCCCAATCTGCATCTATATAACCCAATAACACTGATTGAGATTTGTCATTATACATCAGACCGAAGTCCACGGTGACTTTGATATACTGAAGTATTCCTTTCACTGCGAGCATGTGGAATTCTTTTGGATTGCTTTGGTAACGTGCTGCTTAGAATATGGCGAAAACAAGATCAAGTCTTGTTGTTGTTAGGTATAGTAAACTGCAGATAATCTGCCTATATTCAGTGATATTAAATACCCTGACATAGTCATCTTTCGATAATTTCATCCAGGTAGCAACCGGAGTCTTCATCTCCTTGGAATTTTCCATTCCAAACCTTTTAAAAACCTCCTTGGCATATTTGAATTGAGAAATGAATGTTCCATTCCTTACTTTTGTCACCTGTAGACAAAGGAAAAACGTTATCTCTCCAATCATTGACATTTCAAACTCACTTTTCATGAATTCAGAAAACTGTCTGCACTATGCTTCATCTGATCTGCCAAATATTATGTCATTGACATAAACCAACACCATCATCCTTTAATTACTGCCATTGCTGAAATAGATATTGTAATCAACTCCCCCATGATAGAAACCAAGCTTCTTCAAATATTGATCAGGCCTTGAGTACCATGCTCTTGGTGCTTGTTTCAGCCCATACAATGCCTTCTTCAGCCTGCAAACCTTGTTCTCATCCTCATGAATGAGAAAACTATATGGTTACTCAATATACACTTCCTCCTCCAGAACCCCATTCAAGAATGCAAATTTGACATCCATCTGGAACACTTTTAACTTCCGTTTCACTACAATGGCTAGGAATAATCTGATTGTCTCCAGCCCTGCAACTGGTGAAAATGTCTCATCAACATCTATTCCCTCTATTTGGGAGTATCATTTGCACACTAGTAGTGATTTTTTCGAACCACTGTGTCATCTTCATTCATCTTGTTGCGATAGACCCATTTAGTCCAAATGAAATTCTTATCTACTGGTCTCGAAATAATCTCTCATGTCTGGTTCTTTTCAATATGATCAAGCTCTTCATTCATAGCCTGAACCCAGTTTTCATCTTTAGCTACATCAGCAAAGAATTTCGGCTCTACCTGAGATAAGAAAGATATCTACTGCAGTGACTTCATTCTTCTTGTCTGAACTGGAGCTGTCTGATCCCCAATGATATTTTGTCTATGAATTTCAGCTCGACTCTTTGGCTTCCTTGCAGACATAGACGTGACACTTTCTTGTTCATCATCAGTGTCTTCTTCTGAGTCACTATATACCAGTTCTTCTCCTCCTGTGTTACTTTCCTCTACATCACTTTCATCAAGAAACTGTTCACTATGCTGTTGAATATTCTCTTCATTTTCCACAATAGTGATGTCATTACTCTCAACTACTTTACCCAGCCTCTTGTTAAAGAATTTGTATTCTTTTCTTTTTCCAAAGTATCCCAGAAATATTCCCTCATCTCTACGTGATTCAGACTTCCTATGCTTTTCTTTGTTGAGAATGAAGCACTTAATTCCAAATATTCGAAAGTATTTCACTGTTGGATTATTTCTATACCACATTTCATACGGAGTCTTTCCTTCATTCAAAAACAACAGAGCCCTATTAGAAATGTTGAATGATGTCAATACTTCTTCCTTCCAAAACTTCTCTAGTAGATCTTTTCCTATAATCAAAATTCTGGACATGTTGTCGATGATCTGATTTCTCCTTTCAACCACTCCATTCTGTTGGGGAGTTCTTACTGAAGAGACTTGATCCCTTATCCCATGTTTGTCGAGATACTCTTCCACCTGACTATTTGTGAATTCTATACCATTGTCTATACGAAACTTCATAATTTTCTTTCCAAGCATCCTTTCAGATTCCCTTTAGTACTATTTTAGGAAGTTGATCACATCGGACTTATGGGAAATAACAAATACCCATTCCATTCTGCTATATTCATAAATGAAAAGAATGTAATACCTCTTCACGTCAATGTCTCTTGGTGAAATAGGTCCACAGACATCAGCATGAACCAATTCAAGCACTCTTGTCGACTTCTTTTCCTTCTCTTTGTATATCTTTCTGATGATCTTCCCTTGTTGACAGGCATCGCACGTATGTGTACGATCACGTGATATCTTAGGGAGGTCTCTTACTGATTCACATTTTACCAGATCTTATAGAGATGGTTGACATAGATGACCAAGTCGTTTATGCCACAATTTGTTTTCTTCATCTCTGGATAAAAAGCACATATCATCTTCTCCACTTACAAGGTAGAGATTTACCTTTGTCCTTTTTCCCTGTAGAACCACCGCCCCATATCTTCCTTTGACGATACACGTCTTCTTAGTAAACCTTATAGAATGTCCTGAGTCACATAGTTGACTTACGCTGAGCAGATTGTGACTGAGGCCTTCTACTACTAATACATCAGCATGTCTTATTTCTTTTCCCCCAAACCTGGCCTTTCCTGAGCCAATAATCTTCCGGCCTTCATCGTTTTGAAACTTTACAACTCCTTATTTGTTATATTTTATGCTTTTAACAAGATTATTATTACCTTTCATGTGATACATGCAACCACTGTCAAGGATCCAAACACCAGTACGATCTGATGCTTTACGGTCAATTTCAGCAACCACTGCCTTCTCTGCTCTCTTCTTCTTGGTCCATATTTTTGTACTCACACTCGGCAAGGATTGAGACTTCTATTATTTCTCCAAGTATGATGGACTAGCTTCATCTTGCAAAGCTGCAAATCTATTTTTCATTTTTAACTCACCCATTGGTTTATTGATATGCTGATTCTGAACATTTTGATTCTGCTTTGGCACATTCCTCTGTATGGTTGAAGTGCAGTACATAGCCATGTGCCCAAATCCTCTTCACTAAAAACAGTGTCCTTTGAAATATGTTCTCGATAACTGTTCTCTGTTTGGCTACCACCATTGTTCTTATTCCCTTCGATATCTCTTGGCTATGGAACACACATACTGTGAATGTCCCATATTTCCACAACAATAACACCTGATATAAGGTGAATTCTTTCGTGTTACTTCTTCACTATGAGTTTCCCCTTGGGATCTCTGAATATTCTAATTATTCTTTGTGCTCAAATCAGCCTTCAATCTCGGGATGGGTGCTTGCAGTCTGACTTCCATTGTCACAAATTTTTGTTTCTGATCAAGCCCAGAATCATCCTTAACATCTAAGCTCAATTATTGCTTCTTTCTTTCTGAACTACTAGGATTCTCCTTCATCTCTTCAGTCTTTGGAATGACCTTATTTCCCAAGAATGTGTTGGGAATCAATGGTTTTTCTTGGTCTTTAACTTTTCTCCACAGACCGACAACTTACTCTTCAAGCTCTTTGATACGCTTGACGTGGTATTTCCTTGTGTTTTCAAGCCATCGATCTCCCTTTTTTATTCTTCAATATTGATGTTATACTCACTAGCTGATTCTGAGTTCTCTTGTGTTGATGACTTGAGTTTCTCAATTTCTTCCATAAACTCAGACATCTCTTATTCCTGCTGCTGCATATAGAGTTTGGCATCATGAACAACTTTGTTATATTTTTTTGTTTTGGCTCTCCAAACATCTATCTCCTCAAGAGCATCCTCTAAATCAGCTTGCATGTCAACTCTCCCTTCAATTTCTTCTTCTTCTTCATCAGTGTCAGTTTCTTCCTTTTACTGAGAACTACTAACAACAGCCACCATTGTATTTTCTCCACGATCTTTACAATTTTCAATCTCCTCAACCTCTTCAACCTCAAACTCATCTGAACTATCTATTTCTTGTGAATGAAGATTCTTCTTCTTGAAGAAATTTCTCTTGAACTGCTTCTTCCCTTTCACATAGGATGAAGATTTATTCTTGGTAATTTCAACTTCATCTTCATCATTTTCTTCTTGAAACTTTTTGGGGCACCTTGTGACAAGATGATCAACTTTGCCACATCTAAATCAAGAAACTGGAATTTTCCCTTTGAAATTTCCTTTTCCTCTTTGAAGATTTGAGGAAAGGAATGACATTACCTCATCTGTCTCTTCTTCTTCCTTAGAATCTTCAACGGTGAGCTTCTTCATGGCCTTAAATGCCACCTCTTTGGATTTCCCCATTTCGATAGCCTCATTATCATCGTTCCTCATTTCATATGCAACCAAGGTACTGTGCAAATTGTCTAGTGTCAGCTCTTTTAAATATTGATCTTCTAGTACTGAAACTTTCGAATTGAACAGAGGTGGAAGTTTCCTCAAGATGTGCTTTACGAACTTTATGTCTTCAATGACTTCTTCAAGACCTCACATATCTTCCACAACAATATTTACCTTATCAAAGAATGCATCAATAGACTCATACGGGTTCATTTTCAAATCTTCATACTTATTCCATAGTACTTGTAGCTTCACCACTCTGACCTTTGTATCTCCTTCATATATATTCAAGAACTTTTTCCACATGGCATGTGATGTTTTATATGGCATTACCTTCATATAGATATCATTGTATAGGGATCCCCCTAAAGCATTTATGCCCTTGGCGTCAGACACCCCCTTCTTCAAATCTAAACTTGGTCGACTCACACCCTTTGTCACCCAAACCACTTTGGGCATGCAACTATCAACTGGTGTGCAACTTTTGAATATATTTACACCTGTGCGACCACACCACCACTTGCGCAACCACAACACCTGCGCGATGGGAGCTCTGATTTTCACTAAGTGTTGAACTCATTGCTGATTGAGGAGGGGTTAACCTCTATTTATAGGCATTTTGGACACCCTGACTGACAGCGTGCAAGTTTCCTCTCCGCGCGCAAGTCTAGCTGCCCTAGTCTCTGTCACCCTAGTCACTTTCACGACCAAACCTAAAACTTAGGCGCCCCTTTTTCTTTTTCCATATTTTGATGTTATGATCTTGAAAAACAAATGGTGTGCAAGTTTCCAAGCCTCCAAGACACCAGTGTGCAAGTCCCTTTTCCAAAAACACTTTTCTCCATTTGTTGATTTTGAGGACCAAATAATTGGCACACACTGGAAAACGGCGCCACCTTGTATCTGCTCTTTTTGAACCACCTCCAAATCCACTATTCCTTTGTCGATGTTCTTGAATCAATCATGGATCGTTAACAACATCCCTTGAACTCTACATGCCACCATGAAATCCCCTTTGTAAACAAATTTGTAAATCATGGTTTTATTTTTCAACAAACACAGCACAGAGGCCCACTTTTTCAACAAACACAATCACCTCAAAAATGCTTTAATGATACCTTGAGGGATTTGTGCCCAACATATTCTGATTCAAGTTTTCTAGATTAAATCATAGAGTTATTAGCTCATTCTAAAATATTTAGAGAACTTTACAACAAGTGAAAGAAATTGAATAAAAATTATAGATACAATGAATGCAATGAGAAAGGTCACACAAATTCTAACTTCCCTATATTTAAACCCCAAAGGAAAGTTAATTATAAAATAAAAGGTAATAAATTCATGAATACCAACTAAAGTGTTACTACTAATTAAAGTAGTGAATTCACTACAAACTCTGAATTTGATCCTGAAAATCATATGGTAAATCTATGTCTTATGGATCATACAAATGAGCCACACACTTCTTACTCTCAAAATTATGATTCCTAAAATTTTTAATTTCATGAACTTAATAAATATTTTTTTATTCTTAAACACAAAATTGAATATTTAAAAGAGAATATAAAACTTATAAAATCTTATGATATAATTTATACAGATAAATAATGTTTATCATAATATATTTTATATTTAAGATCTAATTATACAAAATTATCTTGTATTTTTCATGGAAATAAAATCAAAGAACTATTATAAGAAGTTAATACTTTAAAATAAGCCTCTAGAATTATTATTAAAGAAGAAAACTATTTTAATCAAATTATTGGGAAAAAATAAATCTAATAATAAAGGAAAACTTTGGATTGGTAGTAAAGGAGAAAAACTCAAATTATATAAAATTATTTTATTTATGGTTCGATAAGCAAAAGCATATCTATTATTAGATATTTTCACCATGTAAAATATGAAAATTATACTAATGACAGCTATTTTAAAAGACCTCAATTTTTTGGTTTCAAGCATGTTTATTATTTGAAATAATTATCAAGCCTTAATTATAGAGTCTCTACTCAAAACAAATAGATTTGGCTACCTAAGTCTTCAATTGCTAACATTTTTATACCCAAAAGCATATGGGTACCAAAAATAACTTTTATTTGATATTTGACAGGTATGCACCACTGGACTTCATTATTATATAATTAAGTTGTAACTTAACAATTATGGAACTTACTTATATTTCTATTTCTTATTATTTTAAATTGAAAATTCATTCGATCCAAAACTATTAATATAGGAATTAATTCATTTATATTTTAATATTCAATTTAAATGCACTAAATGATTTATACATGGGGAGAAAAACTCTTAAATGTTTTACCTTTTTCCTCAACATTTGATTATCCTTATATTTAAACTATTAATATTTTCACATTCTATTATTTTATTTGAGGAATCAATCCATTTAACTATTTTGATTACATCATGTATACTCCTTAAATATTATTTAATTTCATATTAAGATATGTAACAAATTTCCTAAAAAAATCTAATATGTGTACAATTTTTATATTTTTATTATTTCTACAAATACTTTTTTATAAATCTTCTTAAGACTAGTTTTCTGGGAAGAATTATAATTTAGGGAGAGCGTCTATTACTTTATTGTATTAATTTAAAAACAATGAAGAAATATAATTTTATTTAATGAAAAAAATTGTTCTTAATTTAATCTTTTATTTCATAAAACATTTTAAAAAAAATTATTTTTCTTATAAATTTTCTTGAATTACATAAAATTAGTCTTTCAAAATAGTTTTCCTATGTAAAACATTATTTTCAAATGAAAAATTTGATATGATTACTCTGTCTTTTAGCTTAATAATCTGAAACATCACCTAAAGAATCGTTATAATGAAAAATTTCTACTTCTTATTCTTGAACACTCTCAAACACTTTGTCTTGTTTCTTTGAAATTCCAAACTCAAAGAAAATTGAAGAAGAAAAACCAAGTGGAATGAAGATAACTAGGACGTCAAGATCAGATAAATGTTATTCTCAAAAAAAGTAAATCTTTTCCTAATGTTATGGCAAGACTATTTGTAGAACAGACAGTTTCTTTTGTTAATGATTCCATAAAAAATCTTCTTATAAAGATATATAAATCCTTAGTTTTGAAGAAACAGAAATTTAATCTTATTAAATAGTAAAATATGGAATTCACTTTTTAGATTTTATATCCAAGTTTAATCTTTTGAATCAAGATATATTGAAGCTTCATGAAGATCTAAAAAGGTATAGAAAATCTTATGAAGATATAGAAAACTCCTTTATTTAAAAATCATTTTTTGATACTCTTCGAAGGAAGTATCAAATTTTGTGATAAAGACCAATTTAAAAATAATATTTTGACTTGTTTAAATTGTATATGATAAGTAAAATAGATAAACTCAAATGTGAAGTTGTTACTAATTAATATTTTAATGAGTTAAAAGATTTTTTGTTTAAACGGTTCTCATCTTCTTAAATAGATCAAAGATCTGAAGATATTCAAAGGATAACAGAACTGCTTTCAAGAGTTATTACTACAATGAGTAAAATAGTTTAGAGTTTAGAGAGTTTAGATGAACACATAAAACATTCCAAAATTCTCGATTCTTTTCCACCACTATAGACTATCTAAATTCAAAGCCAAAATATTTTTGTAAAATCTGAAAGTTTAGAAATATTTTTTTAAGTATAATTTTTGTATATATATTTTTTTCAATTAGAAATGTGAATTAATATATATATATATATTAATTTATTTTTTATGTAATAAAAAAGGGAAATAAATTTGTGAATAAATTTATAGAGAAAATTGTGATGAAATTATTATGAATAAATATGAGAAATTTATTTAAATAACTATATTAAAAAATATTATATGTGTGGGAAAATTTCACTGTAAAATTCCATTACTTTATATGGGAAAATTTTGTTTGAAATTTATTTTTAAAATTTCATTTCTTATTCGTGTTTATGTTATATTGGTTTTATGGGTTTTGAGATCATAAAAAAGGGGGATATTTTGTTAATATGTGTTGATCTGAAAAAAAAAATTGATTTATTTTTTATTTTTATCCACACAAACACTCACATATGTGTTTCTAATGAAGTTACATAAATTTAATTTTTGGATAATAATCATTGGAATAATTATTTTATTCTAGAATTATTTTCTATAGTGACTCAGATTTTCCATGTATTATTTTTTAATAATGTATGGATTATTTTTTAGAATAGGCGTTGAGATGGTGTATAATTCTGATTCCTAATGTACCCAGAATAAATTTTTGAAATATATTAAATAAACACAAGTGTATGTTTTCTAAAAAAGTGGAATAACTTCTAAATGGGGGGACTGAATCGGAAATTTGAGGGCATCGTTTATTCTAAAATATGGGTTTTATCCTAGGCACGGGACAGCCCTTGGAGGTGTGGGGAATTTGTAGAAATTCATTGTAGGCATGAAATGAATAAAATAATTAATAACATTATTTTATTTATATTTTTTTGAAGTTTTGACTAACGTGTATTTAAATAATCTTTTATGGTGGAATTTAAAGTCTATCTGCATAAACTTGGAGCCGTAGGAGCACCCTTTGAGAGAGAGTTGGAGGATCTATTTTAGGAGAACATCAACTGTATCATAGATCGGTGATCGGTGTGCAATTAAATTCATATATATCACCAATGTCGATGAAATTGGCTTGTTCTTCATTATCAATCAATCCATATCGAGGAAGGAAATTGTTTTGATTAGATTATTTCCCCATTCTTAACTCCTATGATGAACATGAATCAATCAACCAATATATTGATCCATGGTTCAGTAATCTTATGATATCGGTTTATTTGTGGGGTTATTTTGGTAGTTTCATTTGATTTTTATTGGTTCTACACTTGTCGTTCTAACAGTGATGGGTTGAGGACAACATGAACATTGGACGAGGTTTGTTCCTTATATTTTTGGTTGTTCATTTATCCCACATTTCTACATTTTTCGTAGGTGTTATTCATTGTACTATGTTTATACATCCATTAATAAATCAATCATTGCACAACCATTTCCTAGAAAAACAATTCGATATTATAGATCTGGGATCATCACAACATGATGGTGGTGTGATGATGAAAGTGGAAGTGAATATGATGGTTTTGGATACCAGATTTCATGTTCTAAGACATGCAATGAAGAATGATGAGTGAGTCTATTTTTAGAATGAATCGAAGGGATGGAATCTAGAAAAAGACTAGGCTAAGGTTCAATTAGGGTAGATCCTCGATTTTTTGGTAAGATTAAATCAAAAATCTGAGGTGATCGCAGTGTGGGAACACGTGGAAGGGGGAACCAGGGTTTCTTAAAAAACCCAATCCAAACGGCATATAATCTGGGATTACATGGCATGTGTGTCCCTCCTAGAAGTAGCTAGTATTTCAGGAGAAAGTTAATGATCATGCGATGTGTGGCCCTGCCACATGGCTTCTGACCTCCCCCTAGTAGCTCAGTGTGTACTTTAGAGGGTAAATAGACACGATCTAAAGTGAATAGGTTAGATCATGACATGTACTCCCACACAGACACATCCAGGATGAGAAAAAATAGGCAAAGAAATATACTGGGACACGGGGTGAGGTAAATGGGAAGTGGCATGCCATGTACTTTTACACAGACACAAAGATGAACTATTTACACAGGGAAGACCTGGGGTAGAATGTGACACGACATGTAACTCTACTACACTTCGCGTACACCCTTAATGTTGTATTGGGTCCCTTTTCCTATATATCTTGTACAAATTTTTTTAGGGAGTGTTCCACATATAATTTTCCAGGAGGTTTAGTATGGAATTGCCTCATACACATCAAATAGTGATACCTTTAGCAAGACTTCTTGGATATAGTTTTTGAAATACTTCCATAAGTCCAACAGTGATATCCTCTTTTCATATTTGTGCCCTAGGTAGAGTTATTGGTATTGTCATGACCAAAACTATTTAGGAACTGATCCTATACTTAGAGGGTTAATCTAGATCGAGTTGTTGGTATACAACATGGCCTTGGGTGTGATCCTCATATATGTATTGTATCTCTTCATAATTTTAGTGTGTTCTTTCTAATTGAGAGACTCTATGAGAACTACCTCTCAAATGGATGTCATTTGTGCTATCAGACTAGTCAAATTTGTTCTCCCATATGAGTGCTTTGTGGAACCTTTGAGCTGAAATCCTAGGCAGGCATTATGATTGTGAATTGCCTTTAGATTCTGTGTCTCTGTTAAGTATATCTAAATATTCTTGTTATATATACTACATACATAAACCTATTCAAATCTAACTATATTATTTTTTGGTATGCTTTATGGTTCTGGGGTGTCCTACTAGGTATTGTTATACTCACCCCTTTGTTGTCATTCCCTGCACATGTCATGTCTTGTGTAGATGACCAACCTTTTGAAAGAGACTTTGAGATACCAGGACTACGCGGCTCTTAGTGAGACTAGACAGATTGAGGTGTGTTCCTTTAGTATCTTGAAAATAGTCCCCAATTCACTTTTAGGCTGGACTTATTTTCAGACTCTTTTAAGTGGGATTGTATTTAGACTTGTTTACTTTCCTTTACTTCTTATCATAATCAGGTTGTTGTATTTAGATATATGCATGTATGGTTGTTCAGTTGTTTTAATATTTCAAAATTTTATGGGTTTGTAGATGTGTGTGTGTAGGTGCTTTGGATATGGCCTCCCATGATAGTGATATGCCTACTCAATGTTAGTTGCCAGTATCTGCACTATTGGAGGTCGGCTTGGGGAGTCATGGCCTAGGCCCCTTTGGGACAGGTCATGACAGAGTGGTATCATAGTAGTCGGTTTTACCTTAGAACCAAAGTTTTTGAGGTTGTTTGGGGGAACATTGTTAAGTGTTTCAAGTTCAGATTTCAGGCTAGGGACTTTAGTATTGGTGAGGTGGATGACATATCCATACACCATGACTCCAATAACCAATTTTTCGACTCGGTAAAGGAGAACACTAGTTGTAGTGAAAAAAAATGGTACATATATCATATAGGAATTGGTCTTGGTTTCCATGTCCTTATTAAGTAATCTCTCTAGATATACTCATTGATTGTGGTGCATCTTGTTTTTTTAAGGATTCCTCCACAATGTATGCTAGCTAGGATTTAGAATCAAGATCATGAGGATGATCCCCTTAGTGCTGAGGCGTAGATACAAGGACTAGTTTTAGAGGTGTTACCTCCCAGTGGTGCACCATCTATACCACCACCTATAGAGTAGCAGATGGTACCCGCAGTACCAGTGGATGAGGTGTGCATGTTTAGTGCAATTCATAAGTTTCAGTGATAGAGACCCCTCAGGTTTCAAGGTGCACCCAACTCACAGGCAGTTGAGGACTTTCCTAATGAGGTGACCCAATTTTTCCATCTTTTTAGGACATCAGCTGATTAGATGGTAGTACTAGTGGAAATCCTTCTTCATGGATCAACAGGATGATAGTGGGGTTTGGTGACCTAGAATTATTAAGTGGTGACTCTAGCATGGTCAAAGTTTGAGCACCTTTTCATAAATGAGTTCTCTATAGCTACACTAAGGGTTGTACATATCGAGGAGTTTCTACAAATCCAGTAGGGTGACATGATAGTAGGTAAGTATTCATCGAGGTTTACCAACATCTCTAGGTATTTGATGGATATGATTTGGGATCAGTCGTTTCGGTATTAGACCTTTGACCAAGGACTATGTAGAGACATATGATCCAGTGTTATCCTTCTATGAATTCCAACTTATACAGGGGTTCTACAGTGATCTTTGGTGTTTGATAGTTTATTGGATGAGTAGACACAACCAGTGGTTGCCGATAGTAGGAAATTGGAAGCAGATATATTAGAAGTAAGGATTTGATGTTAGTCTCTGGGACTTGGATGTGTGAGAAGTTTTGGGATGAGGTCCCAAGATAGAGGGTCTACGGTTTAGGTCTCATATGATGGGTGCAGTCAGCCCAAGAAGAGGTGATGATACTCATGCGATGGTAGGGGACATATTTCTGGAGATTTTCTGACCTGTCATATGTCGGATAGGGAGACCATAGATCAGAAACCAAAGTAGAGACATCAGTAGGATAAAATAGTTCCACATGGAGGAAGGTGTCGCATAGGATATGGGAGAGTATGAGGAGGTGGTGGATGCTTTGACTTGTTATTATCACCACCACTAGGTGATCCATGCTAGGCTCAGGGAGCTGTAGGACAAAGGTGGGGACAGTTTCTTGGAGTTAAGGCTTATGGCCCAAAGGATTTGGGAATTATACAAGGTAAGACCTATGAATTTTCTACCTTAGTTGAAGTATTGATAGATAGAGGTGTTATTCATTCATTTATTTCTTCATATCTTGTTGAAGACTTAGAGACTCTGGTTGATCCCTTGACTCGACCCCTATGCTTGGAGACTCCTATTGGAGATGAATTAGTGATCACACACTTTTTCCAATAGTTTGACCTGATTCTTGGAGGTGAAATTTCATGTTGGGATCTCTGTTTAGTAGGAATAAAGCCTTACGATGTCATCTAAGGTATGCTCTAGTTATCTATTGTTCATGGCCAGATTGATTATTTTAGGGAGATGATGAAGTTTTTCTAAAACGATGGGACTAGGTTATCCTTATTCTGTGAAAATGAAACCCATGAATAATAGGATGAATTCATTCATAGGAGTGTGTATCAAATTACTCATCAGTTGACTAGAATCTCCCTTGGTTCACAAGATGTTATGATTTCTTAATTCCCTACAGTAATGGAAGAGTATGGGGACATCTTCCCTGAGGATGTTCTAGGTTTACCTCTCTTGATCACTAAAAATGAGAATGGAAGCTTGAGTTTGTGTGTGGTATACCTGTACTTGAACCAGGTTTCCATGAAGAATAAGTATCCACTTTCTAGGATCAACTATTTGTGAGTATGTGATAATGATATACCGAAGATGTCATTCAGATATTTCTATGTTCACTATAAGAACTTGGTGATTCCCTTTGTCATTACGAAATCCCTAGTAATGTTTAGGGGAATCATGAAATGGTTATTTCAACCTTTCTTAGACCAGTTTTTTGTAGTCTTCATTGATGATATCAGTGCGTACTTAGTGTGGGAGGAGGAGCACGCAAGACACTTTAGGATGGTTCTATACGTCCTCTGAGAGAATCCTTTTTATTGGAATCTATCTAATTTTCAACTCTATATTCTAGAGGTGTAATTTAGGGGACACGTTATCTCAGTAGATGGAGTGGCATTGAACCTTGTCAATGTCAAAAAAGTGTTATTTTGGAATCCACATAAGAGCATGATGGAGGTTTGGAGCTTCATTGGGTTGGTGGGATATTATCGGAGATACATACTTGATACCTCTAGGGTATCAGCTCCCATGGAAGATTTCACCTAAAAAGGGAATCCTTTCATGTGGGAAAAAAGGTTCCAACAAACTTTTTAGTGGTTGAGGTAGAGTTTGATAATCACTCCCATCTTGATATTTCTATAGGATGGTTTTCAGAACATAGTGTTTTGAAATGAATTTGGGATCAGGCTTGGTTGTGTTCTGATGTAGAGGTAAGTGGTGATTGTCTATGCTTAACATATATTGATACCACAAGAGCAGAACTATGTAGCCAACAATTTTGAGTTAGGACCAGTGGTCTTCACACTAAAGATGTGGCATCACTACCTGATGGGTGAGCAGATTACCTTCTATTATGATCACAAGAGTCTCAAGTAAATCTTCTCTCAGAATGATCTTAACATGAGATAGAGGTGATGACAAGAGTTCCTCCAAGATTATGACTTTAAGGTTCTTTATACTCTTGAGAAGGGTGAAATAGTAACATAGGCTCTCATGAGGAGATCTTTTTTGCAATTTCTGAATGAGGTGTCAAAATAGTTTCCCTTGTTCCATTTATCCTTTGTGGATGGAGATGGAGCAACTTACCTCAAGTCAATGGTTTTTACCCCTTTATTTTGTAGTTATTCCAAGAGGCACATCTTGGGGATATTGAATGTGACACCCTACGTACTCAAATATCTACTAGACATGCTTCTGATGGATTATATGAAGGTAGGGATCATGTTGTTCTTTTTAGAGGATGCACGATGGTACCAGTGAAATTAAGGGAGGAGGTTATAATATAGTTTTAAACAAATACTTCAGTAGTACATATAGGTCTGGAGAAGATGTAACAGGACCTCCGACATCATTTTTGGTTTCCATGGATGAAAAAGGGAGGTTCAAAGTTTGTATCTCAATGCCTTACTTGTTAGGAAGTGAAGGATGAGCACCAAGCTCCATCGGGTTTAGCTCAACCCCTGGAGTTGTCATAGTGGAAGTGGTATGGGATATCCATGGACTTTATGATGGTATTACCATGTAAATCCAAGGGATGTGATTCTATTTGGGTGATCATAGACCGTCTCACCAAGTCATTCCACTTCTTCTCTATTTGAGAACATAGTTCAGTGGAGATATTGGGACACCTCTATGTGCAGGAGATAGTCTGACTCCATGGAGTTCCATTGATTATCATTGACATGTGTCTCTTGTGGGGTGGAAAAAAACAAATATTTCCTAATTAATAATGAAGTATAGTGGTTAACCAAGTTTTCTTTAGATAGGAGTGTACAACAATCACTTTAGTTACTTAAATTTGAGAAAGAATAAGAGGTTTTTTAAGGATTTTTGAGCTTAGAAATAAAGTAAGAAATTAAGAATAAAGGTTGAACTCTAATAGATGAAGAGAGTGATGGGGTTAGGGTAGATTCACCTTTTTCAATGTCATAATGGTCATGGAAATCATTCCCCCTATCTTCCTATTGAATGATAAATGAACGACTCCTCGATTGATTTGTAAATCACCCTTAGTTGAAGGAAGAAATAAAACCCACTCCTATATGCATGAAAGTTCATAAACATTCCCAAAAAATTAATTCAAGTCCTGATTGGGAATTTTTTATCCTTATAAATCTAGAAATGATTTACTAGTTCCACACACATGCCAATGATCACTATAAACCCCCCACATAACACAATCTTCTTGATCGAGACAAATTGTACTAGGTAGAGGGAGTTTAAAGTTATCCAACCAAGGATATTAATAATTAATACACCCAAACCCCAAAACATGATCACATTACGAAAATTGGGATCCAAATGAAAATATAGACCATTCAATAGAAAAAGTGATTTTTACATTCAAGCACAAGACTCCGACATTAAAAAAAATGAAACTCCTCCTTCCCTGATCAATCATAGGTTTTACCCCTCCTTGTTAAGGTTAAGAGACTTGAAAGGGGAAGAAGATATAATAATGAAACTATGAAAAATAAAAGAGAAAATAAAAATAAATTTAAGACTCCAATCCCCTATAATATCCCCCCTTTCACCTTATTGAAAAATCCTTGAATGGAAGCAGACACACATATTTATAGGCTTGAGGGTGGAAAATTTTCCCTCCATATCCAATCCTCTGAAAGTTTGAGTTAAATTAGAATATTAAATAGCAGAATATTAGGAAGTTGTCTTCAGAAATTTTTTTCTCATATCACTTTTTCATGTGGAAACAAAATATCTATGAATATTGACAAGAATAAAAAAATGATCGAATTAATGATGAATACCTTTTATGACCTAGGAGACCGATCAACTATATCCACTTTGGTGAATTCAATGGATACCTTAATGGCTGAATTACTCCATGAAATTTTACATAAGAATGATTCATTGAGTTATATTTATCCTCCAACTAGAATAACCACATTTGGACATATCTAGGCTGATATATACCTTCATAACTGATATAGGGTCCATTCTGTCAACCAAAAAACTTTTTTCACTTGAATTATATTTCTGGTTCATTATGTGCCGAATTGGATCTAGGTCCAGAAGAGAAACTTGAATCCCACGAAAAAATTAATCCTAAAAAGGAATCACTATATTTGAATCAAAATTCTAAAATATATACCTGAAATATTGAAGATCCATAAAACTATTAAATTTCCAGAATTAAATCATTTTCACAATCAAGCCCATAATTCACAAAAAATATTAAAATTATTCAAATCAGCTTAAATTGATTAATTTTAAGGGATTAAATCATTGAAACACATATAAAAAATAATGAAAATATTATATCTATCAATTCCCCAACACTTAGTACTTAGACTCCCAAACAAGTCAATAATAAAATTGAATAAATGCAAATTCAAAACACATGCTCATGAGATCCAACAATTCCACACTAGTAAATAAAATATATCATGTCTCATAAAAAACATCATTTAATGTCCTCCATTCAGATAATTAATTATATTTCCCCTTCATTTCTCCTCCCCTACACACTAAAAACCAACCTCATATGAATTTTCCCTCATCTCATAAATGTTAATTTTCAAAAAAGTTTTTCTCATTAAAACCAATGAAAGAGTCTCCAGAGACTTGATAAATTCATACTTATCTACCAGATGTGTGTCAGGGACATATTTTTATTATGAGTACTTTGAAATTTTATCTTGTGGATTTTGGTTGGTAGTATTTTGATGTTAAAACATTCTGAGGCCGAATGAGGATGATTTTCTTCTTTTTGAATAAAAATTACAAGATTCTAATTTTCACTCAAGTATGAAATCCTACTCACTCCCCTTAGTATAAAATCACCTACATCGTCATGAAAAGTCAAATAAGGTCCAACCATTCATCATTTCAGCATAAAAAATTTCAATTTCTCAAAAAAAATCTTGAAATCTCTAGAAAACGTATAGCTTTCTTCCTCCATTAGAAGATCCAGAAAGGCAGAGCTTCTCTTGTCATGAAAGATCTAGAAAAGGAAAATATTTCAAAAAATGTTTTTTTTATGTTTCAAACACATCTATTAAATACTTTATCTTCCACACAAAGTGTCACCAAATGAGGCACCACAATACAAGACATCCCCCCCACACTTAAGTTCAACTAGATCATGAAATTTCACTTCAATAGAAGGTAGAATATGGAAAATTATATTGTAATATACCTATATTAATATGTTATTCATGGATTCTAAGGTATAAAAGGATTAAATGTACAATTAAGGCCAAAATTAAACGGATTCTCTTGAAAAATGGGCTTTAAAACCACTGAAATTCCTCAATCATTTAAAACGCAAGTAACTCAAACCCTCAAGTATTGATAGGAATAAATAAAATTCTATTAATTAATCATGGTTTGGTTCTCTCAAGAATTTAGGTGAATTTCAATAGTATGAAAATATTGGTTTATAAGCCTCACAGGAATATGATTTCAAATATACAGACAGTGAGATGTGGCATGGTATTCAAAAATCAGAGTACTTTTCATGAATTTCCCAAAGTTTTGAACTTGAAAAGATTCATTTTTAGTATTCATTTCATCTCAGTTTCAGGGAATAAATTAGTTCACTCCTTAAAATGGTTTCAAAAAATAGAAATGATAACCATTTCAGCTCAAAATGTTCAAAAAAACACAAATAATGAAAAAGATACACACAAAAAATTGAAAAATACACACCATTTTTAAAAATAAAACAACAAATGAAGATCCTAAACTACAAAGGTTCTCTCAACCACACGTAAATGATATAGTTTCCTTAATGAATTCAAAGGGATTTTACATGTGAGAATATTTGAAAATAAATTAAAGGAAGTAGTCAAGTGTAAAATAGAGGTAAGACCTGATAGATTTTATTGGTAGATATGTTGTAGGAGTGTGATCTCCTCCACTAGATCTGATGGAATGGTCCCATGAAATTTCTTCATCCTATTTCAATTAAAAGTGAATGGATCCTGCTCCCCATCCTTCACAATCTTTGTAACACTAAAAGGATATACATTAGTAACTATAAATGGACCCTCCCATCTAGAAATAAGTTTACCTGGAATCAACTTTAGTCTTAAGTTTAATAACAACACTTTGTCTCTAGGATGAAAGTCTTTTGGTTGGATCATCTTATCATGATACATTCTTTTTCTCTCCTTGTATATCCTAGAATATTCAAAATCATCCATTATAATTTCCTCCAACTCCTGTAACTGAAATATTCTCTCTTTCTTAATGATTTCAAGATCTAAATTCATCTTCCTCATAGCCCAATACTCCTTATGCTCTAATTCCACAAGTAGGTGATAGATTTTCCCATAAATCAGTCTATATGGACTCATTCCAATCTGGGTCTTATAGATTGTCTTATAAACCAATAATGTATATTCCAACCTTTGGATTCAATCCTACCTATTTTTTTCAATATTCTTCTATGAAATTCCTTTGATTTACTTATTGGATAATTCGGTTTTATGATTTTTCTATGGGTGATAGGGATTTGATGTTTTATGATGCACCTCATACTTATTCAGCAAATCCACCATTATCTTACTGTAGAATTTAATCCCTTGATGACTAATGATGGCTCTAGGAACTCCAAATCTATAAAATATGTTATCCATGAAAAACATTTATAAACAACTTTCACAACATCAGTCCTGGTGGATTTTACTTCCACCCATTTGGAAACATAACCAAATAAAATTAGGATATAATAATTTATAAATGAAATTTTCAAAGGTCCCATAAATCTATCCCCAAAAAATCAAAAATATCACAAAAATTAAGGGGTTGTTGGGTTATTTCTTATCTCTTAAAAATGTTACCATACAACTAACATTTTTTACACTTTTGAAAAATTAATGAGCACCTTCAAAAAGGGTGGTCCAAAAAATTCCAAATTCTAAAATCTTCCTTGCTATCCTTTGAGGTCGAAAGAATCCTCCACAATCTAAAGTGTGAAAAAAATAAAATACATAACCAACTTCACTCTCAAGAAAACATATTCATATCACTTAGTCGTTGCAAATCTTCCAAATAAATGGATCATCCCAAATGTAATATCTATATTCATCTTTCAATTTGTGTATATTTTGATAATTTAAATGATATGGGACTTGATATTTTAATAGATAATTGACCATGAATTCATACCAAGGCACTACTTCTTCAACCAAGTACAATTTCTCTCCTGGAAGGTGATCATTCAATGGTTATTTTTCTATAATTTTAGCTTCAGAAATGTTGGTTAGTTTACTTAAATGATCATCCATTTGTTTCTTAGATCCCTTATTGTCCTTGATTTCTATGTTGGACTCCTATATATGTAACATCCATCTCACTGTCCTTGGTTTAGCTTCAACCTTATTCATTAAGTACCTAAGAGCTTCATGATCATAAAACACACTGACTTAAATTCCAAGAAAATATGATCTAAATATTTATAAAAGAAATAACTACTAAAATCCATTTATGTGGTTGTGTAATTGAATTGAACCACATCCATGTTTCTTGAGGAATAGGTAATTTCTTGTTTCCTTTCGTTAATTCAATGATAAAAACCTTCTCCAACTGCTTGGTTAGAAACATCACAAAGTATCTTCAATGGTTCTTCCAAATTTGGTGGTCGCATCATAGGTGGTTTAATCAACATCCAATTAATCTCATCAAATGATTCCCTACATTCACCATTGAAATCAAAATCACCATCTTTCAAAATAAATCTAGAGAGAGGTAGATAAATCTTACTGAAATCTTTGATAAACCTTCTATAGAATCTTTCATGTCTTAAAAATGATCAAACATGTTTCACACAATTTGGGTAAGGAAATAAATTTATCACCTAAATTTTTTATTTATCCACTTCAATTATTTTTTTTAAATGGAATGCCCAAGGAAAATTCCTCTCTCAACAATGAAATTACACATAAAAATTTTAAAAATATTTTTTTCCATGTAGGTTTTCAAAACTTTGTCCATATGTTTCAAATAATGGTCAAAGGAATTTTCTAAAACTGTGAAATCATATAATAAAACCTCTAAGAAATATTTAATGTGATTTGAAAAAAAACTTACCATGAACCTTCAAAATGTACCTGGGTTATTACATAATCCAAATGGAATCCTTTTATATGAAAAATCACTGAATGGACAAGTAAAGTTTGTCTTCTCAGGATCCTCAAGAGCAATGGGTACCTAAAAATAACCTGAAAATCCATCCAAAAAATAAATAATTATTTCTCCCTAACAATATATCTAAAAATTTTTCAATTAAAGGGATAGGGAAATGATATTTTCGAGTCACTTGATTCGAATTCCTCAAATCAATGTGCACTCTCCAACTATTCTAAATTCTCACAGGGATTAATTCATTCTTTCATTCCTCAAAGTGGTTAGGCCAGTTTTATTTGGAACTACATGAATTGGGCTAACCCATCGTGAATATGATATGGGATAGATGATCTTATATTCTAAGATTTTCAAGATCTCCTTCTTCACAACATCCATCAAGGTGGGATTCAGCCTCTTTTGGGGTTGTCTGATAGGTTTGGAATCTCCCTCAAGAAAAATTCTATGTGAGCATATTTTTGGGATTATTCTAGGAATATCACCTATTCTCTATCCCATTTCTAGTAAATTCTCTATCAAAATCTCAATAAAATATTTTTCATGGGTTTCAGATAGATTATTATCAATTCTCACTGGTAATTTCTCTCCCTCTCTAAGGTACACATATTCAAAATTAGTGGGGAGTGGTTTTAATTCCAAATTAAAGGGTTTATTAAGTGATGAAACTAAAATGACATTCTCCACTTCCAAATTTTGTACCTACTTCACACAAGAAACTAAATTATATTCGTTATCGTCTAAAAAATCATCAAATTATTAATATTTTACCTCTTCTTCTCACATGAAATTAGAATCTATAGTATTTTTGGCATCTATATGTTCAATGATATTTTTAATGGAATAATTATCTCCTAAGTATAAGAATTCTTGGAACTTACCTGATTCTTAAATGGGTTAAGTACCAACTTCATGGGAGAGTGAAAAGATGGAGTGATCATCAGATGGGTTCCTCATGGATTTAAAAATACTTAAGGGGAAAGTGTTGTCTCCAAACTTCATAGTGAGTGTCCCTTCGTGGAAATTAATGATGGTTTTGTCCATATTTAATAAAGGTCTCCTAAAAATGATGGTTGAGTGTGAGAGGCTCCTATATTCTTCTATATTCAGCACATAGAATTCATCTAGGAACAATATATATTTACCTTTCACAAAGACATCTTCCAGAACTCCTACTGGGAAGAATATGGATCTAATTGAAAGTTAAACCACCACTCTTGTGGGATTCAAGTCTCCCATATACAAAGAAGTGTACACTGAGTGACACAATGTATTAATTGAAGCACCTAGACCACATAAATCATTAGAAAAATTTAAAAATCCAATTGTGCATGGAATGGAAAACATCACTGGACCATGACATTTTTTGGAAATTGTGGTGTGATAAGGGTTTAGACACTTCTTCCTAAGTTGATCCATTAATTACCTTGAATTATCCTATTATTGGTACAAATATCCTTCAAAATTTTAGCATACTTTGGAATTTTTTTGAGTGCTTCAATAAGGGGGGTATTAATTTCCACTATCTAGAAGGTGTCCAGAATTTATTTTTGAAGTGCTTATTCATACAATATCTTTGATTCAATCATCTTTGATTGAAATGGTGGGGGAAATTGTTTCTTATCCCTTTGTATCCTTTACAATGGTGTTTCTTGTATCTTCCTCTTTATCCCATCCTTATCCTCCTCCTCTTTCTTCTTTTCTTCACGGTGCATTTTCACAAAATTTTCAGAATTTACAACTTCATTCTCACTCAACCCAAGTGGTATTGTTTCAAGTTCAATAGTGTCTATTGGTGAGAGTTCTTTTCCACTTCTTTTTATTATCATGATGAAATTCTCTTTTAGGTTTGGTATTGTTTGGGATGTAATTTTTCTAGGATTTTTTTAGGAAGTCCATGAGATGGTAAAACATGTTGGACAAATATTTTACGGTGTCTTTCATCCCATCAATCTCATATATCTGTTTTTGGTTATGAAATGGGGGTTATGCACTGGTGGATGGATGCTCATATAGTCTTTGAAAAGTGGTTGGTTATTGGTAAGAAGTATGGTTATATAATTACTTTTGTTGAAATGGTGGTGGGTTTTGGAATTAGTTTTGGAATTGGGGGTCTAGATTGATTTTTCTGAATTGAAAATCCATATTGAACTTGGCTAGGATATCCCCATCCTTGATTTTATAGGAAATTCCTTTGTTGAAAGGGCACTTCACAAGTTTCCATTCCTTATATTTCATCACATTGCTCAGTGAAATGATCAAGTGATGAGCATAAACCATATACCTTGGTTGGTTCTTATTGTTCACTCACTTTATTCAAGGCCATGTATCTCGCCATACTTGTTAGCTCATAAATCTTAGTTTCCCATAATAGTGATGGATAAGAATTTTGTACCTCATGAATACATATTGTGCTATTATCTCTTGTACCAAATGGTTGTGTGTTCTGGGAAATTTTCTTAATCAGGACCTTGGATTCTTCTGGTGAATTTTCAATCAATTCACCTCGAGATAACGCATCAAGAAGGTTTCTATCATTGTCTAGTAAGACTTTATAGAAAAAGGCAATAAAGTTATTCTCTTCAGTTTCTTGATGTGGGGAGTTGGCACATATCTTTTTAAATTTTTTCCAATACTCGTAAATAGTTTCTAAAAATGATTTTCTGAAGGAATAAATCAATTTTATGATGGTTGTGCTTCTATAGGTGGGGAAGAATCATTGAATTAAGATCCTTACCAAGTCATTAAAATAATTCACATATCTAGGTTATAGACCATACAACCATTGTTCATAAACTCATTCCAATGAAAATGGGAATGCCTTTCACTCCACTTGTTCCTGAGCTACTCCATGGGGTCTGAAAGATGAGCAGACATGAGTGAACTCTTCAATATGTTTGTTTGGATCTTCACCTACCAAGCCATGATACTTTGGATGAAATGGAATCATGTTAGGTTTCATCTCAAAATAATTTTGTAACACTGGTATAGAAATTTTATTATTTTGATAAAGGAACTATGGTGCACAATGGTCTCTAAGGGTTAGGTTTTGATTTCCAACCATGGTGATAGGCTCGAAGTGAACAGTTAAAGTTTCACTCGATTCTGTTAAATAAATGTCCTCAAATTAAGATTGAAATTAAGGATTCTAAGAATATTCAATAATTTTCTTTAAATTTATAGATCTAATAGGCAAGGGTCAGTGTTAGAGATTCTAGTCATGAAATTTTGAAGAGAAAATAAGAAAATAGAAACGAAATATACAGAGAGAAAATGTCATCATTGCCTCCCTAGAAATGGTGCCAGGTTTTGACACATGCCTTTCATGGGATGTGAAAAATAAATATTTCTTAAGTAAAAAATAAAGTATATTAGTTAACATAGGTTTTTTCTAGAGAGGATTTTATAGCAATCACGCCTTTCACTTAAATTTGAGAAAGAAGAAGAGGTTGTTTTTGAAATTATTTGAGTCTAGAAATTAAGAAAGAAATTAAGAATAAAGGTTGAATACTAATGGATTAAGATGATTATGGGGTCAGGGTAGATTCACCTTTTTAAATGTCATCATGTTCATATAAAACATTCCCTATCTCTTCCTATTGAATGATAAATGAAAGACTCCTCGATCGAGTTGTCAATCACCCTTGGTTGAAGGAAGCAATGAAAACTACTCCTATGTGTATGAAAGTTAATGAACCATTCCCAAACAAATAAGGTAAGTCCCAATCGAGAATTGTTGGTCCCTAGAAATCTAGAAATGATTCACTAGTTTCACACATGTGTCAATGATTTCTATACACTCACCACCAAACACAATCTGATTGATCAAGACAAATTGCACTAGGCGAAGGGAGTTTAATCTTCTTCAAAAAAAGTTATTAACAATGAATACACCCAAAACCCCAAACATGATAACATTAATAAAACTTTGATCCATTTAAAATATGCATGATTAAATATAAAAATAGATATTTACATTTAAGCACAAGACTCTGACATTACAAAAGTGAGACTCCCCCTTCCATGATCACTCAAAGGTTTTACCCCTCCATGTGAAGGGTAAGAGAGTTGAAAGGTTAATAAGATATAATAATGAAACTAAGAAAAAGAAAAGAGAAAATACACACCAATTCAAGACACAAATCCTCTATAACATCCCCTCTTTCACCTTCTTCAAAAACCCTTGAATGGAAGTGGATACACATATTTATAGGACTAAGGGTGGAAAATCTTCTCTCCACATTCAATCCTTGGAAAGTTTGAGTTCAATTCGAATATTAAATGCCTGAATCATGGGAAGTTTTATTAAAAAAATTTCTTCCAATATATCTTTTTCATGATCCCACAAAATCTCCTTGAATTTTGACAAGTTTAAAAAAAATCTTGAATTAATGATGAATAATTTTATATGCCTGAGGAGAGTGCTCAACAGCCTCCACTTTGGTGCATGAAATGTATAACTTAATGACTGAATTTCTCCATGAAATTTTATAGAAGCATGAGTTACTGATTAATCTTTATCCTCCAACTCAAATAAACTCATTTGGACATATGTAGGCTGAGATATACCTTCAAAACTGTTTTGGGGACCATTCTGTCATCCAGAAAACTTCTTTCATTTGATTTATCTTTTTAGCCATTGTGTACGGAATTGGATCTAGTTTTAAAACAAAAAATTGAATCCCAAAAAAATTAGGCCTAAAAAAATTAATCACTCAATTTGGATCAAAATTGTAAAATATATACCTGAAATACAGAATATCCATAAAACTGTTAAATTTTCAGAATTAAATAATTTTCCCAATCAAACCCAAAAATCAACAAAAATATTAAAATGAATCAAATCATATCAAATTGATCAGCTGTAAGGGATTAAATAATTGAAACTCACATAAAAAATAATCAAAATTTTATCTTTATCAATCATCTATGACTGTGATTCCCACTTCACATATCAGTTATATATGGAAGGTATTACATGAGGATTTTGGAACTCATTTACACTTGAGCATATCGTTTCACCCCTAAAATGATACCTAGATAGAGTAGAGAAATCAGGTTCTAGAGGATACATTTTGAGATTTCATAATGTACTTCGGCCACATTTAGGAGGATCACCTACCACTGGTGGAGTTTTTACACAACAACGGCTACCATTCCACCATCAGTATGGTATCATTTGAGGACTTGTATGGGTGACCCTATAGGTAACCACCTTATTGGACTACCCAAGAGGGGCAATACTCCTAGTCCTAGAGTTGGTGTGAGTGACTAATGAGAAAGTTTTGATCCTTACTGAGCAGATAAAGATTGCATAGATCCATCATAAGTCTTAAACATACAGACGATGGAGGCCTTTGGAGTTTGAGGAGGGAAACCATGTGTTTTTACAGGTTTCACCTTGACGTGGATTATGGGTATTTGGTTAGGGAAGAAATCTATCTCCAAGATTCATTGGCCCTTACCATATATTTTGTAGATTTAGAGAGGTGTCATATGATTTAGAACAACCTATATAAGTAGAACAGATACACAATGTCTTCCAAGTTTCATAGATATGGAGGTACGTGCATGACCCATCACACATTATCAACTGAGGAGAAATTAACATCAAGGATGGAGCTACCGTTGTTGAGAACCCAGTAAAGATCGACGATAGGAAAGAGAGGATATTTCTTGGGTGACAGATTCCATTAGTACATTTCTTTTGGAAGAATGGGAATCTTCAAGATACCACATGGGAGTGGGAGGCTCATCATTGTGGTCAGTACCCACATCTCTTTATGTATACCTTATTGTGGATTTTTGGGATGTAAATCACCAAGGTGGGAAAATTGTAGTGACCTGAATTTTCCATGTATTATTTTTGTATACTGCATGAATTATTTTCAAGACCATGCTCTAAGACGAAGTTTAATTCTAAGGCCCTGTGTACTTGGAATAAATATTAAAAATATATTAAATATATTAAATAACAAGAACATGTACCATTCCTAAAAGTAAAATAACTTATAAATAGTGTCCTGGATCAGAAATATAAGGTAACCATTGAGTTCAGAATGTAAGTTTTACCCTAGTCATGACATAAACTTTGGTGGCATGAGGTGTTTGTGAAAAACTCATCGCAGGTGTGGAATAAATAAAATCATTGATTAAATTTTTTTTTTATGAAATGATTAATGTGTATTTAAGTATATTGTTATGGTAGAATTTTAGGATTAACTTTATAATCCTGGTTCCATTTGAGAACCCTTAGATAGAGCATTGGAGGTTCTCTCCCAGGAGAACAACAATCGAGTCATAGATCGTTGATCGGTGTGCAACTAGATCCAGAGATCACACCAACAAATACAATTTTAGCTCATTCTTCATTAACAATTGATATATATTAAGGTGGGGAATTGTTTTGATTGGATTATTTCCCCATTATTAATTCCTAGGATAAACATGAATCAATCAACCAACATATTGATCTATAGTTCAGTTGTCTTGTGGGATGTTTATTTTGGGGGTTATTTTTGGAGTCTCATTTGATTATTATTGTTTTTTATCTTATTGTTCTAATGGTGATGGATCAATGCCAACAAGAATATTTGATAGAGTTCGTTACTCATGTTTATAGTTGTGTATTTCTCCCCTATTTCTTTTTTCATTGTGGGTATTCTTTGTTGACCCATGGTTCTACTTCCACTGAGAAATTGATTATTGTACACCTGTTTCTTGGTGCAATGATTCGATATTGTAGATATGGGATCAAACAAACATAAAGGTGGTTCAATGCTGGAAGTGGTGATGAATTGGAAGGTTTTGGATACTTAATTTTTTATTCTATGGGGCACAATGAATAATGATGAATGAGACTATTTTTTGAACAAATTGAAGTTCTAGAATATAGAGAACGGCTAGTGAAAGGTTCGATTGGGGTAGATCATAGATTTCATGCATGATTGAAGATGAAATCTAAGGTAGTGGTGGCATAGTTTCTTGTGGAAGGAAGAACCTGGGTTTATGGAGAAAACCAATCCAGATGGTTTGTAATCCAGGATAACACAACTTGTGGGTCCCTCCTAGTGGCATCTAGGGTTTTGGGAGAAGGTTTGGGATCACACAGTATGTAAACCTATCACGCGGTATGTGACCTATCCCCCATAGATCAGTGTGCACTTTAGAGGGTACATGGACATAGGTTAGAGAATTTCATGTGCTCCCACACATATATAGTCAGGTAGGGCATACACGAGCTAAGTCATGTACTCAGACACATGGTGAGGTACACAGGAAGCAGCATGTCGTATATTTTTACAAGTGCATGGAAATGGACACAGGTCATTTACACAAGAAATACCTAAGGTTGAAGGGACACAGCATGTAACCCTACTATATATTTTTTACTCCCATAATGTTTTCTTGAATCCCTTGTCCTCTATATCTTGGAAAAGTTTCATTAGGGTGAATTTCTCGTATCCTTTTCCCTAAGTGTTAGTATAGAATCGCCTCCAACACATTAGACATTCGTCCCTTTTGTAGTTATTCTTAGATATATTTGTTTGAATCCTTCTATGAGGCCTGGAGTGAGGTCCTCTTTTCATCTGTATTCCCTATTTTTAGTTCTTGTTATCATCATGACCAACACTATACGGGCACCAATCCGCTAATTAGCCAATTAATCCAGATCTTGTTATTGGTATAACCCATGGCCTTTGGTGTGATCCTCATCTATGTATTGTATCTATTCATAATTTTATTGTGTTATTTCTAATGGTGAGACCCGACAATAAATACCTATCGGAAGGATGTCATCATTGCTATGAGACTCAGGGATATCATCTCAGGTATGACTGCATAGTGGAACCTTCAAGCTAGAATACTTGGTTAGAATTATGGTTGTGACTTACCTTTAGAATTTGTGTCTCTATTAAGTATATCGTCATATTGTCGTTATATGTAATATAGACATATACTTGTGTAGATTTGATTGTATTCTTTTATTGTGTGCTTTGTGGTTTCAGGGTATCCTACTAGGTATTGTTATATTCATCCCTTCACAGGTTTTTCCCACACTTGTCATGTCTTGTGTAGAAAATCAAACATTTCATAGAGTCCTTAAGGTATTAAGACCAGGCAATGCTTAGTGAGACCAGACATACTGTGGTGTGTTCCTGTGGTATCTTAACATCAGTCTCTATTCACTTTTAGGTTAGACATTTTTTCTGACTCTTTATGGTGGTCTGGTATTTGGACTAGTTTACTTTCCTTTACTTCTTATTGTACTCTGGTTATGGGATTTAGATGTATTCATGAATGGTTTTTCAGTTGTTTTTTACATTTCAGAATTTTATGGGCATGGATATGTGTTCATGTGTAAAGGTACTTAGGTTAATTCCTCCCATGTTAATGATATTCCTACTTGGTGACAGTCTTTAGCCCTTAGACTAATAGAGGTGGGATCGGGAGTCATGGAATGGGCCCCTTTGGGATGGGTTGTGACATTTCAATCCTTAACTCCATGAAAGGATATTGGATTTATCAAAGAATAGGTATTATGTACATGTTTATAAGAAGTATGGAAACATTGTTCATACCCTGTGTTTTAAGCAGAACGTATGGTTTGTGTACCCTACATTTGGAATAAAAGAATGAATCAAGAACCTTAATTTTGGAAGTAACCATACTTTTGAAGAATAAATGTGTGGTTCCTAAACCCTACTATTGTAATCAATTGTTTATTGTCATCCATACTTTTGAAGTTTATCGCTATATAAAGAAACCCTACGTTTGACACATTCAAATATAGAGTGTTGAAATATGGATTATTTTTTTTCTTTTCTATAATGGTCTCACCAGAATTAAATATCTATTTAAATTTATTCAAATATTAATTAAAAGGTTTGTATTCAATAGATTAAATCATTCATATTTTTAATAGAAGTTATGACTTTCTCAAAACATTTTAAATTCAAATATTCATGATTTATCATGAAATATTTTTGGACTTGTTTGACCTGAAGGAATTCAACCAACATGTTGAATAATGATATTTTATTCTTTTGAATCCAAAGATATGGGTTCAAATATAATAATGTATTTTTGCCTCAAGATCTACACTTTGGAGACACACATGTTTTGATTCTTACCTGTTTGATCGACTCGACTTTTACTGATGATATATTTATTTGTTAATATTTTGTTGCAGTTTGATAGAGAACATAACAAAGCTACACTTTGGAGACTTATATGTTAGATCGTCTTCCAAGTTTTTTCTCTACTGATGTTTAAAGAAAACCATCTTAATGTTAAATAATATTCTACTTCTATTTTTTATTGAAGATCATTTCATTTTTTCAGTAGTTGCTGTAACTGTTAGTTGAACCAATATTTAACCATTAATATTAATCTATTTACTATTGAAATGTTGACTTATTATACTCATTCATGCTAGAGTTTCATCTTATCATACTAAACTATAGATATTTTTGTTCCCTATAAAATAAACAGAAGTATCTGTAAAAGCCTTATTGTAAGGTGTCAATTGCCTACACTGAGTTATAAAATCTTCTAAATAAAGGAACTGCTAGTGAAAATCGACATTCTCATAGAGAGAGTGTTATGGGACTATACTTGAGGAAATTTTTACCCTAAACCATTTTACATCACTATGTTCTTTTCATCATTTATTTTCTGTTGATTACTCTTCTTTAAGATATAAGTAACTAATTGCTTTAATCTTAAGAGGGGAGTTTTGTTTATATCATGTTTTTAAAAGAACACAGTTGACACCCCATTCCATCTTTATCTTTGTTGTTCCATCCTAACACTATTGTATCATGTTCTAATGGAATGAAGATCCTAATTTTTATATGGCCACTAAAATCTAATCCAATCTGATTTGTAGCATGAGCTCGATTCCACAATGTGGGAACCTCCTTTTTATTCTTTCTATGGTGTAACCAGTTTAACTGTAATATGAAGACCTATGATAGAGCCTCCCCTACATTGTGGTCACTAAATCTATGTCCAGAGGTCCTGCATACCATTTTTCTTCCCACTTCCTAATTTATCATCTTCATAACATGCACAGTATGTTATAGAATATTCTTCATTTCTCCTTCATTTCCACATCATGGCATACAGCTTATGGAAACCTCTCTATCGAAAATTTAAAACTTGAAATAGGGTATCTCCTTCCATAATATGTTAACACTACAAAAAACTTCAAAAATCATCTAAATCTATTATAACAATAAGCGCAGATTCTTCATCAAGTCACAATCGACTCACATCACCATCACCATATTCATTCAATATCCAATATTGTTCTTCACTTCAAGTTCTTCTTCAATATATTGACATAAATAAAGTCCATATCTTATTGAAAAAAAATAAAAATTATAAATTGAGATCAATAAAAATAATACCAATGGGTTCTAAACCCAATTTTAACATTTTAACTCAAATAGATTTTTAAAATTTTATTCTATATTACCTACTTCCTTCAAATAAAAACCAAACATGCACAAAATTAAAACCAAATCATTTATTTTAATTAAATACATATATATTTTAAAACCAATGAAGGGGTGGTAAGTGGACCAACATGAAAAACAAGGAATTTATAGAATACAAGGGAAGGAAAAAATATAATAATCACTACCACAAAAACAAGAAATGAAGAATTTCAAGTAGGGGAAAATAGTGCTACGAGACTAGAATATTAGTAGGGGAGTCATTCACACCAATTCTTGAGAATAATAATAAAAATCATGATTCATGTATACCAATCATTTTATAAATACAAAAAAAACAATATTTAAATATAATACCTTTAGTTTTGAGGATATGGATTCATCCAAAATGTCCCATGAGATCACAGTAAAGTTCGGATTCTACGGTAAGCTTGAACAACATGAGGAGAAAAGATATATGTTATGGTTATTTTAAAATAATTTAAAGGGTTTTATCAATTCTAGTAAAAAACATTAATAAAAGATATATTTATCAACAATAAATGAAGAAAAAAATTTATCAGTGCAAAATATAGCGCTTATTAAGTATGTATTTATCAATGATAAATTTTTCACTGATAAATTATATATTTAGATCTAATGAATACTAGTTTATAAAAATTAAGAATTAAATTTAAAAATTAAAATAAATTTCCTATTATATACATAATAATAATAAAAATCAAGAAAATCACATTATAATAAAAAAGAATAAATATTAGAAATTAATAAATTATGAAAATATTAAAAATTAATAAATTCCAAAAATATTTAAAAAATATGTAATATTAAATGAATATATAATTTTCATTATATAAATTTAAAAAAAAATATTTTAAATGTTCCAATAGCTTGCAAGTCAGTTGGGGAAGTTTCATGTGTTTTCCTAGTGAACTCGGGTTTGAGTGTTAGGGGAAACACAATTGTGATACCCTCTAATTCACAAGTATGTTTTATTTTTGGTCTATTTTTTCTCTCTTATGGTTTTATATGATTTCATGAGTTGGGTGTCGAGATTTTGGGTTTTGGGGAGAAATAGGCTAGATGCACAGTCTAGGAAAGTTTATTAATAACCATGTGATAGTTGTGTGATATATTTATGTCGGTTTTAGTGGTGTTTTCCTAGTTTGAGAATAGTTTTTCTAACCATGTGTGATTCCTAGGTAAACCATATAGAAGTTCTGGTTTGGTTATATATGAAATAGCATTACTTGTGCATGGGTTTTCTAACTATTTGGTTAGTCTTAAGTAACAGTGTGCTTTAGTTTTCAAGGGATAATAGTGACCACATGATTTTCACATGATTTTTATAACTGTGCAGGCTAACCATGTGACCCATGAAACTTTATTAAAAATAGAAAATTACCCTAATACCATTGCCCATTTTTAAACCTAATCTCACCCTAATCTCTCATTAACTCAACTCAACCATTCCTTGATGTTATGGGAGGTTCTCCCTTTGGTCTCTTGGTAATTCCTCATTGATTTTGGTGGATCTATTCAAGGTATGTGTGACTATCCTCTTAATTCCTTCCGTTTTCTCTAGATTTACTCTCAATATCTCTTCCCTTCGGTTTATTAGAACCTTAATTGAGGATTGATGGCCAAATCTAGGGTGTTGGGTGGATAATTGATGAATTTTATTATGTGCTTAGGCTTGTGCAGACTCGATATCTTTGTTTTCAATCGCCATTATCATAGGGGACTAACTTTATTCTATTTTTGAGTTTGGTGTCATAATTCAATGGTCATTTCTCATATAATACCTTATTGTTCTTATGGAACCTTTGTTTTGGCTTGTGAAAATGATTGATTTGATATCTATGAGGGCAATTTTGTGTAAATACATCATTGTTGGCATGGAGAATGGTTTTGAGGAGGTTTTTTAATTAAAAATAGTTTTAAACGCATCATGTGTTCAATGAAATGACTCTAAGATGGTTTTGACTATAAAATGGTTTTTAAGCATGGGAGAGGTAATGTTTTGTTCTTGGAAATGTTTTATTAAATTATGGTAATGTTTTAATTGAAAACCGTATAAAAAACATAGCACATTGTGAACCTTTTTTCATTGGGTTATAGACATATGCAAACCTTAGTGAGTGTGGAACCTCTATGGGTAATACTTGTGATACTAATAGACTGAGGAAAAACTCAGTATCATCAGGACTTACATTGTATCAGCTTATCATTTATTCCATGTATTAGTTTTTTATACCTTGTGCTAGAGCCAATTTTTTATTGGTTTTATTCATGATGATAATGCTTCATTCTTTGATTTCTCACATGTTTATATTTTTGATATATGGATGATTTCTAACTACTATACACTATGTTTTCATTAATAATATGAATAATTTATTTTATATGATACACATAAAGGTAAGGATTTCTTGTAGCTTGATGGCTTCTCTTCGTTGGTGTTGCTTCATGGTGGTTTGGGCTGGTGATGATAGAAAATCATAAAGATACACAGTTTTATTCTTGAATGTATTTTTCTTTTAGGATTATCCTTCTGGATTGTTATGTTATGTATTATGGTTATGTGCCACTTATTCTATAATGTAATCTTGTTTTTTATATTTATCTTATTATACATGATACATGATATGTTTTACTTTGAAGGTTAAATCCTTCTCATGGTTGTATATGTTGTTCCCCAAGTGCATTCCATCATCCCATGGTGAACACGAATGTGCTTTGGGCCTTGTGGGGGTCCATATTGGGTGGCATGTCAAGTTGTCCCAGGTTATTCATTACAAATGTTATCAGTGAAAAAGTTTTTTCTGGGGTGGTCAGTAGACAAGAGTTAGGACCATTAAAACTTGGGTAGTAAGTGAGGAAGGGTGCTTGAACAGCTCAATTTCATATTTTAATCAGAGTTACCATGAGTGTTAAGGGTTTTTCATCAATACTTATGCTTTATATTGGGTTTACATAGATTAACCTCATCATGTTTCTCTATTGGTTTCTATTGTTGTCTTAAATACTTGTTGTTTTGGGGATTGAACTTCGATTCTGTAATTTCATGTTTTGATTCATAGATGTATTACGAATCTAATAAGGTTTTATCTCTTGTGTTTAGTGGATAATGACTCCAAAAAAAGATATATTCTAATCTTCCATGATGACAAAGAAACCCTAGAACCTAAGTTATGGATTGAGAGAATAGAAATGATTTTATACATTTTTAAGAACCCCAGTGACAATAAGGTGGGATTTTCCACTTATATTATTGAAATAACTGGAAAGAAGTGGTGGGATTCTATCATTCAAGCTAAATGACATGAAGACCTCATTTGGACCACTTTTAAGAAGGCCTTCAATAAGTATTTCTATATTTATATGTTCTATGTGCAAAAGGATTGGGATTTTGTGACCTTGGATCAAGGATACCATTCTTTTAAGGAGTGTGCTATTTGTTTTGTTAAGTTAGTTCATCTATCTCCATAACTTTTCACTAATGACTACTTCAAGGATAGATGGATTGAAATAGGTCTAAATATTGATATTTGAATGACTGTTATTCTCAAGTGAATTTCAAAATTTACAGACAAAGTTAAAAAAGTGGTTATTGATGAGGTATACTTGGTTATAAATACAAGTCTTATTTTAGCTTATATTGTAGCAGGGGGTAACTAGAGTGTGTTTTTAGGCTAAAAAGGAAGCACAGTAAGGGTTCTTAGTTTAAAATAGTATCAATTATTCAGGATTCTTATAGATAACATCAGGTTGTTTGTTTCTAGTTTTTAATGCCTGATCGTAATAATCTTAACTGTATGGTATTGGCTAGTATTTGTCTTCATTATAGTTAGTCTGGTCTCCTTAAGTTTTTTTTCAGAAACTTATCATAGGGTAATAATGCTGGATCCCTTCTTGCTAAAGGATCCTAGGTTTGATCATATGTATTAAAAGGTAATGGACCACAGACTCATGAAAAGGGGGATAATCTGACAATGAAGAAATATCATGGGGGGTAAGGCCAAACACATTTATGCAATGGAGTACTCAGTAAAGGAATTTGAATTTGTGCTAGATATTATAAGAGGTACAATGTTTATTTCATCCTCTATAGTCCAGGATTTGTTTGATATAGGTGCATCTCATTATTCAACATCATTAAATTTGGTTAATATATTGGGCTTATTCTTAAAAATTATGCTTTTTTATAGATCTTTTCAATCCATTGGGATGGAGGAAGGAGTAGTTTTTTAAATTTTATAAGCATTGGTTTATGATTTCCAACCCTAAGGTCATATGGGATTTCCTATTCCTTGCTATTGATATATTAAATCACATCATTAGAATTGAATGGATGGTTTTTATTATGGTCTTGATCTATTATTATTATCTTCGAGGGTAGTTTATATATCATGATGGGGTTACTCATGTCTTTAATAATGAGTGGGATTCTAGATCAGAGAGAGTGTGGCCTATTGTTCTTAAGGTCCTAATGATATCATGATAATTATCAGATATGTTTCATGATATTGTAGACTGAAAGTTAATTGGTCTACTTCCTACTATATTAGAAGAGTACCCTAATGTTTTTTTGATGAATTGTCTTGGTTATCGCCCCATAGAGTGGTCAAAATTACAATTGACATGATTCTGGGTGTGATTATCATCCTGTTTCTATCATATCATATAGAACCCACTAATTTGAGAGAATATAAAGTTCATATTGAGGATCTCGAGGCCAAAGAATTTGTCCATCCAATCATGTCACCTTGGGCTTCGTGGGTTTTCTTCATATAGAAGTCAGATAAAAGCCTCCGGATTTGCGTTTACTAATAAATGATTAATCATGTGACTATTAAGAACAAGTATCCTTTACCTAGGATTGATGATATGTTTGATCAACACAGGGGATCTAGATGGTTTTCTAAGATTGATCTCTGATCGGGGTACCATCTGTTAAGAGTCTGAGGGAAGGATATTCCTAAGATAGCAATCAGTAGAAGTTATGGACATTATGAGTATTTGATTATTTCATTTGGTATTACTAACACTCCTATAGTATTTATGGATTTGATGAGTTTAACCTTTCATTGGTTCTTGAACTCTTTCACAGTTGTTCTTGTGGATAATATTTTGGTGTATTCTAAAATGAAGGAAGAACACAAAGATAATCTCTAAATTTTTCTCATAACTCTAAAGAAACATTATATCTAAGGAAATATTTTTAAATATCATTTTTGGATAAAGTAAGTGAAGTTATTAGGCCATGTTATATCCGATAAAGGTATCTCATTGGATACTGAAAAGATTTAGGTGGTGATTTCTTGGGAGAAAATTTAAAATGTGTTTGAGATTTAGATATTCTTGGGTTTTCCTGGTTATTACAGTCATTTTGTTCAAGATTTCTCCAATATTACATCTCCTATGGAAGAGTTGACCCATAAGGGCATTAAGTTTAAATAGAATGATAAGTGTAAAAGATAATTTGAGGGATTGAAGGTAAGGTTCAATTCATATCCAATTTTGATTCTTCTAAAACCATCTTTGGGTTATGATGTTTTTTATGCCATATGTATGGGATTAGGATTTATTCTGATACAGGGTAAGCAAGTAGTGGCTTATGGTTCTCACTAACTGCATCATCATTAAAAGAATTATCCTACCCATGATCTTTAGTTAGCTGTGATGATGCATTATCTCAATACTTGGAACTATTATTAAATTTTAGTGTGGTTTTGGTATATATTTTAATAATAATATCCTAAATTATAGTTTTACCCAAAGGGATATAAATCTATGACGAAAAAACTGGGTTGAGTATCATAAAACTTTTTATTTTGATATTTCATATACACCTAGAAAAGGAAATGTGATCACTAGGGAGACCTCATTGTAATGCCCTAAGACTTCACAATATTTTCCTTATATAATAAATTAATTTTTTTGTTAGTTGGCTTTATACACAGAGTTAATCTTACACTACACACGACACATAGTTAACTTGTGTTACATGCAAGATCAAGCTTTTCTTCCTTTTAATGGAAAACATATTTCCAATCTAATTTTGACACTTTTATATATGTTATTTGAAAAAATAAAGTTCTTCTTTGAATTTGGAATATCAAAATTATCTTTGGGTCATTTTTTCATATTTTTTTGAGAAGTTTCATTTTTTGATGAATAGTGAAAAATATTGCATTGTAGTTAAAAATTCCTTTTCGTTTAAAATAATAATTATATTTTAAATTTATTTTAAAGTCAAAATATATCAATAGTATATATATTAATCCAATTTAGGTCATTAGAATTATTTTTATATTAAATTAGATATAAAAACATAATGAACTTTTGAATATTACTTTTACCTACTTCGGAGGTGGAGTCGGATTTTGAGATCCTGGTGTGGGCTTTACGAGGGGCAGGTGTGATTCATTGGGACTTGACATACTTGGTTCGTGGTTGTGCCTCTGAAATTTCTCGTGGAGGTGTGGTGCGTCATATACACAGAGAGGCCAATTTTGTCGTTGATGCTCTTTCACGAGGTAGTAGTCCTGGAGATCCGTTGATGATTTTTGATACTCTGAAATCACTTCCTCAGGAATGTCTTGGTATTGTTCTAGGGGACGCTCTTGGACTCCACCATTATAGACTGTCGTGATCCTTTATATTATGTAAGGGTTTAAATGAATAAAAAATAAATTTCCGCAAGGGTAAAAATAATATTATAAGCATTATAAAGTTGCCCTAACACTTTCCCTAATTTCATTAGATAAATTTAATTCAAAAAAAATTAACCTTAGTCCAAAATTATAATCATTTTTAAGCCACATGTGTTAGATTATGACGTTTATTATATTTTATTTAAAGAAGAGTTGAAGATGTCATACTCAAATTTAAATAACTATACCATTTATATTATAGGTATATAAAAATGATAAACTCAACTATAAATATTAATTTAAAATTTAAAATTTTTATCTAAATCATGATAATTTATTTAAAAAAATTTATGATAAAATAATTAGCTTAAATGGTGACACAATGATGATGATGTGATTATTTAAATAATGGAAGAATCAAATAAATGATATTAAAAATATTAATATAAATTTAATTTGAGTGAATTAATGTCATAAATTATTTTTATTGATATATTGGACATGCTAGTAACGTTTTAGAAGTCCTTAATAGAATTTTTTTGTAGGTTTGGTTTTTGTATAAGTCAAAATAATGAATAGTGTCAAACCTTTAAAATGTTTTAAAATAAATAATATTTTATTAAATGATATAAAATTTATAAAAAAATATAAATTCATAAAACTAACTATAATATGGTTAAAGATGTCATAAATGAGCTTTTTTGGATCTTTTTGCATTTTATAGTAATAATATTAACCCTTAATGTATAAATTACATGATATCACGGTAAGAGTTAAAGGGGTTAAATAAGAGTTAAAACAAAATGTTAAGGATTTAAAACATGATAAAAACTTGTTAAAAATTATTTTATCAATAATTTTCTTCCATTATAACATTATTATCGATTTTTAGTTGTTTAATTGACGATTTTCCATGAAAATAAATTATATATTATTTAAAACAAAGATAGTTTCAAAATATTACTCTCTTTGTTTTTAATATCTTTTATGTGTCCACATAGGGACAAAACCAATATATGAACAAAAATAAATATCTATTTTTATCCTAAGGACGTTATTTTTATTATAGAAATTTATTTTTCATTTTTATAAATTATATAGTTACCTTAAAATCTCCTTCAATACCAAAATAATATTTACTTAATCAAGAGAAAAATAAAATAATTGATTTTAATAATATTAATTTTGATATATTTGGGATGATTTAATATGTATAGTTAATTTTTCTATAACTATAGGATATAATAGAGATTATTTAAAGCGTTATATCTGAATTCCCACTTGTTATATGTATTTAAAGTCAAATTAAAATAATAGTATCAAAATTGACAGTAATAATATCTTATTGAATTAATTTATTATTAAATTATTTAAAAATCAACAAATTATTAAATAATCACAAGATGATATGAAATGTTCGAAAATATATTATAATTTTCATTTATGGTCCATTTTTAGGTATTTTAATCAAGAATAGTCTTATTATATTTTAATATTTTGAGGATTTCCAAAACTGCCCCTCACATCAATAATAAAAGGGCACCACCTCCCTCACTTTTTCACACCACTTTGAGCATTATTTCCCAACCAAACCCTACTCATTTCACTTTTAAACTTCCCTACACACGTCTTATAAGTTCTGGGCTTCCCAAAAGACAAACCCTAGTGTTTTTAAGAGGATATCCAAAGGAAGTCCACTGTAGAATAGGTAATTGTTTTACCAATTCATTTAACTTAATTTATTCTTCTACTAACTATTACTTTGTTGTTTCCATTATAAAATAATAAATATAGTATCATATATATATTTATATATTATTATAATTATGGTATAACCATATTCCTCCTTTTATCCATCCTATGAAACACAATATCATCATGTGTTCATACGTACGGCTTACCGTCTTCGCACTGTGGTGTAATTTTTTATCATCACGACTTTATTTGGATGGGTATAATGATGAATATAGTGGGTATAAATAATAAATATTACATGATAATGATTCAATATAATAAATATACCATCAAATTACTTACCAATTTACCATTAATAAAATGATATTGTCACTCTTGTGTACATACAACCTACCATCTCCACGACACGATGGGAGTCATCTTCCACGTTAACAGTTCAAGAATGATTATAAAAAATTTTATGATCAGTGAATTTAATATTTATAAACTTAATATAATTATGAACATGAATAAAATATATATTATTCATAATAAGTAGGACTTATAAGACAAAAAACATAATAAAATGTAGCAGTTAACACTCAAAACAATGCTAAAAATGAAATATTATTAACAAAATGATATAGGGGGATCATATATGATATCATAAATATGGATATAAATCTGGTATAATTTTATAAAATAATTTAACCATTATATAGGATGATAACACACCCTAAACTAAAGTAAAGTACAAGGTAAGGGTTGATTTCGTAATCTCAATTTTATTCGAGAATGTTTATAAGTAATTATTTACTACGACATATTTATCATCAATGTACATGTTTCTAAAAAATGTATTTCAAAATATTATTACTATTCTTATAAAATTTTTATAACTAATTTTTACCCACATTATCATTTTTATAAAATTTTTATAATGTAATCTTTTTTCGTTTTCCAAACGTGGTAATTTATGACTTTTTCAACAGAAAGAATGTTTTTATTAACATATGCAGTGTGAGAATTTTTCCACCATTATGATGCCTCAAAGTTTTGAATATTCCCTTGCTATCATACAAGGTTATTTTCAAAGGAAAATTTTTCTTTTATAAATTTATGGATTTTAAATGATTTCAAAGTAAAAAAGGGTTAATATTTATATAGAAAATTTTAATGATTTTGTATGATTATTTTCATCCATGTCAGCTTCATTTGTTAGATTTTATTCTTATTTGATGTTGATTTATTATGATACAATATACCTTATTACATTGAAGGTTTTATGATATGTTTTACAGAAAAAGTTCTATTTTTATACCATTCATGGTTTATGGTTAATTTATTAACATTTCATATGCTAGTTTTGATACAAATGTTTATGTTGGATATGTTTTGACATTTTTATATGAGGAATGTATTAGACTTAGTAAGTAATGGGTGGGGCCTGCTATAGCCTATTGATGTATCAATAGGTCTCATGAGACAGACTAGTTGGTTTTTTACTCATTTATGTATGGTTTCTTGGATGAATCCTTGACGGTATGTTTATGATATTCAGCATTATGAATTCCCTCATTATAATATTAGTTATTGATATTCCATTTGATTATTCAACTAGTAGAATATCCAGGGATATGTTTTCTAGATCATGTGATTATTTTATATGGTATTATTTATTCTTGTTATATTATTCTCAATATTGTTTTTAAAAGGTATATGTTTCAAATATATATCTTTCCTTAAAAGTTTGTGCTTATTTATAATAGCTTCCACTGTATTATTTACCCTTACTAAACATCTGATCTCACCCCTTTTTGATGTTTTATTTTTCCAAGGATTCCAAGATGTGTATTATGACTAATATAAAGGGTTAATCAAGGAGAAATATTGAGGCTCTCAAAGTATTTATTGTATTGTATTTTATTGTTTCAATTGTAATATAGGGTTCATGTATGTAATCCATATTTCCAAAACTACAAAATTTATCGATCCTTTAGGATTTAATTCCTTATAAGCATGCAAATGGAATAAATATTGCATTGGCTTTAGGATTTTAGTGTTAGGTCATTACAGTTCGTATTATAGGAAGTTTAGAAACAACCTTTGAAATTAGATTTAGAAAAAATAGATTAGGTAACATTACCTAAAGATAGATTTGAGGATAAGTATATAAGGGAGTCCTAGAGTTGTGGTAAGATATATTTTATGGGTGTATTCTGAAAAATACATACTTTTCTGGATGATACAAGTGGATGTGGTTCTAGAACAGATGTACCTAGAGGTAAAAACTCTAAAAAGGTGTCTCGGGCCTAACTCAAGGTAACCTGGTACACAATAACGGGTCTTACTGCGCACCTGGTTTGACACTCCTAGGGGATATTCTTAGGATAATTCAAATTTTATTTAAAAACCATTATAAAGGATTTAAAAGTAAATATGTCTCCAAATAAACCGTGATTATAATTATGATACTAGATACGTATAAAGTTTTCAATTTATGTTATGTATTTTTCAAGTTTTTGGATTATACACTATGATATGATCTAGCATAGTGTATGTCATCATTTAGAAATGGCACCTAGTAAAAGGAATGTGAACCTCACCGATGCACTTGATCCAAAGAGTAATATAGATCATATATTTCATGGTCTTAAGACAATATATCGAAGGGAAATTTTCTACCAAGCATTCTCATCATACGAGGACATAATATCATGTGATTACAGTATAGGTAAAGAGTACTCTAAGTATTAGGGATTCAGAGGGAATCACGAGAATAAGAGGATAGCTGGACAAAATATGAATAAAAGGAAGAAGGGAAATAAGTATTTTCCCACATATAATAATTGTGGAAATAATCACCCTGGAACATTCTTAAAAGGAATGGGAGATCTCTACAAGTGTGGAGATAAAGGCCGCTATGCTTGGGATTTCAAGGATAAGAAAAAGGTTTCTAATATATAATGCATTAACTGTAAGGAGGTGGGACATTATGAAAATCAATGTATCATGATTCAAAGGAATATACCCCAAAAGAGGCTAATAGATCATGATAAAGATTATGCTACTACCATAGATGAAGATGAATGATTAATGTGCTTATGTTGGGATTCAAGAATTATGTCATTTGAGTATTTTATCAATGATATGCCCGGTTATAAGAATTATGGAATATATATGGATTTTACTACAGTAATTATTCTGTAAGGATTCAGAAGAATGAATTTTTTCATTAAGGTATTGTGGTGATGAAGGTATTCACATGTTTGGTATGTGAAAAAATATTTTCCTTATGTTAAGTTGATTTTGGAAATTTATTGACTTTCTTTATAAATTTTTTTGGATTGTGAGCTTGGATAGATGTATTTAAAAGAGTATTAAGGTTGGAATGAATTAATTTTAACATTGGATATTATTATTTGAGGTTAAAACATTTAATTTTATTTTTAGAATGTTACAATGATATAGTTTTATAAAAAGTACAACCCACAGGTCAGGTGACAACCCGTCGAATCCAACAAGGTTACAAGACTTGAACCCGCAACTAAAGAGCGAAGAGGGTGAATCACCTACCACTGGTCTATGTAATGTCCTGGTTAGTATAAAATATTTTTCTTTATTTAAATGGTATGATAGATTAATTATAAGATTATTTTTTGAACACTATATTATTAACACAGAAAGAATATATTTTAATTTTATTATTTTTTGGAGAGAAAGATGATTTTGTGGTAGAAATTGGTTAACGGATGAAACCCTACCTGTAAAATAAATATGTTTCCTTATTTTTATTATTATATAAATTAAATTGATTCTTCAACTCTAGGGAAAGCATCTTTTAACCAAAAATTATATCCTGGTACTTTTTTCTGATGAATGAAATGGACCCTTAGATCATTGCAGATTTATAGCTTTGTGATTGTTAACTTTTTTCTAATCATGTTCTCTATCACTCTCCATCATAACTAAATGGTTATATATTTTTTTCATGTCCATGTTTTCCTATATAGAACCCTTGTATTTATTATCTCTGCAAACATTCATACTTCCCTTCTTTATTTTAAAGTGGAAGTTTTATCAACCCTTGTTCCAATGTGGGATTTCAATAAAGGAATTTTGAATAGTTGACCTTTAATTACTGATCCCAAATTAAAAAATTGCAAGGACATAATTTATTAAAGGATTTTAGAATGTAATACCCTAATAATTCACAATATTTTACTTTTATAATAAATTAATTTTTTTGTTAGAATGCTTTATACACAAAGTTAAGCTTACAGTACACACAACACTGAGTTAGCTTGCGTTACATGCAAGATCAAGTTTCACAGAATTTTAATAGAAATCGTATTTAAAATACCATTTTTACAATTTTATATATTTTATCCTAAAAAAATAAAGTTCTTCTTTATTTTGGAACATAGAAATTTTCTTAGGGTGCGTTTTTGGTATTTTTCTAAGAAGTTTCGTTTTTTGATGAATAGTGAAAAATACTACATTATAGTTAAAACTGCCTTTTCATTTAAATAATTATTATTTTTTAAATTTATTTTAAAGTAAAAATGGATTAGTAATACATATATTAATACAATTTAGGTCATTGGAATCAATTTTATATTAAATTAGATATAAAACTTAATGAAATTTTGAACCTCTCTTTTACCCATCTTATTGTCACGTCTGTGGGATTAGTGTTAAACTTAATTTAGTCACTTATATCAATTTAATTCTGAAAAATGGACATAAATGGTTGTAATAAATATGAATTTTTTGGTGTAATTAAATCAACTTAATTTTTTTTGAATAGTAACTTTCGTATTTTTTTACCATAGTTAAAGGTAATTCGGGAAAATAAGGGTAAAAATAATATTATAACCATTATAAATTCACCCTAACACATGTCCTAATTTAATTTAATAAGTGTTTTTCAACCAAAATCAACATTATTCTGAAATTGAGATCCATTTTAAGCCGCTTGTGTTAGATTATGACATTGATTATATTTTATTTAAAGAAGAGTTAAAGATGCCATACTAAGATTTTAATAACTATACCATTTTTATTATGGAGTTATAAAAATGTTAAACTAGACTATAAATAGTAATTTTAATGATTAAATGTTTATATAAATTTTTTCTAGTTTATTTATAATTTTTAATGATTAAATATTTAACTTAAATGGTGACACAATGATGATACAGTAAGTTTTTAAATAATGGAAGAATCAAATAAAGAATATAAAATTTTTTAATATAAATATAATTTGAGTGAATTAATGCCATCCACGATTTTTTTTGATGAATTGGAAATTATAGTAATGTTTTATAAGTCTTTAATAGAATCTATCTTGGTGTTTATATTTTTGTATAAGATAAAGTAATGAATAGTGTTAAAATTGACATTTAAGATATTTTAAAATAAATAATATTTCATTAAATGGCATAAAATTTATAAAAATATAAAAATAATCCCACTAACTATAATAAGGTTAAAGAGGTCATAAATGATCTATTTGGGGTTATTTTTTCATTTTATAGTAATAATATTAACCCTTGATGTATAAATTATATGATATCACAGTAAGAGTTAAAGGGGTTAAATAACAGTTAAAACAAAATGTTAAGGATTAAAAACATAATAAAAATGGTCAAAAAATTATTTAGATCAATAATATTAGACCCTAGTCATATTATGATATATTTTTAGTTATTTAATCGAAACTTTTCCACAAAAAATAAATTATATATTTTTTAAATCAACGATAGTTACAAAATATCACTCTCTTTGTTTTTAATATCTTTTATGTGTCCAAACCGACACAAAACCAAGAAATGAACAAAACTAAATGTCTATTTTGATCCTAATAAATTTATTTAAATTATATAAATTTATTTTTAATTTTTATAAATTATATAATTACTTTAAAATCTTCTCCAATACAAAAACAGTATTTATTTAATCAACATAAAAAATAATTGATTTTAATAGTATTAATTTTGATATATTTGGGATGACTTAATGTTTCTAGTAAATTTTATAGACCTATAGGATATAATATATATGTTTTAAGTAATTATATTATATTTTCAACTTGTCTTGAGGTATTTAAAATCAAATTAAAATAATAGAATCAAATTTGACGATAATAATATCTTATTGAATTGATTTATTATTAAATTATTTAAAAATAAAAAAAATATTAAATAATCATGAGGGGATATTATATGGTATAAAATTTCTTATAATTTTCATTTATGGGACATTTTTAAGAATTTGGATCTAGAATAGTCTTATTATATTTTAATATTTTTTTGATTTCCAAAAGTTCCCCTCGCCTCAATTATAAAAGGGAACCACCTCGCTCACTTCCTCACACCACATTGAGTCTTATTTCTCGACCAAACCCTTCTAATTTCCATTATAAACTTCCCTAGACACATCCTATAAGTTTTTTTCTTCTCAAAATAATATCCCTAATTTCTTTAAGGGGATATCCCAAGGAATCCCACCAAAGAAGAGGAAATTGTTTTACCAATTCATTTAAGTTAATTTATTCTTATACTTCTTATTCCTCTATTGTTTCCATTATAAAATAATAAATCTAGTATAATATATATTCTAATATGTTATTATGATTATGTTACAATAATATTCTTTTTTTATCTGTCCTATTAAAATGCAATACAACATGCGTACGTACGTACGGCCTACTGTCTCCACGATGTGGTGTAACTTGTTTATCATCACCACTTTATTTGGATGGGTATAATGATAAATATAATGGGTATAAATAATAAATATGGAATTATAATTATTAATTATAATTAATATACCAACCAATTACTTTTCACCTTACCATTAAGGAAATGATATTGTTTCTCGTGTGTACATACGACCTACCATTTCCATGACGTGATGGGAATCATCTTCCCTGTTAACCATCCAAGAATGGTTATAAAAATGTATATTATGAGTGAATTTAATATTTATTAACTTAATACCATTGTAAATATAAGGAAACTATATCCAATATATAAGAAAAAGGACATACATGACGAAACAAAACATAAGAAAATGAAGCAATTAACACGCAAAATAATGTTAATAATAAAATATTATTAATAAAACAATATAATAGTACCGTATATAATATCATAAATATGAATATAGATATGATAAACTTTAATAATATAATTTAACCATTATAAAGGATGTTAACACACCCTCAACTAAAAAAATTACAAGGTAAGGGTTAATTTGACAATCTAATTTATTTTCAGGATTTTTTATATGTAAGTATTTACTGGGACATATTTATAATCCATGTCCATGTTTCTTAAAAATGTATTTCAAAATATTCTAAATATTATTATACAATTGATTAAATTCAATTTTACCCATGTTTGACTTTTTATAAATATTTAGAAAATAATCTTTTGTCATTTTTCAAATGATGTACTTTATGACTTTTTTGACGGAAAGAATGTATTTGTTAATTTATACAGTGTGAGAGGATTTTTTTCACTATAATGATACCTTAATTTTTTGAAGATTATCTTACAAGATTAGAAGGTTATTTTCAAAGGAAATGTTTCCTTTTATAATAATTTATCTTTTAAATGATTTCAAAGTAAAAAAAGGTGAATTTCTCTCAAGAAATTTTTAATGATTTTATTAGATTATATTCATCTATATAAAAATCCTTTGTTGTATTTTATTTTTATTTGAGTTTTATTTCTTATTATACAATATACCATATTATATTGAAGGGTTTATGATATGTTTGACTATGGATGTGCTATTTTGATACCATCTATGGTTTATGGTAAATGTATTAACATTTAATATGATAGTTTTAATACGAATGTTTATGTTGGTTATGTTTCACACTTTTTATATGAGTAATTCATTGGAATTAGTAAGTAATTGGTGGGGCCCACTATAGCCCCTAGATGCATCGGAATGTCTCATGAGACAAACTAGTTGGGTTTTTACCATTTTATATATGGTGACTTTTCAGAATCCATGCAATTATGTTTATGATGTATGGCATTATGAATTCCCTAATTATGAGATTAGTTATTGATATTCCATGTGATTATTCATCTAGTAGAATATCTATTATTATGTTTACTAGCTCATGTGATTATTTTATACGGTATTTGTAAAGACCCTAACCCTATTATCCTAGATTCAGTGCCTTATTTTATTACATTGGCATATAAATAAGGGAGTCACATCCTGATGGACTGAATAGTTTTTTAGATTTGGAAAATTTGATACACACATAAGTTCATCATTACAACTTCAAATGAAATAAATCATATAAACTCTTTTTTAAACACTATTATTCTTATATATTATATTTTCATGACAATCATAAAATACATCATCACATCTTGGGGGGGAAATAAAACAAAATAAAGGGGTGAGCTCAGGTGCTCAGTAAGGGAAAATAATACATCAAAGGCTATCATAAACAATAAGTCAAGTTGAATAACTCATGCCACTAAAACATAATCTTGAGCATAATGTGGTAGGAATAAAGCATGATTAAATGAGCCCATAATAAAACATAACCATGTATATTCTACTAATCAAATAATAAGATGGAATATCAATTAATAGTATTATAATGAGGCAATTAATAATGTTGGAAATCATAAACCTACCATCAAGGCCTCATCCAATATACCATACATAAGTGGGTAAAACCTCAGTCTATTTTGTCTCATCAGACCTACCGATGCATCGAGGGGCTATAGTGGGACTTTCTCATCACTTACTAAGTCCAATGTGTTCCTCATATTTCAAATAAAATGGTATATTTAAATAAAACTACCTCATACTACTTTGAAGTATCATAGATGAATGTTCTGTAATAAAATCATTGAGAAATTATAGAGAAAAATAATCTTTAAATGTTCCAAAGTGTCTCGTACCACCTTGAAACATTTAAATCATAATCCCTTTTAGTATTGAATGAAACTTAGAATATCATAGGAATAATAGAATTCATGATATAATATATAAAATGGAATTATATACACCTCACATAAGGAAATAGTGTGGAATAAGCCATATATCTGATATAAGTAAAAGTGAGATGATAAAAACTGTTTTTACGTTAGAAAGAAGAGTTATTTTGGAAAATTATTTCTATTTGTAATAAAATCAGATTGTAAACATATATATCCCAAAAAATAAAAAGGGGTAAATGAAATTATATTTGATGCATAAATGATTTCCAACTAAAGTTAAATCATTTAAAAATAGCATTTAAGAAACTTTAGAAATGAGCCGCTTTAGTGCGGTTTAAGGGAAAAATATTAAAACTCTTTAAAAAAGACAAAGGAAAAATTTTAGTATAAAGGCAGAAATAAAAAAGTTAGTTTACCATGATAAAATGAGTTTTTGTTTAGAAAAATAAAGGTTTCTTAAAACATTTTATAGAGTATACTTGAAAATGGGTAAGAAATTGGGAATTTACCTTTAATCAGGCATGCTTATTGGGATGAATTAATAAAGGAAAATTATAAAACATGTAATTACCCATAAAATAAAGAATAATTAATCTTGGTACATATCTATGTAACATTAACCCAGAATTTAGGGGGATTACATAAGAAATATTAAGAGTTCTTTTGGGATAAAGAGAGAGAAAACATAACCAGAATGGAAAATGGAGATTTGGGAAGAAATGCTTACCACTTTGAAAATAGTGAAAATTTATACACCATAAAATTAATTATCATCAAAAAAGATATTGAATACTATAAATATAAATATATTACTTATATAGAAAAATAATTTTCAGTATACATACACCACACATAAGAAATAGTGGTGATTGATGTTGGAGTTGGTCCCCTAGAAACCAACTTCTTTGTACTTTATGATAAACCTATATTCATTGGATGAATATTAATAAACTCCTTATCACATCATTACTGTTATTATATGTGACATAGTATGTGATAATGTCCTAATAATAGTTTTCACTCTAAAAGTTCAAAGCGGATCCCTACTATGATGAGAACCCAGAAGTGCCATGACACTATTCTAGAATATATGTTCTATGGTTAGATGATAACATTTGAAGAGAAATAAATGATACAGACTATTATGGGTGGGGAATCATGAAACTTTGGCGCACCTTCTCATGGTGTGCTCCCTTGGTAATATCCAGGAGGATATTATGAGAACATGACCTCCCAGTAGGAAATCTATATTCATAAGTGTCATTGGATGTTCTTATATGCAGACGTGTGTATTGGTCCTTAGACTTTGATATTATTATTAATGGGTATTATAACTCACGCACTTATATGTATTGATGAAAACCATGATGATAGATGTTCAAAGTGAGGTAATATATGTTGGGTACGTCATGAGTAATACTACATTAATGAATAGTGAAAGAAAGGATTTTTCAGTCCAATGAAAGTATATATCTCAAGCCCTTTGATGGAAATGATATATCCTAACTAAATCTATACCCATGGTGTTATCTAGGAAAGTTCAATTATGGAAAGTTAAATAATGAGAAATCAAGCACATGGGTTGATGGCACTTGCATGAAACTTGCTTGACTGGAGATATCATGACAAAGAGATTATATTACATGGTAAGCGTTCGTATGAGGTGACATGTCATTACAACATCAAAATCTTTCTCTTGGGTGCCTTGACATGTTGCTAGATAGTAATCTTGGACTTTAGGAAAGCCCATATAATTCCAATGAGAAAGAGGCCAAAAGGGTCACACACTAAGTGTAGCCAGTATCTCGGTTAAATAATTTATTATTTAACAATTTGAATAAATGTTATTCACGGTTTAGGATTAATAATTATTCAAGTATTCCTGATCGCATTTATTTCTTCACTAGTTGTTAGAGAGAATATATTATGGAGGGAATATTTATTTATCGGTGAAAAATGTAGTTATATTTATTTAACAAATAAGTAGTCATTATTTAAGGCCCACTAAATATTGAGGAGGATTGGCAAACCAAGTTATGGGTATAGTGAGAAATAAAATTAAATATTATTTGGTTAAATAATATTTAAATATAACATGCATTTTAATCACATGTCATGGAAATAATAGCATTTCTATTATTGTTTGACATGGGGTTTCACATGGAATAATAAAATAAGTAACGCCACTTGTGCTGATTATTTATTATTACCTGGTGAGTTAAATTCCCCACTATGTTATTATTCTCTAATTATCCAAGGATTCATTCCACCGGCTAACCAATGGTTGTGTACAAAACATCCTTGGAAAAATGATTTTGATCCTAGATAACTCTTCCTCTCTAAGAATTCTCTCAAGAATGATAGTGATCTTCCTCCACCGAATCTAGGAGAATGCTTTAGAAGCAATTATCAAGGTGATAAAAGGTGGATATCACAAGTACAAGGATCTTCTATACTAGAACCCAGATACTCCCTTGGAAATGTTTGGAGATATGTGGAGCGTGTGTGGATCACCTCTAGAGGATTCATATCCTTGTATTTTTCATTGTAATGAAATCGATCCTCGAACCCATGGTCGAACGCATCAATGATGAATGAATCGCCTTGGAGGAAATTCTTTAATTTAATTAAATTAATTATAAACAAAATATGTTGATCCTCTCTTCTCAGTTCTAGGTTCTATCATTTATATTTTATCTTTGATTAAATTTCTTGGATACTGGTATTTATCATCATATTGATCCCGGATTAATCATTGATCATGGTAATTATCAAAGTTGGGTACATGCCCATCCTATTCTTCTGCTGCACCCAGAACATACAAGTGGTATCAGAGTGGGTCATATTTTTTTATAATTATTTAAAAAATTCATTTATGATTTATGCTTTAATAATTTAGTTTTTCAATTCATGTTTAATTGTTCTTGTAATTTGAATTTTAAGATCTATTCTTCCTCTTTAATTTCTTACAGATCTAACAGAAACAAATATTTTTTTGATTAAAATTACATAGAGGATATCATTAAGAGGAACCAATAGTTCTATACAGGTAACATTATAGTACACACCATGTATTCAGAATTACACGTCGTGTAATCTACCACACATGCCGTGTAATCCAAATTACACACTATGTAATTGTGTTCAACATGCCTAGAGTAATTCTACAATTACTCAAGCCACGGTCATTAATGACATGTAGTGTAGTTAATTCTTACTCCATGTGTTGACCAAGAGATATTGGAGCACATTCATCTAGACTACACGTTGTGTGGCCCACTAGACACAGTGTGTAGTCCCTTTGGGCCAGGTTCAATTCATGTATCCCATAAACGACTTGCCCACCTGGTGACCATGTAACGTAGAGTCTATATAGTGTGTGGCCCACTGGACACACTGTGTACTATGAAGATTTTTAAAGTACACCTCACATTCCATTTCCTTAGGCATGTACTTCGGATGGATGGTGAGGAGGGTACATGCCATGTAATCAGATCTACACGTCGTGTACTCTTTCCAGATTATGCAGATTTAAAATTTTATTATTATATTATATACCCATTGAGACATATACCTTCATGTGGGAATAAATCTGGGACACAACATGTGATAGGTGCTTAATATATATATATATATATATATATATATATATATATATATATATCTGTGTGTGTGTGTGTGTTTAATTAACATCTGTGTAATGTTGAAAGATATGCACATCATATATGAGTTGTATTACAATTATAATTATGCATGCATGCTACATTTTAGAAAGAATAAAGTGTATACAAGTATAATACTTTCTGGGTAGTTTTGGATGGGTATTCACTGGGTTGCCTCTAAGGTAAAAGATATGTACAAGATTATGGATGATAATCTTAAGGAAATTCAAAAAAAGGATTAAGATATAAAAAATGATTAATTAAAGATAATGATTAATCGATTCGAGCATAATTTATCTTTATTAGAATGATTAAATAATTTAATTCCAGTTTTTTTAAATGAATAATTCATTGCATGTATGTGGATGATCATTAGATAGATCATACCTTTGTATGTGATTGGTTCCCTTTTAATTTATTTTTTAAATTAAAATTGTTGGTCAGCGTGCCATCTCCTCATTAATATGTAGGGCCTGTGTGCCCAAGGTTTATTTTATGTAAACCCTCTTTTATCTTTCACCTATGTGTGAGTTAAAATTATATGTAATGGATAGAGCTCCCAAGATAGTGTAGGCAGTTCAAGTTAGGATTCGAGGAGAAACCAATCTAAGGAGTTACAAAGGTGAACAAGTGGAAAGATGTAAACACAAACCTTAAATGGTTCAAGGTGTTTCTCCCCTGGGTCAGGGTTAGTTTATAAACCGCTAGATAAACTAGAAAATAGTAAATATCATGATCATACCATTTATTTATTCTTATCATTTGTATGGTTATACATTATATATTTTTAACGCGATCACGTAATTAATGAACTAAAAATCATACAAGATGGAATTGAAATAAAATAGCTTATGCGTAAATATTATATTTACATGGTTAATCACTTAAGTATATCCCACTTAATATTAACAATCATGTGAAAATATTATAAGTGGAAATTTATGCATAAAGGATAGAATCCTACAATTAAATATTAAGTTGGTATCGCCTTCCATTACATCAGTTAGAATCGAACCATAGTTCAAAGTGCTTGACCAACCCTAGTTGGGGTGCTTTCAATTATTCAGAAATTATAATTTGAGTTTTTGGGTTGAATTAACTTAGTTTACATCAAGGGTTAACTCCCCGAGTAGGGCTTGGTGCAACTGATAGGAAAAGGTTTAGGAAATCCAAAATTATGGATTTTAGGATTGGGGAGTCCACTCAACAGATCAAGGAGTTGTGAGTTAATGTACTTGTAATTTGGAATACCATCCTAAAACCTTTCAAGTTACTTGAACAACCCTATTTGGGGTAATACGAAGAGAAATATGGATCCTTGCTTCTATAATGTCCATGAAACATGATATTCCAAAGTTAATGGTGAGGGCTATTGGGTTTCGACAAAATAGTGGGACACTCAAAGATATTTATTTATTTATTTGTCTATATTTATCAAGATAAAGTACTAAAAACTTTGTTCATATTATTTTTAGTAACAACATCAAAATAACATTAAAAATATCATTGTGATCCATACTCGAGAAGGGAAACCTTCTCACCAGCACCAATTTCTAAGAGTGGCAAAGGCACCTTTGGGTTATCCTTTGCTGTGACAGGAAACTTTATGTTCTAGAAGAGCCTTTACCAGTTGCGCCTAGAAATGAGGCGAGTGTTTAGGAACTCTCTCTGTAGGACAAACATCTGAATGATTCTATAGATGTTCAGTGCCTCATGCTATCATCCATGACCAATGATATCTAAAATAAACATGAGTAAATGGTTGCTTATATCATCATGTCTCACCTTTAGGATCTCTATCAAGACATGGTGAGACATGAGAGGTATGAGATCTCTAATGCTTTATTCACTACTAAGCTTGGAGAGTCTACACCAGTGGGACCACATGTAGTTACGATTATTGGCTACATTGAATGTCTGGACATCTTAGGGATTAAGTTCTTAGATTAGTTGCATACAGATATCATACTATAATCACAGCCTAAGACCTTCTCTAGTTTTATTGTGAATTATAATATGAGAAATAATGAGAAGAGTCTATCGGATCTTCTTACCCGGATTCACCAAGTTGATAAGGACATGGGGTGTGAAAAAATTTGTAGTCCTTATAGTAAATAGGAATAATAAGGAAAAGCTAAAGGGGCTTAAGATTTATAAACAATCTAAAGGCTTTGAGCACCATCTTACCAAGAAGAAGAAGATCCAAGGGAAGGATAAGGAAAAGGAGGCATTATGATTTTCATGTGGAAAGTTAGGCTACTGGAAGAAGAACTGCACCCAAAGGTAAGGGGGAGCTAAAGGTGTGTTCATTATCGAGTGAAATATTTCCATTTCTACACATTGGGTATTAGATACAGTTTTTGGGGATCATATAAGTATTCAAATGCAGTAACCAAGTAGATTCTGGAAAATTGTCAAAGGAGAGGTGGATCTACGAGCTGCCAATGGTGTGAGGCTAGCTACTCTTTCCATTGGTGACTACCACCTCACAATGCTAATATGAATGATTTTGGTTTTACATGGCTCTTTTTATGTTCCTAGTGCTACCAGGAACTTAATTTCTATATCAAGTTTAGATATAGATGGATTTATTTTCATGTTTGAAAATAAATGTTGTTACTTTTATAAGGAAAACATATGTTATGGTATGGCGCATTTAAATAAGGGTCTATATATATTAAATTATGAGAACCAAGTCTTGGTAATTGATAACAGAAAAAATTAACATGACTCATACAACACCTAGTTGTGGCATCACTGTCTCAGTCTTTTAAATGATAAGCGTTCGAAAAATATTTGTCAAGATTGTTATTTAGACTCTTCTAAGATAAAATCTCTTGATAGATGTCACGCTTGTTTACAAGGTAAAATGACTAAAACACCATTTAGTTGATAGGGTGAAAGGGTCATAGAACTTATAGTATTAGTACACAGTGAAGTATGCAAACCATTTCTAGTAGAAGATAGAGGAGGACATTCATACTTTATAACTTTTACTGATGACTTAAGTGGATATGGATATATTTACATAATGAGGTATAAGTCAGATTCCCTTGAGAAATTCAAGGAATTCAAGAATGAAGTAGAGAATCATCTTGGTAAGAAGATAAAGAAGCATTGATCGGATCTAGGTAGATAATATATTAACCAATAGTTCATCTACCTTTTACAAGAGTTTAGGATTCTATCTCAACTCACTCCACCTTATTCACCACAGTGGAATAGTGTTAGTGAAAGGTGGAACTGTACCTTATTGAACATGGTAAGTTCGAGGATGAGTCATCTAGATTTTACATTATCCTTTTGGGGATATCCATTTTAAACTGCAGCATACACATTAAACCAAATACCAACTAAGGCATAAAATGGGATTCCCTTTGAACTATGGAGTGGAAGGAAACTAACTTTGTCACATATACCTATATGGGGATGCAAGGCATTTGTTAAGGATTTATCAGGAAACAAAATAGCACCTCTGGTTATGAAGTGTATCTTTATAGGGTATCTCAAGGAAGTAAAGGGATACTACCTATAAAACACCTCGGACAAGAAAGTCGTTGTTTCCAGATAGGCTATCTTTCTTGAGAGGGAGCACATCCTCAAAAAGGATAATGGGAGTAATATTGACTTTGATGAATTTGATGCTCAAGATACACAAGAGTTGGTATAAGAGCAAGTTCTATAGGTCCTCGTGGAATAGGTAGTTCCTAAAATACAAGTACTACGTAAGAGTACAAGAGAGGTGAGGGAACTATATAGATATGGTTTCTTTATCACCAATGATGGTGACTCATTATTGTTGGACAATGATTAACCTATCTCCTACAAAGAAGTAGTAAAGAGATCAAAAGTTGCAAGATGGCTAGAGGCAATGAATTTTGAGATGGATTCCATGTATCGAAACTAATTCTGGGTATTGGAAGATGCACCAGTTAATGTAAAACATGTTGGGTGTAAATGGGTATTCTAGAATAAATTGGACATGTAAGGTCAAGTTAGTACCTATAAAGCAAGGATAGTGGCTAAAGGTTTTAAACAGAGTCAAGGAATTAACTATGATGAAACCTTTTCTCCATTTTCCATGTTTAAATCCATAAGAATCATACTATCCATAGTAGCTTTCCATGATTATGAGATTTGGAAGGTGGGTGTCAAAACTGCATTCCTTAATGGGAATATTCAGGAATATGTCTATATGACACAACTAGGAGGGTTTGTGACACCATGTGATGCTAAAAGGGTATACAAGTTGTAGAGATCTATATAGGGATTAAAGAAAGCATCTAGGTCATATAACATTCGATTTGTTGAATCCATGAGATAATTTGGTTTCATTATGAATGAATGTGAGCCATGTGTTTATAAGCAGTTTAATGGGAATGCAATCGTTATCCTAGTAGTGTATGTTGATGAAATATTGCTTATTATAAATGACATACCATTCTTGTAGTCAGTCAAGGACTGGATGAACATGTGCTTCTCCATGAAGTAATTAGGCGAAGCAGCTTACATTCTAGGGATCAAGAACATTCGTGATAGATTCAAGAGGCTACTTGGACTAAGCCAAAGTATATACATTGACCAGATACTAAATAGATTTCATATGGAATAATCTGAGAGGGTATTGGTTCTAGTGTCACATGGTATACATGTTTCTAAGAAAATGTGTCCCAATACACAATATGAGAAATATAGGATGAGTAAGATTCCATACCCTTCAGCGATAGTATCTATCATGTATGCCATGATATGTACCAGAATTGATGTTTCCTTTTCACTGAGCATGGTAGGAAAATATCAAGAAGATCTAGTAGAATAGAATTGGAATGTTTTCAAGACTATCCTTAAGTATCTGAGAAGAACTAAGGATATATTCCTTGTGTATGGAGGAGATTAGGATCTTTTCATTAGAGGGTATGTTGATTCTTGTTTTCAGATAGATCATAATGATCTGAAGTTGCAATCAGGATATGTTTTCTATCCCAATAGAGGAGCTGTGAGTAGGAAGATTTTAAAGCAGCCAGTTGTTGTTGATTCTAGATTGGAGTCTGGATATATAGTGGCTTCTAATGCAGCCAAGGAAGCTATCTAGATTTGTAAATTTGTCTAGGATCTTAATGTGGTACCTAGAAGTAAGAATCTCATTACACTATATTGTGATAATACTATAGTGGTGGCTCTTTCAAAGGAGCCAAGATTACATCAACGAGCAAAGAGCATACACTAAAGTATTATCTCTTAAGATATTTCTATCAAAGGGGTGAAGTTACAGTGAGAAGAGTGTCCATGGAAGAGAACGTGGTGGACCCCCTTACTAAAGTCCTATCTCAGTAGAAGCATGAATGTCATGTGAGTGCTAGTGGAATAAAGGTTGTTAGAGGTTTCCTCTAGTGCAAGTGGGAGTCTGTTGAAGTTAGTTCCCTAGAAACCAACTTATTTATACTTTATGATAAACCTATATTCATTGGATGAATATTAATAAAATTATTATCACATCATGATTGTTCTTCTGCATGACATAGTATGTGATAATGTCCTAAAAAAATTTGTCGCACTAAAAGGTCATAGTAGATCCATACTATGATGAGAACTCAGAAGTTCCATGACACTATTCATGAATATGTGTTATATGGATAGATGATATCATTTTAAGGGACACAAATGATACATACTATCAGGGGTGGGGACTCATAAAACTTTGAGGTACCTTCTCATGGTGTGCACCCTTGGTAATATCGAGAAGAATATTATGAGAACAAGACCCACCAGTAGGAAATCCACATTCATAAGTGTCATTGTATGTTCCTATCTTTGGATGTGTGTATTGGTCCTTAGAATTTAAGATTATTATTAATGGGTATTATGACTCACACACTTAGATGTATTAACAAAAACTATGATGATAAATGTTCACAGTGAGGTAGAATATGTTGGGTGCATCACGAGTAATACTATATTAATGAATAATGTGAGAAATCATTTGTCGCTTATACAAAATTAGATGTCTCAGTCCCTTTGATGTAAATGATATAGCCTAACTAAATCCATAGACATGGTGTTCTCTAGGAAAGTTCAATTCTGGGAATTAAAAGAATGAGAAATCGAGCACATGGGTTGATGGAAATTGCTTGTAACCCACTTCATTAGAGATATCAGGAAAAAGGGATTATATTACATGGTAAGCATTCGTATGAGGTGACATGTTGTGTTGACATCAACTAATTTCTCTTGGGTGCCTTAACCTATTTCTAGACAATAATCTTGTACTTTCAACAAGACTGCCTAATGCCAATGAGAAAGAGTTCTAGAGGGTCACATACAAAGTGTAGTCGGTATCTCATTTAAATAACTTATTATTTAACAATTTGAATAAATATTATTCTCGTTTGTGGTTTAATAATTATTAAAGTATTCATGATCACATTTATTTTGTCGCTAGTTATTCGAGAGAATATATTGTGGATAGAATATTTATTTATCGGAAAATAATATGGTTATATTTATTTAATAAATAAATAGTTATTATTCAAGGCCTGGTAAATTTTTAGGAGGATTGGCATACCAAGTTATGGGTCTAGTGGTAAATAATATTAAAAATTATTTGGTTAAATAATATTTAAATATAACATGCAAGTTAATCACATGTCATGTAAATAATAGCATTGCTATTATTATTTGACATGGGGTTTCACATGGAATAATAAAATAAGTAATGGCACTCATGATAATTATTTATTATTACCTGGGGAATTAAATTCCCCATTATGTTATTATTCTCAAATTTTCCAAGCACTCATTCCACTGACTAACCAATGGTTGTGTACACAACATCCTGGGAGAAAAGATCTTGAGCCTAGAGAACTCTTCCCTCTGTAAGAATGCTCTCAAGAACAAGATAGATCCTCCTCCAATGGATCTAGAAGAAGACTTTGGAAGGGAGTCTCAAGGTAATCAAAGGCTAACATCGCAAGTGCAAGGATCTTCCATGCTAACACCCGAAGACTCCTTTAGTGACGTCTGAAGATATGTGGAGCACATGTTTATCACTGTTAGAGGATTATTATCCTTGGATTCTACATATAAATGAAGATGAACCTAGGACCCATGGTCGAATGCATTAACGAAGAAATAATCACCTTGAAATTAATTCTTTAATTTAATTAAATTAATTATAAACAAAATATTTCGATCCACTCTTCTTGGTTCCATGTTCTCTTCTTTGTCTTTTATCTTTGATTCAATTCTGTGGATACTAGCATTTATCATAGTTTTGATCCCGGATTAATAATTGATCATGTTAATTATAAAAGTTGGGTACACACCCACCATGCACATCTGCTGCACCTAGATCCTATAAGAAATGAATATCTCACAGAATTGAAAGTGAGATGAGAAAACCCTTACCTTATGTCTGAAAGTGTGATGCACTTGAAATTAATGTCATGGATAATGAAATTAGATGCATTAATAATTTAATTCATAACCTATGAAACATTTATTTTATTTATTATGATTTTATTTAGTTCATTTATGGATTTTTTTCATGAGTTATAAGATTTAATTATGTTGTTTGAGAGTGTTTATTTCTTCAGTTTTCATGATTGGTTTACTTGTATACATATATAAAAGTTCATGTAAAATATAAATAGTTATATAGAATTTTATTTATATGTTATTAATGAATAAACATAATAATAACTGGTTATATAATTCATTTTTTATATGGGTTGAGGATGAATCATTAGATAAAACATTAGTGATAATCATTTAGATTATTTTGATGGTTTTTTTATCATCATGATCTAGTTTTGTCATATGAATTAATATTATGTATATATACTAGTTCAAGAATAATAAATAGGTTTTAATAAATATATTAATAGTATGATTTAACCATAAAAATTGTTTCATGACCATCCTTAAAGGAGAAATTGAAGAACGAAAATTTTCCATCCATGAAGGTTGTAAATCGGCACCTCATATGGCGGTGATTTTGTTTTAAATAAAATAGAGAGAGAGAGAGAGAAGAGTTTGATGAAGAGTATTACATTAAAATGATATCATTATAGTATATATATGATACTAGAGTTATTATACTCATTTGGATATAATAGTTGAGGAGAGGATATTAAATGAAGACGGAAATTGAAAGGAAATTAAAAGAAATAGAATGAGGATTTACCTCTTGAATTCTCCTCTTTCAGAACCTTATTAAGGAACCTTAGTTATTTATTTTATTGTGAATAGAACCTATTATACATGAGTGAGAGATATGGGTAGAGTATTTGGGCATAATTTGGACAAGCGTCTAGACTTAGAGGTGTGAGGAGAAGTGCTGGTGAGGGTGGTATTTATAGTGGAGGAGATTGGTGTTTTTTGAATATTTTATTCATTTGTTTATTATTTTGGCTAAAGACTATGAATATATTATAATTGTCGAAAAATATATTAAAATAATTAATTATAGTTATAGATTATGGGATTGAATCATCCATACATCACCTATGACTCAATAATTCATGTATTTAACATTTATCATAAATTAGCATATTTTACTATTCATAAAAAATTAATATTTCAGAAAAAATACCAAAAATTCACCCTAATAATTTTTTAACATGTAGAATTAAAAAATGAACTCCATTTTATGAAAATAATTTTCTAAATATGTTAAATTTAATTTTTAATTAAAACCTTCATTTACTTGGAAAATATCAGTTTTAAAATTATAATTGATTTTATAACACTTTGAAATATTATCTAAGGTATCATAAAATTATCTTATAATAATATGACAACAAAATGTTAATTTATATGTCTACTTTATGAAAATAAATTTTCTTTTAAATCATTATATTAATTATAAAATTTTAATTAAATATTTATGACTTAAAAAATTCCAACAGTTAATTATTAATTTTTAAAATATTCACTTACTTATACTAGGATATAATTATATCAAACATTCATTTATAATATGACTAAATTTTATTCATAAATTCTTGGGTGAGTTTACTATTCATTTTTTTATTTACTATTCATAAAGTTCATATTACAATTCCTAAGTTCAAGTTACTATTTCATCAGTATAGGTTCCTTAACTTCCATAAATACCTCTTATCTCATTAATTGTTCATTTATAAAGTTTTTATTTTTTTTATATAAGTGATTTTATATGATGTATACTCTATGAAATAAACATAGGAAGGGAAATATCATTGATATGATTCTGGGTCGTTAATCTCTCCCCTTCTTCAATAAATTGTTTCTTCACAATTTGAAATTGCACTTCGAATGTTCAAGGTTGATACTTCAAAATTACATTATGGAAAACCCACATCAGAAATAGGGTTAATAAAATATCCACTTAAAAAGAGGTTGAGGGAAATGATGTGGTTTTGAAAAAAAATTATCCTTTCGAATGAGATGACATTAGTTGGAAGTGAAAACCTGGACATGAAAGAAAAATAAAACTATGAATTTCTAATATAAAGTTATAGAGATCATGTTCGTATGATATTTTATTACCACAAAACCATAAACTATAGTTACAAAAAAGTTTATTGATATAATCAAAAATTATGATAATAGGAAAAAAATTGTTTAAGAATTTTTTCTTAGAGTGGAGAAATTATTCCACTCTACAAGAGTATAAATATACATTTCTATTTCATAAACACAATCTTATCCTTTGATTATACCTTGAACTATCTATACTTCATATCTTATCTTATGTTGTGTCATGTGGTGAAGTAATACATTAAACATATGACCTCAAATCCTTAATGAAATAGTACTACAGTAGAATCCTTATATATTCTATAATTCTTATAACCAGTGCATCATTTGATAAAATACTCAATTGACATAATTCTTTAATCCATACATCAGCACATTAATCATTCCTCTATGTATGTGGAAATAGAATAATCTTGACCATTATCCAATATCTTCTTTTGGGTTATATTCCTTTGATGCATGGGACATTGATTTTCCTAGTGTCCCATATCTTTGTAGTTTAATAATCATATATTAGAAAAAAATATATTATACTTTAAATAGTGATAATGGTGTCCTTTTCCTCCACACCTGAAGAATACTCCTTTTCCTATTAAGCATATACCATGGTATTTCTTCTACAATGATCACATGTTGGAAAATACTTTTTTCCCTTCTTCACTTTATCCATATTTTTCCTCCTATACTCTACTTATCATACATCCTTTTGAAGTCGTAATACATAGAATACTATTTCTCCTTCTTGTTAGAACATGATATTATCTCCTCATATGATGAGAATGTTTGAGAGAAAAGTTCCCTTCAAAGACTGGCTTAAACCCATCAAAGAAATGATGATTCTTACTCTTTTGATTATGTGTATTGATGTGGTTCACATTCCTTCAACTAGGAACCATTTCTTAACAATGTAATACATTAGATTAGTATATGAATCATAATACATAATTTCAAACTAGTAAAACACTTAACATAAATTAGAAATATTTGTATAACTAAACTCATAGTATTAAACATGGTTTCTTTGGGGACATATTTACTTTTAAATACCTCAAAATAGTATGTAAAGAAAATGTGAATTATCTTAATCATATCCCCCAAGAGGGTCAAACCAAGTCCGTAGTAAGGCCTATTGTCATGTACGATGTTACCCCGAGTCCGTCTTGAAACACCTTGTCAGAGTTTTTACTCTTAGGTACATCTAATCCAAAACCATGCCCACTTGTAGCATCTATATAGGGATGTATTGCTAAGAATACACACATAATATCAACTTTACCGAAATTCTAGGATATTCTTCTATGATTATCCCCAAATTCGATCTTAGGGTTATGTTCCGTAATCTATGTTTTTTAAATGTAGTGTCCAATGTTTCTATTAAACTTCTATGATACCAACTATAAAGACCCCAACCCCAGTAGCCCGAAGTTGGTGACTTACTTAATTACATTGGAATATAAATAAGGGATTTTCATCCCTAAGGACTGAATAGTTTATTATCTTTGTAAAATAGGATACATAAATAAGTTCAATATTACAACTTGAAATGAAATACATCATATAAACTCCTTTGTAAACACTCTTATTCTCTAGATTATCTTTGAAAGACAATTATAAAATATATCTTCACATCCTAGGGAAAAATAAAACATAATAAAGGGGTGATATCATATGCTCAATGATGGAAAATAATATAGCATAATATATCATAAATAATAAGTCAATGTGAATAACTCATTCCCCTAAAACATAATATTGAGCATAATATAAAAGGAATAAAAGATGGTGAAATAATGACACAATTAAACATTAACACATATATTATATTTATCCAATAATCACATAGAATATCAATTAATATTATCATTATTAGGGAATGCATAATTTCATACATCATAAACATATCATCAAGGCCTCCAAGACACCATACATAAGTGGGTAAGAACCCAGTCTAGTTTGTCTCATAAGACCTACTGATCCATCAAGGGGATATAACTGGCATCACCCATCACTTACTAAGTCCAATGAAATCCACATATGTCAAATAAAATGATATATTTAAATAAAAGTGTCACATTCCACTTTGAAGTGTCGTAGATTAAAGTACTATAATAAAATCATTGATAAATTATGGAGAAAAATAATATTTAAACATTCCAAAGTATCCCATACCACCTTGAAATATTTAAATAATAATCCCTTTTAAAATTAAATGAAACTTATAATATCATGGAAATAATATAATATATAAAAGGGCAGTATACACTACACACATAAGGAAATAGTGGTGAACATGGCATATATCTCATAGACGTAAAAGTGAGATCAGAAAACCCATTTTTACTTTGGAAAGAAGAGTACTTTTGCAAAATTATTTGTATTTATCCTAAAATAATATTGTGAGAATTTATATCCGAGAAATGAAAAACGGTGGAAAATTAAATTACATTTTAGGCATAAATTATTTACAACTAAATTTAAATCATGTAAAAATATCATTTAAGAAACATTAGAAATGAGCTGTTTAAGTACTGTTTAAGGGAAAAATACTAAAGACTCTTTAAAACAGACAAAGGTATAATTTTTTTATAAAATCATAAATTAAAAAAGATAATATTTCAAGATAAAATAAGTGTTTTTAGAAAAATAATAGTTGCTTAAAAAATATTATGGAGTACACTTCAAAACAGGTAAGAAATTGGGATATTCCCTTTAATTGGGTTTGCTTATTAGAAGGAAATGAGAAAGGAAACTGATAAAATAAGTAATTACCCATAAAATAAATAAAACTTAAGCTTGGTAAATATCTATGTAACATTAACACATGATTTTGGATTATAAAATAATAAATATTAAGGTTTTTATTGGGGTAAAGAGAGAGAAATCATAACCCGAATGAAAAATGGAGATTCGGGAAGAAACCCTTACCACTTTTCAAATAGTTAAACCTTATACCCCATAAAATTAAATCTCAAAAAATAAGACATTTAATACTATGAATATAAATTGATTCATGATATGGAACATTAATTTGTATTATATGTACACCACACACAAGAAATAGTGGTGAGTAAGGCATATCACACAAAAATGAAAGTGGGTTGAGAAAACCCTTACCTTTTGTACGAAAGTGTTCTATGATTCCACTTAATGTCCTTGAAAAAGAAATTATATTCATTAATAATTTAATTTATAAACTATTAAATATTTAATTGATTTTTTATGATTTTATTTATTTCATTTATGTCCTTTTCGATGAGTTATAATATTTAATTCCATCGTTTGTGGGTGTTCATTTTTTCAGTTTTCATGATTGGTTTACTTGTATACATGTATGAAAGATCATATAAAATGAAAATAGTTATCTATAATTTGATTTATATGTTATTAATTAATATACATAAGATAAAATTTTTATATAATTCATTTGGTTATATGTTGTTATGATGAATCATTAGATAAAGCATTAGTGATAATCATTTAGATTATTTTAACAGTTTTTCGATCATCACAAACAAGTTTTGTCGTATGGATTAATATTATGTATATATTATTGTTAAAGAACATTAAATAGGTTTTAATACATATATTAAAGTATTTTTTAACCATAAAAAGGGTTTCATGACCATCCTGGAAGGATAAATTGAAGAATAAAAATTTGTAGACAATGAAAGTTGCAAATCGGCCCCTCACAGATGATGATTTTGTTTTTAAAATAAAAGAGAGATAGAAAGTAGTTTGATAAAGGATATTACATTAACATTATATAATTACATTATATATATTATACTATAGTTATCATTCTCATTTGGATAGAGGATTTGAGGAGAGGATAAGAAATGAAAAAGGAAATTAAAAGAAAAAGAAAGAGGATTTACCTCTTGAATTCTCCTCTTTGAGGACCTCTTTAAGGCAACTTGGTTTGGTTTTTTGTTGTTAAAAGAACCTATTGGACATGGGGGAAACATTGAAAGAGTATTTGGGATATTTTGTACAAGATTGAAGGTTTATATGTGTGAGGAGATGTAGTGGTGATGGGTGGTATTTATAGTGGAGGAGATGGGTGTTTTTTAAATATTTTGTTCATTTGTTTATTATTTTGGCTCAAGACTACGAATAGTTTGAGAATTATCATCAAATATATTAAAATAATGAAATATAATTTGATATTATGTGCTTAAATCATCTATACATTACCTATGACTCAATAATTAATGTATTTAACATTTATCGTAAATTATGGTATTTTACTATTCACCAAAAATTAAATATTTTAGAAAAATCCCAAAAATTCACCCTAAATATTTTTTGATGTTTAGAATTCAAAAATGAACTCCATTTTATGAAAATAATTTTATAAATATAATTAATTTAATTTTTCATTTAAATCGTCATTTACTTGGAAAATATTGATTTGAAAATTATAACTGATTTTAAAACACTTTGAAATATTAAGTAAGGTATCATAAAAATATCTCATAATAATAAGAAAAATATGTTAATTAATAATTATTCTTTATGAAAATAAATTTTCTTTAAAATAATTATATTAATTATAAAATTGTAATTAAATATTTATGACTTACAGAAACACCAACACTTAATTATTAAGTTATAAATATCCACTTACCTATACTAGGCTATAATTTTATCATACATTAATTTACAAGATACCTAAATTTTATTTATACATTAATGAATAAATTTACTATTCATTTTGTTGATTTATTATTCATTAGGTTCATATTACTATTTCTAAGGTCAAGTTACTATTTCATCAGTATATGTTCTTTAACTTCTAGAAATACCTATTATTTCATTCATTCTTCATTTATAAAGTTTGTATTATGTTCTATAATTAATTATATGTGATTTATAATATATGGAATAAACAAATGAAGGTAAATCTCATTAATAGAATTTTGGGTCATTACAATATTATTTATTCTTACCATATTATTCTCAAGATTATGTTCAAAATGCAAGTGTTTTAGTTATACACCTTTCCTTAAAGGTTTCTACTTATCTATGATAGCTTTCACTATATTATTTACCCTTATTGAGCATCTGAGATCACCCACTTCTTATGTTTTATTTTTCCCAGGATTCCAAGATGTGTATTATGATTGATATGTAGGGTTAAGCTTGGATAATATTGATGCTCTCAAAGGATTGACTATATTGTATTTTATAGCTTCAATTGTAATATACAATTCATGTGTGTAATATGGATTTCCAAAACTACTAAATTGATTTGTCCTTCAGGATTTTTTTCCATATAAGCATGCCAATGTAATAAATAATGCACCAGCTCTAAGCTTTTGGGGTTGGGGAATTACATTCGGGTGACTGATCGTGGTACCCGAATGGTATTTTAGATTTCTATAGAATATTGGTTGTTCAAGTAAATATAAGGTAGGATTTGATAGATAATGTAAATTAGTATAGTTGGTCCGTACACTCTGGTAATACCACGATTTATCATGATTTGAGATGTCATTATTGGTGGTCGGTGCTAATACGGTCAATTGCAGACTTTGTATAATAATGCCTTACCCGCAAGAAGATTAAGGAAAAGCACCCGAGACTTACCAGTTTGTTTCACTCTTTACCCATTTTATTATGTAATTGGGATGATATCCATAGACTTCATAGTTATTTTACCACATAATCCTAGTGTTAATAATTACATTTGGGTGATCATTAATCAACTCATGAAATTGGATCATTTCCTTCATATTAAAGAGATAATGAAAGTAGAAGAGCATGGGAACCTATGTGTCTAAGCGATTATGAAGATCCATAAAGTACCTTTGTTATAGTTTTGAAAAGATATCTATGACTTACATATTTTTTTTTGAGGTTTATAAGATTAAATGAGAACCCATTTGAATTTAATCATGGTTCTCTTAGATGGATGGATGGACTAAGAAAACCGTTAAAATTCTCGAGCATATGGTTTGGGAATGTCTTCTTAATATAGGTGGTTTATTGGAAAATCATATGACCTTTCATGAGGTTTCATATACAAATAGTTATTAGGATTTTAGTAAAATGGAACCATTTGAATAATTGTATAATCAACCATCTATATCTCAGTTGTGTTTAGTAGAGTTGGTTGGAGGTCTTTGGTTTCACTAAGTCTTATTCAAGAGATGATAGAGAATGTACAGTTGATCCAAAAAAAATTATTCATAACTTAGCGTCTCTGTAATTATTATGTGGACCATAATCATCACCCATTATATTTTATAGTAGGTGATTGTATTTTTCTCAAGGTTTCACCTTGTTTGGAATGTCTTCGTTTGGGAAGACAAGGTAATCAGGCAGTGAGGTTTGTGGACCCTTTCAAGATCCTAAAACATCTTTGAAGGATGTAATATATTTTGGATTTACCATCTCATTTGAAATTGATTTATAATTTTTTTAATGTTTACCAAATGATGAGGTATCAACTAGATCATTCTCTTGTGATATAATGAGAAGATGGTGATCTTATGCTTGGAACCTCAATAGTTGAGAAACCAGTTCAGATTGTAGATCTTTAGAATAATTTGTTTCATGATTTAATGATTCCCTTGGTCCATGTACTACAGTAGTTCATATGGTATATCCATGATACATAGGACTATGAAGTGTTGATGATACAGTAGTCACCTTATCTCTTTATGAGTCCCTAATCCTAAGTGCTTTTTGGGGAAAGAAAGAAGCATAGTGGGGAGAATTATGACACCCTCTAGTCCACATGTAATTTTTATTTTGAGTTTATTTTATCTCAATTATGGTTATTAATGATTTTTAGATTTTGAGGTTAAAATTTTGAGTTTTTATAAAAAAAATCTAGTAACGCTGTTTATGTATGGTTAGTAGTAATCGTGTTGTAACTGTGTTGTATGGATCTATTGGTTCCAGTTTCATTTTTCATGGTTTGTCTAACTATGAAATATTACCTAGTAAATCATGTTGAAGATTATTTTTGTGTATAGAGGAGTTTTCATATATTAGTTATGGTTTTTCTAACCAAGTTTTTGTTCCCAAGTAATTGTTTGCTTTGGCTTCCAAGGGACAGTAGCGACCACAAAGTTAGTGCATGATTTTTCTAACCATGTGACCCATACATATTTCTTAAAAATAGAAATTTTTTCTGATACCCTTGACCTTTTTTAAACCTAATTTCTCATTAACTCATCCCAACCCTTTCTTGACATTCTATGAGGTTATACCCTTGGTCTCTTGGAAATATTCCATCGATTTGGGTGGATCTCTTCAAGGTATGTTCACATCTCCTCTCAATTCCTTAGGTATTCTCAAGATCTACTCTTGATCACTCTCCCCCTTGATTTATTGGAACCCTAATGGGGTGTAATGTAAATATCTAGGGTTTTGGGTGAGAATTTATTATTTTTCTTATGATATAGTCTTGTAAGGACCAAATCTCTTCATTTCCAATCATTTTTTTTGAAGGTGACTAAGTTTCCTCCATTGGTGAGGTATGTATCTCTATACAGTGGTTCTTTATCATGGAATACCTTTTTGTTCTTGTGTTTCCTTTCTTTTATCTTGTTAAAATGGTTTATTTGATATATTATGGTTATTTGTGTAAATTCATATTTTTTGGAATGGAAAATGGTTTTGAATGAGTTTTTATTTAAATCATTTTTAAGCACATTATGTGTTCAATTAAATGTATCAAAGATGGTTTGACTCTAAAATGGATTTTCAATCACAAGAGCAGTAATGATTTTCTTATTAAATTTTTTTATTAAATTGAGGTCTTGGTTGACTTCAACACCTTGGTAAAAACATAGCACATTGGTAATATAGGGTGTGTTAGGTTATGGACATATGAAAATATTAGTGAGTGTGGAACCACTAGGGTTTATGGTTTTGATATTAATAGGTTGTGGTAAGGCTCTGTATCGGTAGGATTAATTTTGTGCTGGCTTAGTATTCCTTGAGTGTACTAGTTTCATATATGTAGTTTTTGGTCATAACAAAAGTGTATGTATGGCATGGATAACTCGCCTATTTAGTCTTGATTTATGAATAGTAATTTCTATATATAACAATTAACATCATGACCAAGGAAAATAATAGATTACATGACTAGATTAAATGCTAGAACCAAAATAGGGTATCTTCACATGTGATTTAAAATTAATTTATATAGAGATATATAATTTCCTAAACTTGTAATTCTTCCTTCATTGATGATTCAGTTGATGTTCCACTTTGCTATAGGATACAAGTGAAAAAACTATTTTGTGGGTATTCACACTTGCACCAAAATCTTTGAAATTTGTTATAGAATCATCGAGTTCTAGCACGGTCGATCATGATCACTTACATTGTTCATGGTTGATTGCAGTAGATTTATGCTATGATGATAAATAAATCTTGATTTTTACTCAATGTATTAAGAAATGTGGAGGATAAGAGTGAACTCAAGGTCTCTAGATATTTATTTAGGGACTGAGAGAGATCCATGATCTATCTATTTTTCATGATAGGAGTGATTATGGAAATTTATATAATTATATATTTATTATGGTTGGTTTAGGGTTGGGAATTTTCACACAATACCCTTTTATATTACTTGATTCTTATTTAACCCTGTGTATAATAATAATAACAAAAGTATTATTATTAATCACCTAACATGTTCATCACTTAAAGAATATAAATAAATCTCATTGCATCATATTCAAACTGGACCATTAAACTCAATCCACTTATCATAATCAACATTTACTAAACCATGAATAATGAATTTTTATTTAACAAATAAATATCACTTAATAATTCATCAAATATAATAAATATTATAATTTCCAAATCATGGAAATAAGTATTTATTACTATTTATTTATGAATAATGTAATGATATTTATTTCCAAGATAAATATTCATTATTAAAGGTTTGGTAAATATTGAGGAGGATAAGTGGACCGATTTTATTGTCTGGTTGGAAAATGATGTAAATGATATTTATTTATATTATCAAAGTGATACACATGTTAAATGATTCATAATAATATTTTTGTCATTATTATTAGACATGGGGTCAAATAATAATTAATTAATAGGAAAGGGGATTGTGTGCAAGTTTTACACCCTAAACCTTCTATAATAAATATCTAATTATATCACTTTCCATAATCACTCCAATTGTGAATAATGGACAAGTCAAGGAGCTATATCAATCCCTATAGGAAAATATAGAGATATAGAGTTCTATATTCTCATCCTTTTCCTCAATACATTAAGATAACATCAATAGTTATTCATCCTCATATAATAGTTATGATGTGATCAACCACAAACGATGAAAGAAATCGGGATTGATTGCTCTATCACCTGGTGATTCTATAGAGATGTTCATATATTATGGTGTACATGAGGATCACCTCTAGAGGGATTATTCACTTGGATCTTGTGATGAAAAATGGTACAATGAGATCAAGTCAACTAAATCATTAATTAATGAAGAATTACATGTTTAGGTAAATCTATATTTCCACATAAACTAATTATAAATTTCATGTGAAGATCATCCTTTTCTTGTTTCCATGTTTAATAAAGTCAAGTAATATATGATTTTCATTTGTCATGATGTCAATCATTATGTAAAATAATGACTATTTATAAATTAGAACTAAAGAAGATAAGTTTTTCAGGCCATACAAGCACTTCCATTGTGCCCAAAAAAATAAATGATATCAGAGTTGTCACATGGTTAATTTATAATTATTTATTAACAATAAATTGATTTTTATGAGTTTAAAATTTATTTTACTTTAAATCTATTCTCCCTTGGAATACATACATAATTATATCTTCCCTTTCTTCATTCTCACTCACATAAATAATAAACTGGTTATGTTTTAATTAACAGACTTTCGAAAATTCTATCTAGTGATGCAAATGGTTCTGGTCAGACAACACAATAGTGTATAGCATGTACCCTAAAAATAAAAATTGTGAACCTATGTATTTAGTCTATATATTGTGAAGTTATCAGATAGGTATGTAGATATTAGGTCAAATCCAATAAAAGAATATCATCACCTAGATCTAGACAGTATGTCAGATGGTTTGAAGAACTACATGTTGTGTAACTTATATACAAGATGTGTAGTCCTCAGTTATTTGTAATGGAGAAAATGGGGACCTAATTGTGTTATATATATTCTCTAAGACACAGGGAATTAAAAACAATGCAACTTTGAGGCCACACATCATTTACCTCATACATGTCTGCAGCAGGTGACACACCCAGTCTCTTGGCATGTTCCATGAACATGGGTATAAGACAGTACACATCGTGTAACTAAGTACACATTGTGTAGTATTCTATAACTAGTGTTCTTAATTTAACATGGAGAGAAGAATAAATTATATGATTATACCCATTCACATTTTTTCCATGTTTCATTTATTTGACAATACATTCCATGTTGTCGGATGGTTAATTATATATTTAATTGATTTCTTTATTAAATCTAAATTATAAGTTTGGTATGGTATTTTCTTATAGTGCACTCCACATGCATAAACAGCATCAAATATAGTGTAATTTAAATGTGTTCCATACATCATTTTTTGATAGTACACACCATGTAATAACCTATCATGAAATGTATGTTGGATTACAAGGGAATGCACAAGCATAAGGATCATGTCTGGTAGTTCAGGTGAGTATATGTTGTTACCTCCAAGTACACTTGTGTAATCCATTAATTTTAATTGAAATTAATATATTTAATTTGTTTAAAATTACGGATGATGGTAATTCGAGGATTCTTAGATGGTATTAAGATTAATTTAATTAATTGGATTAATTCATGGCATTTTATTTTAATTAAATAATGAATTAAAGTAATCAGTGGATAAATTGAAAATGTAAGTTCATTTAATATTGTTTGAATGATCGTTATATTAGGATATCCTTTTTTATGTGATTGGTTTCTTTTAATTTATTATGATTAAATTAAAATGGATGGCATGTGTTTCATCTTTTCCTCCTTATTATGTAAGGGATTTCATGCCGTTAGTTTCTTTTATGAAAACCCTATTTATCTAGTCTATTTGATCCCATCACCTATATGTGAGTTAAATAATATGTAATGATAGAGATCCCAGGTGATAGGGGGAAGTCTAACTCCATAATTTTAGGATAAACCAATCCAAGTGATAAATATTATCCAAGGTGTAATGTTATAGCAGGAACCAAGCTATGGTTCAAGATTTTTTCCCTAGGGTCAAGGGTTAGTTTATCACCCACTATATAAACAAAACATTAGAGAATTTTATGATCATTCTACTCATATTTTATTTCTATTATTTGAATGGATGATTATTTATGTTTTTTATTCTATTTGGTCACTTAAAAAATGAATTAATAAGCATGAAATATGGAATAAAATAAAATTGGATTATGCATAAATTTTATCAGACTTGGTCCATCAATTAAGTAAAGTCCACTTAATATTCACATGGAATTTGATAAGATAAAAATATAATTTATGGATAAGGATAAAAATCCCACAACTAAAATATTATATCATTATGGACTTACATTACAAAATTTATAATTCAAACACAAAGTTCAATGTGCATGATCACCTTAAGTTGGTGTACTTTCAATTAATGAGGAACTTTTAACTTGAATTTTTAGTTTGGATTAACTTGGTTCACATAAAAGTTTTACTTACCAATAATTAATTGGTATAACTAAGAGTTAAGGGTTGAGGAAATTATTATTCAAGATTTCAGGATTTTGTATTCCCCTCAGCATAATAAGGACATTAGAATAAATGTATTTGGTGAGTTATACCTACCTAAACCCCATCAATTTACTTTTCTAGAACAATTCTAGGATATGATAAGGGGATATGGGTCCTTCCCACTAGAATATATATGAAACATGATATTCTAAAACTAATGGTGAGGGATATTAGGTTTTGACAAAACAGTTGTAGATTAATAAAATTTAATAAAATTTAAATTTATTAATCAGATTTGGTAATCAAGGAAGTAGTAATTATCTTCTCTTAATTTTTATAGATTTGTAAAACCATGTGACTTTGAAAATATCAATGCATTCCATACTAGAGAATGATTAAATTCTCACTGGTGTGAATTTCAAGGAATAGTATAGGTTCTTATGCGTAATACTACACTATGAACGGGAATTATACATGTTGGAAACCCAACATTTTGAGTCTCTTTTGAAAGAGGCTAGTGAGAAAAAAAGTGTCTCTCTACCTAAAACATGTGTATGATATAATGGATGTATAATACTTCCTAGTATACACTATTTATAGTCAGTTTTGAAATTAATATAAGGATATGGATGCATATAGAATCATTTCTCACCTTTATGATCTCTATCAGGAGAAAGCGAGACAAGAGAGGTATGAGATATCCAATGCACTATTTATATACTTGATTAGAGATTCAACTCTATTTTTACCTCATGTATTCAAACACATAGACGTATTGGGGTTTAATATCCCTGATAAGTTTCACATAGATCTCATTCTTTCCTCACTACCTAAAGCCTTTTCCAGTTTTATTGTGAATTATAATATGAGGAATAGCGAGAAGACACTTACATAACTTCTTACTCTTATTCCCCAAGTTGATAAATACAAGGAACATGACAAAACCATGGGAATTATGGGGGATAATAAAATTAAGAAAATGTCAAAGGGTTCAAAGACTCATTTTAATTATAAGTCACTAGAGCAACCAAGGCCACTGGAAGAAGAATTTCACCTGGCTAACGAAGTAAGGGGAAGATTCAAGTTTGTTTATTATCAAGTTTAATTTTCCATATCTACAATTTGGGTATTATATACTATATTTAGTGCTCACATTTGTATAAAATTATAGGAACCATGTAGATTTCTGATGGTTTCCAGTAGTGAGGTAGATCTATGAGTTGCCAATTGAGTGAGGCTAGCTTCTCTAGCCATTTGATACTACCACCTCACACAGCTAGTAGAATTTATTTTGGTTTTAAGGAACTATTATTATGTACCTAGCATTAATAAGAACATCATTTTTGTTTCTTTTTTAGACCTAGAAGGATTTATTTTAATTTTTGTAAATAATAGTTCTTACTATTATAAATATATCATATGTTTTGGTATGGTATAGATAAATAATAGTGTTTATGTATTAAATTATGAAAACAAAATATTGGAAATTGATAATGAATTAAATTCATGTGAATCATTTCACACCCAGTTGTGGAATCACTACCTTGGTTTCATAAACAACAAGAGTTTTAAAGAATCTCTATCAATATGGCTACTTATACTAAATATTTCATGGTTTCTTATAAGGAAAGATGGCCAAATATATAATAACTTTAAATTATAAAATAAGAACATTGTATTTGATAGCATGTATGATATGCAACACCAAGAATAGAATAAAATATAAAAGCCCAATAATTTTTGATATATTTATTTAAAAATTAATTAAATCTCTCAAATATCTTACATTACACACAACATTGATTTTACAATTCATTACACGTAACACTGAGTTTCTCTTTCGTTGCACGCAGCACCAAGTTTAAACAAAATGTGACATATTATTAAAATATTATTTAAACATAACCATTATGAACTAGTTGTTAAGTTGGTGGGTATGGATAGTAACAACTAAAATATGAATATTATGTTTTTCTACTAATTAAAAATAAAATAAAAATCATTTTAAAGTAAAAGAAATGTTTTTTTGAAAAATAGTATTTTCTATAAAGTGGTTTAGTCACGTTTCACACAAATAAATTAAAAATAATTTTTACAAAATTTAGAAAATTTATTTAAAAAATTAACTTAATTTTTTAAATTATAATACCAAAATTTTCTTAGAGATAATTTTTGGGATTTTTATGAAAAGTTTAATATTTTAATGAATAGTGAATATATTGAATTTTAACTAAAACATGCCTTTTTGTTAAAATTATTTAGAGTTAAATTATATTTTAAATTTGTTTTAAAGTAAAATTAGTTCAATTATATATCATTTAATTAAATTTATGTCATTATAAAAAAATTTATATTGAATTTTGATATAAATACATTGTAAAATTTTGATCATTTTCTCTTTAAAAACTCGATATCTCATCACGTCTACGGGATTAATTTTAAATTAAATTTTTTTACTTATATGAATTAATTTTTTAAAAATGGATTAAATATATGGAATAATAATAATTTATAATTTATAATAAGTTCAAGTTAAGTTTTTACCAAAATGAGTAGTGAAAATAGTAAAAATCAATTACTACGGTTAAAGTAAAAAATGGATTTACTAAGGGGTTAAACTAAGAAGATAAGGTTTAAAATGACATAAAAACTTGTAAAAATACATTTTATGGAAATATTAACACCTTATATATTCTATTTTTTATAAATAACCATTTTTATGCTTTTTTCTTGACAAAAAAATGGGTATTATTGAATCTTTTTAAAATATTACATGTGTGCCACTCACCTCACTTATAAAAGGTCACCCATATCCTCTCTTATTCACACCATTAAACCTCTTTGGTTTGGAGAATAACTACCCAAATAACTAACCAACTTTTATACCCTCGTCTTATAATCCTTATATTTTTCATAAATTCAAACTAGAAATTCTTTTTGGGAAAACCTAATGATTATACCTGAAGAAGAGGCAACGTTCTTTAATGAACATTTTTATTTTATTTATTTATACACCTCTTTAAATTATTATTAAACTATAATGATATAATAATATAACTATATTGCATGTATTTTTATGTTTTTATAATACTTTCATGACCTACAACCATCTACAATTCCATCAAATGGATTATGAAATCGTTATTCGTGTGTATAGCGGACTACCACCTCACGAACTGATGTCATTCGTTTTCCCATTACCACTTTTCAAGTTTTAGTATAATGATGGATATAAAGTATATATATGATATTTATAACATATATAAACCTATTTATTCATTATATCATATATTTATGTATATATATGTGTCTTTTCACTTTCTATTTTGTAGGGGATACGAGAATGTTGCCCGTGTGTATGGTGGACTACCGCCTCGCGAAGCGATGTGATTTATCTTTCACTTACGCTTTACATGGAATGTAATAAGGTTGAAGTTAATAAATATATGTAATATATATGGAATAATTATTATAATCATGAAATTATTATCATTCTTAAAATATAATATTCTTTCTTACCTTTAACTCACTTAAAGATGATAACATCGTTCGTATACGTGTGGACTACCGCCTTTACAAAGTGATGTGACTCTCTTTTCATCACCACAACTAATGAATGATATATATAATTATATTTAAAGAAATAATATGGTATATATGATATTATTATAAATTTTTAAATATAATATATTACTTATCTTCTTCCTATAATGATCATTGGAAAATAGAAATCTTACTCAGGCATATCTATGGCTTATCGTCTCACAGATCGAAACATACTTCATTTCTCAAAACAATATTTCATGGTTGGGTTTAAATGTATAATTTATGTAAAAATATTATAATTATATATTTATAGTTATTATTTATATTATATAACTATATAATATGTGCACAAACCAGATCTTTCATGATGAAAAACACGTGACAAAATATGGCAATTAACACCTAAAACAATGAAAATAATGAAATATTATTAACAAATGGGTGATAAAATGTCATAAAAGGATTATAAATGATATTATAAATATCAATATGGTTCCTTAATAAGTTAATAAAAAGTTTAATACCACTATAAATGAGGTTAAATTATGTTAAACAAAAAGGAAGTTTGTGGTAAGGAATTTTGTCTCAATTTCATTTCACTAAGGCATACTGTAATTTTATAAACCTAATTTATTTTATATGGTGTGTATAATGCCCCTTTGACATGTTATATCATGATTAATTAATAATTCATGGTATTTTAATTTTTAATTTTAATTATTTCATTCAAGGGGATTTGACTAGAAAATTACTAAGTGGGAAAGAATTTCATAACTCAATTTCTTTCAGTTGGGTTATATTACTTCTTCATTGTCAATGATATTATAAAATGTTGTGTATAATTACTTTTTATTGTATAATGTTGTATTTTCATTTTTTTTCATTTATAGTTAATACACAAAATATATTCATGTATTAATTCTTACTTCAGTGTTATGATCATTATAAGGGTTTATTTCCCAATTTCATTATAATTGAGATTATTTATTCATTAATTTCTATTGAAGGAAATTATTTGATGATTTACTAATAAAAACATTAAATTTTATTATCCTATAATTATTTGTGATATTATCAAAGTAATGGTTCCATTTTTTCACTCTTTTGTACTTAAAATAATTGAGAAAATGATTTTAATAAAATCCAACTTTATTTATCTCTTTGGTCAGAAAATCTTTTTATTTCAAAAAAACGTTTTCTAAAAATGTTTTCAAAATGTTTTTAACATTTTAAAAATGATTTATTAATGAAATTATTACCCATGCTTTACTTTTTACAAAAAAAATTGAAATGAATATTCTTATCATTTTCTGAACAAGGCACCTTAATAACATTTTTACAATGAAAAAAGTATATTATTTTTAAATAATACATCATGTATGGAATTACCCAATATCATGACTAAAATTTACTTGAAGATTACTCTAAAATTTTACAAGTTTAATTTAAAGAATATTTTTTTCCTAATATTATGAAAATTCTTAATTTTTAAAAAATATTTTCAAAGAAAATTATTTTTAAAATATTTTATGTTTTGAAAATTGATTTTCAAAATGAAAAGGATATTTCCCTAAATAGTGTTTTTAACATATTTTTATGGTATTTATATTGATCAATGAAATCAATACATTATTATACTTATAATCCACTGGGGATATTTTGTATTGATATCATCATTATTATTTCTTTGGATAGTTTATTATCTATTTTATTATGGATATACCATTCGATATATTACTTTGGATGGTTAATGGTTATGTTTATTGACTGGGGAAAGTATTCACATTTCGTATGTTATTTTTTCAATATAATTTTTTATGTTTTTTATGTTTCTCCTCTTAATATGAATAATGAAATAGACTTAGTATGTTTTGGGTGGGTCATGCTATAGCCCCTCAATACATCGGTCGGTCTCATGAGACAAATCTATTGGCCAAACCAGATAGAATTTTACCCATAGATGTCAACTATCTTGAAGATATATCTTAATAGTAATTGTCTTGATGATAGATCTTGATAGTTCAGATGTTTGGTATTATGCATTCCCTCATAGTGAGATTAGATATTGATGTCCATGTGATTATTCAATCAGTTATAATATATATGGATAAGTTTTAAGCTTATGTGATTATTTATATGAATTTATTTGATCATCATTTACTTCTACCATATTATGCTTAGTTTATTGATTAAATGTTATGTATTCAGATATTTATCTTTCTATATTTATTATAATTATTTATTTATTTATGATAGCTTCCATTGTACATTTACCCTTACTAAGTATTTTATCTCTCCCCTTTCTTATGTTTTATTTTTCAAAGAAAACCGGGAAGTATTTTATGCTTGATATATAGGGATATGTTGAGGGAAATAATGGAATTCTCAATAAAACACTTTGTTTTAATTTATGTTTTCAAATGTAAATCTGATTCAAGTATGTATCTATTTTACCAATACTACTAAACTATTCAGCCTTTTAGGATTTGATTCCTTGTATCTTATTCCAATGTAATAAATCATACACTGACTCTACAATATTGGGGTTTAGGTTTCTATATTTGGTATCAAAGGAATTTTAGAAGAAAAATTATGAACTAGGTTTAAGAAATCATAGATTAGGGAACATAACCTTATGATAGAATATGATTATAAGTGTATTATAAAATCCTAATGTTTTGGTAAGGTATAAATTACATGGTTTTTTCTAGAAATACATCACTGTCTAGATACTACAGGTGGACATTTTTCTGGCATAGAGGTACCTAGTGGTAATAACTCCAAAACGGGTGCATTGGTCAAGACTCGATCATCACCTGGTGCATAAAAATGGGCCCTTAATACACACCTAGTTTTACACACCTAGGGGATATGCTTAAGATAATTCATATTTTATTTATAATCCATTATGAATAATTTAAAAATACGGATATCCCCAAAGAAACTATGTTTATAATTATAAGATTATCTATGCACAAATTTTTCAATTAATGTAAATTATTTCACTAGTTTTGGTGTTAAACATTATATTTCATAATTATATGATATAATCTAGTGAATTTATTCATTTATAAATGGTTCCTAGAATAAGTAATGGGAACAACATTAATGTACATAATACAAAGAGTAAAAATGATTGTTTCTTTGATTGTATTAATATAATATTTTGAAGGGAACTAGTCTCCCAAACATTCTCATCATATGAGGACATAGTATCATGTTCTAAAAAGATATAAATATAATTATATAAGTATTATTTATTTTAATGGAAGAAAGATAAGAATAATATGGAATAGAAAAAGAAGGATAAAGGTAATAAGAGAAAGAACGATTTTCCAACATGTTATAATTGTAGAAAGAAACATCCTGGTACTTGATTAAAAGGAATGGGGGTTTGTTACATGTGTGGAGAGAAATGACACTGTGATTTTGATTTCAAGGGTAAAAAAAGTTTCTAATTTATAATTTTTCAACTATAAGGATATGGTTCACTACACAAATCAATGTATCTAGCATTAAAGGAATATACCTCAAAAGAAGCTAATATATCATGGTCAAGCATATGATATTACCACTAAAAAGGTAAAATTATTAATGTGATTATGTTTATAATCAAGAATTATATCATTTTATCATTTTATTAATGATATTCTAGTTATAATAATTATTACATGTATAATAATTGTACCTTAGTACTATTCGTTAATGGATTTCAAATCATGTATTGAATGGTACCAAGAAAAGTGATTATATGAAAAGTTGAACCTCTTATAAAATAAATTATTGTGGGAAATATACCACTTAATATGTTCTATATAATGAGATAATGGTATTGGGATAAAGAGAAGATTTATATGGATAAAGTGAATTGGATAGTGTGAAATACCTTGGAACTGATTAAATATTTGTTGAGAAAGTGGTTTACACTATCATTGATGGAGTTAAAAACATTTTTGTATATAATTAATTTATCCAATAATATATGACTTATTTAAGGAATAAGTAATAATTATTATTTTCCATAAGGTTTTATGGTAATTTAGGTATTTACCATGTTTTAAGAGAATACATGATGAAGATGTTTACATGTTTGGTATGTGATGATTAAGAGATACTTTGGAGGAATTTAGGGAAATTTTATGTTTAAGTGAAAATTTTATTTGTAGAATAATGCCTTTACATTTTATAGCCACAATTTTAAAGGTATTAAAACTTTATGGTTAATATGATCATTAATGACATTTTAAACATAAACAAATAAGATTATTAGACTTTATGAAGAAAAATAAGTTTTACACCTTATTAAAAAGGTTATTTAAGGATTAATATTATTTCAAGGATTCCCATAATAGTTTTTAGGAATGATATAGGAATTATATTAATATATTTTAGAAAAGGGAATAATCAGATGTTGGGTGACAACCTGATGCGTCAGGCAAGGATACAGGGCTTGAACCCATGTCTAAAGGAATATAAGGGTTTAACACCTAACGCTAGACTATGTGATGTTCTTGTTAATACATCGTTAGTTAAATGACTTTAAAAATAAATATTAATGATGAACCGGTGGTGTTTCTATAGAGTTTTATAGATTGATGTATTATATTGAATAAATTTTGCTCACTATATCAGTTTTGGAAAATAGTTCGAGATGGAAAGAAAGACTTATCACTCTTTATGGACCTTTAAATCCATTAAAAGTGTATTTTAGTGCATCAAGCATAAAAAAATAATTTTTTGATATTCATGTCTTAGAGTAAGTGGTGAATTGGAAATTGATTGATGCACAACCAAAATATGAAAATATGATTATGAAATAAAAATGTATCAAGTAAGTATATTTCATTATATTCTTAGATAGTAAAAGAATTCATCAAATTTATAAAAGTATCTTAAAAAATATATTATTAAATTCATATCTGATGAATCATGTGGTCTTTTATATCATCACATATTTATGGTTTTTATGCCCTCAACGTTCCATTGATCACTCACTTTCTTGTGATCAATGACCAATATTACTCTCTATAATTATTGACACTTTTCTCCAATGTCCATATCTTAACTTTCCAACGATTTTTTATTATGTAGAAACCCAGTTATGTGTAATTCTGCATGATCATTTCACTCCCCTTCCTCTCTAATTAATAGAATATATTATTAATTCTTTTTACTATGTGGGTTTTTGAACAATAGTGTTTTTAAATACCAAACCCTTGATTACTAAGATCAAGTTTAAATTGCAAGAATGCAAATTATTTAAGGTGGAGATAATTTAACACCCAAAAATTATAAAACAAAAACATATTATTCAATAGAGAGTATGAATGTTTTAGACAAAAATCTAGTTGTTCCTGATGATTGATTACAGGGGTTTCAGTTTATTGTAATCATTCATGTCAAGTTTACTACTTTTGAATGGTCTCCAATGGGTTTTGTTCATGGAGTCAGAAACACCCAAAGGTTCTCATATCCATGATGACTCATGAACCTACCTTCTAAAGGTATGCACCCATTGGGAAGTTTGACCAATGATATTTTAGAACTCACATTGGTTGATAGGATGGGAGCTTGGACTCATCATACCTTTTTTAGGGGAATTATTTCCTACTTTTGGACTCTATTATATATTTAAGATATGTTTTTGAATCCTTAATTGATTCCTCAGTATGATGTGGGTAACCCTTGAATTAATAATCAATTATTAGCATGTATGGAATTTAGAATCATCTGTATTTATCTGAGTTTCTTCATCAATAAATATATTTGTATGTATGTGAAGTTCTCTATAAATGGTACCCTCTTATGTATTAATTTTATATTCTTTTACCTTCTTATTATGAAATTGGTTTTAAACCACATAGTGGGGTGCTTTGGAGTAAATCAACATCCAGGGAGATGGGATTTATTTTGATGTCAGAATCAGACCTATAAGATAGGATTCCTATATATCATTATGAAAGAAATCATAACCCATGTAGTTCATTTCTACATAACATGACACGTCAAACATTTTAATGTCATGTGATAAGGACCAAACCATTTAATTTGATTTTATACATCAAGGGTTTCTATGAGAAAGGTTCCTAGTCAAATTTTGGTGTGGGACTTATGCTGAATAATCCCAAGGAATTTGAAAGGGATATGGGCTCCCATGTTGGATAAGACTCTATTGGTAATTTGTCCCATAAAGAATTAGAGTTGATTTGGGGTATTGGGTTTGGACTAAAATTAGCATTCCTATGTATCCCATTTAGAAGAGAATCAAATCCCACATAGTTTGGTTGTGAGTACCCGTGCCTAAATAACCCTCTGAAGGTTTTTCTTACAGGGTAGTATGTACCTTCAAGAGGATTAAGTTAAGAATTATTCTTTAAGAATATTCCCTTGTTTTTTTGGGTATTACACTTGGAATGATGCCCAAATGTTAGGTATCATGTGGATTTCATGATCATTTCCCACCTCTATTCCCATGTGAGTCATGCTCGGTGTAAGAAACAAGAGGAAGCTATGGATCTGGAAGACCCTACAATCTTCACTGTCCACTAATGAATGACGCCAAGACCCAAAAGTAAAAGGAAATAGAGAAATATCTAGTTCCCATTCCCTCTTGTTGTTGTACCCTAGACCCAAATGAATAGAGAAAGGGCTTTGAAGTGCCCATATCCCCTCTTATTTTTGTAACTGGGATAGTCACCATCGATGATCTATCTGGATATAGACAAAGGGTATAAATAAGGAGTAAGAAATGAAGAAGGAGTGGTTCTTAAAGAAATTATAGGGGTCTTACTCCAAGGTTTATGCCCTAAAATTGGTTCATAGAAAAGACAGGAGGATCTCATTCCATGTCAAAGGAAGTGTGATCCTCACCATCCCTTTTTGGAACTGAAGGTCCCTGTTCTTAGAGATGACGTGGGAAGAACAAGGATCTAACCCTTTTCTATGAGACCAGGTGATTCTTCAAACTACCCCTAGGGTTAGGGTCCTCATGACTAAAGGGATGCATATACACATGCAGCCCGAGGACCCTACCCATCAGGTAGAAGAAGTGTGGGACACCTATGACCAAAGGAATGCATACCCAAATGGGATACACACTATGAGCCTCCTACTGTGCTCTTTCAAATATGAAGCCTTTGGTGGAGGTTTCAATTTGATCCCCCTAAGATGAGGGATCCAAATGAAGAGGCACCCATCAATTGGTGGCTTGGAAGAGAACTCAAAAGGGGGCTTGTACAGGCCATGTCTTAGAGAGAAAAGGTGCTTTATATGGGGCCTTAGAGGAGTTTGAAGTGATTCGCATAGGGGGGATAAGTCTGTGAAATCTAGATATTCCTTGGGCAATGGACCACCTAGAAACCATAACTTAGATGAGGCTTTATCCTAGGTTCCATGGGTCTCCTCAGGTGTCCCTGGATGGGACTCTCATAAGTCCCTGATTAGAGAAGGGACTTTAAAACTAGTGGATGCCAACATAGGGGGAGGAGGTACTCATGTAGTTTAATTTTTATTTCAAACCCTATAGGGACTTTGATTTCCCTGTATCCTAAATTCCCACTTATCTCGGGTTTTGGAGAGCCACCTAATGGGTTTTTGAGGACCTAGGAAAAGGGGTTATATAACCTGAGCTTCAGTGTTTCTTTCAATTTTCCAATCATTCAAATGTGGATCCCTAGGGTCCTATTAATAGTAAAATAGGAACCATGGTTGAATGAGGTTTTACATGTAGGTATAATGCATAGGTATACGGCACAGTTACCACAAATAGGGGTGGCCATTCTTTCAGTGTCACGCAAGGGGTCTATGTGGGCCTTATGATTCATAGGGGTGTGCATGCAGGACAGATTGGAAAAATTCCCCTGATTCTTCTTAGGTTTATATATATATCTAACACTCTTGAGGTACTCTTAATAATCTACTCATCCCACATGAAAAAATATGAGTTTCAACAAAATCCCCCCCTTGAGATTGGATATGGTCGAAACAAGAGGGTATAGTCTTGAAGTAGAATGGGGAAAAGATAATGAAGGTGGAACAGGTTGGCCACGTAGGTTTTCTAAGAAGGTTTTCTTCATAGACCTAGTGATAATATATTGTGAAAATTTCCATGGTGATGTTCCATTGCATAGGATCAATGCATAGGCCAGTGGTTCCTATAAATACCGTTGAACCCTTTATCGATTTCTTCCATTCCACACATGCACCTCTTTCTCTCATTGTATGGGTCATCTTCCCAGCCATGCTACACTTCTCTTTTCACAAAGGTCTCCCAAAGAATTTCATATAGTACATCCACTTGAGGGACCATGTTTCATGGGTAAAATCATGTCAAGGAGCCTTTTGTGAAGGATTTGATTAGGGATCCTGTATGAGGGACCTAACTGAGGGTCCTGTGTAAAGGACCAAAATGGGGAGCCTACATGAGATACCTGACCGAGGGTCCTGTTCAAAGGACATAATTTTCCAAAATTTTGAATTTATCTAAATCAATACTTGAATTAATGAAAATTTTCAATCTATTCTTGCAGGTTTTCAATGGATACTCTGAAGGCTTCTCTCAAATAATTTGTTACATGTTCATCGATGATGACTAAGGTTGTTGGGATAAATTATTACAACTTAGTCGAATACACTATCCTGTGTTTAGAAATTAATTTGGCACCATATCAGTGTGAATATACATGAAGTGAGTACCTTTCCTTGTATAATAATGGACTGCTGAGGGATACCCTCATCCCAGAGGCTAAGATATACTTTCCAAAATATTATTTTTTGAAACGCACTAATTTCCATGCCACTAATGTATCCTCCAAGTGTGTATATATCAAGGAATTAAAGGTTCCTACTAGTTGTTTCTTGCATCATAGTTGATGCTCCCAAGATCTGAAGTCACACACCTCATAGTTGAAGGCTCACTGTTATGACTGAATTTTTCATGCTTCACAGACATACCAATCACAAGGTTGGAAGAGGAGTAGCGATTTCCACTCCGGACGGGGGGTCATACCTGAATAGATGTGGTCATACTAAGTTCGTAAAACTTTTTTAGAGTTTAATAAGGAATTTAAAGATGTCAGTATATAAAATGTTTTTTGTCTAGGGCAAACATGTGTTTACAAAACCCATGAAATCATCCCTATGCTATTGAGTCGATGGAGTCCTCAAACAAATTCTTTCCATCTAACACATGGTGATGTTGGTATCAACCTGTGGTATGTCTAAAAAATATATGTATCCCCTATTCTAGGGGATATGTATGATGAGTTCATCGCACTAAATAAAACATGGGATGATGTTTAAAGGACACCACATTTGTCCCACGGTCTCTTTAAGGTGGATAAGAAATTTTATACCAAAACCCTCCCCCCAAGGGTGACATCCATCCTATAACATGGATTAAAGAATTCCTCAAGACAGAATGGAGAGGTACCACCTGCCAACATCCTATGGGATATCCCACTTTGGAAAACCAAAGTTCTTATAACACATTTTGACCTACAATGGAGAATGTTAGTATACCTGATGGGGTTACAAGGTCAATCCTAAAGATTCTATGAAGACTAATCTAGTCATCTTTCTTGCAATGTGATTAAGAATTTACTTAATATTGGTTCATGAGTCTAATGGTAGTTTAAGTCCAGGGACATTTATTATAATAGATAAACTAGTAGAAGTGCTCCATATAGGATTGGTTTCCGCTATCTTGGTGATGATTTATAGGTGTTTACTACATGAATTCAATAGAAAGGACTCATTCATAATTTTAGGGTTGTTTCAAGTGTTTTGGGGGTGGAATGCTACACACTTAAGTTCTTATGTTATCATAAGCTCAGTTAATGTCCTTGACAACCAATTTCTCTAATTTTTCTTGGTTGTTTCTGGAATCCAGCCACTATCACTGATGTATGATGAAGTGATGAAGATGTTAACCATGTTGGGATAATTCAACTTATTTCCTTATAGTGATCCATTGACCAGGACATTCACTGATAATGGTAAGGCTAGTAATGAATTGAGGGTATACATGATATCATTCAGAGACAGTGTACTAGAAGCTCTCATTGGAAACGAGATCATATATAAGGCCTATGATCTGTATAAATTTACCCACTAGTTAAAATTTCTACAATAGTCAAGCATTTCCCCATCCCCCCCCCCCCACACACACACCATGCATGTTATTCCCGAGAAACACCATATAGTGGCCCAAAAAATTTGGATCTTGATGGCCATGAAGGTTTCTAAAATGCCAATTAAAATGCCTCCATCAGGGGCATCAATTGGACTACAGGCTGGGTATTCTAGTTTATGAATTTTGTCATACCTTCAAGGGTTATTAATGAAAGGAATTCACCAAGACACGACCACGAAAACTATAGGTTGTGTCATACATGATATAAAGGTTCAAAGAAAAGGTGATTACATTGAAGCTCCCAAGTCTTTAAAGTGATCTCGAGTGAAGGACATCGAGTAGGAAAGGGTTGAAATAACCACAACTTCTAATCCAAGGTGGTTTATTCATCATCACTAGGAGGAGACTCTGGTTCTGATCACCTATTATTCTATGAGTTCATAGAGGCCTAAAAATAATTCCAAGTCAAAATATGTCTAGCCTTCCTCACGACCAGCTACATTAGAGCCAAATTACATGTGACCCCTACTATCATATCATGGAAGAGAATATATCATGACATCAGGGATGAATAAGTGTTTCTCTAAGGTGGAATATGCATCCCAAAGCTATGAGATATCAGAGAACCCTATGATCTCCACCCCAATAGTGATTTGGTTGAGGTGAGGATATATTTTTAGGACCTAGATGCTTTAATATATGGAACTGATGATCAGATCCTAGTCACAAAGTGAGTGTCTAACATTACAGACTAAGTAGAGATTTAGGTGGTATCTGGTCACAGTGAAGATGAATGGGATGAATACCTTGACCCAAATAATATATCTCTCTCTTTCCCCTTATCTTTTCCTTCTCTTTTAACCACTGTAGTTAATTTTGAGTAAATTTATTTAGAATTTTGGAGGATAATAAGAATAGTAATAATAATAATCAGCCATAGTAATAGAGGTGCTTGGGTCACTGAGGTATGAGCCCATGGGAACCCCCATTAGGGTTGTGGTTGAGTCACTTGATTTTATAGAACTGTCCCAATGTCAAAGGATGATGATGAAGGAAATTATGATGGGAGTTCCAAGAACATAACTTCAAGTGTATGTTTCAAAGGGGACTGATACAGGTCCATCTTTGTCTCAATGGAGTAAGTGGAAGAGGGAGGAAAAGTTGTATCGGAGTTTCACCGTATTAAATCTTTATGCGGTCATTTGATCTCAGGATTTCTCAACATACTCTTTTGACCATAATTTCATTTTAAAAAGTCCTCATCAACTTCCTCCCTAAAAGGATCTTGCACTGGTCCTTCAAGTATCGATGGGGACACCTCGAAGGAGGCATAGACCCAAGATGATGAATCCATCATATTGATGGATGAAGTGTCATGAGATGTGGTTGCATCTTCCCCCATTCAAATAGTGAGGGTAGATAGAAATGGTAATTTCATATTCACACCATAGGGTGTCAGGTACTTTTTCTAAATTTCCTATCCTCATGATATTTTAGATTTGTTTCCTACAGAAGAGTCCCTTGAAGCAAGCAATGTTAGTACCATTGTCATTTCGGAAGGGACTAACAGGGATCCCAGATAGTATGATGATGGTGCTAATGCTAACCCTGACTCTGTAGGTCTTGTAAATGTTGTGCTTGCTAATAATTCGGTATAGTTAATCATCAGTTGATCCAATTCTGGTCCTGATCAATGCATCTCAGATACCCCTACTGGTGGGGATTCTATAAGATGTGAGGGATCATATAATGAAATTAAAGTTGAACTAATAGATCTTTTGGATAGTTTAACCATTATTAATATCCTTGCCTATTTGGAGGAATTTGAGGAATTTAGTAGGTTATTGGAAGGATGTGATTTTTCTCATTCTTTCATTTTCCAAACACAGTTGACCTTATTTCATCAGATTTTTTACATTTAAGCTCAAATTTTTTTGCTTTTTATATATATAATTTTCCCAAGGTACTTCATGAAAAAATTATCCAATTCCATTTTACTCCCATTGTCGAGTGAGTGATGGCTGAGAATTCCAAATTGGGAGATCCTTGAGAGCTCCTAATCTCATATTCTGAGTAAACTCGGGAAGATTCTCCTCTTCAGGAGGTCCTTTCTCCATGAATTGGGGCTAGAAGAAAAGTGGAGAGCTCAATAATAATAGTCAATCCAAAAATGGGTAAGTGTTATTAGAAACTTTGGTTGCTTCACTGCTTTTGTTGTCTGCTGACCTCCTGATGTTGATGAGAGGTGTCACCTGTTATTCAGTGCCATCAACTTCAGTGATCAAGTATGAGAGGGGGACTTCTATTCTAGTTCCACCAATATTGGTAGTTGAAACTGAGGATGTTTCAAAGGTAGTAGAATTTGGTGACTCTTTGAGTGCACTAATCCTAGAATACATCTCTCCCTTCAAGAGAAGCTTTGAATTGGACCTAGATATGTAAGAGGATCTTTACACCATGCACTGCATTGTTTGGCGGTACAACTGGAAGATAGTTAGGGAGACGACTCTTGAATAAATTTCATTTATACTTCATCAAATTCCATTAAAGTCTCTAATGTTAGGGTATGGAATATTTTATTACAATGATATCCCTCTTGTAGTGAAGTCAATCATCCGATGAAAGGAAGAGGAGTAAAGATCGCAGCAGGTTGAGGCATAGTTAACCAACCAGTTTGAAATATTAGGGATGCTATGATGCAAGATGAGCTAATCCATAACAATATGGTTGGGTATTTTCAATATCACCTTGATGATAAATCTCTCCAAATGGTGTGCCTTCAAGAAGAACTAAATGGCATGCAAGAAGAGGTAGCCCAACTACCCCAATCTTTAGCATGGGCTTTGGTAAAAAGGAGAGATGTTGTTGTTGTAGAGTGGGACAAGATCCATAATTATAAGGGGGTTATTACTACACATCCAGCCTCTAGAAAGCTTTGTACAATGCTTGAGCTATACTTTAACTTATCAAATCCTATGTTGAGGGAAAACTATAAAATTTGGAATAGAGGCTCCAATATATGGAAGTTCCCCTGTGCTTTGGAACATAAATGAAATGGTTTTTTTCAATGCATTATTATTTCATATTTTTCCTAATTATAATAATATTATAACATTTAAAATGACTCATTTAATTAAATTTCATCACATTATAATTACAATAACTAGGGTGAGGGAGTTCTCTAATTTTCCTAATCCATGGGGATGTAAGTGAGCGTACTTTGATTGTTTCTAAGTTTATATGAAAAACCTTATAAAATTTTTGTATTTTTGTGTCATTGACCTAACTTTTACCTAATACTTATATGGATAAGACTTAGAAGTCGAAACGTGGATTTTTCTTAGGCCTCCCATTATGGTTTTCAGCCTAACAATTTTTATTCTTTTTATCTTTTCATTGCATGATTTTTTTTCCTAAACTGCACATGGTGTAGGTCTAGCAAGTAGAGAATAAAATTTTACCAAGAGTTCCCTTTGCAAGTTTTCAACTTGACAAGTAATGTAACTTTTTTTGTAGGAATTTTATAGTCTTGAAAACCAGAATAAAGAGACTGGTGTTTAAGTTCGAACAGCTTCGACCATAAGTTTTGAAATGATAACCCAAAAAAGTCATGTCGTCTGAGAATGTTTTAAAATTATTCAAATATTCAAGGGGAATTTTGAGTCACTATTTTTTAATTTCTAAATATAAAACATGATAATAGATAATAGAGGAGTTCTATACTAGGGAAGAATTTTCTACTATTTAACAAACCTATTTTTTGGGTTACTTTATGAAAATCAAACTAGGGCGTGTTACTGCATAGTCAAACAGTATCATCCTCTGACTAATAGGATCTTTATGTGTACCACTTATGAAAATATAAATATGGAATTTTATTGCATATTTAGGAAAAGTATTTATCGGGAATTCTGAAATTTTATTGTTGATGACCATAGAAGCTTTATGGAGATTAGGATTTCTCAAAACCACGATAGGTGGTTTTCCTAGGGAAGATGTCTAAGAATGAAGGGAATATCTATATTGGCATTGGCTATGAATAGGAGTTACTCCTACATGAATTTATCTTGTGTGAAAGAGGGTATATTTTATTAAATGGATGATTTCTGGGGGGAAGGATCATTTCTGACAAGGTTCAAATCATCATGTAGTTTAATTTCGTGCGACTAGGATATTTATCATGTAGTTTATATCTTACAGTGAGAATTTTGTTGTACAATTTAACTTCATGTGAATAAAATTCTATGTTATGTAGTTTAATGTCATATAGTGAGGAAATTATGATATACAATTTAATGTCATAAAACAAGGACATTGGGGTATATGATTTAAGGTCTTTAACTTTGACCAAAAGGTTAATAATTTTACCCTTTCATGGTATTCTTTTTGAGAACATTCTATCATATTCAGGTATGAGGGTGAAAGGTTATAAGCTATAATCTGGGGGTCTCTATATCCAAATAGTGATATAGAGGAAAGGGATTGTAGAGATAGAGGATGTCTATCCTAAAGATTAAATTACCATTGGTTGTAAAACCTATTTTGTGGGAGACTTTATGCAAAGCCATTCGGGGCGTGTTACTATATAGTCAAATAGTGTAATCCTCTAGATTAAAATCCCTTTATTTGGGAGAATTATGAAAATAAAACCGGGGACTGTTATAGTGTAGTCAATAAAATGATTTCTTAGGAATTCTAATATTCTATTATTTATGTTCTAAGGAAGTTTATGGAGATTCAGATTTCCCAAGACATAGATTCTGGTTTGTGGAAGGGAATCGCCTGAACATGGGAGGAGAATTTCAAGGAAAAATTACCCAAGAATGAGAGAATATGTTTCCTATATAGGTCTAAACTAAACATGGGTAATATGGTTCATATATCGTTATGTCATATGACTAGAGCTATAGCATTATGGAAATGATAGGTAATACATGGACTACCGAACTAAGGTCATTCCAGAATACTTCGTACATGAGGGAAAAAATTATAAAACATGATCTTGGGGGTTCCTAGATCATGATAAATGATATGGGACAAGTATGTGGGGGATGGTCCTGAACCAAATTTTAATAGTGGGTTGCAACATAATTCCATTAAAGCTTACGGAAATTGAATAGGCTTCTCTCAAGGGATAAATTGTCGTTGGTTGAAAAACATGTTTTGTGGGTGACTTTATGAAAATTCAACTGGGGTGTGTTACAGCATAAGAAAACAATGGAATCCTCTAGATGATAGTCCCATTATGTTGATGAATTATAAAAATCCAAGTAAGGCGTGTTACTACATAATCAGGAAGAGGAGTCCTTAGGTATTAGATATTCTATCACTAGTGGTTGAAGAAAGCTTATGAAGATCCAAAAGTGTCCAAGATTAAGAGTATGAACTATGGAATGGATATTTCCAAGAACAAAGGAATCATTTGTATTGATATTTTCCATTAAGTGTATAGTCTTTTCCATGTATTTGGCTAACATGTAGGAGGTAACATCTATGTTTCCATGGTGGATCCTTGAATGAGGGAACCCAAATTAAGATCTCATATTTAGATCTTTATTTGTATGTGGGAGGGGGGGTTTACCTTCTAGTTGGGACTAAGACATGAGTCATAGGTGTCGTTGCGTATCTCACTAGAATGAAAATCAAGAAACATGTAGTACTTGAGCTACCATGTAGTTTAAAATCATGTATCAAGGACAGTATCCATGCAGTTTAATGTCGCACAATAAGGACATTAGCCATGCAATTTAACATCATGTGGTGAGGAAGAAGGTGACTCAATGTGATTATGGTTGTACCAAGGTATAGAACTCATGAATCACTATGTATATTTTTGGAACAAGAATCAAGCCACATGTAGTTCTATAAAGGATTCCCCATACTGATTGAATTCAAGTTTGGAGAAAGGGGTTTTTTTAATAAGGTATCATATATGGGGTGAGAACCCACATTGGATCTTTTATGTAGATCTAACTGATACATAGGAGAGTGGGATAATTTCCCATATTGTGTGATGGTTGGTCCTAGTATTGAAGATTCATATGTCACTATGTATCTCATTGGGATGAGAATCAAGCCACACATATCTCTTTAGGAATACCAATTTAAATTCATGTGACAAAGACATCTGGTGTGCCTTTTAAGGTCTTGTATCTAGGACCATGATAGTCCTGATGTGAGTTGATATTCCTTTCTAGTTCATGGAACATCTTTACCAAAACTCCTAAGCCCATGTGATCTATTCTTGGTGTAAGAAAAGAGGAGTGGTAAAATCTTCTTCCATGACACAAAGGCAAAACAAGTGAAGGATATGGGTATTTAGGTTCTGTGGTGGCCAAGCTTGGATGTATAATATAGGCGTCACTACGTATCTCATTGACATAAGAATCAATCCACATGAAGTTCTTAGAATTATCATTCAGTTTACCATCATGAAAAAAGGGTGTTAGTCATGGAGTTTAATGACTTATGGTAAGAAAGTGGGTCACCCAATGTGGAAAGGAATATTTCAAATATACCAAGGGATAGGACTCGGGCATCACTGTAGGTACCGGGGTGCACAGTGAAAGCCGGTGGTATGGGGAATAAAAATTTATCACCAAAAATAAATGTAGAAACATCATTGTCAGTGATGCACTGCCTCGATATAAGCCTATGGATCACTCATGGAGAAGATTAAGCACAAAATATTAAACCATAAATACCTGGTTCAATCTGAATATACACTCGACATATTCTTGTTTCCATCAATCACTGCTTGAAGAATTTGAAGTTGAATTCTTCTACATAGTTCATATTCACTTCAAAAATATATGGGAGAACTGATCATTGAATTATGGGTGTTTTCACAAAGATCTGACAAAACCATTGACATTCTAATGATCACTGCATCGACATACCTTCGATGCATAAGGGAGAGCTCGATCCCATCTCCTCGATCAAGAGATTCTCTATCTAGAAATCGGGACAGGAGAGAGAATATCTCAAGATCTTTCTATGAATCATCAGTTTGTGAGAGCATGTAACATCCCCAAATGATAATGGGTTAAATGACTAAATGATATAACTCATGTCAACAAGGTGAACCTTCCTTTTCGGGAGCCTATCTAATTAGAACTTCACTGTTAAGCGTGCTTGGCCTAGAGTAGTGATCAGGATGGGTGACCTTCTGGGAAGTTTCTCAGGGTGTGTGCGAGTGAGCACAAATCACACTGGAAAGGACATGTGTTGGCCTGTGGGGACTTTCATTAGTCAGATGACCCGTTCAGGCATGTGGGTGGACCCTACGGTGGGCCCCATGTGTCTGTGGGGAAACTGGTGGTACCTGGTGGGCAAGGACCCGACGACCATGTTAATGTGGGGTGGTTGTGCTGTTACTGGGACCCAGTTGTCACATTTGGTATCAGAGGAGGAACCCAGCCTTAAGTGCATTGCACTGCCTAGGTTCAGATATAGGGCCCACAACAAGGGCGTTGTGATCTAAAGGGGGGGTGATTGTAACATCCCCAAATGATAATGGGTTAAATGACTAAATGATATGACTCATATCAACAAGGTGTGCTTTCCTTTTCGGGAGCCTGTCTGATTAGAACTCCACAGTTAGGCGTGCTTGGCCTGGAGTAGTGATCAGGATGGGTGACCTTCTGGGAAGTTTCTCAGGGTGTGTGCGAGTGAGGACAAAGCACACTGAAAAAGACATGTGTTAGCCTGTGGGGACTGTCATTAGTCAGATGACCCGTTCAGGTATGTGGGTGGGCCCTACGTGTCTGTGGGGCAACTGGTGGTACCTGGTGGGCAAGGACCCGAGACCATGTTAAGGCGGGGTGGTTGTGCTGTCACCAGGACCCGGTTGTCACAGAGCATCCCCTCCTATTTATAATGTGTTAATAAATTACTTAGAAAGGCTCCCTAACCTACAAATATTTAACACACTATATAAATGATATTTTATGAATTTTGTACTAAATCGTAAATTTAATTTATATTTTTATCACATTATTTTAATATAATAAATATATTACATGATAAAACCCAAGAAATTTACTTGAATCATCATTCCTGCAAATATTAAATGAAACTTGAATATTTTAAACTAATATTCATTCATATAATATTTTCCATGTATTTACTTTAATAATTGAAAATACATTTAATAAATAAATTCAATTTCAATTATTCATAACTTGAATAATATTAATTTATTTATTCCTTTGGTGATTGTACATTCTTGGAAGAATCTTGGATCCTGGTGGTGGGTCCCACCATGTCATGTATACCTTTTCACTTGAATATGGTAGATTATTGAATATGCTATTGTGTGTAACCCTCTATGACCTTATCTCGATAGTAGTGAATAATATTCATAGACCAAGAGTAGAGTCTATCAATCCATCAAGGCCCCTAAAAAGATAAGGAGTAGTCATAGGAATGACAACCAACCTACGAGAATGCATTGTGTAATAGAATCTCTTTATCTTTAGATATATCATAGAGCAAGATGCACACTTGTGTCATTATCCTTTTCTTGATTTATTATATGTTGATCTAATTAGATGGATTTACCTTGGACTACCATGGCCATAGATTTATCAAGGTGCTACCATCTTCATCAACTAGGCCCGATATATATTACTTCCTCAACCAGGAATCAAAAAATTCTATCTTGATCATTCAACCAATATCATACCACCAATGATGCACCCAACACATGTGACCTTACCATGATTTCATTATCATGGATTTTTCCTTGCATCAAAGTATGTGTTCAAATGGCACATAGTGATATTGTACTAAATTTAAGAGAACAATACACATGTTTGTAGATAGTAACATCTGACCACACCCAAAACATGTGTCATTGATATTGGTTGGTCTATCCTCATGATCTCAACTACTATAGATCACCACGTACAAACATCATGAGAAGAAGTATCAATGATTATGATCCCCCAGCACCTGATAGTCAAACATCATCTGTGTCCAGTCAGAATTATGTATCTCGACCAAAGGACCTTTTTTAAGATTAATTTTACAGTATCTCAAGGTTCTCATTATATCCTGGGATCTGTTATAACATTTTTATATGATAATTAATCTATGGGTATTACCATTTAATAGTGGATGTAGAAATTTCTACACTAAAATGGAAAGTGAACATCATAAATATCTAGCTATACACATGATATGGTAATTAGAAAGTACTATATAGTTGGTTCTAGGGAACCCACTGTTAAAACACTCCCACTTAATCTAGAACCAACTTTCTAACTAACCTTGTTATCTATCACATGATAAATATCATGTTACTAATGAGTTACAACTTGAGTTGTGGGGTCATCCATGTTTCAATTGCATGGCTATTATTCTCTATGTAACCTCATATTCTTGAGTAAAACTTATCAAGATATGGTATCCCCAAGTATACAATATTTTTACACTGTCAAAACATTACATCTTGTCTAGTAATAATTTCATAATTTACGTTATGATAATACTTTACTTACTAGGTTTGATTTCAAGAACTGGAAGAAATCGTTGCATATATCTGCTTCTTAGCTGCCTTAGAAGCTGCAATGTACTTAGTATTTATAGGTATGGATACCAATAGATATTATGATCTTGTCTCACTCATTATCTTGTCATAATTGTTATATTAGATCACATAGATCTAGGTAAGGCTAGTTTGTATCCCCTGAAAACTAGTATCCTTTCACTTACACTTACCAGGTACATATCCTTTATACTTTATCATGTATAAATGGATAGTTATGGATTCTCCTCTTGTAGTTATCCTAGATATAATTGATATTTTCCTACCATAAATTTTATTTTTTCAATATCAATTCTTTTACATATCATGGAAAAAATTATTAATCCATCACTAAAGCATATGTAATTAAACTCACCATGGTAATCTCCTCCTATGTTCCAGACATGTCTACCAAGAGAGATATGTGTCATGTGACACTAGTAAAAATTCTCTCTTGAATTTTTTCAACTTGTATTTTTCAATACCATGTTAGTATATATATGATTGGCTAGTTCTAAGCAACCGTTAGATCTACCTCAGTAGATCATGTTCCTTAGAAATTAGGTTTCAACTTTAGTTCAATTATTATATAATTACATTGATTCTATTCTTAGCTAACTATAAGACCAATAGGTATTTTCCATATGTTATCAAACATATTTTACTTGGAAAAACTTTATGCTCCCACTAACATCTAGTAGACACATGAAAAATAATCATTATAAATTAATATTCTATGATATTGTTTCTTACTTTAATCTTGAACTGTATTTCGGTAACTTTTACCCTTATTGGCATCCTATGATGTCGTTATTCCTTTCGAGTTGCGTTGTATAAACACCTTCCATGAAATTTGGTTTTGACATCCAATGCTCAATATATTGATCATATAAGATAGATATGAGAAGAAAAATTCTAATTGATTTAGGCATATCGACTTGGTTTTACCAATAATGCCTTATTGATACAACAATTATACCACCCATGTATCATCTCGCTTGAATACCCACCGTAGTATTCAAAATAATAAGCCCTTGCACTTTGATACATGGAATCCATTATTGAATTTTAATTGATCTTATCAATCTTAGTTGATTTCCATATACTACCTATTTTAGGAATTATTATTCACAATGAATAATGGATAACTGACCATGTTGAATAAAAAACCATCACCATGGTTTTAACCTTCCAGCATGGTATGTGTCTCTAGAACATTCCTCTGTCATGCCTCTTTTTGAAATTGTTCCTATTCCAATTATTTGTTTATCTCTATTATTGACTAAACCCAAGTAAATCTAGCACCCACTATCTCAAAAATATATGTGCACCCTTATATAAAAATATATTCTATAACTTGACTGTATCATTATATCATAGGGATTTTAGTAACATCCTAAGAACACTTTAGGATGATTACAATAGATGCATAATGTGTTTGTACTTGATGCAAGTTTGTTTATATCCTCAACAAACTATTTTCATCTAAGAAAATTGTAATTGTAAAATAATGGATTTTCATCATATTGTAACTCATATGATATCTATTTTCATGATAGTTATCATTTGGTTTTGGGATAAAGACGTTTTTTGTAAAGCATGTCTTGAAATATAATGGAATTTTCTACAAGTTGAAACATTGATACTACTTACATCAAGAATCTGATGTATAAAATGTGCATTTAATAATTTCTCCACACTAAATTTTATTGATCAATATTAACATGTAACACTTATCATAAATCCTCTTTATTAACAACAATTTCATTATAAAGATAAGCTAATGTGCATTTAGGAATTACTCCACGCTACATTATATTGATCAATGAATGCTTGGTCAATATATACTTCAGCATGCTGACCCAAACCAACTCGTATCTTCTGTCCATGTATATATCATAGTTCACATTCTTATTCCTTAATCAGTTAAAGTAATCTAATGAATTATATCTACCACTAAATTACCATTGGAATAGTTTTCTCTCTCTTGTTGAACTAATTACGAAATTTTTGTGGAATACCTTTATCTTTGAAGGTTTATTTATCCAAAATTAATAAGTATATACATCTATAATACCTATGGTGTTTATCTTCACTGAGTCTAAATACTATATTGGGTATATCCTTGACATACGATGTTAGTTTTTCTTAAAAAAGAATTATCTTTCCAAAATTAAGTATATGAGTCTTATATTTTATATTCATCATGTATTTATTATGATTCAAGTACCAGTGATCTATTACGTAAGTATTAGATACCACAAAAAACATTCATTCCAAAACTTGGAATAATGTCTCATCATGTCCAAATGGAACATGAGATAAATTTTTTGGTTATACTCAATAAATTTTATATAAGAATCATTCTCTTGGAAATATAGAATTCGTGTACTTCTCATCGCTGACTTAGGTAACACCCTTTCTCAGCCACTTAGAGAATAGACCTTACTTCTAGTAATGTTTATATACTTGGTTACTGTATTTCAAAAAAATATGTGATAAACATATTGTATGTAATAGCCTATATGTAAAACATAAACATTACATACATGATTAATATTCACTTAAGAAAAAGGGAGTACTTTCTTATTCAATTCAGTTCATTACATTTATATTCTATAAAACTATATCAAGATCTGTGATGGAAATGACCTCACATTAATACAGCCTTCTATAAAATATATTGTGAATGTTTCATTGGAATGATACTTTCCATTTTCCTTTTCATGCTTAATTTCAGTTTTTTCAACTTAATAACTAAAGACGAAACATTCTTTAATGTTTTTATTGTTTGGCGAACCTTACCTAAAAGGTAACATAGAGTTTTCTTTATACTTCTCATTTTCTAATATTAAATGAAACTAGAGGAAATGGGTGAAAATTATATTAGAATAGGATTTATTAAAAGATCAAAATCCTCCTTTAAATTTACACATTTTTAGTGTAATAATTACCTATTCATATATGTTCATCTCTTTCTCCTCGAAAACTTATTAGAGATGAGACGACATGTTATATCATCCATGTCCAGATGTAGTGAACACAAATGAAATTGGAAATTAATTATAGCATAATTACATAACCATCATATGCTTTATATATGATTCTCCTATGAGAATTTTTACACCCTCACTTCTTAAGGTGACTTAACAGGTATTGGGGACACCAACACCTTGAATTTCTGATATCGTAGTATTTTGAACAAGTTCCTATACTAATCTTGGAAACTCATGCCAGGGTGTACATTTAATTTTTCCATTAGATATCTAAGTATTTATTTGTGGTATAACTTTCTATTTTTCTACAAAAATAAATTCTATCAATTTAGTACTTTTTTATCTTAATTATCCATTTAGAAATTATTGATTAATTAATTAAATCCTTAAATGTATCCAACTATTTTATAAAATTCTAGGAAACCTCTTCACTAGAATCATAATAATTTGTCGCTTGACTATTCTAGTGTCAAGGATCATTGAACTTCTCCTCGTAGTCTATAACATGTAGTTATTCCACTACTCAGAAAGTTCAAGGTAAGAGCTTGACTAGCTAACCACATTAACCGGTGGTTCCTTGATCTGTTGAATGAAGTCTCAGCTTCTCATAATCATAGCCTTGATTCCCTAAATTATTTTCCTCTAAATTGATAGAAAGTCAAATATGGATAATCCTTACAACTAAATTTAGTTAATTAAGCTTACAGTTCTCATAAGAACTCCTCAGTAGTAAGAGTCACCCTCAGTTATGGCTGATCGAGAACCCCAAACACATGGTTGTATTAAAATTCAAATGATAGAAGGTGTATACAAATTAATATTTCTTTAAGGATTTTATATTTTTAAATTACAAAATAAAATCATTTTCTATTTTATAAGCACATACTATGTGATCACACTCAAATAAAATTGTGCAATAGATAAAAAATATCTAATGCATCACATGTTCATTTCATCTATGAATGCTTGTTTATTATTCTATGTTATCATGCATAAACTACACATGCATAAAATAATAAACCATTCATAAATAAAATGATGATTTTATCATGAGACGATAATAATGGTATATTCATTTAGTGAATAATGGATCAACCTAGACTCTAGGGTAACTCCTTGAATCATACCGCTTGCGACTTGAGTTTCATCACCTGCCCATCCAATTCATCAAAACTCCTATTTGGTATGTCCCCATAAATTGGTCTAAATAATGTCACCATTCATCTTCGTCATTATACAACAATACTCTCATGTGGGTGACGGGGTCTCAAGAGTACAAAATACAACTGAAAATTAAACACACAGGCCCTTATACATATAATGAAAAAGACAACTTGTAGATCATCATTTATTAAACTAATTATTACAAACATGTATTGCAATAATTAAATAATTAAATAAACATACACCAGACATAAATTGGTCGGTATATGGTTCATGATCTATAGATATGCATTAAACTCACATATTTAAATAAAATTCAAAACTAAAATTAAACTTGCATTAAATTATTTTTACGAGAGAATTTTATTAAATTAAAATTTCACACTTATTTTTAATTAAAAATTTACGTCATTCAGTCCCATAAATTAATTTAATTTTAATTCAAAAAGATAAATTAATTAATTAATTTAATTTAACCCCTAAATTAAATTAATTTAACTCGCAATTTGGAAAATAAATTTTTGAAACCAAAAATTTGTATTTAATTAATTTAATTGAAAACCAAAATTAAATTATTTAATTTAGTTAATTTTTTATTATTTTAAAAAAATTATATGGACCCTAAAAACCTTAAGAAGAGCCAGTTCGGGTCGATCCGAACCCACAATGGCCCATTTGGACTCATGTAGAGGTGTTTTGTGTCAGGTAGGCTTGCCCAAGCCCTTTCTGGGCCAGGCCGACCAACCCAGACCCACTTTTGAACCCAGATTGGGTGGTGTGGACATAATTACATCACACAACGGTTTTCCACAAGTGCCCAAGGTGGCTATTTGGGGTCTGGTCGGGCCTATATGCAGCAGCATAAGGTGAGCAGCAAAATCATATAGTACGATTTTATATAGGTAGTGTTGTCACAAGAGACATCCAGATCTACCTAGATCTTCTCTGTCCTCAATAGAAGATGGCAGTGGGAGGGTTGAGCTCAATTGTGACTAGAATCAGTAGTCATCGGCTCGGTCAAATCTAATGATGATAGGCACTGGCTTTGGTGTCATGATGTGTTTGGAGCAAGGTGGTGACCTCATGAGTAGCTGAGGTTCGGTCTAGAGGGACTCACCATAGAGGTGGAGTCGAGGCCGGTAGGTGAAGGGTGGGTGACTAGCATGGAGGGCGGTGGCGTAGCTGATTCTTAGTGTGGTGAATAGTGTTGAATGAGTTTTTGGCCATTGGGATCTGGCCTAAAGGTGGTCAGTTGTTGAGGTGGTAGGGAAGAGCAGGGTGAAGGAGGTTCTGACCACGGGGATTGGAAGTACGAGAGGTTGAGGTGACTTCAGTCGCTGTGAGGGGGTGTGATCCAGCATGGGCGGGCTGCAGTGACTGAAGAGGGTTGTTCAGGAGGTGCGTTGTCCTAGAGGAGTAGCACTATTCACTCCAGAAGAAGGTAGAGCACTACCACTCGGATGTTGTGGGAGAGAAACAGGGGTCGTTCCCACCCCATAGAAAAAAACTTCCAAATGTGGATACCATTTTTCTTTTAAGTTATCTTTCATTTTTTTTTCAACACCCATCTCCCATGAATTGTCTTATGCGATGTGTTTTTTCACAGAGAAGACCAATACACATGCCTATATATAGAAAAATCCAATAACACCCAAAAACATGTGGTGTTCCTATTGATGGGTATGTCTTCATGATCTCAACTACTAGAGATCACCAAGTGTGAACTTCATGAGAAAAAAGTCTCAATGCTTATGATCCCCCAACACCTGATAGTCTGAAATAATCTATGTCTAGTAATAATGATGTATCTAGACCATAGGACTTTTATTTAATATTAATTACATATTATATCGAGGTTCTCATTATAGAGTGGGATCTGTTATAACCCTTTGATACTGTAATTAATCTATGCACATTGATATTTAATAGTGGACATAGAAATGTCTACACTGAAATGGTAATATAAAATCATGCATATCTAATTGTAAACATGATTTTGAAATCAAAAAGTATTATATAGTTGGGTATAGGTCACCCACTATTTCAACTGTCACTGCGTATCTTTTTGGAGCAATAATCAAGCCACATGTAGTTCTTGAAAATAGTTCCCCACATTAATCAAGTTTTTATGTGGGGAAAATGGGGGATTTGATATTTTCTATAATGATGGTTGGGTCCAGGACATTAGGTATATGCATCACTGCATATCTCATGGGAATGAGAATCAAGCCACATGTAGTTCTTGAAATATTCCTTACGCGGGTCTGATTTGTAGACACGAAAAGGGGGTTTTTATAGTGATTGGACCTTGGATGGGAGGTCTAGGAATCACTATGTATCTCATTGGAATGAGATTAAAGCCACATGTATTTATTGAGTAATTTTTTGGTGGGGTACTAGTACCAAGTATTGTGATCTTCTCAAACATGGATTGAAATGTTACATAGTTTTACATAATGAAACATGGACGTAAACCATACAGTTTAACGTTATATGGTCAGGATGAACTTTTGGGCAGTTTAGAGTCTTACATATTAGAATATATATATATATATATATATATATCATTTTGTAGTTTAATATCCTACATCTAGAAGGATATTTCATGATTTTTAAGGTCATGTAACAAAGACCAACTATGCAGTTTAATGTCTTACAGCTAAGATGAGTGCCATGTGATTACATGAAATATTTCTTCAAGAAAATTGCATTATTTGGGGTCATAATGAGATCTCCATCCATTGATATCAAGTAATAAGCTCTTTAAAAGTGATCCTTATGTATGAATTATGGTCCCTCGCACTTTTGATCAAGTTTTGGAGGCTTCTTTCCTTGTATCATTTGAGTCCTAAGGACTATTACCAATTCTCTATGGAGGAACGAACGGAGGTAGACCTTATGGTTAAAATCTTTCACTATCTAATTTTTATGAACCTCCAAGTAATTAAGAGTATGAAATATTTTCTCATCGAGTCGCTCAAATTCATCCATTTGTTTCTGGTATTTCTCATCCATAGATAAACAGAGTGATGGAAATTGGACCACAATGGATAGAACTACTTTTGTCCCATATACCAATGAATAAGGGGTCTCTTATGTGGAAGTACAAGTTGTGGTTTGATAATCCCACAATTCATGCAAGATTTTATCAGGCTAGGACTTCTTATCCTTATCCACCATCTTTTGGAGTATGTTTGATAGGGTCTTGTTAAAGGCCTTTATCTTCCCATTAACTGTTGTATGGTAGTAAGATGAGTGGTTGGATTTGATATTATACTTTTGATGTATATTTTCCACCTCATCGAATAGAAATTTGTGTCATTGTCATTAAATTTTTATAAGGGATACCAAATCTAGTAATGATTTTTTATTTCTTGAATATGACAATGATTTTGGCCCTAGCCTCTTTTAGGGGTATTACCTGGGCCCATTTGGAGAAGAAGTCGGTAACAGTTAGGATGTATTTGAATTGCTTGGTTGTATTTTGAGGTTATGGACCCACAATATCCATTCTCAATAAGGAAAATAGATAGAAGTATTTGGTTGTATGCAGCAACTTTGGGGGTTGATGGATTAAGTTTTCATGCACTTGTTAGGAATGAAACTTCTTGGTAAATTCGGTGCAATCCTGCATCATTGAAGGAAAGAAGTATCCAAGCCATCAAATTTGGTTGGAAATCTTGTAACTTGACAGGTAGGAACCAAAATCACTCGAGTGTACTTCTTTCATGAGATTATCTATATATTATCCATAAATACATATGAGAATAAATCCATCAAAACCTCATTTATAAAGGACTTTTTAGTGATTTGGGATATCATAAAGAGTGAAGTTGGTTTCTCTCCATCATATTTGATCTTACCCAGCTCTGTCTGATGAGAGTATTCTATTCTAGAGGTAGTCTATGATGGGTATCACCCACCTGATAGAATTACTATATGGTTCGGGGATAGGATTGACTTTGTTGATCTTTTCCATTCTAACTTGAACAAAAGGTGAAACCTTTTAGAGATGGGAAATGCTAATGACTGTTTCATCCTGATTCAGATCTGCCAAAGTCATAGATTCATTTTCCAATTCATCTTCCTGGGAATTCTATGATCGTGAGACATGATTCAATGTTGTTTATGAGGGTAACTCTACCATTAACCCTTGTACATAGTCAAGTAGTGGGGTTATCTATTATTTTCTGGTAGTGTTATCCCCATTGGTCTATTTGATTACCAACTCTAATCCACCCTTCACCTCCAAGTGTTCCACTAGTATTTGGAGCAAATTTTCTAGGCCTAAATTAAGGTCATGATATTCTATCTCATTATTTTTACAGCCCTCTAACAGTAATAATAAGTAAGGTAAAATTGTATTCATTGGGGAAATGATCACGATCCCTAACCTAACTTTGTTGAGTTTGGGTCTTCCATTATCTTCACTATTAGGATCTTAGATGCTCCATCAAAATACATATCCCATGTTTGGAGGCATATTTAATATAATATATCTCTTTATTAGTTATTTCAGTATTCAATTAAATTGTTTCTATAGATGGGTGTTTTGTAATTAAATCTTCCAAAGCCTGGCCATTAACCACTTTTTGAGGTACAAAATATATATTGAACTACTACAGGATAACCTCCCACCATTTCAAATGTCCTTTTAACATAGGATGACTGAGGATATATTTGAGTGGGTTATTTAGAGAGACCAAATGGAACTCGTGGTGATACAAGTAGTGTCTCATTTTCTAAACTACAAAAATTAACACAAGGTAGCTCTTCTTGATACCCAAATAATGAGTATCAATGTCGATCATGGTTCGACTAAGATAACAGAGGTTGTTTTCATTCCCTTCATTGTTCTTTTTCATGAGGAAGGAACCTAGTGATCACTCCAAGGTTATCACATATAGAATGATATTATTTCCCTCAATGGGTGGAATTAATACGAGTGGGATCAATAGATATTTCTTAAGACTGTTGAATGCTTCCAAATAGTAATCAGTCCATAGATTCGTGACCCCTTTCTTCATCAATTTGATGAAGGACAAACACTTTCTAGTGAGGTTGGATATAAATCTTCGGATGTAATCCAAGTGTCCTTGAAGTCCTATAAACTCTTTAAGATTTCAAATAGGGGACATTATAGGGATATAATTTGTATTATTGAGGTTGACTTTCAATGTTACGATTGAGTAAAATGAAGTTGAGGAACTTTCCCAATGTTACCCTGAAGGTACATTTCAAGTGGTTCATATTCAGGCTATGTGTTCATAGTTTATTAAAGAAGGTCTCCAGATCATCTAGGTGGTTAGAACCCTATTATGACTTAACCACAATATCATCAACATATAATTCAATAAATTTTCCAAAGAAGGGTTTGAAAATGAGTTGCATGGAATGTTGGTATGTTGTGATGGAATTATTCAAGACAAAGGGAATTACCTGATAGAAAAATACTCCCTAGGGGCCCTAAAGGTATTGGATTCCTCATCTTATGGGGCCATCTAAATTTGGTTGTATTCTAAATAGCCATCTATGAAGGACAGGTCTTGATAAAAAATCTTTGCATCAATTAGTAGTTTTGTGATTAGAACCGAGAAGTCGTCTTTTGGATAGTATCGGTTGAGACCTCTAAAGTCGATGAAAACCTTGATTTTACCATTTCTATTCTTCACTTGGAGAATATTGTCTATCCATTTTGGATACTGAACTTCCCAAATGATGTCTTCCTTAATGAGGTTGTCCACTTTAGCCTCAATTTTGGAGGTGTGAGTCAGGTATGTCAATTCTGGATGCCTATTTGTATCCTTAGTGGTCTTTTGGAAAGCCCAAGTGGTGGGTGGCCATATTGGGATTAAAACCTAGAATCTCTATGTAATTATAGGTGAGAACATACCTATGTTGCCTCAAGAAGGAATTATATACCTTCTGTTCTTTGGAAGTCAAAGACACACTGATCAAAGTGGGTTGCGGGTCTTCTTTTGTGCCCATATTTATTTCCTTAAGCTCATAAACAATGGTGAAGATACCTTCCTCAAATGATAGAGGATCACCCTTGAGGTCTTCCTCCTCTTTCTCTTCCTCCTAATTTTCCCCTTTTACCTCTTCCTTACTCTCAGGGGAAGTATATGAAGAAGTAAATTTCTTAGATTCCAAGTAGGGGTCAATATTTTGACATTTGGAAGACGAAGAAACTACTTCTGTCTTGATTGATAGCATGGGGATTTTTGGAGATCCTAAGGGGAGATGATGGACTGAGAATGAGAATATTAATTTTCTCCCATTTTCATAACAAATTATTCAATATTAGTTTAAGAAATAGGACTTTATTGAAGCTCATGGTATGGAATGAATGCATTTTCATTCGGGATTTCATTATCGCTCGAAGAGTTGAAAATTTATCCAGTGATATCTAGGTTCAGTTTTAATGAATGAAATCCCAAAATTTTCTGGATGTGTGCTCGAATTTTGACCCACCTCTTTGATTTGGTTGATAAGAATCACATACTCTACACTGAACTACTTGAAATAATTATCTTTAATCATATCCAGACTATTCAGGGAATTAATTCGAGTGACATTATTAGTCACAGGCTGTTTGACTTCCCTATGGTAGAATCTTGCATCAATGTACTATGTTTCACAGGATTTAAACGGGGTTTTGTCACTATAAAATGTCCCAATTTGACCATAGATACAATATTTAAGTCATTGGTGGTGTGATGAGGGGACAACTGCATGCTGATGTATCCAACCTCTTCCCAGTAGAATGTTGAAGGTTGTATCTTTATGAAAAACCATGAATTCTGAGTCAAACATGAGATCCCCAAACTGAGTCTTGAGTTTTATTTCCCTAAGAGTATTTTTCTTAATCTTATCATAACCCTATAGCATTAAATTTGAGGGGGGCAAGTTAGATTCCATGAAACCTAGTTGATGAAGTGTTTGGATCGGAATGAGTTTGAATCCTGAGTCGTTATTAATGAAGTCTCATCAAATATCAATGTAATTTATCCAAAAAAATATATATAAAAGGGTCTAAAATTCCCCTATATAATGGAATCCTCATCCTGGTCTGTGAAACTGATGATCATGTGTCATTCCATAAGACCATTATCTACATGATAAACTTTAACAGCAGCAACCTTGACTTCAAATTATTAAGGGCCTGACAAGTCCTCTGTAAGTTCTTCTTATAGGTCTTTTGATGGGATCAAGGAATACAATATTGACAACTTGGCTGGTACCAAGTCTAATTGCCTCAAAATATCATACTTATGGTCCAAATATTTGTGCTTCCTAGCAAGGGGATGCTCTTTTTTCATATATTTAGAGACTTAAGTACATGATGTTGATGGATCATCCCTAGTAACATGAGTTTAAGGTGCTTTTTCTCTCATTAGATTTGATAGATTAGGTTTTGTTACACACTGAGGTTGATTAGTAGATGACATATCCTATAGTCAAAATACTATGATAATCATGTTAGGGAAAAATTTGGGATGTTCGGGGAAACTTTCTTACTCCTTTTGAGCATGTTGGGGATATTTACCATGAGTTTCATCCACATTGATGGTCCGAGTAGGGATGCAGTTAGAGTAGTGACTTCTAGAACGATTGTGTCTTTCATTGTAACCATGAATATGATGTCCTCTTCACCTAGTTCCTTAATCTAGTGTAGGAAATTCAGGTTCATAATCACACTCATAATCTTAGGAGGGATCCATTAATTGAATAACATTAATAGAATCAAAGATCAATTCCTAGTCTAATGGTGATTCTATCTGGTGGGTTGACTTCTATTGTACCATTTTGAGGGGTGGTTCTCGTGCTTCTGGTACTTTAGGCATGAAGTCCTCCAAATTCAATTCCATATTTTAACTTGGATCAGTGTCATATTGATATATTTTATTCTTTCTATTTCATCCATATCATTTTGTGTAAGACTGAATTTCATAGGAATTAGTTGTCGATTGAGTCAGTTGTGTTGTAGAGGAAGTGGCCGGCGGCATAGTCAGTTGTTGAAACTATGTTCGGAGAATTGCATGAGTCTGGTTGATCATTTTTCTAACTATCTAGTAACTAAATATCTATGTACTCTTGTTGTTAACTTCCTACCATTCATTCTACTCCTCCAGATTAGTGGCAGAAACATATTTCACTTGTGTAGGTGGTTTTCCTAGCTTCACTTTCCTTGAGTCCACAATCTTTTGTAAAATGTCTTTAAAAATTAAGCATGCTCAGATTTTGTTCCCTGATGCTTGATGTATTGTAAAAATTTTTGGTAGATCTTTTTTACCATCTTTTATGGGATTCTTGGGCTTGGAAATTTGATCAAGTTGCTCTCTAATGTTGAGATAAAGTATCCAAGGACTTTGTGATTTCAGGAAAAAAACTTTTCTTCATCTCTTCAAACTATTTTCTCCTCTACTCTCTTGGATGATTCTAATGAGTCATACATTGTTTATCACTCTCAAGAGGCAAACTACACAATATGGTTCCATATTTGGAGCAGGAGTGGGTGTAGGGGCCTGTATAAGTGTAACTATGGAAGCCTATTCTTTCCTTATTATCTTTCTTTGATCTGAATTAATTACTCAGGACTTAGCCTTGGTCTCTACAATGGAGTCTTATACTCTTTGTAAAATCATAGCAAGGTCCCAGAACCCTCCCGTGTATTTTACAGGGATGAGTGGCATGCACAAATTTTCATGAATATTTGTTATATAGATGGGAAATAAGTATTCTTGAGAAATTTGTAGGTTTAAGGAGTATGTCAATCCTTTCCATCAAGAAATGAAATATGATATCTTTTTATTCTCCCACTATTTGCAATTTGAGATGTTGAGGATTTTTGTCTTCTGTAATGTCGAGATGAATTTGAAGAGAAACTTCCAATGGAGATCTTCTAACCTTGTGATTGACTGAGTCAAAAACCTATAGTATCATACAAAGGTTAGTCCCTACAATGATTGCATGAAGCACCTGAGTTTCACTACCTCTTTTTTTCTGGGGGTCCCCATAATGGGACCACAGTGGGAACCGAAATGTGTCAAGTGTTTCTCCAAGTCCCCAAATCTATTAACAATTAGAAGAGTGGGATTCCCAAAATTTTGTGGTAGGGAGATTCAGATCAACCCATTTAGGGTAGGGATTCTTTTCTGGCTGTAAAGGAACTCACCATTCCTTCATAGCTTCCAATCGATCCATTAGTGACTCAATTGTATTAATGAGTCCTTGAGGAATGTCTAGATAAGAAAAATCTTGATCTGGGGTTACAGTCAGTAGGGCCATTTATGGTAGCATTGTTAGTATTATTGTGGGTAACCTATAGGGGAAGGCCTATAAAGATATACCTGGCCCAATTTTGGATGTATACCCAATGGAGGGAACTCTTGATCCACTATTTTGGGGTCTAAATTTTTTGGTTTTTGGTACCCTATGTTGAGTGGATGTTCTAGCTCTACTTAGGTCACTGTGGTGAACCCTCTTTGTTGAGGTATGCTGGTTGGGAGTGTGAGTTGAGGATCTTATTGCAGAAAATATACAACAGGAAGGTTTCCTTGAAGTATTTCTATACTGAGTATCCTCAATTATTTCATATATTCCTCTTATTGAGAAAATATTTCCTCAAGTGTGAGAGTTCCAACCTTTTCAAGTAGCATGTGAGGCATAAACATACCTTTTCCCTTTTATTTTTTGGGTTCTCTATGAGGAGATAGTGGTAGAGTGATTGAGGGAACATCTAGATTTAGGGTGGGTCTCTAGTTCTAGGTATGCACACCTCCTTAAATTATTTTAGTGTGTACCATATTTTGAATCATCCTCTCCTAGATCCTCATCCAAATTGGCCACATGTTCTATAGGGTCTTTAGTGGTGGTTTTAATGACATTTACTCATGCATAGTTCATTGCAGGCAATTTATCAGTATCTTAGTGAGACTACCGTTTTCTACACCCTCCATGAGGCATTTTCCTCACTTTTACTAATTCTATAGGATCCATTTAGTAGATGGTAATCTGAAGGGAATCTCTAGATAGTTCAGTTATAAAAATTCCTAATGAAGATAATGAATCAATAGATGGGAAAATTTTGGAGTATTTATTCTGTGGTGTTCCTCTTAATTGGGAGAAAACTGATTTCTGCTGAGGGGGGTGCTGAGGTGAAAAATCACCCATCCCTGAGGGATGGGGTTGTTCTCATTCCACTTTTAGAACTCTTCAGGCCTAGATTTTTTACCTATAAGGTTGTGTTAAAAAATACCCCAGCCATATAGTATTGGGTTTCTCTTGGATTATTTTGGATGCTATTTTGGGGCTTCCCTTCTAATTTTATAGAGTTTTGTTCAAACATGGGAAGGTTTCATCATTTGGTATGCACTTGAATTACCCAATTCTGAATATTATTTCACTATTTATAACATTTGTTCTATCTAACACTTTCCTCCCCTTAAGAAGTAGTCTTTCTCAATATTTTCAAATTCCAAAAACAAAAGTCTTCCAATAGTTTTCTTTATTATGGCCCAACATCAGAGAGAGTTGGTTAAGGCCTATTTTTTTAGCGTGTCAATGGTTGTTAATAAATTCTATTTATTGAAGTTGACTGGAAGATATGTCATTTCATGAAACTACTTTTGGTGGGATTTGTTTCTTTGGGATCATGGTAAAATTTAATGCTCCATGTTCACCCCCACACTTTGATATAAACACCAGATGGAGTATCTAAGATCAGTTTTTGTAATATGTTTAACGCACTGAGGCATGTTCATTGAAGGGATCCTTGATGTTTCCCAAAATTTGGATTTCATTCAGCCTAGAGAGCCACCAAGTCAATTTGGAATTTCATCCCCTCTATTATATTGATTTGACTTTGATACTTATCATAGGTTAATACTTTTTATCTCAACTGATGAAGAGTGTTCTGTATATTGAGGTGGATGCCATGAACACAATCCTCTAACAACACCTTTGTAATGATGTATTGAGGAGTAAATAAAGGCCAGGGCATGGATGGTATGTCATCTTTAGCTAGTTGTTTCCTCATGTTTAGCAATCCTTCTTTGTACTTTTCTAGACATTCCTCAACCTAGTTTGACCAAAGTGGATGTTTTCCTACTGGCTTATCATAAATAGAAAGAATGGAAGAGACTTACTCTGTCATATTGGAAGGTAGGTGATCTAAGGGGGTTCAGAAAATTATTGTCACCTTGGGTTGTCATATTTCTGAGAAAGGATTTCACTTTTCATGAAAAGTTATCAGGCACGACTAGCCTTGTTTTCCCAAGTTCCTCTCAGAAGGAGGTATTTCTCATCACTAAATCTCCAAGGGGAAGACCTTTCTGAAAAAAGAAAACACTACTACAGAGAAATTTCACAATCGATTTCATCATGGGGAGGAATACCATGGGGGATTATGGTAAGGGGAACACCCTCTTTCTTTATGATTTTCAGACCATGTATAGGGATTTTGTGACTCTCATTGAGAGATGACTTCTCAAGATTGATCAGATCGTGGACATGAAGCAAGCCTTTATGGTGAAGTGTCTAAGGAGGGCCTTTATAATTACTGCTACAATTCTCATAATTTGGTAATAGGGGGTAAGGATCCTGAGATTCCACGGATAAATATCTGAGGGCTTCAGGAACTCCAAATATTAAATAGAGTGGGATCGTAAATCAGCTCATCAATTTTCAATTTTCTCTGGTGAGGATTCTTTTTGGATGTATTATTTCAATCAACTGGGGAAACTTACTGGGGAAATTGGTTTTTAGGTATAGAATCATACCTGAATATCTCCAATGTTGCTACTAAAATTTTCTTATAGGCTTCTAAGAATTTGGAAACGGTTTTTTCTTGCATTGGAGTTGGCATTAGAATAGGCTATTTACCTCTTGTTGGAATGGGTGTATGTTCTTGATCCAGTTGTCTATATATAGTGGGGGAGTTTTCCCCAAGACCCTCCTATATAAGATTAGAGGTATGTTTCTACTCTAAGGTGACATGATGAGGAGCTACACCGATTATGGGGATATAAATATGTACATTCCCCTCTATCACTACTCTTGTCACTATTATGATGTCTTGTATGGTCTGTAGGATGTTGGAAGGGATTTTCATCTACCCTTTCACCATTGTTAGGACATTCTTGGTGACTTCAGTGACTGGAATGGGGATATATACCCATTATTCATGTGGATTAGGGTTATGTGACTCCTACTATCCTCCATTTCCTGCTAGTGGATACTTACAGTACTCATGTTTGGGGGCATAGAGTTGGTTCTAGCCTCTATTCGTCCTCGGTACTTTCTTATTAACTTCTTTGGGTGATTCCAAATGAGGATATCTGAAGTCTTGATAATTGTGGGTAGGTGTGTGCACCTACTCATGGTTTACCATCGGATTTGGCCCAAGGAATTATTTGGACCCCAATATATGAGGTTTTTGGAGGGACTAATTGATGTGGGTAAGTGTTCGTTTCAGCTCATAGGTTTCCAACAAATTTGAATGGAGAACATCATTGGACACTACGAGATGAGGTTACTGGTAGGTCTGTTTGGTGTAGGTAGGTGTATGTTCCAGCTCATTTTGTGCCTCTAGATTTGAATGGAAGGTATTCTAGGATGATTCCAAAAAACTTTGATAGCCGACTGAATTAGTATAGGTAGGTGTATGTACCTACTCACAGTTTTCTACCACACTTTATTGGTGTGATTCTCTAGAGGGGAAAAGGATTTATCCCTCTTACCATTTGGTTAGTTGCTTCCCCTAGAATGTTGTCTTGTACACTTGGGTCTGGATGACCTAGGATGGACTACCAAGGATGTAACACTCATCATGTAAAGGGTTCACTGCCATGTGGCATTAGCGGCAGTAACTGTTAGTAGGATCCCTTTGTAAGGACCCCTATATCTTTTGGATGAGGTTGTCCATAGCCTCTTAGTCCACCTCTATAAGACAAGGGGTGGTAAGGTTGTTGTTTTATAGGTATAAACTCCTGAAATGGTTGGATATAGTGATAGGTTTCATCTACCTCTAAACCAATGATCATCTATGATTGGACAACTAGTGGGAATTTGTGAGCTGGAGGGCCTATCGGGCAGCTTAAAGGGTCAAAATGGTACCATTCTAATGATATTCTAAGAATGGTGTATTTGAGACCCAGTGTTGAAGATATAGGGTAGGTTATGGAGTCATATTCTTGGACGAGGATCCATCATGAATCATATTCAGGGAAAACAATTGTGAGAGTTGGTATTATACCACATAGATTGAAGAGAGATCATGTTGGAATTACTAGAAATATAGGTGAAAAACGCAGAAAAAATCTCATCAAAGAAGCATCTAATAAAATAAAAACATGAAAAATTAATTTTCTTACATGGCCCTCTTTCATTTTGAGAGCGAAAGGGGCCCTATGGGAATGTGAAACCATCATCTTGGTTAAGGATTCACGCCTAGTTGACCATTTCTATATTTTTTACAAAAATTCAGTTGAACTCGATGATTCATTGTAGGGGGTGAGTTTTTTGCAATCATTCATTTTAGGTTCGCTACTTTCAAATGGTCTCCAATGAGTTTTGTTCATGGATCTATAAACACCCAATGGTTCTCAAATCCATGATGGCTCATGGACCTTTCTAAAGGTAGGCGCTCATTGGGATTTTTTCCAATGATACTTCAGAACTCACATTGGTTGAGAGGATGGGAGTTCGGACTCATCACACTTTTTTAGGGTAATTATTTCCTACTCTGTGACTCTCTTATAGATTTAAGATATGTTCATGAATTCTTCAAAAATTACTAATTACGATGTGGTTCACCCATGAATTAAGAATCAATTATTATCATGTATAGAATTTAGAATCATCTATATGTATCTGAGGTTCTTCATCAATGGATATATTTGTATGTATTTGAGGTTCTCCATCAATGGTACCCTCTTATGTACTGATTTGATATTCTTTTTCTGTATTATTATGACACTAGTTTTGAGCCACAAAGTGGGGTTATATGGAGTGAATCATCATTCAGGGATATGGGAATTGTTTTGATGTCAGGATAGGACCCATAATATGGGATTCCTACATATCCTTGTGAAAGGAATTAGAACCCATGTAGTTCAATACCACTTAACAAGGAACATCATTACTTTTTAGGTCATATGATAAGGACCAAACTGTGTAGTTTAACATCATATGCCAAGGATGTATAGGTGAAACGTACCTAGTCAAGGTTTGGTGTGCGAATTATACTGAAGAGACCCAGGGAACCTAGAAGGGATATGGCCTCCCAGGTTGGATAAGACTCTACTGGGAATATAGCATAGATAGAATTAGGGTTTATTTGGGGTGTTGGGTTTAGACATTAGGGAGGCTTCCTAAGTATCCCATTTTGATGTGCATCAAATCCCATGTAGTTTGGTTGTGAGTTCCCATGACTATGTAGGTCATTTGAAGGTTTGTCTCCTAAGGTGTATATCCCTTTAAGAGGATTATGTTGGGGATTATTCCTAAAGATGGTTCCTTTTCTTGGTTGGGGCTTACACTTGAAATGATGGCCAAATGTTGGGGATCATGTGGATTTCATGATCATTTCCCACCACTAATCCCATGTGAGTCATGCTCACTGTGAGAAACAAGAGGATTTGGTAGATCTAGAAGACCACACAATCTTATTTTTCCACTAATGGGAGAGGCCAAGACCCAAGGGGAAAGGGAAAGAGAGTAGGCTTTGGTGGCCATTCCCTCCCGTCATTACCCTAGACCCAAAGAGAGAGAGAGGGATTTGAAGTTCCCATATCCCCTCTTATTTTTATAATTGGCATAGTCACCTTCGATGATTTATCTGGATATGGATTTAGGTTATATAGAAGGATTAAGGAATGAATTAGGAGAGGTACTGCAAGAAAGGTTGGGGGCTTACTCCAAGAGGGATCACCTAAATTTGGTTCATGGGGGAGAGAGGAGGATCTCATTCCATGTTAAAGGGAGGGTGATCCTAACCCTCACCATTTGGAATCAGAGGTCCCTATTCTTAGAGACGACACAGGAAGAACAAGGCTTTAACCCTTGTCTTTGATACTAGTGGATTCCTAACACTTCCCTAGAGTCGTGGTCCTCATGACTCAAGGGATTCATGCACACATGCACCCGGATGACCCAACCTGTCAGGTAGGATAAGTGTGGGACACCTCTGACTGAAGGAATTCATACCCAAATAGGATACATGTTGGTGTCCCTCCTACCATGGTCTTGAAAATTTGGAGGCTTCAATGGAGGTATCAATTTGGTCCCCCTTAGATGAGGGGTCCAAATGAATAGGATCCCTTTAATTGGTGGCTTGGAAGGGGAATCAAAGGGGGGATCACACAGGTCCATGTTTAGAGAGAAAAAGATATTCACATAGGGATTGGGAGGATCTAGAAGTGCTTCATGCAGGGTGGATAGGCCTATCTGAGTTGGATATACCTTGGGAAATTGACCACCTGGGAAACAAAACTTGGGAGAGGCTTTAGGCTAGGCACCATGGGTCTCCTCTGGTCGCCATCGATGGGTCTCACGTAGGTCCCTAATTATAGAAGGGACCTTCGCTCTAGTGGTTGTCAACTTTGTGGAAGGAGTTCCTCATGTAGGTGTCTTTTTTATTCAAAACCTATAGGGACTTTGATTTATATATCCCCCTAAATTACTTCTTCTATCGGGTTTTAGAGAGATACCTGAGGGGTTATATATGACCTGGGTGAAGGGGTTGTGTGACCAAAGCTTTAGGGTTTCTTTAAATTTTCCATTCATTTAAATAAGGATCCCTAGGGTCTCATTTATAGGAAAATAGGGAACCTTGGACAAAGGAGATTGTCCGCACAGGTACAATTCCTAGGTATGTGGCGTAGGTACCCTGTGTAGGGGTAGCCATACTTTCAATTTCGTGAAGGGGGGATACATAATACTTCTGATGTGTAGGGGTGTGCACGTAGGAAATATTGAGCAAGTTCATATGATTATTCTTAGGGTACTACACCTCTATAACATTCTTTCGGTACACTTCATAATCATTTCATCACACTTGAAAAAACAGAGTGTCAACAATGACATGAAACACCAATATTAGAAGAAAATATAACACCTTGAGACATTATGATATATTTATTTGTAAATAAATTCAATCATTCCAATATCTTTCATTACATACAACACTGAGTTTAGCTTTCATTACATGTAACACTTAGTTTAGCTTTCGTTGCTCACAACACTGAATTTAAACAAAACATGGAATATTATTAAAATATTATTTAAACATGACCATTATAAACTAGTCTTTAAGTTGTAGGAAATGAATATTACTAACTAAAATATGAATATTATGGTTATCTATTGATCTAGAAAATAATAATAATTTTTTGAAAGGAAAATAAATGTTTTCTAAAAAATGTATTTTTTTAAAAAGTGGTTTAGTCACGATTCTCGCACATAGCATAAAATTAATTTCAAAAAATTTTATAAAATTTATTTTAAAAAATTATTTATAAAATCTGAATACCAAAACTACATTGGGGTAAATTTTTGGGATTTTTCTGAAAAGTTTCATTTTTTGATGAATAGTAAAAAAATACTGAATTTTAATTGAAAACTGCCTTTTAATTTGAATTATTTATAAATATAAATTATATTTTAAATTAGTTTTAAAGTAAAATTAATTAAATTATATATCAATTAATAAAATTCAGTTCATTTTAATCGTTTTTATATTAAATTTTAATATAAAAACATTGTAAACTTTTGAACATTTTCTCTTTAAAAACTGGTTATCTCGTCACATCTGTGGGATTAATTTTAAATTAAATTTTTCCAATTATGTGAATTGAATTTGTTAAAATGGATTCCATATTTTTAATTAGAATAATATATAATTTATAATTATTTTAACTTAATTTTTTACTAGAATTAATAGTGAAAACATTAAAATTTAATTATCACGATTAAAGTAAAAAATTGATTTCCCGGGGGTTAAACTAAGAAGATAAGGGTTAAAATGGCCTAAAAACTTTTCCAATGACCATTTTATATCCATATGTCTACCATATATCTTCTAATTTATATAATATCCCATTTCTTAATCTTGTGGCATGATAAAAACATGGGTATAATTGATTCTTTTTAAAAAAAATACAAGCGTGCCACTCACCTCACTTATAAAAGGTCATCCCTTCTCTTCTCTTATTCATAGCTTCAAACCTATTTGGATCAGCCAAGAACTTCCAAAATAAATTAACAAATTCACTCACATCATCCTAAAATCCTTCTTATGGGCATAAATCCAACCTCTGAATTCTTTTGGTACAAACCTAAGGAGGATACCCGAAGAAGTGGTAGCGTTCTTTAACGAGCGTTTTAATTTTATTTCTTTCTCCACCTCCTTATATTATTATTAAACCATGAAGATATAATAACCTAAGTATATAAAATATACTAGGATTTTTTTATAATAATTTCACAACCTAAAACCATCTCCACTTCCATCAAATGGGTTTCAAAATCATCATTCATGTGTACGATGGACTACCACCTCATGAACTGATGTCATTCATTTTTCCATTACCACCTTTCTCAGTTGGTTATGATGATGGATATAAAATATATATATAATATTTATAAAATATTTATACCACTGGAGTCATTAGATCATATATATCTTTTTAATTTCCATTCTGTATGGGATATGATAATGTTAATTGTGTGTACGGAGGACTACCACCTTGCGAAGTGAAGTGATTTGTCTTTCACTAATGCTTTACATGGAATGTAATAAGGATATATTTAAAAAAAATATGTGATATGCATGAAATAATTATTATATTCATTAAATTTTTATTATTATGAAAAGATAATATTCTTTTTTACCTTTTCACTCACATAAATATGATAACATTATTCCTGTACGTGAGGACTACCACCTTCAAAAAGCGATGTGACTCTCTTTTCATCACCACACCACATGAATGATATATATAAGTATATTTAAAGAAATAATAAGGTATTTATGATATTATTATCATTATGAAAATATAATATATGACTTACCATATTTTTATAATGATTATTGGAAAAAGGAAATGTTACACATACGTATGTACGACCTACCGACTCCATGATCATAATGTACATCATTTATCAAAACCATCTTTCATTGTTGGATTTAAAAGTAAAATTGATGTAAAAATATGATAATTATTTCATGATTATTATTCTTTATATGATAGAAATATATAATATGTGCATGAACTTAATCATTCATGACGAAAGATGTATGAGAAAATGGAAATTAACACCTAAAACAATGAAAATAATGAAAGATTATTAACAAACAGGTGAAAAGATGATATAAAAGAATCATATATTATATTATAAATATTAATATGGTTCTTTAATAAGTTAATAACATGTTTAAAACTAATATATAGGAGTTTAAATCACGTTCAGCCAAAAGGAAATGTGAGGTAATGGATTTCGTCTCAATTTCATTTCATTGAGGCATATTGTAATGTTGTGAACCTGATTTCTTTTTTAAGGTGTATATGATACCAATTTTAAATTTTATATAATTATTAATTAATAATTCATGATATTTTATGTTTTAATTCAAATTATTTCATTCAAGGGTATTTGACTTGAAAATTATTGAGTGGTAAAGAATTTCATAACTCAATTTCTTTTCGTTGGGTTATTTTACTTCTTCATTGTCATCGATATTCTAAGATTATGTGTATAATGAATTTTTATTATATTTTTTTACATTTCCAATTATTTATATGTATCTAAAGTTGACACATATAATCTATTCATTGATTAATTCTCACTTCAACGTCGGGGTGTAATTTTGTCCAGGACCAGGTCGGACCAGGTCAAGCCTTCCCTCTAAAAAACAATGTTATGAACTACTATTAGAGTTGGTCTGATCCAGTTGGAACAACCCCATGAAGAATCCCAAGCCCCACCTCAGGCCGGGCCACGGTCAAGACCTTACAGGCTTTTATTTTTTTAAAAAGATAAAATACATACAAGTTTAAAATGTGTTTTTTATGTTTTTTAATGTCTTTTTAAAACATTTATTTTAAATGTTTTTTTATGTTTTTTTATATTTTTTAACATTTTTTTAAAACATTTTTTTTAATGTGTTTTGAAAAAAAAATTCTAAAACATTTTTTTAAACCAATTATTTTATTTTTAATAAATTTTTTTTAATGGTTTTTTTAAAACGTTTTTAAAAAAACATTTTTTGAAAGGTTTATCTTAAAAAAAAATTAAAATGTTTTTTAAATGAATTTTTAAAATGTTTTTTATTTTTTTTAATTTTTTTTTATATTTTTTTTACATTTCTCTAAACATTTTTCCAAAACCTGTTTTGAAAATGTTATATAAATGTTTTTTTAAAATGGTTTTTAAAGTGTTTTTTAAACATGTTTTTAAAATGTTTTTCTAAAAAAAAATTAAAACTTTTATTTTAAAACTTTTTTTATGTGATTTTTAAAAAAAATGCCTTTTTTAATGTTTAACATTTTTTTAAAAAAAATATTTTGTTTTTTATTAAAATTTTATAATTAAAATGTTTTTCATTTAATTTTAAATCATTTGAAATGTTTTAAATTTATCACATCATGTGTTTCATAATAACTCTCAACCCCAATGTCACATGCCTATTATAATTATAATATCTTCTTCAATTTAATAAAAATTTAAGATATAGACTAATATAGAAAATATTTTCATTGTTTTTCATGTGTTTATAAATGATTTAAACACTAAAAATTAGTCAATTTGATCTTATTTGTATTATTTTAGTGTTGGGGAAGGATTATGGGCTTAATTGTGAAAATTGGTTAATTTTGGAAATTTAGAAGTTTTGTAGAGCTTCTGTATTTCAGTTATATATTTTACAATTTTAATCAAAATTGATTGATTCCTTTTTTTTATATGATTAATATGCTCGTGTTATTAAACTTTGTATTCTAGAACAAAGTCCAATTAGACACAAAATGGATCATAAAAATTCATCAAGTGGAAAACGTTTGTTGGAAGACATAATGGAACCCACCTTAATTAATGAGTCAATTCTCGGAATACATATGTCTAAATGAGGTGATTCAAGCTAAAATAGAAATAGAAGTCTGATTATAATTTTCACATTAGATTTTATAAAGAAATTATATCATTAAGGAATCCATTTTAGGCAACCAAAAAGAGGAAGATGAAGAGTCACCTCAGGTAAAAAAAACGTTAGCATTTATAATTCAGGTATAACTTTTGGAATACTTGTCAAAATTCTCTGATATTTTGATGAATCATGAATAAGAGATATAGTAACAACATTTATCAAGAAAAATCCTGAGATTTATCCATTTATTATTCTAACCGGACTACAACTTTCGGTGGAGTAATTTTGGAGGGAAATTTTCTACTCCACAAGCCTATAAATTAGAGTGTTCACTTCCATTCAAAAGGGTTGAAGAAGGTGAAATAGGGGATGTGTTGGAGGATTGTAATCTTGATGCAATTTTTACTTTAATTTTTCTTTTTTCTCAGTTTTATCATGCTCTCTTCTTCACCTTTCAACTCCATTACCATTTATATGGAGGGGTAAAACCTTTGTGTGATCAGGGAAGGGAGAGTTTCACTTTTTGTAATGTCAGAGTTTTGTGCTTGAATATAAAACCCTATTTTTATTTTTAATGATTTCTATTGTTAATGTTTCCCAATTCTCTTAATTTTATCTTGTTTTGAGTTTTTTTATTCATCTTTAATATCTTTGGTTGAATAATTTTAATCTCTATTCGCCTAGTACAATTTTTCTCGATCGAGCAGATTGTGTTAGGTGGTAAGTGTCCAGTGATTGTTGGCACGTGTGTGGAACTATTGAACATTTTCTATATTTATAAAGATAAAACATTCATGATTGGTACTTTCCTTAGTTGTTTAGGAATTCTTTATGTACTTCCATTCACAAAGGAGTGAGTTCTATTTTTTTCTTTAACCAAGGGTTATTGATAACTCGATCGAGGAGTTTTTCATTTGTCATTCCAAAGGAAGAGAGGGAAGATGATATTTGTGACTATTATGACATTAAAAAAGGTGATCCTACCCTGAACCCATAAATATTTTCATCCATTAGTGTTTAATATTTATTTTTAATTACTTACTTTATTTTTTAACTCAAATAATTTCAAAAACAACCTTTTCTTCTTTCTTTAATTTAAGTGATAAACATAATTGTTATGCACTCCTCTCTGGATACAACCTAGGTTACCCACTCTAAAACATTTTAAATTAGGTAATATTTTTTTTGTCACACCCCACAACAATAATGTGTCATCGATCAATTTATAAAATAATTAAAATTCAAATAATTTATTTGAAAATGTTCAATTAAAAAAAACAAATATGTGGTGACTGTCATGTCTAAATAAATATCAATCAACTTAATAAATATCATTCATAATAATATGTTCATGTTGTAAAAAGTAAATTAATGAAGGTTTTGGGGCTTTTCATCAGTGGGTGGGTGTGTTATTTTTTTTCTAAATAGATTTATATATATATATAATATGTGTAGGTTGTAAAAAAATAATGAGGGGTTTGTAGATGCGCAAGTGTGGGTGGGTTAATTTTCTTTTCTAAATAGATTTATATATGTATATATAGTATATATAGTATATATAATACATATAATATATGAAAGGTGCAACATACTTAATAAAAATTAATGATGTTGGGGGGAGGGGCATGCACGAATATCATTGAGTGAGTGTTATTTATTTGTTAATATATAATGAATTTTTTGTCTTTTTTAAAAAATATTTTTTAAAAATGTATTTTTTTTTTCAAACATCATTTTTTTAATTGTATTTTTAAAATCTTAACATGTTTTTAAACATTTATTTTTTTTATTAACATTTTATAGTTGAAACATTTTTCACTTAATTCTCATCCATTTACATGTTTGAAATTGATCACATCATGCATTTCACAGTAACCATCAAACCCAACATCACATATCTATTATAATTACAATATTTTATTTAATTTAATAAAAATATAAAATATAAACCAATTTAGAAAATATTTAAAATTCAAATAATTTATTTGAAAACATTCGATTAAAAAAATAAATTTGTGATGGCCGCCATGTCTAAATAAATATCAATAATCTTAATAAATAAAATTCATAAAAAATGTTCAATATGTAAAAAATAAAATTAATGAAGGGTTAGGGGTTTCATATTAGTGAGTGGGTTTTTTATTTTTTTCTAAATTGATCTATATATATATATATATAATATGTGCAAGTTATAAGAAAAATTAATGAGGGGTTGGGGGTGTCCAGCAATGGTTGGGTTAATATTTTTTCTAAATATATTTATGTATGTATGTATAATATAATATATATATATATATATTAAGAATTTTGAAACATACTTAACAAAATAATGAGGTTGGGGGCATGGGCGTGTGCGCAGAGCCTTTGAAACTAATGGTAGGGGGTTCGAGTCTCCCTGGTAGCAGTTTCCTAATTTTTTTAGAGAGTGAGAGCTTTTATAGGCTAGTGAACCATGCTTGTATGGGCCAGTGGGCTAAGATTTTATAGGTGGGCCTAGCCCATCCTACGGCCCTGCTTGCATAATTTCATGCCCAGTTCACTATTACATCAATGTTAGGATTATTTTAAAGGTTTATTTCACAATCCCATTCTAATTAAGATTGTTTATTCTTGAATTTCCATTGAATGAAATTATTTGACCATTTCCTACTAAACTCATTTAATTTTATTATAAATTGGTTATTAGTGATATTTTCAAAGTAATATTATTGTGTTTCCACTCTTTGGTACTTAAAATAATTGAAAAAATGTTTTTAATAAAATCTGACTTCATTTATCTTTTCGGTCGGAAAACCCTTCTCATTAAAAACCATGTTTTCTAAAAAAATCAAAAAAAATAACCTTTTAAGAAATATTTATTAATGATATTTTTACCCATGTTTTACTTTTTACAAAATGGTTTGAAAGGAATATTTTCTCATTTTCCAAAAAAAATACTTTGCTAACCTTTTTACAATGTAAAAGGTATTCTCTTTTTAACTTATAAATCATATACAAAATTACCCACTTTTATGACTAACATTTCATTGAATCTTACTTTGAAAGTTTATAGGTCTATTTTTAAAAAAAATCCTAATATTCTATATATTCTTACTTTTAAAAAATTATTTTCAAATAAAATGATTTTCCAAATAATTTATGTTTTGAAAAGTGATTTTCAAAATGAAAAGGATATTTTCCTCAACTATATTTTTAAAGATATTTTTATGGTATTTATATTCCTCAAAAATATCATCCCTTTATTTTACTTATGATCCACTGAGGATATGTTTTATTGATATAATATTTATTATTTCTTTGGATGGTTTATGATCAGTTTGATTTTGGATATGCTATTTTGTTATCATTCGCCATATTACTCTGGATGGTTTGTGGTTATGTTTATTGATTGGGGAAAGTATTCAGATTATGCATGCTATTTTTTTAATATGAATGTTTATCTTTTTTATGTTTCTCCCCTTTATATAAATAATGAAAAGGACTTAGTATGTGATGAGTGGGTCTGCTATATCCCCTTGATACATCGACATGTCTCATGAGATAAATCAGTTGGCCAAACCAGATGGGTTTCTACACACATATTTAAAGTGTCTTAAGGATAAATCTTGATAGTAAATGTCTTGAGGATAGATCTTGCTAGTTCAGATGTCTGGTATTGTGCATTCCCTCCTTATGAAATTAGATATCGATGTTCATGTGATTATTCAATCAGTTAGAATATCCATGTAAAGGTTTTAATCTTATGTGATTATTTATATGGATTTATTTTATCATCATTTACTTATATCATATTATGATCAGTTTAATGATTAAATGGAATATGTTTTAATTATTTAGCTTTCCATATTGATTGTACTTATTTATTTATGATACATTCCACTATACCCTTACCCTTACTGATCATTTGAGAACACCCTTTTTTTATGATTTATTTACCCTAGGAAACCAGGAAGTAATTTATGATTTATATACGGGGATATTCTAAGGGAAATAATGGAGTTATAAATAAAATAACTTGTTGTATTTTACGTTTTAAAATGTAAATGTGATTCAAGTATGTATCCATTTTACCAATACTACTAAATTATTCAGTCATTTGGGTTTTGATTCCTTATATCATATGCTAATATAATAAATAAAACACTTATTTTGGGATAATGGGGTTAGGGTTACTATAAAACCACCATTGGAGGGTCAAGGTGAATGGTCCATAAAGCATATAGAATTGCTATACACTGATGTGTGTGGACCTTTTCAAGTGAATTCTAGAGGTGGATTCTCATACTTTATTAATTTTACTAATTAATTGAGTAAGGATATATATATACGTGATGAGTTATAATTATGAATGCATTGAGAAGTTCTAGGAGTTCAAGAATGAAGTTGAGAATTAGATTGGTAAGAAGATAATGAAACTTCGATTGGATAAAGGTGGTGGATATCTTATCCAAGAGTTTATCAACATTCTATAGGAGTATAGGATTTTATCTTAACTCATTTCACCTTATACACTATAGTGGAATGGGGTTAGTAAAAGGATAAATTTTACTTTACTGGACATGGTTAGGTTAATTATGAGTCACTCAAGCCTTCCATTATCCTTTTGGAGATATTAAATACACATAGAAGTATACATACTAAAATAAGAACAAACTAAAGTGTAAAGTGCTACTTATTTTCAGTTATGGAGTGAAAATAATCATGTTTTGTCACATGTTCATGCATGGGGATGTGAGGCATTTTTTAATGCTAGATCAAGCAAAAAAACGATCACCTTAGGGAATGAATTGTATCTTTATAGGTTACCCTGAGTAAATGAGGGGATACTACCTATATTATCCTTTATATAAAAGGTTTATAGTTACAAGACAAGACATATTCCTTAAGAGTTAAAACATCCTAAAGGAAAATATTAGGATAAATATTTTCTTTGTTGAAGTTGATGATCACGATACATAAGAGTTAGTACAAGAATAGATTCCACAAGGCCCCATGGAATAAGTTATTTCTAAAACACAAGGACTATGTGGGAACACCATATAGGTAAGAAATCCAAAAGAATATGGATTTCTAGTCACATAATATAGTGACTCATTGTTGGTTGAAAATAATAACCCTTTTTCTATAAGGAGGTAGTAGAGAGTTTAGAATCTACAAGGTGTAAAGAAGCCATGAATTCAAATATGGATTCCATATATCATAACTGGGTTTGTGGTCTAAATGATCCACTTGTAGATGTAATGCTTGTTGGGTGAAATTGGGTATTCAATAGAAATCTATACTTGGAAGGTCAGGTTAGTACCTATTAAGCATGGATAGTGGATATAGGGTTTATACAACAACAGGATATAGACTATGATATAACCTTTTATCCAATTTCTATGCTTAAATATATCAGAATTATTCTATCCATACCAGCTTACCATGACTATGAGATTTGGAAGATGAATTTCAAAACTAATTTCCTTAAAAGGAACCTTCAGGAATATGTGTATATGACACAACTTAAATGGTTTATAACTACAAAAAATGCTGAAAATATATGAAAGTTATAGATATCCACTTTCTTATTAAATTAAGAATCCATGTCATTGAAATTTTGGTTTTATGAATCTATAAAGGAAATATGTTTCATTAAGAATGAATGTGATCAATGTGTTTATAATTTTTTTAATATTAGTATAGTAATTTTCATAGTAGTATATGTTGATAACATGTTACTAATTGGAAATAAGATACCATCCTTACAAGAGTTTAAGGAATGGCTGAGTAAGTGCTTCTCCGTGAATGAATTAGGTGAAACATCCTACATCCTATAGATCATGATCATTCATGATAGATCAAATAGGATTCTTGGACTAATTCAAAGTACATAAATTGACCAGACACTGAAGAGTTTTAGTATGGAACAATCCAAGAGGTTATTGATTCTAGTGTCAAATGGTATACATTTTTCCAATAAGATGTTTCCTCGGACATGGTAGGAAAGAGGGAGAATGAGTAATATATCATACTCTTCTATGATATAATATATTATATATGTTATGTTATATATAATTCTTTATGTTAGATATGATTTAAGCATGTAAGGAATATATTAGGTTGTTTGTCCCTTATAGAGGATTACACCTTGAGAGGGGTTGAATCAAGGTGTATAAGTTTAAAACAATTCTTCCATGTAATGCGGAACTTCTCACCTTGATGAATACTTTAATTTATCTCTGTATTTTCTCTTAATGAGTGATGAAAGTAGAAAATAATACAATAGAGTTTTACTTGGTTCATCCAAACTAGGATCCATCCAAGGAGAATGCACATAAATGTTCCTTTTCCTCAAATTCACTAAACTATCTCAGATTTATGTATAATTTGGAGCAGCCTCATTGACCCTCCTGGTTCACTACCACGAACAATTGTAGAACTCACTTCTCTCCTTTAATAAGGAACTCGTTACTTTATTTTTTGAATCTTTCTTTATTTACATAAAAATGATACATACACCAATAATGGTGTTTATCTTTAGAAAATAAAATTATAAATTTTAGTGAGAATAAGACTTCTTGAATAACACCTCCTTTGACCTACAACCTTCCATATGAGATCTGGAATCACCCTCTAAAACTCTTCTCTGGAAATTCTCCATGTGTCTACTTCTTTCAAATTTAGATTATTTCACAGAAGGAATATCCCTTTTATTATTTAAATATAATGATTAGTATTGACTCGTATTTATATGGGATTGTTCCAAGTGCCCCCCTTTAATTATTGGGGTTATCATACACCATTCAATTCAAATTGAACATCGGAATATTTAAGTCATAACTCCCTTTATTTCAGTTTCTGGTTGAAACAACCAGCATAATGAAACTTCCTAACTACGGTGTAGCCATATATATTATGATGTAGTGTTGATAATTTTTCATACACTATGGTGTGGTCATTATCACTATGTTATAGATTATTATGTTTGACCAAATCAACTTCGCCCTGAGTAGTAACTCCTCTATTAACCCATACACGATCTTTGGCATGATCTCTTATGACTGCTTGTCACATGGAAATGATTGTGGTATAGACACATCATTGCAATGTGAGATCCTTTAATTCTATACTCTTGTTGAATTTGACCCATTCATGACACAAGGTGTAGCTGTGGCATGTACACCTTCTCTTCCAAAAGGATTTTGGTATAGCCCTTGCTCTATGGCATGGACACCTCAAAATATCTAGTGGATCCAAAATTTATAAAACATGTTATGAATAATGGTGTACATGGATATGGAATAGAAAAACACTTGTGTTCCACATCAGAATTTCCTCTAAAAACCTTTACCATATAAGAAATTTACTCCATTCATCACCTCAATTGAGTCTGACAGGTGTCAATTCTCACTTACAGCCTCCCACACTCATTCCCTCTCTTTCATTGTGGATTACATTCACATGAACATGTGCCTTATCAAATGGGTGATCACATGAACACCCCTACTAGCTCACTTTTCTATGTAACAGCATAACTCAGACATCATCTTCTCTAGAGGCTCCTCATGTGCTAAACATGATTAGTCTCATCCAAAAAATTTCATCCTTCCAAACAATATTGCAACATAGTGATAGTGACTATAGCATGGGAATGATTTTGTGTCCACCATGGTGTAGTCTCCTCAAATTAACCACATTATATAGTATGGATCATAATCTATGATGTGTGGTTATTCTTTGAGATAGAACTCTTCTTCAATTACCACCTTCTTTATCCTGTAAACAAACTTCGAAAAGGATTTTGGCCAATAATATCCCCCTTCAGGTTTATTGACATTACTTTAAATGTTCCTAAGGTCGCATCATTTAAAAAATCCACATTCAATATGTGTATCAATGAGACACTAATCATCAATTATAATCCCATGTAAATCATGATTGGTGTGAGAAACAAGAATTGAGTAAAAAAATTTCTACAGTCACCTCTGAATCCTTTCAACAACCACATCTCTCCCCTTGATTTTTCATTGACATACTCTCCCCCTTTCAAACACTTATCCCACTTCCAAAAACACTTGTATATTTTTCAAACTTTTAAAAATAACCCAAAGAGATTACTCCTCTAAAAATTTCATATGAGAGGATTATAAATCCCAAAAATTGAGGTGAGAAAACATACCTTTCTTATGAAAGAAACTATGGGGAGTGGGGGTCCATATCATAATCAATTAAGTGGACATATAAGGTTGGACTCCAAGGGCCAACCAATAATTCTCAAACACCACTTTGGGTAATTCATTTTTCATTATATTATCAACTTGATCTTGAGTTGACACATACTCCAAAACAAAAAATCCTTATTCCACCTCCTCCTTTATGAAGTGATATGTGATCTCAATGTTTAGAATCCATGAATGTTGGATAAGAATTTTTATAATATTTATCACACTTGAGTTATCACACATAATTGGAATATGAGAAATCAATTCAACACCCACATCATTAAGTTTTTTTTCATCCATAGTAATTGGGTACATGCTTGAGTGGTTTCAATGTATTCGACCTCCATGGTTCTCAAAGATATGAAACCTTGCTTATTGATTTTCCAAGATATACATGAAATCCCAAGATAAAAATAACCACCTAAATTTGATTTTTTTTCTTATCTGCTGAACCATCCCAATCCACATAAATGAATCCCAAAAATTCCTACTATGAATTGTTGTGATAGAATAGACCATAAACTATCATATGATGGATATATCAAAGTAATATTTTCATATATTTCATATTATTTCCCTAAGATCACTCTGAAAATGATCGACTTGATAGGTACAAAATAAAATATCTGGTTGAGTATCCATCAAATAGAGTAAACTCCTAATAATTTAATGATGCACATTTACATCGACCTTATTTTCCTGCTCATATTTTGATAATTTTAGTCTTGTCTCCATCAGAGATTCCATGGGCCACGAATCCTCCATCTAAAATCATCTTAAAACATCCTTGGTATATTTTCTTTGTGACATAAATATCTCATATGATATTTGAATGAACTTAAATCCAAGTAAAAATGAAATTTCATTAATTAGAGACATCTCAAATTCAAACCTCATGATTTTTGAAAACTGCTTGCATTGATTGTCATTTGAGCCTCTAAAATTTTTTATTGTCAACATATAAAATCACCATCAATAATTTCTCATTATACTTATTGATATGGTATTTTTGATCAAATAATACACTATAGAAATTATTTTCTTAGTCTAGCGCCTCCTTATTTTAGAGATCCAAAATCATATGTAATGTAATGTACTTATCGTATGATGAAATTGAACTAACCATAAAGGTCAAGTAACCATGTGGAACCTACCACACATTATAATTCAACTAACCACATTTACATTCAACTAACTATGCTCATATAATATAATTTTGAGTTTAAGTGATTGTATTTGTATTTAACCTACTGCATGAATAAATCAACCTACCGCATTAACATCAAAGTTACCATGTGACAGGTACATATAATTTCTCTAAGTCTTGTATTGAACATGTGTTTGTATTGTAGTGAACTCAAGAACAAAATTACCTAACATATGAACAAGTGAAATTAACATGTGAAAAGATCAAGCAACCATATAAAGAAAAGAAGCTACCATATGAACAAATCAAGTGACCGAGAAAATAAAAGAACCTACCACGTGAAGGATTTAGCCTACTGTGTTAAGTAGTGAAGATACATTATGAAGTAATGTACCTAACATATAAAGAGATAAAGTGACCATAATATAAAATAAAGTTACCCTTACAATCTGCCAAGCCAACTAACCATTTCAACCAATTGTGAGCCTAAGTGACTATTCTTTAAGTGAAGACAACTGACTATGTATAACTTAAGAAGTAGAGTATTTTCAAATCCTAAATAGCTATATTTTGCAGAATTAACTATAGAGACAGTGAAATTAAGGCTATAATGAATGTTCTCTAATGTCTATTTTGAGATGGAGTTCTCTTTAAAAATAAGAACCACTCATTGATATATGACAACCCTTTTCTTTATTACACATTAATTCATGATTTATTAAATAAGAACACATATATTACAACCTATAAGATATATAATTATAGTGTATTTGGTAATTCTGTATATTAAATTAAAACTTAAAAATAGGTGGTACATCGGCATTATTTAAAACTTCCTTAACATGCTCATAATATTTAATCGTTATTAAAACTGCATGGGATAATCTGGGGATATACATAAGAAAGGGGTGAGATATAAATCCTAGTAAGGGAATAAACATGGAATAATATGATGTAAGAATTACATGTCTAAAAATAGGAATTTAAATGGGATAAGAAATTGGGTGAGAATTATAAACATCAACAAAGAGGCATGATAACATAAAGGCAACATAGAAAAGTTGAAACAACTTTAAACATGACATCATAAGCATAGGTGAAGGATAGCTACCAAGTCATCATAAAAATTTAGAAAAAATACCATAAAAGCATTAGGTTCACTCCCTGATCTCATAAATTATATATCATGAGACCAAAACAATACCCAGTGTATTAGAGCACTATATAATAATGGGCGTTCCCATCTCTTTCATATCATGTACATGCATAAGTGTGGCACATAGATCATATAAAATAAGGATTAATTTCCTAAATTTTAACCTCGATGATCAAGGAGTGTGGGTTAAATACATGGAATTGCACAATTAATGAAGTATAGGTACATCTAGATGAATACCCTTAAGTGGAAATTGGGGTGGATATTCCTAATGTAATTGTTTGGCATGAAAATCAAAATGAAATTTCGGCAGCATGATAACAGTATTTAAAGATTCAAAAAATATTTTAATGAGATTTAAAGGGCTCTCTCATCATTTGTAAATAAAATGTAAAATAATAGGGATGTGTAAAAACATATCCCAACATTATTAATTAGAAGTAAAAGGAATAAATGAATATTATTCTTGAATAAAGAGAAGAAGGAAATGACCCCTTACGTTGAGAGGGTGATTTCAAAAGATTGGGAGGAACTTCTTGAGAGATTTTGGGAACCTTGGGAGGACTCTAGAGAGGGTAGGTAAGATTAATAACTTTATAAAAGGTTTTTGAGTGAATATAAATGGGATATTGGATGGGTTTATATAGGAAAGTAGAGGAGAATTCTTTATTATTTCTAAAACTTAGGTTTTAGAGTCTATATAATAATGTTATAAAAACAAAAAACCTTACCAGGGTTTTTTTCCATGGTTTATATCAAATATAAGTGGTTTAATTTAATTTATAAGCTCAATTTCCTAAATCATTAAAATATTACCCATGGCGATGTTTAAGTGAGTCATGTTCATAAAGAAATGATTTTAAAACCATAAAATATAATATATGTTTTGTAGGATTCATAAAGGCTTCATAAAATTAATAAAATAACATAATTGTCACATTGTTTTAAATTTTAAAAATATATTTGTTCACAGGTACCATGTATAGAATTTATTGCATCACTTTTGGTTCATTATGATGTCATAATACACACCATATATTTATATTGTATTTAATTTTTACCTGAAAATTTGATTGTCTCAGAAAATTATGAAAAAATCACTATTGGATAATTTCCATGTGATGATTCAAAAAATACTTATTTTATCAAACTAATTTTCTAAAAATGTAAATTTTCAATTTTAAAACCAAAATAAACATTTATTGACAAATATTGTGTTTTTTGATAATAACATTTTTTGAACCCTTGTAAAAATTTACATTTGACTTCATAAAAAATATATTATAATTTCTATTTAATAAAAAATATTTAATTGAATTATTTTATTAAAATATAATTTATCATCAAAATTCATGAATTCATAAAAATTAAATGTCTTAGTTGAAATTACATATTACATAATAATATAATTTTTGTGTTATCGTATCAAAATCAAAATCATTTATAAAGTAAAAACAATAAGAAGTAAATATAATAATTAATCTACTAAAAATAATATATATATATATATATATATTAGGGTATTGATACATATCCCTTTATTACGCTAGTAAACATCCTAAGGGTAAGGTGTGTGATACTGAGATTTTCATGGGGTGGTCCAGCATATATGGTTTGGATTGTGATCTCAATAAGCTTGAACTTATATCATAAATGGTACATTTCATGATTTAGTTTTTGGTTCTCAGCATGGTCTTGGTCAAGGGAAATGTACAGTGAATTTATCTCCATTATAATCTCTGATAAATGGGTTTTATATGATACGGTCCTACTGGTTGAGGCCATTATTTCCTTGTATGTGTCAATAGGAGAAACCCATATATTTATATTAATCATGTGATCATTGTTAAACAGATATATTATCAACAGTTATGATACTTAATGGTATTTTAAATCTGATAGTATATAATAAAACTAAATAATTTCATGTGTTTTCTATAACCATAATACATAATAGGTCATTTAATTCAATAACAAGGGAATTGTATTTACAAAAGTTTGAGTTGTTATAGGATATGATGTATTACATATAGATAATAATAGTGTAATATAAGTGTGTGAATATGAAACATTATGATACATAGAGGAATCATTCAGAACACTCTATGAAACTCTGTTTTCTTGAACCATCTATGAAAACTTGGTTGGTCCATTTAGAAGTAAAATTCAAGGACTTCATAACAAAAGATGTTGATCAGAATAAACTGCATCGAATGTCCTCTCTTTCTTTACTTTTCACTTTATACTCTAGGTTAACTTATTATCTATGTTTTTTATACTCATTTTATCTATAAACACAAACTCATGTACAATATTTTAGAGTGTGAGAAACTCTCTCTTATTGTTTTCATTTGTACACCCACATAAAACTATGGAAGAGATTGTGTAACCTTGACTGTCTGTGTGTAGTTGTTATTTATTTATTACTCCCATGTAGAACTGTGGAAGATTATCTGTGTATCATAGAAATCCTTATTTGTTATTTTTATTATAAAACCTGATCGAGATTGTGGATTAGTTTATTTATTAGTAAATTGCTAGGAAGCAGGTGATTTCTAAGTGGAGAGAACTATGCCTCATCTTGAGACTGAACTGCTTGAATTTATTCTGTTGTGTGATTTCCTATTTAATTTTCTCTATTTTAAAATGAGACAATATTTGTTTTCAAAACAATAATATCATAACATTAATTTTATAGTTAACTTTAATTTTTGTTTTATATATAGTGTTTGATTCAGGTAAATTTGTTTAAAAGGTTAAAGGAGTTTTAAACATGTTTTAGATGAGTTTTTATCAAACTTCTAAGGAGCTTTCTGAATGATCAAACTATATACTTATATAGTTATAGTTAACTGTGTGTTTTTAATAAATTGGGGGATTTAGTTTTAAATAACTTTTAATAGAAATTTTAATTGGAAACTCAATTAACCCCCCTCTTGAGTGTTCCACTCTGACCAACATTTAGTATCAAAGGTTTTTCAAATTACTTTTTATTGTGATCTGGTTTTACTAAAAGATCTCAAAATTTATTCTAATTATAAATTTACATGTTTATGGATAATATTAGATCAGAAGGAATGACCACTAATCGGTATCCTTATTTTAATATGAAAAATTATGATCAATGTAATATCAAGATGAAAATATAGAGAGAGAGAGAGTATGGTCTTTCATATTTAGACTATTATTGAGGACAAATATGAAAAACTCAAAGCTGTTAGAGATGACTGGTGTGATGCCACTAAGGCTTATTATGAATAAAACTATAAATCTATTAATGCATTATAATTTTCATTAGAATAAGGTGAATTTAATAGAATATATTCCTATTCTACTGTTTTTGAAATATGGGACACACTGGCTATTTCTCATGAAGGAACTTTCAATGATAAAGAATGTGCTTAAATATTGATACTATAAAATATGATACATTCAATATAAAACCTGATGAAATTATTTATGTTATGAATATCAAGTTCAATGATATTATAAACATGATTCACACACTTAGGAAAACAATATAGGATAAATATCATGTGATGTGACTACTGAAATTCCTAAATGAGAGTTGAATAGAAACATATGTTTACATCAAATAATATTGGGAGATAAATAAATTGTCTATGAATGAACTTATTGTAAATATTATGATGTATAAATAGTAACTCAAAGTGAAAAATAAGAATAAGATGAACCTAGATGTAAACCAATTTCCTTCAAGACATCTAACTCAAAAATGGAATAGAATATCAAAGATGATAATTTGAGTGATGATGAATCACCTTTGGACAATGATGAGGAAATGGATCACCTATCTAATTGATTCAGGAAATTCTATAAGAAGAATAAATTTTTCAAAAAAATCAAAATATGGAGGTAAGTATGATCTAAAAGGGAATTGGAAAATGGAGAATCAATCTAGTGAAGTAACCTGTTATGAGTATAAAAGAAAAGGCCACATAAAAGTTAAAATTCCTAAACTAAAGTATAAGAAATGATATGAGGAAAAAGGAAAAAGGTCGAAGAAGGATATAAAATCCACTTGAATCAACTCTAAAATCATTTCAAGTGAATGACTTGAGTGGAGATGAAAATAATGATATTGCTAACATATGTTTCATGAAAACACATATGTGGTACTAAATATTATTTATGCATCTCCTATTCAATTTTTAAATTTTCATGAGAATGAAAACAATGATGAAAAAATGATAATTTAAAATTTATTTGAGTAATATAATATGTTTTAAGTGTAATTAAATTAACATAAAGATAAATATAAAAGTCTAAATAAGTAGTATGTTTTTTCTACTCGCTTTAAATCTGAATTTATTGTAGAAAATGGCAAAAATGCTCAGTTGCTAAGAGAAAACAATGAAATAAAAATGTCTAATGAGCAATTAAAAAGTATCTATAAAGATTTATGAATGGTACATAAACCCTTACTAGTATTCTTGGTAAAAAAATCAACATCCAAGTATACCACTTGGATAGGTTACCATCCCCTGGATGGAGGAGAATTTATAAGAACAATTTTGTTCCTAGTTCAAGTTCTACCAAATATATCATCACTTATTATTATTATGGACCTAACAAAGTTTTATTTCTAAAATTATAGAGTATGTTTATATAAAACTATTTAGAAAACTTTGTATTCTTAATTTTTTTATTACTAGCATTCATGGACCCAAAAAAATATAGGTACCAAAATCATTTCTATTTTAATTTTATTATTAGAAACCTACTTGAAGAGTAATAGTAAAAACATAAGATATCTTGATATTGGATGTTATATACATATTACTAGGTATTATACAATATTTAAGTACCTTATTAAGTTAAATTTTAGATATGTCACTTTTTGTGACAATGCTAAAGGGAAGATAATTGGACTTGGTTAAATCATGATTCTAATACTATTTTGATTCCCAAATTTTTATTTGTAGATTGTTTAAAATATAATGTAGTTATTATTTCTCAAATATGTGATGATGGATATCATTTTAAGTTTGGGAATAATTATTGTAAAATTTATGATTCTAAGCATGCTTTATTTTTTACATCTATACACAATGATAATGTTTATAATATTGATTTAATTCATTATTTTTCAAAATATTTCTTATTTAAGTGTCTTTCACAAAGATACTAGTCTTTTGAATAGTATACTAGGACACTAAAACCTTCATTAAATTAGGAATATAAGTAGGAAAGGATTAGTCAAGGATCTTCGTAAACAAAAATTCCCAAAATAAAAAATATAAAACCCATGTCAAAAAGAGAAGTGGCATAAGATCACTTTCAAATCAAATAAATAATTTTCAACTTCTCTACCCTTGGATTTGGTTCACATAGACTTATTTGAACCCTAAAGAGTTTTTATATTAAATGGAAAGCACTATGCTTATGTTCTAGTAGATGATTTTTCTAGATACACCTAGGTATTATGTTTAGTTCACAAAAGTGAAGCTTGTTCCTATTTTCCTAATATAAAAAATATTTAAAAAACCTTAGTGGACATACAATTAAGACCTTAAGAATTTATCATGGTCATGAGTATGAAAATCATGACTTTGAATCTTTATTCTCACAGTATATCTATAATAAAAAAAATTCTACTCCTAGGACTACACAACAAAATGGTGTAGTAGAAATAAGAAATAGAACTCTTCAAAATATTTCCCAAACTATACTCAATGATTATGATTTACCTATTTACTTTTTGGTAAAGGCTATAAATTTATCTTGATATATTATTAATAGGGTTCTTTTTAGACCACTTTTAAAGAAAACTCTATATGATCTATGTAATAGGAAAACCCAAAGTTTAATTACTTTAGAGTTTTTGGATTTAAGGTCTTTATTCTCAATACAAATGATAATTTAGAAAAATATTCATCCAAGAATAATGAAAGAGTATTCCTTGGTTATTATATATCCAATAAATCATACAGGGTGTTCAATAAAAGAACCAAACTTGTGGAATATTTTGTACACGTAAAATTTTATGAAACAGATCTAAATGAACCTAAAACCCCTTTAGAAATCTTGAGGATGATATTTTAAATTTGATTATCAATTCCTCAATAAATCCTAATGATAATTCTATAAACCCAACTGTAGAAAAATCACCCATTTCCAAGGAACTCTTTGAAACAAAACCTATAGATAAAAATGAAGTACCAAATACTTCAATCCCTAGAACCATTATGACCCATAGAGACCATCCCTTCAATATCATAGTTAGATATTTAGATATAGGAACTCGGATAAGAGCTTCTATTAGAAACCAGGTTGAACATAAAGCCTTATTTTAATATCTTGAACCTAATAACATCACTAAAGAAATATAATATGAATTATGGGTGAAAGAAATATAAGTATAATTGAACCAGTTTGAAAGGAATAAAGTCTCAAAACTAGTAAAAATACCTATAGATTTCCTGGCCAATGGAACTAAGTGAGTTTTTATTAATAAAGTTGATGAGTGTGGCACTATAATTAGAAATAAGGAAAGACTAGTCTCACAATGTTATAGTCAAGAGGAAGTTATTAACTATGAGGAAACTATTTCACTGGTAGCATCAATTGAAGCTATAAAAATGTTGATTCCTTAAACAACACATTTGAATTTCAAATTATATCAAATAGATGTCAAAATTTTATTTCTAAATGGTTATATAATTGAGTATGTTTTATATAATAACCTAATGGATTTCAAAACCCTCATTTTCTAAATCATATTTTTAAATTAAAAATTTTATATAGTTGAAAACAATCTCCTAGATATTGGTTTGATATTCTCTGATCTTTTTATATTTATAAAGTCTTTACTAAATGAATAGATGACCCTAATTTGATTATTAAAATAATTTCAAAAGATATTTTTGTAGTACAAATCTATGTTGATGATATCATTTTTAGATCATCTAAAAATTCCTTATGTATTGAATTTTTAAAAATGATGCAAAATAAATTTGAAATAAGTTTAATGGGTGGATTAAAATTATTAATTAGATTTCAGATTTTTTAAAATAAGCAATGAATCATTTAAAAAAAAGTAAATACACTAAGGATCTTATAAAACATTTTGGTATGGATAGAACCAAAGGTATTGATACTACCATGATTATCATATGTAAGATGAAACTTGATGAAACTAGGAAACTAGTTGATCAAAACACTTACAGAGGTATAATTGTAATTTTTTATACTTAAATTCTATCTAACCTAATATTATATTTAGCATGTGCATGTTTTCACATTTTCAATCAAATAAAAAATAATATCATTGAAATGTTGTCAAAATAATCTTTAAATAACTCAAAAGTATAACCAATTTAGGTTTGTTTTATTCTAGAGGACAGGCATTTGATTTAGTTAGTTATTCAAATAAAGATTTTGGTGGTTTTAAGTTAGATAGAAAAAGAACCTCTGGAAAATGTCACTTTTTGGGAAAGTCTTTAGTATCGTGGTTTAGTAAAAAGAAGAACTTTACTGCATTATCAACTACTAAATATGAGTACATAGTTGTAGGTAGTTATTATGTACATATTTTGTGGATAAATACACATTGTTAGACTATATATATCAATTTTTAAATTTACCTAAAATTTTTGATAATATGAGTGTAATAAATATCTCAAAGAATATTGTATCTCATCCATGGACAAAACATATTGATATAATACATCACTTTTTGAGTGATCATTTTCAAAAAGAAGATATTACTCTTGAATTAATTGGTATTGAACATCATATTGATAATATATTTACAAAGCTTTTGAATAGTAAGAGAATTAATTATATCATACATGAATTAAGAATGATAAAATATTTCTAAATCTTTTAATTTAGTTTTAACATTTTTTTTATTTTAATTATTGTTATAAATTCTTAATTTATATTTATTGACCTTTTTATTAATGTAACCTTGAAGTTTAGTTCACACGGTTAGTTACGTGACTGTGATTTTTCATTCATATGGTCAGTTAAGTGACTGTGACTAATTGGTTATATGGTAATTATACCTACTCTAGTAATTAACTCACACAGTCACTACATTACTTATCATGAACACTTTAACTCGTATGGTTGGTATACTTCTCATAAATCCATAGTCAGTAGACCTAATATGCCTAAGTTTCCATGAGAACATAGTTAGCATACCTACCATGTCTATTTATAATTAGAATTTTTCTTAATTCATTTTGGTGGGATTTTATATAAGCTTGTTATTATTTTATCCCAAAATGATTGAATTTAAAATTTAAATTAGAATTTGAATCGATGTGTTTATTTTCCAAAAAAAATATCCTTCTTCCTTTAGAATCCTTACCTACTGTCAAAACCTTCTCTCTAAAAACCCTCATGTCATGAACCTCTCTTTGAAACCCAAACCTTCCAAGTTTAAATAAAAGCATTATAATTCCAAGAACAAAACATGATCCTGATACCAAACCTCTTGTCTAAGCACCTATAATAAGTAAATTGAAAATGGATCATGGTAGCACAAGTTTTGTAGCTAGATCCCACAACCTGCATTTAGTCAATTGTCCAGTATGTGATAAGAAAGAAGTTAATGCATAGTGGCTATAATTGAGAAGATCACTCATATGTAAAGTGATTCATAATCAAGTATGGGATGAATGGTTTAAAGAGAATAGTAATTTGTTCTATATAAATCCTGTTAATGAGTTCTATGTGTTTTTTGAATTTATCCCTGGAGAGAAAAGATACTATATTCATATTATGATAGATGAGAAAGTTCCAAATTTTTCTTTAAATCACAGGGAAAAGATCTTAGGTGTGCCACCTAAGGGTGAATATGAATATTATTAGAGTTATTATTCAATCAACCATTACCATTTTGAATTTCAAAGTGATTTGGAATAAAGAACTAGAAATGGAACACCGAGAAGGCCAACTACTATAGAACTTTGCATAGAATGTAGATTACTGAATAAATTTCTTTAACGTTTGATTTTTCCAAGGAAAGAATATTTCAGCATTCTGATACACTAGGATCTATTCTTTCTATATTTAATCAAAAATGGATTTTAGATCAATTTTTTTAGATATGTGATGAGGCACATGTATTTGTTATATAATCCTTTTTCAAAGTTTTGTTCTCTACCTTTCCCAAAACTCATATTATCATTTTTGTCCTATAATGGTTTAGTTCCTTAGGGGGTAAGGTAACTTCTTTAGATGGCCTTTTCTTAACTTATAAAATCTATAATTTTTTTAGAGTAAACTGGAATCATTGTAAAAGAGAATGGGTAACAGACCCTAAGAAATTATATGAGAAGTTTGTCCTTGTAAGATATCTTATTACACCAAAGGATTTGGTGGATCCATGTCTTGAGCAAGGTGAGGTTTTTCGGTACTCTTTTGATGATGAAGTGGTTGTTTCTGTGGAAAAAGAGTAATTTGATAAAGAAGAGGTAGAAAACGATGTTTTATTTGTTCTTGATGAGGAATCCAGGGCGGCCTGTGAGGATGATAGGGATCTCTATCCAGTTATGTATTTTGTATCAACCAAATCACATTTACCTTTACCATCCCATAAATAATATCTATAGGATAAATACCTTTTTGAAATTAAATTTTTTATCATTGGATATTTGGATGATCCTAAATGGGATGATTTTGGTGACTCTAATGAAGAGAATTAATACACCTCAGATAAGTCTCATGTTATAGGTAGCACTCCTAGAACAAGGATACCTGATGCACCTGCTAAGGGGGGATAAGTCTCCAGGATCTTTTGTGTTAAGCCTAGAATAATCAGACTTTGAGGATGATAATAATGGGGGAAGTCCACCTCAAGATGGTGGAACTAACATCTCTTCTTTTCAGAGAGATTTAAAAGGATCTTTAATTAATGAAATTAAAACTCAAGAAATATTGATGTGTCTCCTGCAATACGTTTATTTGATTAAGTCTTAAAAGGAATATTTGGTCCTACTCCTTCAAATAATTTTGAGGAACCTAAAAAAGGTACTGAAACTACACTTGTTGAAGAAGAAAGTGGTGATGTAGCTAAATTCCAATCCATTGAATTTAGATCCATGGACTTTGAGGATAATGGTAGACAGACGGATTGTGATCAATATCCTTCTACACCTATGGCTGCCCCTTCTATTTCATCCACCTTCCATGTTACAAAATATAATTTAGATGATTTCAGATCAGATCTTATGGGGGTAATGATAGAAATATTTATTGGTTCAGCAAGCTCTATGGAGCCTATTAAGAAAGAAGATATATACAGAGTAGTGCGTTTGATTATTGATCATCTTCATCATAGGTGTCATCTCAAGATATACTTAATAAAAAATAATATAGAGGAATTAAAATCATAGGTAGGTGATCTACAGGAATATATTTATGATATAATTACACATCTAGACCAAATTCATTTGAATTTAGTATTTCAAGCTTCCACTTCTATTGCTCCACCTATTGTTTCTCTTATCCAGTCATCTTTTGATGAAAATATAATCAGGAAAATCATAAGGGGTGATTTAAAAGTTGTGTATGATGAATTTTTTAAAAAAAGAGAATAATTGTATGAAGGATTTCAAACAGATGTTGTTAAGACATTGTTAGTAGTAATAAAGGATGTTGAATAGGCTGGAAAAGATAGAGAAACTATTAAAAATAACATTAAATACCACCTTAGTTTAATCTTCACCAAATCAGATCTCGAGGATTTGTTCAGATCTTTAGCTGATGATTAGATGATACCTCCTTTGACCTAAGACTTCAAGTCATAAGTGTAAAAGTTGAAAATTATAACTCCTGATTAAGAGGATTTTATGGAAAATAAAGATGATTATTTTCAAGCCACGGAGCATGGATCCAGGGTGGTTAAGAATTTTACCATTTTGATAAAACCATACTTATATACTACCAATTAAACTATTCTTACACCTCCCAAATTACCTATTACCTTAACCTCATCTACTTCTCCCTCAACCATTAACAATTTAATATTGTCTCCTAGAAAAGTAGTCCATCATATCAGACCAATTTCTAGGTTTGTAGTCATTTAGGACCCTGCTATGGCCTCTGTACCACAACCTACCCAACCCACCAAACTTTCCTCACCTTCTACCTCCAAGGGAAAATTTTCTATTTATCTTAATGAGATTAGTGATGTTTTATATTTTGATTCTGATTATAATTACTGATAGGGACACCCCTTGTATTTATTTTGTAATGTCTTTTGATATTAATGAAATATATTTTTACTCCATTATACTATGATTGTTATTATTATTTTTTATTACTTTAGCCTTTAATATATTTTCTTCTGACTTCACTTTTTGATAATCCCAAAATGGGGAGAAAATTTGAAATAAATTTTCTTAATTAAATAAGTTAATTAATTTAAGAAAAAATTGATTTATTGAGAAATATATGTTCTAAATTGTTAAAGATGTATTTTTTATGTAGTCAATTCATTTCATTTTATATTTCATGATTTTTGGTCATTAAAAATGGGGGGGTTGTTGGATTAGTCTAGCACCTCCAAATTTTAATAATCCCAAATCAAGTTTATTATGTTTCTAATAAATTTCATGTTTTCTAATAGTTAACTATTTTATGGACAAATTGATAAAAATTTTCCAAGTATTGAACCTACCACATGTGTAATGTAATTACTGTATGAAGAAACAGAATTGTCCATGAAGTTCAAGAAACCGTTTCGAAACTACTACATGTTGTACTCTAACTAACCGCACATACATTCATCTAATTTTATGTCAAATAATCTAATTGTTTTCAAGTCATGAACTAACTGTGCATTGATTTCAAGTGACTGCATGTGTAATAAACCTATCGTATGAACAACCAAGTTACTGTGCAATAGGTAAGTAGAATTTATCTAAGTCTTGTATCGATCGTGTGTCTGTATTTTAGTGAATGAAATAACAAAAGTGCCTACCACATAAACAAGTGAACTTGTTGTGCAAAGAGATCAAGATACCACATAAAGGAAAGAATCTATTGTGTGAACAACTCAAGTGATTTTGAAAATAAAAGAACCTACCACATAAAGGGTTCAGGCTATTGTGTTAAATAGTGAATCTACTATGTGAAGTAATGTACATATTGTATGAAGAGATCAAGTGAATGCAAGAGTAAATCAATGTACCATTCCAATCAACCATGTCAATTGATTGTGTCAACTTACCATGAGCCTAAGTGAATGTGATTTAATTGAATACAATCACTTAGGTTCATGACCTCCGTCCACGACCACTTTCTCTGCTAAAGTTCGATCTGCCGAAAACTTGTGCATCGCCACACTAATTGAAGATCGTCATGCTAGATCTGTGAAGCTGAGCTATGCACCTACCTCAGACATCAAGAATACCAAACCCACAAATACCACAATAGATTTTTCTTAGAGGAAGCCAATCATATCTCATCATCATCGATCTAAAACTAAAATCAGCTAACACCACCACTGAAATCCCCAAACTGAAGCTTTCATTTGAAGTCTTAATCCCCTAGATCCATGGAAGCTGAAGTAGAGCTTGCTGGTTCCTTCACACCAAACCAAACTAGGATGAGCATCTCCTGTGCTCACCAATCCATATCCGAACTAAGGAAGCATTGTTTCCTCCCGATGTCATGCCATCACCGAGCACCGAGGCTGCGAGCTGTGGAGAATAATAAGACCCCCACTCTTATGAGATCAGTAAAGAATAAAATAAAACAAAGATAAAATAAATATATATATATATAACAAAAATAATAATAATAAGTAAAGGATAAAAATAACAATAATAATTAGTATATATATATAATAAATAAATAAAATAATTCCTTTTTCTTTTTATGTTTGTAGTGACGTCCTGGACCCAGCTCAATTTTCAAAACACAAAAATCCAGGCTTCGGTCCAATTTGTTCATCTTTGTCACATACATGAAATATTTAAAGGTATTTTTCATTTAATTTACATACTTTATTGGTTTTGGTGGTTTTTCATGCATTTTTGAAGGAAATAGTGGGTTTCCAAAATTTGGGCCAACCTGAGAGCTCATTTCCAATTTTGAAGGTATATTTTGTTTCTTTAATAAATCCTTAGTTTTTCAACATTTTTCAAACATTCAACTTCCAAAATGACATTAATTTAAATATTAAAACAACAAAATAATTTTGGGCCCCTTAAAAATTCATTAGAATCATGGATTTGGGTGATAAAATTAGGTATTGGGCCAACCCAAAAGCTCATTTCCAGTTTTAAAATTGTTTTGTAATTATTTCATAAAATATTTATTTTTTATCCTTTTTCGGTGATTCCACCTCTCACACATTCCCATCGAACTCATCCACGCCCCCATCTTCGTTTTCGCCTCTTTGGAGCTCATATTGATCGCGACTTAGGGCCGAACTTCTGAATCTCCAAAAAACGTCCAGATTTCTCAAGTAAGTTGTTTCTCTTCCTTATTCCTCCCTTCTTTTTAGGGTTTATTCCTTTTTTATTGAATCCCCAAATGTCCAGAAGATGGGGTTTCGTACCTAGGGTTTTAGTTTTGAGTTTATTGGTCCAATCCTCTGATTTTAGGTTCAATCTTACTCCTTTGTGGTGCGGCGGAGGTGCGGTTGAAGTGACGCACAAGGATTTGGGGGTTTTGACTCTTTTGGTAGGTGATTTCATATGTAGGTATTGTATAATGAGTTGTATTGATGTATTTAGGTTTCCATTATGTTCATCATTCAGTATTTGTATTTCAAAAATTGATTTGGGTAGCATTTTAAAAGTGGTAGATTTTTAAGTGCCAATCTTGTGTGAAAATGGGTGTTTTACATGTGTAACCCATATTGTGCCTCTTGGTGTTGTTTTATAATTCAGGGATTAGATTTATAAAAATGTTTTTATGCTGAAATTTATGTTTTGGTATAATATTGGTCTCCATTTGGTTTTAAATATGGGATTTTAGATGAATTTAATGTGCAACATTTGATTAATTTTCTTGAAATTGTTTTATGGAAATTATAAATGGTTTATTGAGTTATGCAAAAGGTGAAAAGAATGTGTAGATACTGTTTTGAATGTGTGTGACCAGAACTGATATTTATATGTGAATATTGATTTTGGTATCATGTGGTGACTATTTGAGCACAATACGGGAAACCCGGGTATCTAGGTGGGCTAACGTGTACTAGTACGCTAGTGAACGGAGGGGTTTTGACCATGGTTCACTTAGCAAGTCTGACATGGACAACAATAACAAAACTATAATGGAGATGATTGGAGACCACTAGGTTATGGGTATTCTCCCTACTAGTGGCTCGTGCACGAGAACGAATTTTGTTATGGTTACTTTCACCGAGGTACGAGGTACTTGGGGCTCACAACAAACTAGTACCTAGGGGTGTTCCTACGCTTGGTGCTCATGGCCTTTTTGGCATTTAAACTTTCTTTATGGTATTTTGGGATGTGAAAACCAGAATCTTGAATGTTTTATTCAATTTCACTCATTCTTTATAGTTATCCCTATTGAAAGTTATTTTCTTTTCAAAGTTGCACTTTTAGAAATAAATGCTACTATTATTTATTTATAACTCTTGCAAGCCTTTTATTTTACAATGCCTATCATTTGAAATCCATGGGTGATATCCTATTGGGCTTAGTCTCACACCCTACTTACACCATTGGGTGTAAGTAGACTTGATCATGTTTGACACAGGCAAAGGAAAAGCCTTGGGCGATGGCGGTTCGGGTTGCTAGTTTCTCTCGATGGTGCGGTGTTGTGGAGACGGCTTGTGGGTGATGACCCCTTGTCGTGTGGAGTCTCATGGGCTTTTTTCTGCTACTTTTATGTACCTTTGGACCAATTGTGTCTTGTTTAAACTCATGTACTAAGTTCTGAATTTTTATTAAGTCTTGTTTGGCATGATTTTTCAGATTTGGTTTGTTGTTTGTTTTTGGTTATCTTATGAACCCAAACTCAGGTAAATCGTTCCCAAATGAATTTTTATGATACTCGGGCACTTGTGTCAGCCCGTGGGGATGGGGAACGCCCTTCGGGTCTTTCCATGAGCCGGGTTTGGTACCAGTTTGATGGCGAACAGATTCGGTTCGTGACAATCTTATTCCTCGAAGCAACTTCGAGACATCGACTATACTGTGAAGTATTAAAATACACAAGGAGTATGATTGTCGGGGGAATAGGCTTCAGTTGAGGAAGTATCTCGATGCTTAGGACAACCATCTAGTTCCTCGCTTTTGGACACTTGTCGATCATATAACATGGAAGAGGTCGTTGCTTGATGCTAAAATCAAAGAACATTCCTGATGAAATTGAAGATTCATGTGCTACTCACGTGGAGATCTTCAAGGAGCCTAAGGATTCCCGATAACTCTTCTATAAATAAAAGAACTATTCATTGTCCTTTGGGTTGGCCGCTCTCTTGCACTCTCTCTCAAATAAAATTCTCTTTTTCTATCACTTTATTATTTTCTTTTCATTCCTTATTGTAATAACTCCCATGATGGCACAATAAACCCTTAGTATCTCAACCGAGGAGATTCCTCTATACACCCTATTAATAAATTTTGTGCTCTGACTATTTATTATCTTCTGTTAATTTATCAGTTGATTCTAAGTGTGATTACAATATGTAACACCCCGAGACATTACAATATTTTCATTTCCCAATAAATTTAATATTTTTACTTTCTTTTTACGCAACATCGTGTTAAGCTTATGCTACAGACTACAATTAGTTGGTTTGCGTTACACAAAAGACCCAGTTTTAACAAACAACAATATATTAATAAAATATTATTATAATATATAACCAAGCTGTTAAACTAGAAGATACGAATAGTATTAACAAAATTTTGAATTTTATATATTACATATAATTTTAACATTCATCTTATGTAATTTCTAGACATTATATAGGAACATATTCAATTTTTCAGATAAAAGAAGTATTTTTCAAAAAATGTCGTTTTGTCACCTTTTGATAATGTACCCAATTAAAATCTCATTTTTGACACTTTAATATATTTTATTAAACAAAATAAAATTATTATTTGAAATTGGGATGTAAAAATTAACTTTGGAGGAATTTTTGATATTTTTTTAATAAGTTTTAAATTTTGATGAATAGTAAAAATATACTAAATGATAATTGAAAACTACTTTTTTCATAAAAATGATTTATGAGGATAAATTATATTATTTAATGGTGTTAAAGTATGAAAATAATATATTTTTATCATTTAATATAATGATGTTCATTGGCATTAATTTTACCATGAATTTTGATGTAAAAACATTTCAATATTTTGCAATGTTTTAACTTTTAAAAATCCATTTTTCATTCCAACAACGGGATTAATTTAAAATTAATTACCGAAACTTCTCTGTTTTAAATTTTGAAAAATTGATTTCAAATTTTGAATCATTGGGTCAAAAGTTTTATAATAGGTTGATTTTATTTGTTGGATATTATGAATAGTAACTTTAGAAAAAAATTATTATTGTGGTTATGGGTAAATCAGGTAATTAAAGGTAAAAATGATATTATAAAATTACCCAAACACCTTTAAAAATCCTATTGGCAGACTAAATTTGACTCTTATCATATAATTTACGAATTTAAACCATTTAATGGACATTTTTCCATGAATATGAAATTAATATTATTAAAATCAATGAGTGTGAAAAAATGTTACACTCTCGTTTTATATAAGTATATTAATTTTAATATAGTGATAATTAGAAGATAACATCGAATATAGGTAGTCTATGGAAATATAATATAATTACATACATTATAGAAATTTATTCATAATTTTTAGAGATTAAAAAATTACCATTAACGGTGACACAATAGTGATGCAGAAATTATTTTATTAATAGAAATATCAAATAGATGATATTAAAAACATTAAAAAAATATAATTTGAGTAAATTAATGTCATTCACTAATTTTATGAATTAATTTGACATGTTATTAATTTTTTAAAGTATTTGGTTCAAACATATCTTTATGTTATAATATTTTTCAAAATTCAACTAATGAATAGGTTAAAATTGACACTATTGATATTTTAAAATAAATTATATAAAATTCATAAAAATTTAAATCTAGGCCAACTAATTGGGATGAAATTAAATATGTCACCAATGGTATGTTTATGGATATTTTTACATTTTAGAGTAACTATATTAACCCTTAGTAATAAAAAAATATGTTTTCATAGTAAGAGTTAAAGGAATTAATTAAGGTTAAATGAAAATTATATGGTTTAAAATAAAACCAAAACATGTCCAAAAAATTATTGGATTAATAATATTCAATACTTATCACATTTTGATTGATTTTGAGTTTTTTAATGGACACTTTTATATGAAAATAAATTATATATTATTTAAATAAAAGATAGTTACCAAATATCACTATCTTGTATTTTAATATCTTTTATGTATCCACATAGGGCCAAAATCAAGATATGAACGAATATAAATATATATTTTGATATAAATGAAATCACTTTTATTATATAAATTTATTTTTATTTTTAGAAGATATATAATTACCATAATAGTATCTTTGATTCTAAAACAATGTTTATTAAATTAACATAAAAATAGAATAAATGATTATAGTAATATAAAGTTTGTTATATTTTAGATTAGTTAATGTGTATAAAACATTTACTAGATCTATATGATATGTTATAGATTTTTTAAAGCTTTAGATTTAAATTACCACTTTGTCTTATTCTTTTTTAAATCAACTAGATGAATAGTATTAAATTTTGCAATAATAATATCTTATTGAATTAATTTATTATTAAATTATTTAAAAATCAAAAAAAATGTTAAATAATCACAAGGGGATAGGATATGGACGAAAATGTATTCTAATTTTCATTTACTATCCATTTGTAATTATTTATATCTAGAATAGTCTTATTATATTTTAATAATTTGAGAGTTTCCTAAAATGTCCCTCCCCTCTCTTATAAAAACGCATCTCCTCCCACACTTCTTCACACCTCCTTGAGCCTTCTTGATCAAACAAAACATGTCCAATTCTCCTATAAAAATTCGTAGTTATCTTTTGGAGTTCTTGGTTTTCCAAAAATACCATCCCTGGTGTCCCTAAGAGAAGATCCAATGGAAGTCCAATGAAGAAGATGAGGTTAACGTACTCTTGACTAAAGGAAAGTCCAAGGTAAGGGTTAATTTCAAAATCTCTTTTTTATCCAAGATTTCTTATACATAAGTATCTACTGGTACATCACTGTCACCCATGTCCAATTTTCTTAAAATTTAATTCAAAATATTATCGAAAATTGTTTAAATTCATTTTTACACATGTTTGAATTTTTATAAAATGTTTTGAAAAGAATATTTCTTTCGTTTTCCAAACTATGTACTTTATAACCTTTTCGATAAATTATGGAAGGAATGATTCTTTAACTTATACATAGAAAGAATCTATTTTCCACCATTATGATGCCTTAACATTTTGAAGCTTTCCTTACAAACTTATAAGGTTATTTTCAAAAGAAATGTTATTTTGAATAATTGTGCGAATTCTAAATGATTTCAAAGTAAAAAAGGGATATTTCCCTTAAGGAGTTTCAATGAATTTATTTAAAAAATTTCATCTATAAAAACATCCTTTGTTGGATTTTATACTTATTTGAGGTTGACTAATTATAATACAATCTTCTATATTGTATTGAGGGCTTATGGTATATTTCACTATCGATGTGCTATGTTTATACCATTCATTTATGGTAAGTGTTAACATTTAGTATGGTAGTTTTAATAGGAATGTTTATGTTATGTTTTACCCTTTTCATAAGAGGAATGCATTAGACTTAGTAAGTGACGGGTGGGACCCGCAATAGCCCCTCGATGCATTGGTAGGTTTCATGAGACAAACTAGTGTCTTGACACAAGTCCTTAACAGTATGGTAATGGTCTTGGAATGAGGTCTTGAGGGTATAGTTATGTTTTCCAGCATTATGAATTTTCTCATTATGAGATTTTTTATTGATATTACATGTGATTATTCATCTAGTAGAATATCCATGTGAATGTTTAAATGGAATTATTTGATTTATTCTTTCCATATTATAATGAAGATAGTGTTTTAAAAGGCTTGTGTTTCAGTTTTATACCTTTCCTTAAATTTTTATGCTTATTTATGATAGATTTCACTATATTGTTTATCCTTACTGAGTATCTGAGCTCACCCCTTTCTTTTGTTTCTTTTTCCCCAGCATGTGAAGAAGTATATTATGATTGACCTGTAAGGATATTCTAAGTGATATGAGAATTTTAAATGGGGATAATATGTTATTTCTCATTTCAATATGTAATGTAAAACATATGTTTGTATCTAGTTTTTTCAAGGATACCAAACCAATCGGTCCTTCGGGATTTGATTTCTTATGATCATGCCAATGTAACCTAAAATAATGCACTGACTCTGGGAAACTCGTCTCAGGGCATTACAGTTGGTATCAGGGGAAGTTTAGTACAAACCTTGGGAACTAGATTTAGAAAAAAATTGATTAGGAAACATTACCCTAAGATAGACATTGAGGATTAGTATAGAAGAAGATCCTATAATTTTTCTAATGTGAAGATTTTGTGGGTCTTCTAAGTAATAAATCCCTATCTGTATATTATAAGTGGATTTGGTTCTGGCATAGATGTACCTAGGAGTAATAACTCTGAAAAAAATTTCGAGCATGACTCGGGGTAACGTGGTACATGATAATGGTCCTTACTATGCACTTGGTTTGGCACTATTGGGAGATATGCTTAGGGTAATTCATATTTTCCTTACAAATGGTTATGAAGTATTTATGAGTAACCCCAAAGAAAACATTTTTATGATTATCAGAATATATATATGTAAATCTTCAATTTATGTTAAGCATTTTTCTAGTTTCTGGATTGTACATTATGATATGATCTAACCTAGTGTATGTAGTCATTTAGAAATGGCGCCTAGTATAAGGAATGTGGACCTCACCAATGAACATCATTTTAAGACTAAGAAGGATCATATATTTCATGGTCTTAATCCAAAATTTCGAAGGGAAATAGTATCCCATGTTTTCTCATCACATGAAGTAATAATATCATGTGTTAATAAGATAAGTAAATAATTCTTTGAGTCCTTTCGATTTTAAGGGAAGTAAGAAAACAAGAGGACGTCAGAGAAAAAGATGGATAAAGGGAAGAAGGGAAAGAAAGATTTTCCCACATGTGATAACTGTAGAAAGAATCACTCTAGTAAATTCTTGTTGGGAATGGAAGTTTTTTATAAGTTTATAGAAAAAGTGCACCAAGTTTTTGATTGCAAGGGTAAGAAGAAGGTTTCTAATGTACAATGCTTCAACTGTAAGGATATGGGACACTATGCGAATAAATGTCTCAATATTCCAAGAAATATACAACAGATGATGCTATTAGATAATGATAAAGTTATGATACTACCACAGATGAAGAGGAATGATTAATATTCCTATTCAAGAACTGTTTTATTTAAATATTTATTAGCAATATATTGGTTATTAGAATTATAGAGTATATATGGATTAAACTGCAATACTATTTTATTAAGGATTTGATGGTGAACCAAATTTAAATATAATTTTTGACACTTTAATATATTATATTTAAAAAAATAAACTTCTCCGTTTAAATTGGGATATAAAAATTTACTTTTGATTAATTTTTGATACGTTTCTAATAAGTTTTAAATTTTGATGAATAGTAAAAATAAACTAAATGATAATTGAAAACAAATTTTTTCAACAAAATAATTTATGTGGATAAATTATATTATTTAATGGTTTTAAAGTTTGAATATAATATATTTTTATCATTTAATATAATTATGGTCATTGTCATTAATTTTACCATGAATTTTGATGTAAAAATATTTCAATCTTTTTCAATGTTTTTTACATTTAAAAACACGTTTTTTATTCCGACAATGGGGTTAATTTTAAATTAATTAATCCAAATTCTGTATATTAAATTTTAAAAAATGGATTACATATTTGGAATTATTGGGTCAAAATTATTCTAATAGGTTACATTTATTTTTTGGACATTATGAAAAGTAACTAGTAAATTTTTTTATTACCGCTGTTAAGGGTAAATCAGGTAATTAAAGGGAAAATGATATTATAAAATTACCCAAAAATTTTTAAAAATCCTATTAGATGACTAAATTTGACCCTTATCATCTAAGGTTCTAATTTAAATCATTTAATGGACACTTTTCCATGAATATAACATTAATATTATTCAAATCAATGAATGTGAAAAAATATCATACTCTCATTTTATATAAGTATATTAATTTTAATATAGTGATAACTAAAAGATAACATCAACTATAGGTATTATATGGAAATATAATATAATTAATTACATTGTATAAATTTATTTATAATTTTTATAGATTAAATAATTACCATTAACGATGACTCAATAGTGACGTAGAAATTATTTTATTAAAAGAAATTTCAAATAAATGTTATTAAAAATATTAAAAAATATAATTTGAGTTAATTAATTTCATAAACTAATTTTATGGATGACTTTGACATTTTATTGATGGTTTAAAGTAGTTGTTTTGAACATATCTTCATGTAATGACATTTTTAAAAATTCAACTAATAAATAGTGTCAAAATCGACACTATTGACATTTTAAAATAAATAATATTTTATTAAATTATAAAAAATTCATAAAAATATAAACTTTGGCCAACTAATTCTGATGAAGTTAAATATATCACCAATGGTCCATTTGTGGATCCTTAGACATTTTAGAGGTATTTTATTAACCCTTAGTAATAAAAACACATGTTGTCATGGTAAGAGTTAAAGGAATTGATTAAGGGTAAATCAAAAATATAAGGTTTAACATAAAACCAAAACATACCCAAAAATTTATTGGATTAATATTATTCAATACTTAGTACATATGTATTTATTTTTTGTTATTTAATGGACACTTGTATATGAAAATAAATTATATATTATTTAAATCAAAGATAGTTACAAAAATATCACTATCTTGTATTTTAATATCTTTTATGTGTCCATATATGGCCAAAATCAATATATGAATAAATATAAATGTCTATTTTGATATAAATGAAATTAGTTTCATTATATAAATTTTTTTTTTAATTTTTAGAAGATATATAATTACCTTAAAATCCTCTTCAATTCTAAAATAATATTTATTAAATTAACATAAAAATAGAATAAATGATTTTAACAATATGAAGTTTGTTATATTTTGGATTAGTTAATGTTTCTAACAAATTTCCTAGATATATATGATATATTATAGATGTGTTATAGAATTATATTTGAATTACCACTTTTTCTTATTGTATTTTAAGTCAAACTCGATGAATAGTATTAAACTTTGCAATAAAAATATCTAATTGAATTAATTTATTATTAAATTATTTAAAAATAAAAAATAATGTTAAATAATAATAAGGGTATATGATACAGATAAACATGTATTCTAATTTTCATTTATTCTCCATTTTTAATTATTTATATCTAGAATAGTCTTATTATATTTTAATATTTTGAGAGTTTCCTAAAGTGACCCTTCCCTCTCTTATAAAAAGGCATATCCTCTTACACTTACTCATACCTCCTTCAGAGTTCTTTCTCAACTAAACCCTATACAATTCTCCTATAAACATTATTAGTTATCTTATGGAGGTCCTGGTTTTCAAAAAATATCATCCCTAGTGTCCTTAAGAGGAGATACAAAGGAAGTCCAATGAACAAGAGGAGGTTAACACACCCTCGGCTAAAGGAAAGTCCAAGATAAAGGTTAATTTCACCATCTATTCTTTATCCAATATTGCTTATATGTAAGTATATATTGGTACATCCTTATCATCCATGTCCATGTTTCTTAAAATTTAATTCAAAATATTATTAAAAATTGTTTAAAGTCATTTTTACCCATGTTTGAATTTTTATTAAATGTTTTGAAAGGAATATTTCTATTGTTTTCCAAATGAGGTACTTTATAACCTTTTACACAAATTATGGAATGAATTATTTTTTAACTTATATGGAGAAAAACTATTTTCCACCGTTATCAAGCCTTAACATTTTAAAGCTTTCCTTACAATATTATAAGGTTGTTTTCAAAAGAAATGTTGTCTTTTATAATTTTGCGGCTTCTAAATGATTTCAAAGTAAAAAAAAGGGATATTTTCCTCAAAGGGTTTTAATTAATTTATTTAATTATTTTCATCTATGACAACATCCTTTGTTGGATTTTATGCTTATTTGGGGTTGACTTATTATGATACAATCTTCCATAATGTATTGAAAGTTTTATGATATATTTCACTCTTAATGTGCTATGTTTATTTTAACATCCCAAGTAAGTAATGAATAATAGATATTTTTATCTATGTCTATTAATGATTAAGATAGTGTTTTAGAGTCTTAAAATGAAAATAAATACAATCTTGTGCATGGAATACACTAATATTCTTAAAAGATTGTTTTACTGCCTTTTGATGGCAAACCCTTTTCAAATCAAAATTTTGACAATTTTATAATCTATATTTGTCAAAATAAACATATTTATTATTATTGGGACATTGAAATTTACATTGGATAAATTTTTGGTATTTTTCTGACAATGTTCATTTTTTAATGAATAGTGAAAAAATACAGCATTTTACATCAAAACTGCTTTTTCATTTAATTTAATTATATGGTTATATTATCCTTTTAATTGGTATTAAAGTTTAATCTGAATATATTTTTACCATTTAATCCAATGGTGATCATTAGGATTAATTTCACTTTGGAATTGGTCATAAACTAATGCCAGACTTTTCATAGATATTGTTTCAAAAAAACCCGCTATTTGTTTTGACAACGGGAATTATTTTTAAATCAATTATTGCAATTTATGTGTTTGGAATTTGGTAAAATGGATTAAATATTTGGAATCAGAAGGTCCAAATTATTTAATTAAGACTCTTTTATTTTTGGACATTATGAATAGTAATAATGGTAATTATCTTTAATTATCTTGATTAATGAGTAATCAGGTAGTTAAAGACAATAAAATGATATCATAATAATACAAAAATACCACAACATATGTCCTAAGGCTACTGGTTGTCTCATGGCTGACCATGGGATGCCTTGTGCCAAACTTGGGGGCCCCATGGAATCACTTTTGTGAGAAAGTGACTTTTTATCTTTTTATTTTTAAAGAATGTAAAATGTGACAAAGAATGTATCACCTAAGTAAAATATTTTTAACATAAATGATATTTTGGACTATAAATATTCTTTAGAAAGATAAAAATATTTCCTACATCATAGTATTTTTTTCATAATTTTTAGACTTTAAATAAATTAAATTATTTATGACATCATGATGATGCAGTGATTACCTCATTAATAAAGGATTTAAATAAAATGAAATGATAATGTACAATATATGAACTAAACATGTCAAAAACCTGTTGGATGGGTTGATTTCTAACCCTTATTACCTTACCCTCGAATTATATCAATGTGGGACCTTTTTAATCTGGAAATCATTTTCAAATAAAGTAACATTTCTTTACTTTCCAAGAGTGTCCCTCCTCTCCTCTTATAAAAGGCCCCCACCTCTACCTCCTTACACACACTCCCAAAGCCTTTGGATCGGCCAACCCCTACCCATTTTGTCTCTCCACTTCCCTCTCATACTCCTTGAAGCCTCACTTTGGGCAGAAGTCTTCCCAAGGAAGCCTTTGAGCTCAAACCAAAGGGAGTTACCCGATTTTAAGGTAATGTCTTCACTTGAGTCCTTTTGTTTTATTTTGCTTCTCCAACCCCCTAAACTCTTTTTATTCATTTATTTTGTAACAAATCCAGTATCTTAAATATACTAGGATGTTGTTATAAGAATTATTCGAGCTACACTTACACACACCTACATCTAATGGTTAAAGGACATATTGTTTCCGTGGATGGTGAATTTATGCCTCCCGAAACGATGATTGTTCAACATTCTTTTAACACCTTCAAAGGTGGACATTAAGATGTCACTATATTTATATATGATATATAATATGTTTATGTTTTCCTTAAGCTTCTATATTTTTTATTTTGGGCATACCTTTATGGTTTCCATTATGGGTAAACGCAATATCTTCATTTAAGGAAGTGCGGACTACCGCCCCCTCAAAGTGATTTGATTCGTTAATACCATATGTGGGACGTATAAAGGATGTAGTTATGATATTATATATGATATTACACAAGAATTATAATATACCTTTATATCATTATGATTCCATTTCATAAAATATGAAATAGAAATTGAAGCAGCGTTCATGCGTACGTACGGCTTACCGTCTCCATGAACGGTACATTTCATTTCTTACCTCTAAATGTTATGTAATATTATAAATGAATGAATGTACTGGATATATATGATATATACATCATGATTATAATTCTGGATATAATGGATACATGAACAACTTGTAATTATAAAGGGTTTATTTTTGACTCAAGTACCAATGATCGTTAAAATGACCGTTATTAACTTAAATAATTACATAGTGTTCATGACATGGAAGTAAGTGATATAAAAGGAATAATGAACTTAAAAAAGGTTCTTAAGCAAGTAGAAATTAAATCAAGTTTATTATTCAGGATATTAAAGAACGATCGAGTCAAGTCGGACCCGAGGTATGGGACTTCCTCTCAATCTCCTTTCATTGAGGCATATTTTATTTTATACACAACCTTCTTTTATACGGTGTATAAACCCCTTTTAATTTTATGTTTATCCAAAAGGAATCTTTTTTATACAAAGCATTTTACTAAACGAAAAAAGTGAATGTTTTTGTCGTACGTATGCGGCGACAATGACTTCTCCACCGCCGTGACCATTATTTGAGTTTAGGCTTCCTCTACAAGCCATACCTTATTTTTAAAAGAAAAATAAATACCATGTTTTACTTTTCTTTTATTTTGGTATTGAAAATGGTTTTCATAATGTTTTTATATCAATGTGTTGTATTTATGTCTTGTGATTGAAATGTGGAAATGTTATGTTTCCTTTATGCATGTTTTATGTGATACGATTATGTTGAGGTTCTTGGGAATTATTATGAAGACGGGTGGTTCCGTGATAAACTAAGGGCGGGTGAGCCCGATATAGCTCTCCAATGCATTGGGTAACGCGAAGGATTGAAATTTTAAGGTTTCTCCGAAGAGATTTAGGGAATATACTGTGATGGGTATTCCAAACGTAACCAAGAGGGTTACTCCCTACGTAAGAATGTTATGAATGCCTCAAGTTACCTTTATGTATTATGATTTCTATGATTTATTCATGATTTGATGAGGTATGTTAAAGTGCTTATGTTTTATGGGTAAAGTATGATTTCATTCTTATGTATATATGTACCCATGTTTCCTTTCAATATTTTTATATCCCTTACTGAGCTTTTTATGCTCATCCCAAGTTTTTGAAATGTTTTTCACAGGTCAAGGGAAAGGTACATGATATGATGATAGTGTCAAGGAAGTCTCAAGAAAGAATCCATGATTTATTTTAAATATGTTTCCATTGATGGGAAAGAAGAATACTATCTTTATGTAACCACTTTGTTTATATGTGGAATGTAATGAAAGTTTTATGATCTAATTCTCTAAAACTCTAAACCCGAAAAGATCCTCAATGTGTAATCTTGTAATAACTCAAGATTAAGTAAGGTTTAAGGCTGGGACCTTATAGTTGGTATCAGAGGTCGGTTTAGATAACTTTAGGAGTTATAATTCTATTAAATGATTATCCAAAAATATTTTTTGAAATGATATAGCATTTAAAGATTACCATGTTGATTCACCTAAGGTATTTCTGTGATAAGAATTGTTTTCCATAGAGGAAATAGAGAATCTTTTCTAGGAAGGGATACAGAGGGAAATAACCTTTCAAATCAGTATCCTGAGATGGTTAGAATCAGAACTAAACAGTTTTTTGCAGTGATGGCTCAGTTGACTCAGGTGAAAAATGTTTGCTGTTTTTATTGATTATATTTTGGTGTTTTCTAAAAGTAAAGAGGAGCATGAAAGACATTTAAGGGTTATCTTGCAAACCTTAAAAGAAAATAAACAGTATGGAAAATTCAGCAAGTGTGAGTTTTTGTTGCAACAAATTTCTTTCCTAGGTCACATTGTTTCTAAATATGGGATAACTATTGATCCTGCAAAAACAAAAGTTGTTAAAGAATGGCCAAGAACAACAAATTTAACCTAGATTCGTAGCTTCCTTGGTTTGGCAGGATATTACCGAAGGTTTGTTAGAAATTTTTCACGGTTATCTAGTCCAATGACTAAGCTAACTCGGAAGGGTGTTAAGTTTATCTGGACAAAAGAATGTGATGATAGTTTTTAGGAATTGAAAAGAAGATTGGTGAATGCTCCAGTTTTGGAACTACCTTCCAGGAATGGTGAGTTTGTTATATACAGTGATGCTTCATTGAAAGGACTTGGTTGCGTCCTAATTCAGAATGATCAGGTAATTGCTTATGCTTCACGACAGTTGAAAACTCATGAGGTAAATTAACCTACACGTGATTTGGAATTAGCTGTTGTTGTTTTCGCTTTAAAAATTTGGAGGCATCATTTTTATGGAGTAAAGTGTGAAATATATACTGATCACAAAAGTTTAAAGTATATATTCACTCAGAAAGAGTTAAACATGAGACAGAGGATATGGATGGAATTAATCAAGGATTATGATTGTACAATTCATTACCATCCGGGAAAATCAAATAAAGTGGCTGATACTTTGAGTCGAAAAATTAATGCTTCATTAGCAATGTTGCATTTGGAACGTGATCTTTTGGTTAAGGATTTGATGAACTTTGGAATAGAAGTTGTTGGTGCAGGATGTTCTTCTGTTTTGTTTTAGGTATCAGTGAAATCTTCTCTATCAGACAGAATCAAGCAAGCAGAGAAGCAAGACAGTGAGTTGTAGAAAAAGGTAGAGATGGTTCAGAAGGGTAAGTTTCCTGAATTCAACATTGATAGTGATTGTGTTTTGAGATTTGGGAAGAGATTGTGTGTGCCTTGTGATTCATAGTTGAAGAGATAGTTGTTATGTAAAGCTCATAGTTCTACGTTTTCAGTTCATCCTGGCAGTACTAAGATGTACAGAGATCTGCGGGAGTATTACTGGTGGGATGGAATGAAAAGAGATATTGCTGATTTTACTGTGAAGTGTTTGACTTGTCAGCAGGTTAAAGCAGAGCGGCAGTTACCGAAAGGGATGCTTCAGCCTTTACCAGTGCCAGAGTGGAAATGGGAGAATATATCCATGGACTTTGTTGTGGGATTACCGAGGACATCTCAAGGAAATAATGCAATCTGGGTTATTGTTGATCGCTTGACTAAATCTGCTCATTTCCTTTCTATACGAGATACTTTTTCCCTAGATCAACTTTACCATTTGTATCTTAAAGAGATAGTCAGGTTACATGGAGTTCCCCTCTCCATTGTATCTGATCGTGATCCCAGGTTCACTTCTAACTTTTGGAAAGGCCTTCAGAAGTCGTTGGGTACTGAATTAAATTTTAGTACAGCATTTCATCCTCAATTAGATGCGCAGTCAGAACGAGCAATTCAGACCTTGGAGGATATTCTACGAGCTTGTTCGATAGATTATCAGGGAAGTTGGGACCAACATCTTTCCTTGGTTGAATTTTCATATAATAACAGTTTTCATTCCAGTATACAGATGGCACCATTTGAGGCGTTATATGGGAAGCGGTGTCGAACTCCAGCTTTCTGGGATGAAGTGGGAGAAAGAAAGTTGATGGGACCAGAATTGGTAGAAGAGATGGCAGAAAAAGTTCAGCTAATTCAGAAACACATGAGAATAGCTCAGAGTAGGCAGAAGAGTTATGCGGACAACAGGAGGAAGGATCTCTCTTTTGAGGTAGGTGATCATGTTTTTCTCAAAGTCTCACCATGGAAAAGTGTGATGAGATTTGGTAAGAAAGGAAAGCTGAGTCCAAGGTTCATTGGACCATATGAAATTCTGGAGAGAGTTGGATCAGTTGCATACTGGGTGGCTTTACCTCTGAGTTTATCTCAGGTACACAATGTTTTTCACGTTTCGATGTTGAGAAAGTATATGCGAGATCCATCTCATGTTTTGAGTCCATAGGTAGTTCAGCTGGAAGAGAACCTATATTATGAGGAACAATCGGTCCAGATTCTTGACCACAGGGAGCAAGTGTTTCGAAATAAGGTGATTAATCAGGTAAAGGTTTTGTGGAAAAACCACATGATGGAAGAGGCAACATGGGAATCTGAAAATGCAATGAGGGATAAGTACCCCCATTTATTCGATAAATAAATAAATTGCGGGGACACAATTTTCTAAAGGGGGTAAGGATGTAACATCCCAAGTAAGTAATGAATAATAGATATTTTTATCTATGTATATTAATGATTAAGATAGTGTTTTAGAGTCTTAAAATGAAAATAAATATAATCTTATTCATGGAATACACTAATATTCTTAAAAGATTATTTTACTGCCTTTTGATGGAAAACCCTTTTTAAATCAAACTTTTGACAATTTTATAATATATATTTGTCAAAATAAACATATTCATTATTATTGGGACATTTAAATTTACATTGGATAAAGTTTGGGTATTTTTCTGACAATGTTCATTTTTTAATGAATAGTGAAAAAATACTGCATTTTACATCAAAACTGCTTTTTCATTTAATTTAATTATATGGTTAGATTATCCTTTTAATTGGTCTTAAAGTGTAATATGAATATATTTTTACCATTTAATCCAATGTTGATCATTAGGATTAATTTCACTTTGGAATTGGTCATAACTAATGCCAAACGTTTCATAGATATTATTTCAAAAAAACCCGCTATTTGTTTTGACAACGGGAATTATTTTTAAATCAATTATTGCAATTTATGTGTTTGGAATTTGGTAAAATGGATTAAATATTTGGAATTAGAAGGTCCAAATTATTTAATTAAGACTCTTATTTTTGGACATTATGAATAGTAACGATGGTAATTATCTTTAATTATCTTGATTAATGAGTAATCAGGTAGTTAAAGATAATAAAATGATATCATAATAATACAAAAAGACCACAACATGTGTCCTAAGGCTATGTTTTGTCTCATGGCCGACCATGGTATGTCTTGTTCCAAACTTGGGGGCCCCATGGAATCACTTTTTTGAGAAAGTGACTTTTTATCTTTTTATTTTTAAAGAATGTTAAATGTGCAAAGAATTAATCACCTAAGTAAAATATTTTTAATTTTGTCTACATAAATGATCTTTTGGACTATAAATATTAATTAGAAATATAAAAATATTTCCTACATCATAGTATTTTTTTCATAATTTTTATACTTTAAATAAATTAAATTATTTATGACATCATGATGATGCAGCGATTACCTCATTAATAAAGGATTTAAATAAAATGAAATGATAATGTAAAATCTATGACCTACACATGTCTAAAACCTATTGGATGGGTGGATTTATAACCCTTATCACCTTACCCTCTAATTATATCAATGTGGGACCTTTTGAATCCGAAAATCATTTTCAAATAAAGTAACATTTCTTTACTTTCCAAGAGTGCCCCTCCTCTCCTCTTATAAAAGGCCCCCACCTATACCTCCTTACACACACTCCCAAAGCATTTGGCTCGGCCAACCCCTGCCCATTTTGTCTCTCCACTTCCCTCTCTTAATCCTTGAAGCCTCACTTTGGGCAGAAGTTTTCCCAAGGAAGCCTTTGAGCTCAAACCAAAGGGAGTTACCTGATTTTAAGGTAATGTCTTCACTTGAGTCCTTTTGTTTTATTTTGCTTCTCCAACCCCCTAAACTCTTTTAATTCATTTATTTTGTAACAAATCCAGTATCTTCAATATACTAGGATGTTGTTATAAGAAGGATTCGAGCTACACTTACACACACCTACATCTAATGGTTAAAGGACATACTGTTTCCGTGGATGGTGAATTTATGCCTCCCGAAACGATGATTGTTCAACATTCTTTTAACACCTTCAAAGGTGGCCATTAAGATGTCACTATATTTATATATGATATATAATATGTTTATGTTTTCCTTAATCTTATTTATTTTTCATTTTGGGCATACCTTTATGGTTTCCATTATGGGTAAACGCGATATCTTCATTTAAGGAAGTGCAGACTACCGCCCCCTCAAAGTGATTTGATTCGTTAATACCATATGTGGGACGTATAAAGGATGGAGTTATGATATTATATATGATATTACACTAGAATTATAATATACCTTTATATCATTATGATTCCATTTCATAAAATATGAAATAGAAATGGAAGCAGCGTTCATGCGTACGTATGGCTTACCGTCTCCATGAACGGTGCATTTCATTTCTTACCTCTAAATGTTATGTAATATTATAAATGAATGCATGTACTGGATATATATGATATATACATCATGATTATAATTCTGGATATAATGTATACATGAACAACTTGTAATTATAAAGTGTTTATTTTTTACTCAAGTACCAATGATCGTTAAAACGACCGTTATTAACTTAAATAATTACATAGTGTTCATGACATGGAAGTAAGTGATATAAAAGGAATAATGAACTTAAAAAAGGTTCTTAAGCAAGTAGAAATTAACTCAAGTTTATTATTTAGGACATTAAAGAACGATCGAGTCAAGTCGGACCCGAGGTATGGGACTTCGTCTCAATCTCCTTTCATTGAGGCATATTTTATTTTATACACAACCTTCTTTTATATGGTGTATAAACCCCTTTTACTTTTACGTTTATCCAAAAGGAATATTTTTTATATGAAGAGTTTTACTAAATGACGAAAGGGAATGTTTTTATCGTACGTATGTGGCGACAACGACTTCTCCACCGCCGTGACCATTATTTGAGTTTCGACTTCCTCTACAAGCCATACCTTCTTTTTAAAAGAAAAATAAATACCATGTTTTACTTTTCTTTTATTTTGGTATTGAAAATGGTTTTCATAATGTTTTTATATAAATGTGTTGTATTGATATCTTGTGATTGAAAGGTGGAAATGTTATGTTTCCTTTATGCATGTTTTATGTGATACGATTATGTTGAGGTTCTTGGGCATTATTATGAAGACGGGTGGTTCCGTGATAAACTAAGGGCGGGTGATCCCGATATAGCTCTCCAATGCATTGGGTAACGCGAAAGAGTTAAACGTTAAAGTTTCTCCGAAGAGATTTAGGGAATATACTGTGATGGGTATTCCAAACGTAACCAAGAGGGTTACTCCCTACGTAAGAATGTTATTAATGCCTCAAGTTACCTTTATGTCTTATGATTTCTATGATTTATTCATGATTTGATGAGGTATGTTAAAGTTCTTATGTTTTATGGGTAAAGTATGATTTCATTATTATGTATATATGTACCCATGTTTCCTTTCAATATTTTTATATCCCTTACTGAGCTTTTTATGCTCATCCCAAGTTTTTGAAATGTTTTTCACAAGTCAAGGGAAAGGTACATGATACGATGATAGTGTCAAGGAAGTGTCAAGAAAGAATCCATGTTTTATTTTAAATATGTTTCCATTGATGGGAAAGAAGAATACTATCTTTATGTAACCACTTTGTTTATATGTGGAATGTAATGCAAGTTTTATGATCTAATTCTCTAAAACTCTAAACCCGAAAAGATCCTCAATGTGTAATCTTGTAATAACTCAAGATTAAGTAAGGTTTAAGGTTGGGGCCTTATATTTATATCATTCATGGTTTATGGTTAAATTATTAACATTTCATATACTAGTTTTAATGTGAATGTTTATGTTATGTTTCACCCATTTCATAAGAGGAATGCATTGGACTTAGTAAGTGATGGGGAGGTCCATATATATCCCCTAGATGCATCGGTAAGTCTCATAAGACAAACTAGTGTCTTGGCATAAGGCCTTGACGGTATGGTAATGGTCTTGCCATGAAGCCTTGACAGTATGGTTATAGTGCCTGGCATTATGGATTTCCTCATTATGAGATTAGTTATTGATATTACTTGTGATTATTCGACTAGTAGAATATCCATGTGAATTTTTAAATGGAATTAATTGATTTATTATTTCCATATTATACTGAAGATATTGTTTTAAAAGGCTTGTGTTTTAGTTTTATACCTTGCGTTAAATTTTTATGCTTATTTATGATATCTTTCAGTATATTTTTTTATCTTTAATTAGCATCTAATCTCACCCCTTTCTTATGTTTTTTTCAAAAGATGCAAAGAAGTATATTATGATTGAACTAAATGGATAGTCTAAGTGATATGAGTGTTTTAAAAGGGGATAATATATTGTTTTTTATTTCAATATGTAATGTAAAAATTATGTTTGTATCTCGTTTTTTAAGGATACTAAACTGATCAATCCTTCGAGATTTGATTTCTTATTATCATGCGAATGTAACATAAAATAATGCACCGACTCTAGGCAACTAGGTTTGGGGCGTTACAGTTGGTATCAGAGGAAGTTTAGTACAAACCATGGAAACTAGTTTTTAGAAAAACTTTTATTAGAAAACATTACCCTAATATATACTTTTAGGATAAGTATAGAAGAAGATTCTAGAATTTTGTTAATGTGAATATTTTGTGGGTCTTCCAAGTAATACATCTTTGTCTACATACTACAAGTGGACGTGGTTCTGGAAAAGATGTACCTAGGAGTAATAACTCTTATAAGGTGTTATAGGATTGACTCAGGGTAACCTGGTACACGAAAATAGGCTTTATTACACACCTTGTTTGATACTCCTAAGGGTATTCTTAGGATAATTTACATTTTCTTTACAAATGGTTATGAAGGATTTATGAGTAAGTATGTCCCCAAAGAAACCATTTCTATGATTATTAGACTAGATACGTGTAAATATTCAATTTATGTTAATAATTTTTATAGTTTATTTATTATACATTATGATATGATCTAACCTAGTGTATGTCATCATTTAGAAATTGCACTTAGTAGAAGGAATTTGAACCTTTTCAATACATGTGATCTAAAGAGTAAGAAGGATCATATCATTCATGGTATTAAGCTGATATTTCGAAGGGAAATAGTCTTCCATGAATTCTTATAATATAAAGTAATAATATAATGTGTTAATAAGATAATTGAATAATTCTTCTAGTCCTTTGGCTTTGAAGGAAAACAAGAGAAGAATAGAATAGCAGAGAAAAATATGGATAAAGGGAATAAGGGAATGAAGGATTTTCCCACATGTGATTACTGTGGAAAGAAACACCCTAGTAAATGATTGAAGGGAATGGGAGTTTTTTATAAGTACGGAGAAAAATTACACTAATTTTGTGATTTCATGGGTAATAAGAAGGTTTCCAATGTAAAATGATTCAACTGCAAGGAGAAGGGACACTATGTGAATCAATGTCCAAATCTTCCAAGAAATATACACCGGATGATAGTGTTGGATAATGATAAAGTTATTATACTAATACAGATGAAGAGGAATGATTAATATTCCTATTTAGTAATTATTTTATTTGAATATTTTATTATCAATATACTGGTTATAAGAATTATGGAGTATATAAGGATTGTACTAAAGTTTTATTTCATTAAGGATTTGAGATTGTATGGTACCAAGTAAAGTGACACAGTTACAAGTTCAACTTTTTGGAAAATATATGGTTGAGGGAAAGATAAACCTTAATATTTTTCTGATACTAAGATAATTATTTTGGAATGAAGAGATGATTGATTTAGATAAAGTATATTCGATATTATTGACTACCATGGAACTGATTAATGGTTTGTTTATTCCATCATTATTAAAGTTCACAACATTTTTTCATTTAAGGAGTATATCCAATATTCAATGTTTTATAAGGTTTTATGGTAATTCAGGGTATTACCATGTTTTAATAGAATACATGATGAAGGTATTATGACAAAAAAAATATTTGTTTCATGTTATGTGACCTTCATTATAATTGTTTTGGATTGTGAGTTTGGACATAAGAATTTTGGATAAGTATAAAGGCTGGAATGGATTAATTTAAAAATTGGATAGTATTGATTAAGGTTAAAACATTTCATTAATGTTGAATATATTCAAATTTTTTCTTGGAATTATTTAGTAATATAGTTTTAGAAATAAAAAAAATGATAACCTGCAGGTCGGGTGACAACCCATCGCATCTGTAAAGGCTGTGTGACTTGAACCCACAACCAAAGGGCGACAAGGGAACATCACTTAACACTAGCCTACATGATGTCCGGGTTGGTATAAAATGGTTTTATTTTATTTAAATGGTATAATAGATGAAGTATAAGTTCATTTTTTGAACCTTATATGATTAAGATAAATAGAATTTTATTATCTTTTGGAGAGAAATGTGAGTTTGCAGTGTAAATTGATTAAAGGGGGGAAACTATACTTTTTAAGTAAGTATGTATGTTTCATTATATTCTTAATCTATGAAGTAAATGACTTATTCAACTCAAAGGAAAATATTATAAAACCAAAAAAAAATTCCTAGTAAATTCTTTTTCGATGAATCAAATGGTCCCTTATATAATCACCAACTTCTACCTTTTTTATTGTAAACTATTTTCTAATCATGTTTTCTTTCACTCTCCATCATAATTTTATGCTTAGATTTTTATTTCATTTCCATGCTTTCCTACATGGAACCCAAGTATGTGTAATCTCCAATGACCCTTATACTTATTTTTTTTATTTTAAAATGGAGGTTTCATCAATCCATTTTTCAACATGGGATTTCAAAAAATATATTTTGAAATGTCAAACCCCTAGTTATCAATCCCATGATTAAATTGCGAGGATGAAATTTATTAAAGGAAGGGAGAATGTAATACCCTAAGACTTTAAAATATTTCCATTTATGAATAAATTTAATTTTATTACTTGTTTTCTTTTTATGCAACAATAATTTAATATTACACGACACACTATAATGAGTTCGTGAACGTTACAAGCAAGGCCTAATTTTAACAAACAACAATTTATTAATAAAATGTTATTATAATATATAACCTAGCTATTAAAATAGTAGTTATGAATAGTATTAACCACATTTTGAATTTTATATATGTCGTATAATTCTAACATTCATCTTATATTATTTCTAAACATGATATTCGAACAAATTCAATTTTTCAAATAAAAGAAGTATTTTTCAAAAAATGCAGTTTTGCCGCCTTTTGATGGCATACCCAATTTAAATCTAATTTTTGACACTTTAATATATTTTATTTAAAAAAATAAACTTATTCTATGAAATTGGTATATAAAAATAAACTTTTGATAAATTTTTGATATTTTTCTAATAAGTTTTAAATTTTGATGAATAGTACAAATATACTAAATGATAATTGAAAACAACTTTTTCATCGAAATAATTCATGAGGATAAATTATAGTTTTTAATGGTTTTAAATTATTAATATAATTTATTTTTATCATTTAATATAATAATGTTAATTGGCATTAATTTTACCATGAATTTTGATGTAAAAACATTTCAATCTTTTGTAATGTTTTAACTTTTGAAAACCAGTTTTTCATTCTGAAAAATGGGATTAATTTTAAATTAATTACTAAAACTTCAGTATTTTAAATTTTTAAAAATGGATTCCATATTTGGAATCAGTGGGTTGACATTTTGTTAATAGCTTACTTTTATTTTTTGGACATTATGAATAGTATCTTTAGTAATTTTTTTGTTACCGTGGTTAAGGGTAAATCGGGTAATTAAAGGTAAAAATGATATTATAAAATTACCCAAACACCAGTAAAAATCCTATTAGATGAATAAATTAGACCCTTATCATCTAAGGATATAATTTAAATCATATAATGGATGATTTTCCATGAATATGACATTAATATTATTAAAATCAATAAATGTGACAAAATGTCACACTCTCATTTTATATAAGTATATTAATTTTAATATATTGATAACTAGGATATAACATCGACTATAGGTAATATATGGAAAGAAAATATGATTAACTAAATCGTAGAAATTTATTTATAATTTTTAGAGATTAAAAAATTATCATTAACAATTACTCAATAGTGAAGAAGAAATTATTTTATTAATAGAAACATCAAATAAATGATATTCAAAATATTAAAAAAATATAATTTGAGTAAATTAATGTCATACGCTAATTTTATGGGTGACTTTGACATGTTATTGATGGTTTAAAGTAGTTTTTTTGAACATATATTTATGTTATGATATTTTTAAAAATTCAATTAATGAATAGTGTCAAAATTGACACTTGATATTTTAAAATAAATAATATTTTATTAAATTATGTAAAATTCATAAAAATATAAACTTAATCCAAATAATTGGGATAAAATTAAATATTTCACTAATGGTCCATTTATGGATCCTTTTACATTTTAGAGTGACTAAATTAACCCTTAGTAATGGAAACACATGTTGTCATGGTAAGAGTTAAAGGAATTAATTAAGGGTAAATCAAAATTATAAGGTTTAAAATAAAACCAAAACATGTCCAAAAAAATTATTGGATAAATAAGATTCAATACATATCACATTGTGATCTATTTTTAGTTTTTTAATGGACACCTGTATATGAAAATAAATTATATGTTATTTAAATGAAAGATAGTTACAAAATATTACTATCTTGTATTTTAATATCTTTTATATGTTCAAAAAGGGCCAAAATTAAGATATGAATGAATATAAATGTCTATTTTGATATAAATAAAATAATTTTCATTATATAAATTTATTTTGAATTTTTAGAAGTTATATAATTACTTTAAAAGTATCTTCAATTCTAAAACAATATTTATTAAATTAACATAAAAATAGAATAAATGAATTTAATAATATGAAGTTTGTTATATTTTGGATTAGTCAATGTGTATAAAAAATTCCCTAAATCTATATGATATATTATAGATGTTTTAAATCATTAGATTCTAATTACCACTTTGCCTTATTTTATTTTAAGTCAAACTAGATGAATAGTATTAAATTTGGGAATAATAATATCTTATTGAATTAATTTATTATTAATTTATTTAAAAATAAAAAAATTGATAAATAATCACAATGGGATAGGATATGACTGAACATTTATTATAATTTTCATTTATTTTCCATTTTTAATTATTTATATCTAGAATATTTTTATTATAGTTTAATATTTTGAGAGTCTTCTAAAGTGCCCCTCCCCTCTCTTATAAAAAGGCATATCCTTCCATGCTTACTCACACCTACTTTAGCCTTATGGATCGACCAAACCCTATCCAATTATCATGTAAACATTCTTATTTATCTTTTGGAGGACTTGTTTTTTCAAAAAGACCATCCCTAGTGTCCCTAAGAGGAGATCCAGAGGAATTTCAATGAAGAAGAGGAGGTTAACACACTCTTGACTAAAGGAAAGTCCAAGGTAAGGGTTAATTTCACAATATCTATTTTATACAAGATTCCTTTTACATAAGTATCTACTGGTACATCCTTATCATACATATCTATATTTCTTAAAATGTAATTCAAAATATTATAAAAATTTGCTTAAAGTCATTTTTACCCATGTTTGACATTTTTCTAAATGTTTTGAAAGTAATATTTCCATATTTTTCCAAATGAGGTACTTCATAACCTTTTCAACAAATTAAGGAATAAATGATTTTTTAACTTCTATGGAGCAAGCGGCTATTTTTTCCGTTATGACACCTTAACATTTTGAAGCTTTACTTACAAGCTTATAATGTTATTTTCAAAATAAATGTTGTCTTTTATAATTGTGTGCCTTCTAAATGATTTCAAAGTAAAAAAGGGATATTTCCCTCAAAGATTTTTAATGAATTTAATTAATTCTTTTCATCTACGACAACATCATTTGTTTGATTTTATGCTTAATTGAGGTTGACTTATTATGATACAATCTTTCATATTGTATTGAAGGTTTTATGATATATTTCACGATCGATGTGCTATGTTTATACCATTCATGGTTTATGGTTAAATTATTAACATTTTGTATGCTAGTTTTAATATGAATGTTTATGTTATGTTTCACCCTTTTCATAAGAGGAATGCATTGGACTTAGTAAGTGATGGGTGGGGCCCTCTATAGCCCCTCTATGCATCGGTAGGTATCATGAGACAAACTAGTGTCTTGGCACAAGGCCTTGATGGTATATTAATGGTCTTCGCAAGAGGCCTTGACGGTATGGTTATGATGTTTGGCATTATTCATTTCCTCGTTATGAGATTAGTTATTGATATTTTACGTGATTATTAGACTAGTAAAATTTCCATGTTGATGTTTAAATGAAATTATTTTATTTATTCTTTCCATATTATGCGAAAGATAATGTTTTAAAAGGCTTGTGTTTTAGTTTTATACCTTGCCTTAAATGTTTATTCTTATTAATGATAGCTTCGGCTATATTGTTTTTGGTCAAAGTAGGACCCTCAATAGGGGTGAATTGAGTTCCTATAAAAATTTCAGTTAAAAAGTATATTTAAAAAGGATTTCTCCAATTAAAATAAAATAGTCCAGTTAATCAAGGTAATAAAATTATAACAATTTGACCGTTCAAATAACTTCTCATAAGATTGATTAATTCTCAGTAATATCAATATAAGATATTTGTAAAACTTTTAGAGCTACTCTAATAAGGCAAAATAGTTATAACTATTATCCCATACTAACTATTAAAGTAAGATTCAGTTTTTTGAAGTATAAGATAAAATAGAGAAAAACTAAATTGAAGGAAAAAATAGATAAAACAAGTAGTTCAGTCTCAATATGAGACCTAATCCACTCCACTTTGTGATCACCTTACACCAAGAAATATATATATATATATATATATATATATATATATATATATATGAATCTTTGATCCACACCCTAGATCGGGGTTAACAATAGTACACAAGAATGTCCAGGTCATAAGACCTCTTCCATTTTTCTATGTGGAAAAAATAACAAACAGATCACAAAATACCTCTTCCATAGTTATATGTGGGTAAAACAAAGTGTAGATAGATGTTTGAGTGAGGATATCTTGTATCCTCCAGTTTAATGTAGAAGATAGAGTGTGTTATAATGTAGACACACACACTGCTCGAAAAGTGATAAAATCAATACATAGAAGAGCAAAGATAATGAGAAAGGGTTAGAAATTCTCTGAGTGATATTCAATATAGCTCTAGAATTGTTGGATGTAGCAGATGTGATTTTCAAGTCCTCTTGTGGAAGTAGAGTCGCGTGAGTCTCGTGTTCTAGTTTATAGTTCGATGAGATATGCTTTGTATCTCTTGTTCTTCTTAGAGTTGATACTGTGAGAATATTTGAGATTTTGAAGTGTTGTAGTTCATCCAAAAGGAATAGAGAGTTATTTATGTGTTCTTAAATGTATGTTTTCTTCTCTATTTATCATCCATTCAACTTCTCGAACTCTCCTATACTTTAGTGCCACCTTTTTCTTTTTATTTTGGAGTTCATGTATTGGAGATGACAGGAATCATGATTTCTACACCTTGTACCTCATACTGTTAGGTTACATGTCTAAAAATAAGCATTAATTATGTTAGTGTTATTAAATGTATCAAATATGACTGTTATAAATAACTTTTAAATTAAATTGAAGACAGAAAAATAGTTAAGTAAGAAATGGTGTCACAGTTTGTCTTGAAACAGTGTCACAGTTTGTCTTGAAACAGTGTCACTAGAAATGGTGTCTTATCCTTTGCCTTGGAGAGGTGATACAGTCAAGGTGAGAGAGTCATGGTGACATAGCTACATTGAGATCTATAATCGGTAGCACAGATGCGGTGTCAGGATCATGGTGTCTCGGGTAACGGTGTCTAGTACTTTGTCAAAATTTTGAATGGTGTCTTGTTACGATGTCTTGGAGATGGTAGCAAGGAATATGTGTCACAGGCTTTATGAAATCTAGAATTGGTTACGGTTTCAGAGTCATAGTGTCTAGATTATGGTGTCTAAGTCACGGTGTCTGGGTTACAGTGTCTGGGTCACGGTTTCTGGGTTACGGTGCTAGGGAATTTTCCAAAATCTAGAACCGATGGCAGACTTATGGTTTCTAAGACTGAGCCAAATATTTATAAACTATCTTAATAAGTAATACTCGCAGAATGGATTGGACTTAATAATTAGTATAATAAAACATAATAGAACAAGATAAAGCATAGTTTACAAGATTAAAACATGATTTGTAAGATGTGAAACATGATATGTGAGTATTAAAACATGATACATGATTTGTGAGCATTAAAACATGATACATGATTTGTGAGCATTAAAACATGAGGAGTCCAACAATCTCACCATTTTTTATGATCACAAATTGTGGAATTTATAATCCATATAAAGTAATAAGGAAACTATATTGAGCATATATGTGATAATCTGTATAAAAATTATTCTTCTTCCAAGAAGATTCTTTGTCCATAAATGCCTTTTATTAATTCTCCCCCTTTTTGGGATTATCAAAAAGAGAAGAAGAAATAAAAATAAAATAAAGATTTAATAAAGGTAAGTAGGAAAATAAATATCAATAGTACACATTGTATTGAATAGAATGAGATAGTTCATTACAAGCATAATGAAAAATACAATGCATCCCTATAAAAATACATCATTCACTTATCTTCAGATCCAGAAGACTTCTCTTTTACCTTGGAAGAGACATTAGGAGGATAGACAAGAGCAGATGTAGAAGTGGTAGAAGGGTTTGATCTAACTATGAGAGAATTAAATGTCACTCCTTCAAAGATAGAAGGTGCAAGAGTTGGTTTGGTTGAAGACCGAGGCAAGGTTTGTTCAATAATAACAGGTTTGATCTAGCTCAGAGCCTAAGATACAGACATAGTATAAGGAGTAAAGGTAGTGTAGGAGGAAGGAGTTTAACGAGGTCACAAAGGGGCAGCTACAGGATCCACAATGGCATTATTTTCACATGAATATAAGGCTTCAACAATTGAATGAAATCTATAATGATCTCACCTCCATACTTCATAGCCTTCTCAAAGTCATATGTAACACCCCAAGATTTCATAGTGTGTTATTTCTTCAAAATAATTCAATAACTTGCACTACACGCAACACTGAGTTCAATCACACCATGACTTACAAAAAAAAGTCATTCAAAAGAGGTTATGAATAGTATTATCTAAATTTTAAAATTTATATAATCCTTATAATTTTAGAATCCATATTATGAGTTTCTTAGATATAATGCAAGAACAAATTCATTTTCAGTATTGCACTTTTATCAACTTTTAATAGTGAACCCTTTTTAAATACAATATTTTAAACTTTTTGACTAAATGGGGACATCAAAATTTTAAAATGAAACATCCCAAGCTTCCACGGTACACTTTCTTTGAATAATACAGTAGCGTGTATTGTACGCAACCTTGAGTTTTAACACACACCACAACCAATCAAACTAGCCGTTATGAATAGTAATACCTACTTTTTAAAATTATATATATTTTATAGTTTAAAATGTACTTCATCTTTGGATTCGGAATATCGAATTTAGCCTAAGGTGAAATTTTGGTACATTTCGGATAACTTTCATATTTTGATGAATAGTGAAAATTACTAAATTTTAATTAAAAACAACTTTTTTAATCAAAATAATTAATAGTGATAAATTATGAATTTTAGTGGTTTTAAAGTATATTTAGAATATATTTTTACCATTTAATATAATGTTGGTCATTGGACATAATTTTACAATTAAACCGAACATAAACAAGTGTCAATCTTTTGATAGTTATTATCTCTTAAAAACACGCTTTTTGTTTTGACAGCGGGAATTAATTTTAAATTAATTTCTGCCACTTCTGTGTTTAGAATTTAGGAAAATGGATTCCATATTTGGAATCAGGATGTTCAAATTGTGTAAATAGGTAACTTTTATTTTTAGACATTTTGAATAATTACTGCGGTAAATATTTTATTTACCATGGTTAAGGGTAAATCCGGTAAATAAGGGTTAAAAAATAATATTATAATTATAATAAATTACCCTAAAACGTGTCTTAACCCTATTGGTTGTTACATGGTCAACCATGGGCATCTTTGGGTCGATTTTGGGACCTCATGGATCCACTTGTAAGTGATAATGACACTTTATTTTAATTAAGTCAAAATGAATACAAAAATGACACAAGCATATATCTTTTAGCAAAACAATTGTTACATAGGGTTATATAAGTTGGATTTTAGATTATAAATATTCATTAGAAATCTAAAAATATTTCCTACATAATGATATTTTATTTTTAATTTTTAGACATTAAATAATTTATTTTATTTATGACACAATGATGATGCAGTAATTACTATAATAGTGAAAAATTAAAATAATTGATATTATAAATACCCAAATAAATATAATATGAAACTTTTAATGAATTAAACTAATTTTATAGGATAATATGATATATTAGGATTGATTTAATTGACTTTGTACGAAGTAATCAATCTGTTATGAGTTTCACAAAAATCAACTATTGAATAGTGTCAAAGTTGACATAAAAGAGTTCTTAAAACAAATATTATATTATTAATTGATATTAAATTCCTAAAAATCTAAGGTTAGGCCAAGAGACTTATATCATGATATGTTCATCATTAATGTACCACTTGGGGGTATCTTGGATGTATATAGTAAGTTTATTAACCATATTATATAAAAATACAAAGAGACATTGTAAAAGTGAAACTAATTAACTTAGAGTTAATACTTAAAGATAAGGTTAATATAAGTACCCAAACCTATCTAAATTCTATTGGTTGAGTGGTTTTCGACCTATCCCCACCTTAAACTTTGAATAATAAACTTTGGAGCCATTAGAAACCGAATATGAATTTATTATAAATTAATATTTCTAGCTTTTCCAAAGGTGCCCCTCACCCCTCTTATAAAAGGGCACTCCTCCTTCTCATTTCTTCACACCTTAAAAGCCTTTTGGTTCGGCCAAACTCTACCCAAATACTCTCCCAACATCCCTCACTACAACCTAGAGGCCTTATTTTGATCAGAAATCCAACCTAAGGAGCCCTTTTGATCAAATCAAAAGGAAGAACCCGAAGAAGAGGTAATGATTTCACCACCCTTCTCCAAGTTCATTTCTTCTTCCACTTCTTCTTCCTTTGTTCTTACCATTCTAAAATAATAACTCCAGTATCTCACATATACTGTGATGTTATTATAAATATGGTACAATCATATTCAGTATTCTATCCACCCTTTGAATAACATGTCACCATACGTGCGTACGTACGGCTTACCGTCTCCACGTCGTGGTGTAATTGTTATTCAATATAATATTATTTGGATGGGTATAATAATGATGTGTAACTCATGTAAATAATAAATATAACATGTTAATGATTCTGTATATATGATATACCATCCATTTATATATTATTTTAATATCAAAAGAATGATATTGTCGCTCGTGCGTACGTACGGACTACCGTCTCCACAAACGCGATGAGATTCATTCTCCATCGTATCCATTCAAGTATAATTATCATTTGATGATTTAAAAATGATGTTTAAGGACTGGATATCATTCTGGATATGAATAAGATACAACAACCATGGCTTATGTAACAAAACATATAAAAGAAAATGAGTAAGTTAACTCCCGAAACAACGATAATTCTAAGATATTATTAACAAATCAATGTTAAAAGATCATATATGATATCATATTAATATATATGATTCTTGTATAATTTAATAACAACTATTTCACCATTATACAGGAGGTTAACCTACCCCAACAAAGGAAAAGTACAAGGTAAGGGGTTTTCATCTCACTCCTTATTTCCGTGAGATTCATGCCATATTGCCACCATCACCTTTTGTGTGGTGTATGTACTGCCCATAATTATATTCTTTGTGTAATACACTCTAATTTATGTGTATTTACATATTAATTGTATGATACCTCTTTTATGGGTTGTATGTTTCATAATTTACCAAATTGGTAAGGGTTATTTCACAATCTCTTCATTATCCGAGGTTGTTTATACGTAATAATCTAGTGGGATCTCTTTATCATCCACATCCATGTTTCTTAAAAATGTATTTTAAAACATTTTTACTATTTACTAGAATATGAGTTAAAGTCATTTATACCCTTTTTGACTTTTATAAGTGGTTTATAAAGGAATCTTTCTGTCGTTTTCAAAACAAGGTCCTTTTTAACCTTTTCGACAGAATTCAGGTAAGAATGTTTTTTTTAACTTATACGGTGAGTGCGGTTATTTTCCGCCGTTATAAAATCTTCAAATATTTCCTTACAAGATTATAAGAATATTTTCAAAGAAAAGGTTTTCTTTTATAATTATTTGATTTTTAAATGATTTCAAAAGAGATATATTTCTCTCAAATATATGAAAATCCAGTGCAAATGTATACGTATTTAACGCAAGCTTAAAAATGTTTTCAGAAAACCTGACTCTCGAGTTTGGTAGACAGGAAGGGATTGGGAGTGGACCCATCATGGCCTGTAATTAATCGGGAAGTCTCAGAATTAGTTATTTTGTTTTCAGAAGCTTGCATATTGTTTTCATAAAAACACTGGAGTATATTTTATCAATTTTAAACATAAGTATCTTCTAAAAAAAATGCATCGGTAGGTCTCATGAGACAAACTAGTGTCTTGGCACAAGGCCTTGACAAAATCTTATTTGTAGTCTTGGCACGAGGCCTTGGCTATGTGGTTATGATAGTCTGGCATTATGCATTCCAACATTATGAAAGTGGTTATTGATTTTTTCATGTGATTATTCGATTAGTAGAATATCCATGTGAATAAGTAAATGGCATTATTTCATTTTATTTATGCCATACCATGTTGAAAGTTAATATTTAAAAGGCTTTTGTTTTAGTTATACATTGCCTTAAATGTTTATTCTTATTTATGAAAGTTTCCGCTATATTGTTATCCTTACTGGGCATTTGAGATCACCCCTTTTCTATGTTTTATTTTTCCCAGGATGTGAAGAAGTAAGTTATGAATGACCTGCAGGGATTTTATGAGGGGTTAATAGTGTGGATTGTGGAAACATTATGTTGTAGTAGTAGTTTTTCATTTTATGATGTAATGTAAAACTTATGAATATATCTAGTGTTTCCAAGGCTACTAAACCAATCGGTCTTTCAAGATTTGATCTTTCTTGTGATCATACCAATGTTATGTAATAATGCACCGACTCTAGGAAACTAGGGTCGGGGCGTTACATCATATTTGTTCTCCAAAAACTAGTCCAAAAGAGGAGTGAAGTATTTTATCTTTTGAACTTGAGTCTTGAAGGCTTGAGTGATAGGAGGAATTTTCAAATTCTCTACAAGGTACTTGAAGTGACTATTCAGATCATGCTTAGAATAAATTCTATTGAAGTAGAAGTCCAATTTTTTTAGATTTCTTCTTGAGTATCATTATAAATATTTGAATGTATCCTTTCTAAATCAAGTACTCGATCACTATTCTTGATGATAGCAGAGAAACCTTCCTTATCAACACCACTCAACACTGAGTGAAGCACTTCTTTGAAAATAGTTCTGATTAATTCATTGGTCATAGGTTGAGATGGTTGTCCAGAGGCATTTGAAGCTATAATAGCTGATGTGAGAGACTTAAGTTGATTTAGAACTTTTTGTAAACATCCCTTATACTCATCATTCATCTTATTAAGTTCAACAACAAGTGAACTCATCTCATTGACTGTCTTGGTGTTGCTCTCAGCCAGTTTTTTATTTACTGTAGCAAGTTTTGGTTGAATCAGAGATAGATACTTCTTGGGGATTTGATCACTAACTTCCTCAACATAATGAGTAACAGGAGATTGTCTAGATTGCAAGACTTTTTTCATATCTTTAACCATAGATCTGAGAGACTTCACCTCATCACTCAACTATTTGTTCTCAATTCTAAGTTCTTGAATTTCATGAATCATCTTCGGCTGAATCTTCCATATGATTTTCTCTAATTGCAAGAAATCATCTCACTCACTGAGATTAGTCACTGGGGTAGGTTTTGACTTTATGATCCTTTCAAATCCAGATAACAAAGTGTTTCCAAAATCTTTCAGATCACTGTGACTCACAAAATCAGAAGCTTTTTTAGAAGGTTTAGGAATAGGAATAGAAATAGGTTCAGGATCCTTTGTAGAGGTTACTTATATGGAAAAAATTGGTTTCAATTTAAACACATTGGAAAGGTATATTCATTTCACTGAGGTCTGTTGGGTATTATCCACATTAAAATAATTAGAAAACCTATACCAAGTGTCTATAGAGCTTTGGTAAATAGGATTGGGAACTTGAATACTATATAAATTGGGGTTCTTCTCTCCATCAATAGGTGTATATATTCTAGGACTAAGAGACTCAATCTCTTGAAACATTTCTAGGTTATCAGTTCTTTCAGGCTCACCCATCTCTTTTCTAGCTAACAGAAAAGATTTTTCCATTATTTCTTCGGCAGATAGTATTATTTCAGGTTCATCTTGTTCTTCTGATTGTTCCACAGCAGCAGCCTCTTCCTCAATAGTAGGTTCTTCCTCTACAGTAGGCTCTTATTCAATTATAATACTTCCTTTATTAGTAGGTACATCTTTTTCAATTACTTCTTGTGGAACAGTCAAGCCACTATCTTCTTTTTCTAAAATAGTTCCTTCCTCAGGTGTAGATTCTACATATTCTACCTCTTCATCTGAATATTCCACGACTTCATCAGGTTCCAAACTAGGGTCATATTTGTTCTTAGGTCTCAAAGGATTCTCAATTGGATTAAAATTTTCATAAATTCTTTCATTATCTTCAAACCAAGACTTTTTCTAAGGATTCCATCTAATTTTCATTCTTCTTATTATATCCTTTGAGATACAGAACTCATAATATTCAATTACTTCTTCATTTGGACCAACTACTCCTTTGGAAAACAATATTGTAGAAATAAATCGTGAATAAAACAGAGAAGTTTATTTCTAGGTTGTCTTGATAATTTCACACATGTGAAGTATAATATACTTACATGGATTGATCTTATGCCCATTCTTCATAAGATACATTAAGAAAACATCTTGATACTTAATTGTAGAAAAATATCCTTTCCTAGGAAAAATAAGATTTTGAATAAACTTGAATAATATTCTTGTCTCACCATCTAGATCAGAAGTGATTTCTATTATCTTCTTCTTATTTCCAATCAAATTTCTCAGGGCCTCTTCTAATCTAAACACATCACTATGAGGAAGAGGACCTCTTTGGTAATCCTCAAAAATTTCTTCATGAGCTAATCCTCAAAAATTCCTTCATGAGGTACTCCTAGGTATAAATCCCATAGCCTTGAAGAAAAGGTATATCTTTGACCTTTTATATAGATTCTTACAACAAAAATCATCTTTAGAGTTGAACAAGAACTGAACATGCTGATAAAACTGAGAAACAAGCTTTGGATAAATCAATCTATTCTCCTTTGTAAACCGGTTCAGCCATCCCTATTCTTTCATTACTTTCAAAACAAGTGACTTACTTATTAGCAACCACTTCGGAAAGACTTATTTCTCTGGAACTAATATTCTATTAGCAAGGCCTGGATTCAGTGGTCCCTCGGGCACTATTTTTGGATCATTTTTCACTTTCTTCTAAGATCTGCGCTTCTCAGGAGTCGATGAATATAGACACTTCATTATGGGAATCCAATGTGGGTTAGAGAAATATTAAGGGTTAAAAGAGGGCTAACGGTTTGAGATAGAATGGTTTCAATTTTAAGATAAGAGAGTTCGAGTGAAGAGAAGAGTGGAAAATATTGTGTTTTTATCATTAAGGGATTTCAAATGTCAAAAACAAAAATATGCAGCATAAAAAAATAAAATAATTGATACAATGATATGGGAAATACAATTCTAAAAATAGAAATATGATTCATTATAGTGAGATAAAAATAGGTATTCATAGTGTCAGTATTATAGTGTGACTCCAAATGGAGTTACTATATCATTGAGATAGAAATTATGAGACAGTAACTGATAGACAGTAACTCTGAGACTGTAAGTGTGAGATAGTAAGTGTGAGATAGTAACTTGTGAAACCATGAATCATGAAATTGTAAACTGTGAAATGGTAAACTGTTCACTTGAGGCTTATAATTTCTAACTCATGTATGATGTAATTTATTCTTTTGGAATTTAATGGCTTAGTGAATATATCAGTAAGCTTATGTTTAGTGCCAACAAATTCCAAAGTGATATCACCCTTTTGATAATGATTTCTCAAAAAGTGATATCCAAAATCTAGTAAAGTGTGTTTCATCCATAAAATTTTGCACAATAACTACCAGTAGTTATGTATTCATCTTTAGTAGTATATAATACAACAAAATTTTATTTCTTACAACACCGCGATACTAGAGACTTTCCTAAAAGGTGACATGGCTAGAGGTTCTTTTTCTATATAACTTAAAACCACCAAAATCAACATCTGAATATCTAACTAAATCAAATGATTGTCTTATAGGATAGAACATCCCTAAATTGGTTGTATGTTTAAGATATTTGAAAATCCTTTTAACAGCATTTAAATGAGACTCATTGGGGTTTTCTTGAAAATGTACACACATGAAAGCACTAAACATAATATCAGGCCGACTAGGAGTAAAGTAGAGTAAACTTCTAATCATTCCTATATAAGTGGTTTGATCAACATATTTTCCATTTTAATCAAGATCCAACTTACAGGTAGTAATCATTGGATTATCACTACTTTTAGTACTATCCAAGCCAAAATGTTTTATAAAATATTTTTTATATTTTATTTGATTTAAAATAATACCTTCCTTATTTTGAAAGATTTTGAAATCCAAGAAAGAATTTTAGTTCACTCGTTACACTCATTCCAAATTCATTTTGCATAATCTTTGAAAAATAAGTATATAAATAATTTCTTGAAGATCCAAAAATTAAATCATAAATATATATTTAAACAACTAAAACATCCTTAGAAATTTGTTTTATAAAAATATTAGGATTAGATATACCTTTTGTAAAATATTTGGAAATAAGAAAACTATTTAATCTATCATACCAAACTATTGGATATTTATTTAAACCATATAAAGATTTTGTTAATTTAAATACATGATTTGGAGAGTGAAGTTTTTTAAAACTAGGGGTTCTTCAACAAAAACATCCTCAACTATAATATATTTAGGAATACACTCTTGACATCCATTTGATAATGTTTGAAATTGAGATGTGTTGCATATGTAAGAAAGATTCTAATGGATTCAAGTCTAGAAACTGGTGCAAAAGTTTATTCATAGTCAATTCCTTCCTCTTGACTATAACCTTGTAAAACAAATCTAGATTTGTTTCTAACTATCTTACCATCTTTATCTGCTTTGTTTATGAACACCCATTTAGTGCCTATGGTCAAGGTGTCTTTGGGTCTATCCACAAGTTTCCAAATATTATTCCTTTCAAACTGATTTACCTCCTCTTGCATGAACATCACCCAAAAATCATCATTGATAGCATCATTGATGTTTTTAGGTTCAAGTTGTGACAAGAAAGCTTTATGTTCAACCATATTTCTTAGAGAAGCTCTAGTCTATGTTATTTTATCTAAATCTCCAACAACAGCATATAAAGGATGGTTCTTAAGAGTTCTAATAGTTCTAGAAAAAGAAGGGCTAGTAATTTCAAGTTCTTTAATAGGTTCGGGTTCATTATGGATTAAATATGGAGAATTTCCAAAACTGGAAGTTTTAACAAATTCCTTTATAAGATGGTTAGAAGATATATTAGTAATGTTCATATTTTAAATATCATCCTCAAGATTATCTATGGAGGTCTTAGGTTCATGTGGATTTGTTTCATCAAATTTGACATGCACAGATTCTTCCACACATTTGTTTCTTTTGTTAAAGACTCTATAGGATTTACTAGAGATTGAATATCCTAGAAAAAATCCTTTATCACTCTTGGATGAAAACTTATCAAGATTATCATTAGTATTAAGAATATAGACTTTTCAACCAAAAACTTTGAAGTAATTAACCTTGGGTTTTCTATTGTTCTACAACTCATAAGGATTTATTTTAAGAATTGGTCTAATTATCACACCTGTTAATAATATATCATGTTGTATTTACAACTTCAGCCCAAAAATAGATAGGTAGGTCATACTCACTAAGCATTATTCTAGAAATTTCTTGAAAGGTTCTATTTTTTATTTTTACAACACCCACTACTAGAAACTAAGGCTTTACCAACAGTTTCAAACCATTGGTAAAGGCTACCAAACCGTTGGTATATTATATACCAATGGTTTGGAAAACTATTGGCAAGTAAGGTGTGGCGGTATCCCATTACCAATGATTTTTGTATAACTATTGAGAAAGTCAGTGTAATCGGAGTATTTCCAACGGTTTTACAAACCGTTGGCAATACTAGAAGTGTAATCCTAGTTTTCCAACCATTTAAATAACTGTTGGTATATACGAGTATTTCCATGTTTTACCAACAGTTTACTAAAACTGTTGGTACAAACATGTACAGCACTATACCAACAGTTTTAGTAAACCATTGGTATAGTGTATTACCAGAATTTGACAGGCCATCCATCTAAAATCTCCTCCACTGCACACTCAACTACACACCTACATACACTCTTAACAGCAACAAAAACACCTACTATAGCACAAAAAAACACATAAAAATATGATACTATTATAACCATGGAATGTACCACAATTATAATCATGTATATGAACCCAATTACCCTATGCAATATAGAATTCATAATTGAATTCTCATTTGAATACATCCAGAATGAATTATGTAATGAATTCTTAATTATTAATCAATAAAACATACAAAATTAATTATGTTGCATACAAAATTCTGAATGATATATAACACATATATAATATGACATACAAGGGGTTGGGGGTGTCCATGGGTGAGGGGCTGTCCACGGGGGTGGGGGTTTCTAGGGGTGGGTTATACAGAATTAAGAATACATAAAAAATTACATTTTATATAACACATATATGATTGAATTCAGAAATTAAAATCTAATAACCCCAAAATAAAGTATCAATAGAATCTGAATACGTTTGGTCGGTTTTCTGTATACCAGTTGTTTTTACTTAAAATGATGTCCATTTTAAACAAAAGACATACACTTAGAGTGATATCAGCCACACTGTGCCTTATATTGAGGCGGGGTTGACTCGTACACATCACAGATGACTCATGGATCGTTTTCATAAAGTATCAACAGAATCTGAATGCATTTTGTTATTTTTCCGTATGTCAGTTGTTGTTTTCACTAAAAATGTTTTCCATTTCAAATAAAGGTGAGACACTTTGAGTGGTACCTACCACACCGGGCCTCGGATTGAGGTGGTGTTGACTCTTACACGTTACATACGACCCATGGATCGTTGTACTAAAGTTTCAACACAATCTGAATACGTTTGGTCAGTTTTTTATATGCCAGTTGTTTTTACTTAAAATGATGTCCATCTTAAAAAAAGAGATAGTTAGAGTGATACCAGCCACAAAGCTCCTCTTATTCAGTTTGGTTTTACTCGTACATGTCACATATGACCCATGGATCGTTTTCCTAAAGTTTCAATAGAATATGAATGTATTTGGACGGTTTTCCGTATGTCAGTTGTTGTTTTCACTTAAAATGATGTCCATTTTAAACAAAAGAGAGACACTTTGAGTGGTTCCGGCAACACCATGCCTTGGATTGAGGCAAGTTTGACTCATACACATCACATATGACCCATGGATCATTGTCCTAAATTTTCAATAGAATCTGAATTTCTTTTCTCAGTTTTCCATATGTCAATTTTTGTTATCACTTAAAATGATGTTCATTTTAAACAAAAGAGAGACACTTTGAGTGGTGTAGGCCAAATTGTACTTAATATTGAGGTGAGTTTGACTCTTAAACGTCACATATTACCCATGGATCGTTTTCCTAAATTTTCAACAGAATCTGAATTCATTTGGTCTGTTTTCTGTATGTCAATTGTTGTTTTCACTTAAAATAATGTTCATTTTAAACAAAAGAGAGACACTTTGAGTAGTGTTGGCCACACCGCACTTAGGATTGAGGCAGGGTTGACTCTTACACATTAAATATGACCCATGTATCGTTTTCCTAAATTTTCAATAGAATCCAAATGTGTTTGGTCAGTTTTCCGTATGTCAGTTGTTGTTTTCACTTAAAATGATGTCCATTTTAAACTAAAGAGGAATAATTTGAGTGGTGTCAGCCACACCGCACCTCATATTGAGGCAGGGTTTACTTGTACACATCACAAATGACCCATGGATCATTTTACTAAAGTATCAACACAATCTTAATGCATTTGGCCAGTTTTCCGTATGCCAGTTGTTGTTTTCACTTAAAATCCTGTTCATTTCAAATAAAAGTGAGACAATTTGAGTGGTTCCGGACACATAGGATCTCAGATTGAGGCAGGGTTGACTCGTACACATCACATATGACCCATGTATTGTTTTCCTAATGTTTAAACAGAATATTAATGCGTTTGGTTAGTTTTTCGTATGTCAGTTGTTGTTGTCACTTAAAATGGTGTCCATTTTAAACAAAAGAGAGACACTTTGAGTGGTGCCAGCAACATTTTTCCTCGGATTTAGGCAGGGTTGACTCGTACATGTCACATATGACCAATGGATCATTTTCCTAACTTTTCAATAGAATAAAAATGCATTTGGTCGGTTTTTCGTATGTCAGTTGTTGTTTTCACTTAAAATGATGTCCATTTTAAACAAAAGAGAGAAACTTTGAGTGGTTCCGACCACACCGCACCTCGTATTGAGGCGAGGCTGACTCATACATGTCACATATGACCCATTTATCTTTTTCCTAAATTTTCAATAGAATCTGAATTCATTTGGTCAGTTTTCCGTATGTCAATTGTTGTTTTCACTTAAAATGATGTTCATTTTAAACAAAAGACAGACACTTTGAGTGGTTTCGGCCATACCGCGCTTCGAATTGAGACAGGGTTGACTCATACACATCACTAATGACCCATGGAACGTTTTCCTAAAGTTTCAACAGAATTTGAATGTGTTTGGTCTATTTTCTGTATGTTAGTTGTTGTTTTCACTTAAAATGATGTCCATTTTAAACAAAAGAGAGACAGTTTGAGTGTTATTTGACACATCTCACCTTGTATTGAGGTGGGGTTAACTCTTACATATCACAAATGACCCATGGATCGTTTTCCTAAAGTATAAACACAATCTGAATGCGTTTGGTCGGTTTTCTGTATGTTAGTTGTTGTTTTCACTTAAAATCTTGTCCATTTCAAATAAAAGTGAGAGAGTTTGAGTGGTTTTGGCCACACCGGCTCTCATATTGAGGCGGGGTTTACTCATACATGTCACATATGACCCATGTATCATTTTCCTAAAGTTTCAATAGAATCCAAATGCGTTTGTTCAGTTTTTCGTATGTCATTTGTTGTTTTCACTTTAAATGATGTCCATTTTAAACAAAAGGGAGACACTTTGAGTGGTGTCGGCCACACTGCACCTCGGATTGAGGAAAGGTTGAATCTTACATGTCAAAAATGACCCATGGATCATTTTCATAACGTATCAACAGAATAAAAATGTGTTTGGTCAATTTTCCATATGCCAGTTGTTGTTTTCACTTAAAATCCTATCCATTTCAAATAAAAGTGAGACAGTTTGAGTGGTTCCAGCCACACCAGCCTTCGGATTGAGGCGGGGTTGACTCTTACACATCACATAGGACCCATGGATCGTTTTCCTAAAGTTTCAATAGAATCTGAATGCCTTTGGTCAGTTTTCCATATGTCAATTATTGTATTCACTTAAAATGATGTCCTTTTGAAACAAAAGAGAGAAACTTTGAGTGGTGTCGGCCACACCGCACCTCGTATTGAGGTGGGGTTGACTTGTACACATCTAAAATGACCCATAGATCATTTTCCTAAAGTATCAACACAATCCTAATGCATTTTTTGGTTTTCTATATGTCAGTTGTTGTTTTCACATAAAATCCTGTCCATTTCAAATAAAAGTGAGATAGTTTGAGTGGTTCCGGCCACACCGGACTTCATATTGAGGTGGGATTGACTCTTACAAGTCACATATGACCCATGGATCTTTTTTACTAAAGTTTCAATATAATACAAATGCTTTTGGTCGGTTTTTCGTATGTCAGTTGTTGTTTTCACTTAAAATGATGTCCATTTTAAACAAAAGAGAGACAGTTTGAGTGGTTTCGGACACATCGCACCTCATATTGAGGCAGGGTTGACTCTTACATGGCAAAAATGATCCATGGATATTTTTTCAAAAGTATCAACACAATCCGAATGTGTTTGGTCGGTTTTATGTATGCCAGTTGTTGTTTTCAGTTAAAATCATGTCCATTTCAAATAAAAGTGAGACGGTTTGAGTGGTTTCAGCCACACCGGATCTCTTATTGAGGCAAGGTTGACTCATACATGTCAAAAATGACCCATGTATCTTTTTCCTAAAGTTTCAATAGAATCTAAATGTGTTTGTTCACTTTTTCGTATGTTAGTTGTTGTTTTCACTTAAAATGATGTCCATTTAAAACAAAAGAGATACACTTTGAGTGGTGTTGGCCAAACTGCACCTCGGATTGAGGATGGGTTGAATTATACAAGTAAAAAATGACCCATGGATCATTTTCCTAAAGTATCAAAACAAACCTAATAAGTTTGGTCAGTTTTCCGTATGTCAGATGTTGTTTTCACTAAAAATCTTGTCCATTTCAAATAAAAGTGAGACAGTTTGAGTGGTGTCGGCCACACCGGTCTTTGGATTGAGGTGGGGTTAACTCTTACACATAACATAGGACCCATGTATAATTTTTCTAAAGTTTCAATAGAATCAGAATGCCTTTGGTCTGTTTTCTGTATGTCAGTTGTTGTATTCACTTAAAATGATGTCCTTTTGAAACAAAAGAGAGACACTTTGAGGGTGATGGCCACACCACACCTCTGATTGAGGTAGGGTTGACTTTTACACGTCACAAATTACCCATGGATCATTTCCCTAAAGTATAAACACAATACGAATGTGTTTGGTTGGTTTTCTTTATGTTAGTTGTTGTTTTCACTTAAAATCATGTCCATTTCAAATAAAAGTGAGACAGTTTGAGTGGTTCCAGCCACACTGGCCTTCATATTGAGGCATTATTGACTCGTACACATCACATATGACACATGGATCGTTTTTCTAAAGTTTCAATAGAATCTGAATGTGTTTGGTTGGTTTTTCATATGTCATTTGTTGTTTTCACTTAAAATGATTTCCATTTTAAACAAAATAGAGACACTTTGAGTGGTGTCAGCCACACCACACCTTATATTGAGGCAAGGTTGACTCTTACACATCAAAAATGACCCATGTATCTATTTCCTAAAGTATCAACACAATATGAATGCGTTTATTCAGTTTTCTATATGCTAGTTGTTGTTTTCACTTAAAATCCTATCCATTTAAAATAAAAGTGACATAGTTTGAGTGGTTCTGGCCACACCATTTTTCATATTGATGTGGGGATGAATCATAAATGTCACATATGACCCATGTATTGTTGTCCTAAAGTTTCAATAGAATCAGAATGCCTTTGGCTGGTTTTTCGTATGTCAGTTGTTGTATACACTTAAAATGATGTCCTTTTGAAACAAAAGAGAGACACTTTGAGTGGTGCCGGCCACATCACACCTCGGATTGAGGAAGGGTTGACTTGTACACGTCTTAAATGACCCATAGATCATTTTATTAAATTATCAACACAATCCAAATGAGTTTGGTTAGTTTTTCGTCTTCCAGTTGTTGTTTTCATTTAAAATCCTATCCATTTCAAATAAAAGTGAGATAGTTTGAGTGGTGTTGGCCACACCGGCCTTCGGATTGAGGCGGGGTTGACTCATACACATCACATATGACCCATGGATCATTGTGTTGAAGTATCAACACAATACGAATGCGTTTGGTCAGTTTTCCATATGATAGTTGTTGTTTTCACTTAAAATGTTGTCCATTTCAAATAAAAGTGAAACACTTTGAGTGGTACCGGCCACACTGTGCCTCGGATTGAGGTAGGGTCCAGGAAGGAGGGTGGGTAATGTATCTAAAACTCTATCTAGGTATCATACATCAAATTTCGATAGGACTTCGAACCACCGCAGGGTGTCGTTTTGGAGAAGGGCCAAATCACGGCATTACCGCAGCGTGACCACGGTGTGATCGCGGCGTGACCACGGCATGACCACGGCGTGACTGAGGCGTGTTGGCCTGGTCCAGCAACATCCGCGGGGCAGCATCTTCTATCCAGGAGTGAAGGGAGCGGGATGAGGTGAGGCAACATTCCAACTATCTCCTCCCACCCCATTAACTATGGGTGGGTAATGCATCTAAAACTCTATCTAGGTATCATACATCGAATTATGACAGGACTACGAACCGCCGCGGGGTGTCATCCTGGAGCAGTGCCAAATCATGTTGTGACTGCGGCGTGACTGCATCATGATCGCGACATGACCGCAACGTGACCATTGCATGAAGGCGGCATGACCGCGGCGCGACTGAGGCGTGACCACGGTGTGATCGCGGTGTGACTGCGGCCTGACCGCGAAGTGACCGCGGCGTGACCGCGGCGTGACCGCGGTGTGACTACGGCGTGACTGCAGCATGACTGCGGCATGACCGCAGTGTGTTGGCATGGTCCAGTGACATCTGTGGGGTAGCATCTTCTGGCCAGGAGGGAAGGGAGCGGGAGGAAGGGGGGAAACATTCTGGTCATCGCCTCCCTCCCCATTAACTATGGGTGGGTAATGTATCTAAAACTCAATCTAGGTTTCATACATCGAATTCTGATAGGACTGCGAACTGTCGTGGGGTGTCTTCCTGGAGCAGGGCCAAATCACAGAATTACTACTACGTGACCGCGGTGTGAGCGTGGCGTGACCACGGCGTGACCGCAGCATGACCACGGGGTGACCGCGGCATGACCTTGGCGTGTTGGCTCGATCCAGCAACATCTACGGGGAAGCATCTTCTGGCCAGGAGCGAAGGGAGCGGGAGGAAGCGGGGCAACATTCTGATCGTCACCTCCCTCCACATTAACTATGGGTGGGTAATGTATCTAAAACTCTATCTAGGTATCATACATCGAATTCTGATAGGACTGTGAACCATCGCGGGGTGTCATCCTAGAGTAGGGCCAAATCACAGCATTACCATGGCGTGACCGTGGCGTGACCACAGCGTGACTGCGGCGTGACCGCGGCGTGATCGCGGCATGACCACGGCGTGGCTGCGGCGTGATCGCGGTGTGACCGGAACATGTTGGCCCGGTCGAGTGACATCCGTGGGGTAGCATCTTCCGGCCAGGATTCCAAATAAATCCTATGTAGTTGTCCTTCATATTATAGAAACAAATCTTATGTTATAAAAAACAGACTCTTGATTCAAGATTTTGGTTTGATAAAGATATATATTTTATATTCGTTGTTTTTAAAAGTGGTACTAGGTAGTTGAAACTACTGATTGAGAGTCAAATTCTGCAGGTGTATTACTTACCAATGGTATATGCATTTCTTGGAACTCTAATAATAAAACTTCAGTCACCTTGAGAACAATAGAATTTGAGTATGTTTTAACATCTTAGGATGCAACACAAATCTTATGGGAGAATTCATATATTTAAAAAATTAGATGTACATTAAGGCTAGAAAAACACCCCAAACAGTGTTAAGATGAAGCTTATGGTGGGGAGAACCATAAGCCTGACATATGTTAAACAATGACACCATCAGTGTTTTTAGATATATATGCTCGGGTAAACACCCAAAGGGGTGTCCAACAGGCTAGGAAAACACCCGAAACGGGTTTATCCATAAGATAAGGTCACAACGGACATGATATAACAAATCAAATATTTAATATGTTATAACAATAAACCATCAGAAAGTTGTAGTGAGCGGCACAATGAAGCAACGTCTAAAGGGAAACAAAATGATGGAAAAGAATCATACACCCTAAACTGTCACTGTGATTTTTTTCAGACAGCGTACCTCTGTTGGAGGGATTTTATTATAAAAACATGACTTTATTTATCAAATGAAACAATTATATTAAAGAAAAATTATTCAAGATATGCAATTCAATATAATTAAGGAGAATTAAGAAAGAATATAAATTCAATTTAAAGCATTCTTAAATTAAAGAGGCTACGAGAGGGACTCTACCTCAAGGTGGAACCAAGCCGCCCACTTCGGTTCTTGGAGCTTTCTAACTAAAATTTGCTGCTCCTTCACTGGGTACACTCACCTTCACACACATGCAAGGACACCTAGCCCCTATGCACACATTCGCATGGCCATGATCATGTGCAAGGGGATCCTTTCACATATTATTATATGCATATATCAGTCTCCACTCACCTGCATATGCATTTATATATATATACATGGGAACACCTATCCCCATACATGCATAATCACTGCCATGGGTGACTATACATGTAATGGGGGAACCCACATACATATACTTACTTACCTATGCACACACAGGTGAGTCGCCATTGACTTGGAGACTCGAAACCAACGATCAGGGATCAGTGCACTACACAAAGGATATTAAGAACCTTAAAACACATGAAGGACGCTACATAACCAGTGAAAAACCAACAAATGGCATTAAATCCTTACCTAGATTGGCAGCGGAGAACCAAATCCACCCGAACTAACATGAAACGATCCAACACCCTACCGAAAACATAATATGAAGTCAAAAACACTAAAGCCCCAAATACATGAGGTGAGAGAGAAGTATTAACCATAGAATCTTACCTCAGATCAAAGCTAGTGGATTGAATCAATCTGAACTTTTTCTGGCCCCTTTCGCAGAATATAATTACCCTTTTTCCATAGAAAGCAGTCAAAGATCTAAGTGACCAATGCGATAAATAAAATAAAATAAAAACTAAACTAAAACATACCTGTCTCCTATGACTATACTTTTCACCGCCCAACATATAAGTACCAAGCTCCCTATGGGTCAAATCATGTTCCTGCAAGCAAAGGGGAAACAGATCAATGTTTCAAAATGATACTATCAAATAGTACATTCCTATTAATTAACAATTACTCTTCCTATTAATGGTATATAATCAATTTGGACCGAGTTTCAACTTAGTTTGGTTTTGTTCGATACAATGGATGAGGTCTTATTATTCTTGGTTTTTATGTTTACACTTGAGATATTTATTTAAAAATGATACATGTATTTGGAATTATTATTTATGGTTTTAGTTCTTAGCCTGTTTCCATGGGGCCTGTCCACATGAATAATTATTGGAATGTAGGGTTCATTTGACATTTAAATGATTTAATGTGATTGATGTCACTAACGATGAGGATTTAGATCAAGTAAAATATTCCTAAGAGGATTGGGCCTTGTAGTGATTTGTGTGGAAATTGTGCATCTAGTGTATGATGAGGAAATACTTATGAGGATGGATTAGAATATTGGTAGGTTCTTAGAGTGGGATGGTCCCTCTTAGTATATAAAATGTATTATGAAAGGTTTTACTCTATTTAATGATTCAAGAGTTCAACTAAAGAGATGAAGGATGAGATGCTAGTGTGGGTATTGGGTATTTTCGGATAGATTGGCATTATAATTCCAAGAGGATTGGTGTGATTTAGATTAGGATAGAACCTGGTTAGTGGGGATGGGTTATAATACATGATTTTGATGATGTTCTTTACCGGATTATTGAGAATATAATTTAGATGGGTTCGACATGCTGTGCTTTTGTGACTAGGACAATCATAAGGTGAATAGTCCTCTTTGTCTAGTTGGATGATGAGATGTGCATCGAGGCATGGGATAATCCTCGAGAGATGAGTCTATACTATGTGACTGAGAGGATAGACTAGGATAGGTTTGATAGTATTGGGTGAGTGGCCAACCCATGAGAGGATGATACGATGTATGGAGACACTTGGAGACACTTGGGTTATTTATTCTATCTCATGGAGACACTTGGGGTTATTTCATGACTCCAACATACTCCAGAAATGTTCTCACACAATATTTTAGAAAAACGATTCCATCTTATGGAAGACCCCAAGGCTCCTCTATCTTACAATGTTTCCTCACACTCACACCTCATGGTATTATAGTATACAAGTGATCTACATCAATTAGTCAGGATAACATCCCTACCCTCTGTCCGTAGAAAGAAGTAAAATACCTAAGTGGCCAATGCGATAAAGAAAATAAAATAAAAACTAAACAAAAACATACTTCTATCCTATGACTATACATGTCACCTCCCAATATATAAGAACCACACCACCCCATTGGTCAAATCATGTTCATGCAATCAAGGGGAAACAATTCCATTTAATAATCTCTTAAATTTTCATTATGTTTTTTATATAGCACGTTGTTGGAAGCACCATAATAGTACACTTATCCATTGAATATTCACCTATGCTACATTAGTTGAGTTGAAGATTGTTCACATAACACTCTTCACTTTGGAAAGAACCTCATAGGGACCACAATCAATGTTTAGTAGTTGATCCTACTCTTGAACCTGGTTGGGAACCAGTCCATGAACCAGATGGTCTACTTGGTCATGAGGGTGTAAACAATTTCATTATACTATACTAAGAATAAAGGTGTTGGTATATTTTCTATTAGCAATGGGAATTTCTCAAGGCTTGAGTGCCAATTGACTTCAGTTCCTAAGTTAATGGCCCCTTAACTATCCGTAGATGTTAAGGGGTGTCTCCCATGGGTGTGTTGTGGTGTTTAGTGTCCATCTATGATTTATGTGGTGCTTCTGTATTATGGGAAATGTGTATTGCATGGTCAGTTTAATAAATACATTGGTCAATTGGAAAATACACCCATAGTCAATAGAGATATACCCAATTTTGAAATAGAATACCATCCAAATAACCAACTCGGAAATCTAAGACCAATATTTTACTTTACCAATTCCAATTACATAATATATGCAGCACCAACTTATGTTTTATAAACCAATCAATTCAAGGGAGAGAAACTCCTCACCATAACCCATAAAATCTCATATAGCATCACTCACCTCTAATTAACCCACATCATTGCACATCTTAATGACGATACAACCTCATCACATATATATCATGATTAGAAAAAAAAATACAACACAATATAAGGCCTAATAGGAGTCTATAGAGGAAAATTGAGGTATTTAAAAAATCATGAACTTTTTATTGAATGCACTATTCGAATGAATGGAATACAGCCTATGAATCTAATCCTACATTTCTAGAAGACTCTATTTTGAAAAAATTCACAATTTACCCAATAATTCACCACACCATGAGTTTACTACTAACCAAAACTCTAGAAAATGCACGATTAATATGAATGGTTATCCTAACTATGAACCTAACAATGCATTCCTTGTTGCCTCATTTTTAAAAAAAGAAGACTAATTCTTACCTAGAAATACCGATCAAGAACCCTGGAGGGAGGAGAGGGAGCCGAGAGGGGGGATGTCCCGCGGGGTGTTCGGCCATGGGGGGTCTCGCGCGTGACTGGAGAGGGGTCGGGGGACGTCAGAGGAGGAGATTGAGGGGAGGGGGATATCGCCAGGAGTGGGAGACGAGAGGGGAGTGGGGAATGTCACTGGGATCCAAGAGGGGAGGGGGATGTCTTCATTGGAGAGGGAGCCGATAGGGTAAGGGGAATGCCGTCGGAGGAGAGGGAGGGGGGTCGGGAGGTAGAGGTGGAGGCCGAGAGAAGATCGAGATCGGGGAGGGGGGGAGGGGGGAGGGGGGGAGGGGGGAGGGGGGCTGTCTGGGGGGATGTCCAGGGCCCAAGCAGAATGTTATACCGTCTCTATGGCCCTTTTTCAGCCTATTATGCATGTTCCCTAACTTGTTTTAGCTCGATGGCACTACAACTCATACCTGAGGAGGGCCAATACCTCTTCAGGGCTATCCCAGGTCGGTAGCGTACTCTGCAGAATGATTAAATAAGGGTAGAGGTTGCATACACTGTGCATGGTGGGGGAGTCTCATCCGATTTAGAAACTAAAATAAATTCCCATCATAGGTATCAATAAGAAACATCAGCATCAAAAGAAACTCCAAATAAAAAAGGACTAAAAACATCAAACACTTCAAGAATTCACCACTATGTATGGTTTATCCACATGTTTAGCACTAATTATATGCCTTAATCATGAATAACCTTTACAGCTCTCAGTTTTCACCAATAAACATATAATATCCCCCATGATCACTGTATGACTTAACACCAATAGGTAAATATCTCAAAATAACTTTAAAACAACTCATTAATAGGCTCAAAATGTAAATATGATCTTGAACCAAACTTGGAATCTCTTTCATAACACATTCTCACACACCAGTTATCTCATGTGTTACTAAATACCAAACATAGTCACATAACGTGTATTATAACAAAATACATTACACAAGCCTTATTAAAAAAAATCCCATTTTAATAAAACACTTTCCTCAAGATTAAATCATTTCTGAAATATCTTTCGAAATTCATTTTAAATAATAAAATCCCTTTGATCATTTTTAACAAATATTTGGAGTATTCTCAAGGCACCCCCATTTAAAAAAGTCGCATTATATGCCCAATTTCCACGCCAAGCCATTGAAAACAACTAACATGGGACAATCATCAACCACAAATAACTCAACTAGAAATTAAAAAAACATATACCAAATGTGATATAGAATTTAATGTTAAGTCAGGGGAAATGAGATTAAATAGAGACAACAACATCATAAATGGTTCCAACATCATAACTTTTTATTAAAACCACCCATAATAGGAAGGGGAATGACTCATACACCTAATCCCTAATAAAACAAACCAAATCCCCAATTAAAAACCATAAGTTTTTACAACACCGAATTTAGGGTTTCCACCTTCAATAAAAATGGATAAATATGTAAGAGAAGTGGAAAATGAGCAATAAGACATGAAGATTTGGACTTATCCCATCTAACCTGGTGGGGGAGTCTCATCCAATTTGATGGAGGTTCACCTGGGTCGTGCGCGGGGGCTTCTGAAAATTGGGTGAGACGGCTTCTACAAATTGGGGGATAACTGGGGAATGCACGATTTTGCTGCAATTTTGGGGATCTTTTCCCAACATTTTTATTCAAACCATTGGGAAATAATCACATATATCAACTTTTACCAACGGTTTGATGAAACCGTTGGTAAAGATCTCTTATACCAACGGTTTTGATGAACCGTTGGTATAGAATCATTGGGAAAACCCAAGTTTCTAGTAGTGACCATTTTATTGACGTGTCTTAGGAGCAGAGAAATTGTGACTATAGCCATTTTGTGAGAAAAATGATTCAAACTATTGGTTTTCAAACTCACGGCCATGGTCACTTCTTAGAGATTTAATTCTAAGACCACAAAGATTTTCTATAGTCTTAGCATGCTTGGTAAAATGAGAGTAGGCTTCACTTTTGTGAGCCAAGAAATAAGTCCAAGTATACCTAGAATAGTCATCTACAAGAACATAGACATAGTGCTTCCCATTAAGACTTGAGACTCTAGAAGGTCCAAAAAGATCCATGTCTACCAAATAAAGAGGTTGAGAAGTTGAAAATTATTTTTTTGGTTTTAAAGAGATTTTGTGTTGTTTACCCTTTTGACAAGGATTACATACTTTGTCATTTGGAAACTAAAGTTTGGGTAGTTCCTTAACTAAAACTTTTCTAGTAAGATTTCTAAGGGAGTGTATATTGCAGTGTCCTAGCCTTCTATTCCAAAGCAAAGAATCTTTTTGAAATACACTTAAGCATGAAACATTTTGAGAAACTAAAGAATCTATGTTGACAGCATAAACATTTTCATTTCTAAATGCAAAAAATACTAATTCATTCTTAGAATTAAAAACATTAGAAGAATCATTTTCAAATTTAACATGAAATCTGTCATCACATAGATGTGAAATACTAATTAGATTATGTTTCAATCCATCAACAAAAAGTACTTTAGAAATTAAAACTGAGTTAGAGTTACCAATCTTTCCTAAGCCAATTATTTTTCCTTTAACATTGTCACCAAAAGTGACATTCCCGCCATCAATATTTATTAAATTTTTTAAGAATGAGTAATCTTCTTTCATGTGTGTTGGACTCCTCATGTATTAGTCATGTTTTAATGATCAAAAATCCTATTAAACCTAGTTAAATCCTATAAATTATATCACAATCATGTGTATTCATGTGTATTTTTGTTTAAGTAGTCTCATGCTTTAAGAAGAGCCATTCAAGATCTTAATTTCTCTACATTTAGTTTAATTACTTTATATTATCTTTGATATACTCTCATAATACCTTATTTGATAAATGATTAAGTCTGATCTATTATATTATCATCATTGCTTAAGTCTGAGTACAGTTACTTTGAAAAGTCTGAGGCACCATAAGTCTGCTACAGGTTATGTCTTTCTGACATCGTGAAGCAAGACACCATGAAGAATCAGACACTGTGAATCAGACACCCTGAACAAGACACCATGAAGCAGACACTGTGAACAAGACATTGTGACCACGAGACACCGTGAAGAAGACACCGTGAATCAGACATCATGAACAAGACACCGTAACCACGAGACACCGTGAAGCAGACATCATGAACAAGACACCATGAAGCAAACATTGTGATCGTGAGACACTGTGACCACGAGACACCATGATCAATCTAGACACTGTGTGAAGGAGACACCATTTCTATGACTTATTGTGACACTGTTTCTTAAACTATTTTGTCATTTGTCAATTTAATCTCTAATGGTCATATTTGAAGATTTTAAATACACTGACATAATTAATGTTTCTTTGTAGACATATCATCTGACAGTACGAGGTACGAGGTGCGGTATCCATGCAAATTGTCGGCTCCAACACATGAATTTCAAAGATAAAAGCAAAGTGTGACCAAGAATCCAAAATCATGATACTGAATGAAAGAAAAAGGATGTGAGAATGACAACAAAGAACACTGAGGGAATTTCTAAAGGAAATATTGTCACATGCATGCAACCCGACTCTGCTGAAGAACATATGAAGTACACTAGAATCCAGAGAACATCTTCACATTATTGAACCTCACGAAGAACACAAGCTTAATCGCAACACTCTATTTTATAGATGAGGACTTGAATTATGTACCCGCTTCATCTCAGAAGTCCAAAGCTGCAAAGACCAACACACAGAGCACTTCTAAACCTATCTAAATATTTCTGCTTTATTTTGTATATGTTTATTACCTTGCGAGCAGAGTGTGTAATTGTATGGAAACACACTCTGTCTCCTGCATTAAACTGAAGGATACAAGATATCCTTACTCAAACATTCTTTTACTCTTGTGTATACCCACTGATAAGTGTGGAAGAGGTCCTTGTGTGGCTTGGTAGTTTGTACCCATGAAGAACTATGGAAGAGGTCCCTGTGTGACCTGGATAGTCTGTGTACTATTGTTAACCCCGATCCAGGGTGTGGATCAGAGTTTATTTATATAAAATGATTAGTATAAGGTGATCACCAAGTGGAGTGGATTAGGTCTCGTCTTGAGACTGAACCACTTGTTTCATTTTCGATGTGCTTCTTAAATTAGTTTTCTTTGTTTAATTTCTTTACCATACAGTTCAGAAATCACTAATTTCACTTTGATAATTAGTCTTGGAAATAATTTATAACTGGATTGTCTTAGTAGAATAACTTAAAAAGTAATAATAATAACACAAATTAAGATTACTGAGAATTAATCAATCTTCTAATAAGTTGCTTAAATAGTCAAACTCTTATAACAGTATAACCTTGATTAACTGGGCTATATTTAATCTTTGGGGAAACCTTTTTGAAATACGTTTTATAGAAATTTTTATAGTTACTCAATTTACCCATCCCCTCTTGATTAATCTACTCTGACCAACAATGTGTCTTGAACATCCACTGTCCCTGTTCCATAAGCTTTTACAGGATCTCTTCAAACAGCTTTCCTACAAAATAATCAAATAAAAATAGATTTTGGTACCTATATTTGTTTGGGTCTAGTAACATTAGTAATAAGTGCTTTAGGAACCCACATATACTTCATGGGTTTACTATAATCATTATGTAACAAATTTGAAAAATATAATTTATTTGGTCCAGAAAAACTAGAGGTAGTAAAAGACTTTCCAGAACTGGAACAAATAGCAGAATTTTCATTTTTAGGTAGAAAAACAGGTCTTCTATATTTAGTTACAAACTTGTTTTTGGTGATATTTCTTTTCCCAAGTTGGTATCCTATACCAGTAGTATATCTAGGGGAAATTTTTTTACCAATAATCTATGTAAGATTATTTTTTCCACTGGTAAATTTTTCTAGGTCCTTTTTCAATTACTCATTAGATAACTTAAGTTCATTGTTCTCCTTGAGTAATTGAACATTTTTATCTTTCTCCACAACAAGTTAAGAATTAACAGTAGTGGTTAAGGCATGTTTTTTCTTCACAAATTTGTATTTATCTTTTATCTTATTACAAGTGACTTAAATCATATTACAGCACTCAAATAATTATTCACTGGTAATGTTTTTAGAATCACTTTCTTCTCCAGATTAATAAAAGTTATGTACAGGAGACTCAAGGGTTACCTCAGATGTTTTTTTCATAAAACACATATTGGCCTTGTCATACTTCTCATCATGTGAAGACTTTGAGTCACTTGAAATGTCCTCGGATGCACTCTATGTTTCCTTCATGTCATTTTTAAACTTTCTATCTTTTTCCTCATACTTATAATAATATTTTAGCTTAGTAAAATCATCCTTTATATTTCCCTTTCTCTTACATTCATAACAAACTATTTCATAATATTTTTCACTTCTTTTCCAATCCTTCTTCCAGTTTCCCTTTTGATCATGTCTTCTTTTGAAGTTGGGATTTTTGAAAAATTTCTATTCTTTTATAAAAAAATCCTAAATCATCTCGCTAATCGATCCATTTCTTTATCACTTCCTGGTGATGATTGTTTACTATTATAACTTTCTATAGGGGATTATAATTTCTCATTTTCCTAGTGTTTAGAGGTAGTAGTCTTGACTGCCATAGATTTACTTTTGGGTTCATCCTCCTCTTCTTTGTTGAATTTTAATTCTTCCTCATGCATCATCAACTTTCGTATTATCTCCTTGACTGGTAGCTTTATAATATCAAAAGATTCTCTAATTGAGACAGAATTCCCTCTCCATATATCTGGTAAACATCTAATTATTCTCATAATTTTCTCCTTGGTTATAACATCTCTTCCCAAAGAGATCATTGTATTCACAATTTCATTAAACCTGAGATACATGTCCGAGATAGGCTCATCGGGATTCATTTTAAAGTTATCATATTTAATAGTATATGTTTTAATTCTCATTTCCTTAACACTATAGGTTTCTTCATGTGAAAAAAATAAAGTATCCCAAATTTTATGGCATGTTTTACATGAAGAAATTCTGTTAAACTCTTCATCTCCTAAAGAAAAGTATAAGGCATTCATGTATTTACAATTATTATTTTAAGAAGCCTTATTTGGTTCATCCCAAATGTGCTTATTAGTAGAAAGAAACTTATATTCATCTATAATGGAAGACCAAATCTCAAAACCCATACTTTCTAAGTGTATTTTCATCTTAATTTTCCATTGTGCATAATTTGTTCCATTAAAGAATGGAGGTCTATTAGTAGCAGCATCTTCTAATTGATTATCCATGATAAAGAAATAGGTTTTTAAAGCACTAGAAATTTATAACTAACATAAATTTAAAGATCTTTAAAAAAAACTACAGTCACAATTGAAAAATATTTTAAACAGATTTATAATTTAAAAATTTTGAAAACAGGGATATTAAAAACTCCTCTGATACTAAATGTTGGTTGGAGTAGGAAAATCAAGAGGGGTGAATTGAGTTCCGATAAAAATTTCTATTAAAAATATATTTAAAAAGGATTCCCCTAATTAAAATAAAACAGGATAGTTGATCAAGGTAATAAAATTATAATAGTTTGACTATTCAAATAAATTCTCATAAGATTTATTAATTCTTAGTAATTTCAATATGAGATATTTATACAACTTTTTAAACTACTCTAATAAGGAAAAACAGTTATAACTACTATCCAAGACTAAATATCAAAGTAAAATTTACTTTTCTGAAGTATAAGATAAAACAGAGAAAAACTAAATTGAAAGACACATCAGATAAAGCAAGTGGTTCAGTCTCAAACTGAGACATAATCCACTCTACTTAGTGATAACCTGCCACCAAGAAATATATATATATAAATATGAAGCTTTGATCCACACCCTGGATTGGGGTTAACAATAGTACACAGGACTGTCCAGGTCACAAGACCTCTTCCACTGTTCAACATGGGAAAACTAACAACCTGGTCACACAAGACCTTTTCCATAGTTATACGTGGGTAAAAAAATGTATAAATATGTTTGGGTGGTTATATCTTGTATCCTCCAGTTTAATGTAGGAGACAGAGTGTTTTTTAATATAGACACACACACTGCTTGAAAATTGATAAAATCAGTACACATTAGAGCAAAGATAATGAGAAAGGGTTGTAAATTCTTTGAGTTTTGTTCTATGAAACTCGGACTTTTAGGATATAGAAGATGGTATTTCCGAGTCCTCTTGTGAAAATAGAGTATTGTGAGTCTTGTATTTTGGTTTCTAGTTTGATGAGATGTGCTTTTTAGCTCTTGTTCTTATTAGAGTTTCTATTGTGAGAATGTTTGAGATTCTGAAGTGTAGTAGTTCAACCACCAAGAATTGAGAGTTCTTTGTGTCATATTTAGTGTATGTGTTCTACTCTATTTTTCATGCATTTATCTTCTTGAACTCTCCCATTCTTCAGTGTCATGCTTTTCTTTTTATTTTGGGGTGCATGTGTTGGAGTCGACATGAATCATGATGTCTACACCTCATACCTCATACTATCAGGTGACATGTCTACAAAGAAACATTAATTATCTCAGTGTCATTAAATGACTCAAATATGACAGTTAGAAATAAATTTAAAATTAAATTGAAAAAGAAAGAAAAATAGTTGAGGAACGGTGTCATAGTTTTTCTTGAAACGGTGTCACAGTTTGTCTTGAAATGGTGACACTTGAAATGGTGTCTTCTCATTTTCCTTTGACCAGTGATACAGTCATGGTGATATAGTCACGGTGACATAGTTTCATTGAGATCTGGAACCGATAGCACAGATGCGGTGTCAGGATCACTGTGTCTCAAGTAATGGTGTCTTGTCCTTTTTCAAAATCATAAACAGTGTCTTGTTACGATGTCTTGGAGATGGTAGCAAGGAGCCAGTGTCACATGCTTTATGAAATCTAGAACTATTTATGGTGTCAGAGTCACAGTGTCTGGATTATGGTGTCTGAGTTATAGTGTCTAGGTTACGGTATCTGCATCACGGTGTTTGGGTTACGGTGCCAAGGCCTTTGTGAAAATCAAGAATTGGTGGCAGACTTACGGTTTCTCAGACTTAGCCAAATATCTATAAACTGTCTTAAGAAGTAATACTCACATAATGGATAAGACTTAAGCATTAGTATAATAAAACATAATATAACAAGATAAAGCATAGTTTATAAGATTCAAACATGATTTAAAAGATGTGAAACGTGATATCTGAGCATTAAAACATGATACATGATTTGTGAGTATTAAAACATGACACATGATTTCTGAGCATTAAAACATGAGGATACCAACAATGGTTTATCCTTACTGAGCATCTGATCTCACCCCTTTCTTATGTTTCTTTCTCCCTAAGATGGGAAGAAGTATATTATGACTGAACTACAAGGATAGTGTAAGTGATATGAGAGTTTTTAAAGGGGATAATATGTTTTTTTCATTTCAAAATGTAATGTAAATATTTTGTTTGTATCTAGTTTTTCTAAGGCTACTAAATAGATCGGTCCTTCAGGATTTTATTTCTTGTGATCATGTCAATGTAACATAAAATAATGCACCAACTCTGGGAAACTGAGTTCGGGGCGTTATAGTTCATATCAGAAAAATTTTAGTACAAATCTTGAAAACTAGATTTAAAAAACATTGATTAGGGAACATTAACCTATGATATACTTTGAGGATAAGTATAGAAGAAGATCCTAGAATTTTTGTAATGTGAATATTTTGTGGGTCTTACAAGAAATACATACATGTTTGGAAACTACAAGTGGATGTAGTTATAGCATAGATATACCTAGGATTAATAACTCCAACGAGGTGTTCTAGGATTAACTCAGGGTAACCAGGTACACGACAATGGGTCATACTATGCACCTAATTTGACACTCGTGGGGGATATGCTTAGGATAATTTACATTTTATTTACAAATAGTTATGAAGGATTTATGAGTAAGTATTCCCCAAAGAAACCTTTTTATGATTATGAGGCTAGATACCTATAAATATTCAATTTATGTTAATAATTTTTCTAGTTTTTAGAGTATACATTATGAGATGATCTAACCTAGTGTATGTTGTCCTTTATAAATGGTTCCCAGTAGAAGGAATGTGAACATCACCAATGCACATGATCCAAAGAGTAAGAAGGATCATATATTTCATAGTCTTAAGCTGACATTTTGAAGGGAATAGTCTCTCATGTATTATCATCAAATAAATATATAATATCATGTGTTAATAAGATAAGTAAATAATTCTCTGATTCCTTTTTCTTTGAAGGGAAGAAAGAGAAGAAGAGGGTAGCAGAGAAAAAGATGGATAAAGGGAATAAGGGAGAGAATAATTTTCCCATATGTGATAACTATGAAAAGAATCACCCTAGTTAATGATTGAAGGGAATGAGAGTTTTTTATAAGTGTGGAGAAAAAGTACACTAAGATCGTGATTGAAAGGGTAAGAAGAAGGTTTCCGATATACAATGCTTCAACTGCAAGGAGATGGGCCACTATGTGAATCAATATCCCAATATTCCAAGAAATATACATGAATTGATGTTATTGGATAATGATCAAGTTATGATACTATTGAATATGAAGAGGGATGATTAATATGTCAATTCAAGAATTATTTTATTTGAATATTTTTTTAGTAATATAAAGTTGTAAGAATTATGGAGTATATAAGGATTGCACTGCAGTACTATTTCAATACAGATTTGAGATTGTATGGTACCAAGTAAAGTGACCCAGTTACAAGTTAAAATTTTTAGAAAATATATGGTTGAGGGAAAGATAACACTTAATATGTTTTTGATACTGAGATAGTGTTTTTTTAATAAATAGATGATTGATTTGGATAAAGTTTATTGGATATTATTGACTACTTTGGAATTGATTAATAGTTTGTTTATTCCATCATTATTGGAGTTCACAAAATTTTTTAATTTAAGGAGTATATCCAATATTCTATGTTTTATAAGTATTTATGTTAATTCATGGTATTACCATGTTTTAAGAGAATACATGATGAAGGTGTTGTGACAAAAAAATATCTGGATTATGTTATGTGACCTTCCTTATAATTTTTTTGGACTGTGAGTTTAGATAGAAGAATTTTGGATGTTTAAAGGATGAAATGGATTAAGTTTAACATTGGATAGTATTGATTGAGGTTAAAAAATTTCATTAATGGTGAATATATTCAGGTCATTTTTGGAATGATATAATAATAGAGTTTTAAAAAGAAAAAGAAAAGACAACCTGCAGGTCGGGCGACAACCTGTCGCGTCTGGCAATGCTGTGGGACTTAAACCCGCAACTGAAGGAAAAAAAGGGTTCATCACTTACCACTGGCCAACATAATGTCCTGGTTAGTATAAAATTGTTTTATTTTATTTAAATGGTATAACAGATGAAGTATAAGTTCATTTTTGTAACCCTATACGATTAATAAAAATCAAATTTTATTATCATTTAGAGAGAAAGGTGAGTTTGTGGTAGAAATTCATTAAAGGTGGAAAACTATACTTGTTAAGTAAGTAAAATGTTTCATTATTCTCTTAATCTAAGAAATAAATGAATTATTAAACTCTAGGGAAAAGATAATAAAACCAAAAATGTTTTCCTAGTATATTCTTTCTAATGAATCAAATGGTCCCTTAGATCATCATCAACTTCTAGCTTTGTGATTGTTAACTATTTCCTTATCATGTTCTCTATCACTCTTCATCATAATTTGATAGTTATATTTTTCTTTCATTTCCATGTTTTCCTATATGGAATGCTAGTATGTGTTATCTTTGGTGGCCTTTATACTACTTTTTTTAATTTTAAAATGGCAGCGGCATTAATACATTTTTCGATGTGGGATTTCAACAAGGATATTTTGAAATATGAAACCCCTAGTTTTCAATCCTGAGTTTAAATTGTGAGGATGAAATTTATTGAAGGAGGGTAGAATGTAACACCTCGATATATTACAATATTTTCATTTCTGAATAAATTTAATTTTTTTACTTGATTTCTTTTTACACAGCACCATGTTAAGCTTACACTGCACACTATAATGAGTTTGCTTTCATTACACGCAAGGCCCAGTTTTGATGAACAATAATATATTAATAAATTATTTTTATAATGTATAACCTAGATGTTAAATTAAAAGTTATGAATAGTATTAACCACATTTTAAATTTTACATATTTTATATAATTCAAACATTCATCTTTTGTAATTTCTAGACATGATATAGGAACAAATTCAATTTTTCAAATAAAAGAAGTATTTTTCAAAAAATATAGTTTTGTTATCTTTTGATGGAGCAGCCAATTTAAATATAATTTTTGACATTTTAATATATTATATTTAAGAATATAAACCTCTCCTTTGAAATCAGGATATAAAAATTTACTTTTCAGGAATTTTTTATATTTTTTTGATGAGTTTTAAATTTTGATTAATAGTAAAAATATACTGATTGATAATTGAAAGAAAATTTTTCCATAAAAATAATTTATGAGAATAAATTAAATTATTTGAGGGTTTTAAAGTATTAATAAAATATATTTTTATCAGTTAATATAATTATGGTCATTGGCATTAATTTTACCTTGAATTTTGATGTAAAAACATTTCAATCTTTTGCAATGTTTTAACTTTTAAAAACCCATTTTTCATTCTAACAATAGTATTAATTTTAAATTCATTATTGAAAATTCTATGTTCTAAATTTTGAAAAATGGATTCCATATTTGGAATCAGTGGTTCAAAATTATGTAAATAGGTTACTTTTATTTTTTGAACATTATGAATAGTAACTTTGGTAATTTTTTTGTTACCAAAGTTAAGGGTAAATTAGGTAATTAAAGATAAAAATGAAATTATAAAATTACCCAAAGACCTATAAAAATATAATTGGGTGAATAAATTATACCCTTATCAACTAAGGTTCAAATTTAAATTATATAATGGACACCTTTCCATGAATAGGACATGAATATTATTGGAATCAATGAATGTGACAAAATGTCACACTCTCATTTTATATAAGTATATTAATTTTAATATATAGATAAATAGGAGATAACATAGACTATATGTAGTATATTGAAAGATAATAAAATTAATTACATCATAGAAATTTATTTATAATTTTTAGAGATTAAATAATTACCATTAATGATGACTCAATAGTAACACAAAAATTATTTTATTAATAGAAACATCGATAAATGATCTTAAAATTAATAAAAAAATATAGTTTGAGTGAATTAATGTCATCCACTAATTTTATTGGTGGATTTTACATGTTATTGATGGTTTAAAATAGTTGTTTCAAACATATATTTCTGTTATGATATTTTAAAAAAGTCAATTAATGAATAGTGTCAAAATTGACACTATTGATATTTTAAAATAAATAATATTTTAATAAACTATATAAAATTTATAAAAATATATACTTAGGAAAACTAATTGGCATGAAGTTAAATATTTCACCAATGTTCCATTTTGGATCCTTTGACATTTTATAGTGACTATATAAACCCTTAGTAATAAAAACACATGTTGTCATGGTAAGAGTTAAAGGAATTAATTAAGGGTAAATCAAAAATATAAAGTTTAAAATAAAACCAAAACATGTCCCAAAAATTATTGGATGAATGATATTAAATTCTTATCACATTTTGATCAATTTGGAGTTTTTTAATGGACACTTATATATGAAAATATATTATATATTATTTAAATTAAAGATAGTTATAAAATATCACTATCTTCTATTTTAATATCTTTTATGTGTCCACATAGGTCCAAAATCAGGATATGAACGAATATAAATATATATTTTCATATAAATGAAATCATTTTCATTATATAAATTTATTTTGAATTTTTAGAAGATATATAATTACCTAAAAAGTCTCTTCAATTCTAAAACAATATTTATTAAATTAACATAAAAATAGAATAAACGATTTTAATAATATGAAGTTTGTTATATTTTGGATTATTTAATGTGTCTAAAAAATTTAATAGATCTATATGATATATTATAGATGTTTGAAAGCATTAGATTCGAATTACCACTTTCTATTATTGTATTTTAAGTTAAACTATATGAATAGTATAAAATTGGGTAATAATAATATTTTATTGAATTAATTTATTATTAAATTATTTAAAAATTAAAAAAATGTTAAATAATCACAAGGGGATAGGATATGGTTGAACATGTACTCTAATTTCCATTTATTGTCCATCTGTAATTATTTATATCTATAATAGTCTTATTATATTTTAATATTTTGGGAGTTTCCTAAAGTGCCCCTCCCCTCACTTATAAAAAAGAATCTCCTCCCAAACTTCCTCACACTTCCATGAGACTTATTTATCGACCAACCCCTATCCAATTATCCTATAAACATTCTTAGTTATATTTTGGAGGTCCTGGTTTTCCAAAAATACCATCCCTATTTTCCCTAAGATGAGATCCAAAGGAAGTTCAACGAAGAAGAGGAGGTTAACGCACTCCCGACTAAAGGAAATTCCAAGGCAAGGGTTAATTTCATAATATCTTTTTTATATGAGATTCCTTATACGTAAGTATCTACTAGGACATCCTTATCATCTATTTCCATATTTCTAATAATGTAATTCAAAATATTATTGAAAATTATTTAAATTCGTTTTTACCTATGTTTGACTTTTTACTAAATGCTTTGAAATGAATATTTCCATCATTTTCCAAATGATCTAGTTTATAACCGTTTAGAAAAATCAAGGACTGAATAATTTTTCAACTTATATAGAGAAAGTGGCTATTTTCCGCCATTATGATGCCTTAACATTTTGAATATTTCCTTACAAGATTATAAGGATTTTTTCAAAAGAAATGTTGTCTTTTCTAATTGTGTGGCTTCTAAATGATTTTAAAGTAAAAAAAGGGATATTTACCTCAAAGATTTTTAATGAATTTATTTAATTATTTTTATGTCTGACAACATCCTTTTTTGAATTTTATCCTTATTTGAGGTTGACTTATTATGATACGATCTTCCATATTATATTGAAGGGTTTATGATTTATTTCACTGTTGATGTGCTATGTTTATACCATTCATGGTTTATGGTTAAATATTAACATTTCATATGCTAGTTTTAATATGAATTTTTATGTTGTGTTTTACCCATTCATAAGAGGACTGCATTGGAATTAGTAAGTGATGTTCGATGCCCGATATAGCCCCTCGATGCATCGGTAGATCTCATGAGACAAACTAGTGTCTTGGAACAAGGCCTTGAAGGTATGGTAATGGTCTTGTCATGAGGCCTTGACGGTATGGTTATGATGTTTGGAATTATGTGTTTTCTCACTATGAGATTAGTTATTGATATTACATGTGATTATTCAACTAGTAGAATATCCATGTGAATGTTTAAATGGAATTATTTGATTTATTCATTCCATATTATGCTAAAGATAATGTTTTAAAAGGCTTTTGTTTTAGTTTTATACATTTCCTTAAATGTTATTGCTTATTTATGATAGCTTTCGCTATATTGTTTATCCTTACTGAGCATTTGATATCACCCCTTTCTTATGTTTCTTTTTCCCTATGATGCGAAGAAGTATATTATGATTGGCATGTAGGGATAGTCTAAGGGATATGAGAGTTTTCAAAGGTGATAATATTTTTTCATTTCAAGATGTAATGTAAAACTTATGTTTGTATCTAGTTTTTCCGAGGCTACTAAACCGATCGATCCTTCAGGATTTGATTTCTTGTGATCATGCCTATGAAACATAAAATAATCCACTAACTCTGGGAAACTAATTTTGGGGTATTATACAATAGAAGATCTCTTATTCTTGAAATTATAATTTTATCTTCCCATATTCACTGGATCGCATAGTGAGGCCACTTAAATTCATCTTCATTTATTTCGATCATGAGCAGTTGGTTTACTTAAGGTTAATCAAACTTAAAATCAATTTAGAAAATAATAGAAGATAATAAATAGTTAGAGTGCAATATTAATTAATGGGGGTAATATGGAATCTCCCTAGATGATCCACTAAGGGGTTAGTATGACATTATGGGATTTATTACAATAGAGAATGAAAACAAAATGAGAAAAACAGTAGTAACAGATAATTTTCTTTAAGAGCGACCACAAGAGAGAAACCATCCTAGATCATAGTGAATAATGATTTTATTTATATAAGAGTGCTCAGGAATCCTCAGTCACCTTTAAGTTATCCACGTGAAAAGCACGAGCATCTCCAATTTCATCGGGATTGTTCTTTGATTTCAGCATCGAGCAGTGACCACTTTATGTTTGATGATCAGTATGTGTCCATAATCGAGGGCCTGGATAGTTTTCCTAAGCATCAAGAATATTGTTCATTGAAGTGCATTCCCCCCATGTTCATACTTCATGTTTATTTCATTGCTTTGTATCATGATGGAAATCTCAAAGTTGCTTCGAGGAAGAATATGAACAAATGGGACCTGAGCCTGGATTTTTGGGTTTTCAAAATTGGGATCGGTCTAGGACATCACTATAAACATAAAAAAATATAGTAATTAGTTTATTCTCCACCACTCATGGCCTCATTTCTCAGTGACAAGGTGGAATCGGGAGGATATGATGCTTCCTTAACTCAGATCGTCCCAAGAAAGCACGGGTGATGCTCCATCTGGTTCGGTTCAGCGTGAAGGCACCGACAATATCAGCTTTAGATTCCATGGATCTGGGGGATGAAGAATTAAAATGGAATCTTCTGTATAGGGTTTTCAGTAGTGGTGTCGACTGCTTTCAAATCTTAATTGGTGAAGATGAGCTTGAGTTATCTTCCTCTAAGTTGGATCTGGTGTAGAATTTGTGAGTCTGGTCTTCTCGATGTCTAAAGTCGGTGCACAGATCAACTTCATAGATCTAGTACGACAACCTTGAATCAGTGTAGTGGTGTACAAGATTTTTATGGGTCAAACTTCAATAGTGGAGTGTAGTGGTTCTCGACCTTATCCTTTTCTCATGGTGGTGTTTTTATAGTCTCATATGGTTTGGGATCTAGGTTGGATGATGGTGGTCGTGAGAGAGGGAGGTGACCATGAGCAATGATTGTGCTAAGTAGAGGAATTTTTCATAAACAGAGGTCATGGTAGGATAATGGTGGTGACATAAGCTGAAATGGGTGCACGGTCACTATGGTTACCATTGGAAGACAGTTATCAAAGTAATTATATTGAATGTGAGTAGAGATTCGGTGACTTAATTATTTTTCATGATGTGGTCTGTAAGGGAATGATCACTTAGGTAAGTAACTAGGAGTGCACAATAACTTCATTTCAACACATGGTCGGCATAGTGATCATGCAAGGCACAGTCACTTCAATCTTTATCCGGTTAGTTAATGCATAAATTTATTTCAACCTACAAAAAATCATTTCAGTACCCCATTTTTTCAAAAAAATATCAATTAAAATAATAAATTGATGAAATTAAAAATTTGATCCTCGAATCAATCAATTATAAATTCAATTTGGAATTAATCAATTAAAACACAATATTACAAAACACACAATTTTCATCATTGAAAATTCTCATTCAAAAATTCTAAATAAAATCAAAATTTATTTTTCATTTAGAAATTCAGATTTATGGATTTCATATAATTTTAGAAAAATGATTGAAATAATTAATACAAGAATTAAATCCATTTAAGAAGTTCAGTTTGAGAATAAATTCAAACAATTTTATATTCACAGTCTAAAAATTACATACAATTTCAATGCATGGAATTTTCAAATTATCCTAAAAAATCAAATAAATCAGTCAAATCAATGATTTTATCCAATTATAAATTAAGTCTAGTATTTCAAAAAGTATCAAAATCATTATTTTTACCTATTATTTTTTTAATTAATGGGATAATTTCAAAGAATAATAGATAGAAAATGTTGAAAATTTCAGCTCACATAAATTACATGGATAGTTAAATTTAATTTGTATTTTATATATAGTTTTTTATTCAATTAAATCTGTTTCAAATGTTAAAATAGTTTTAAAACTATTTTAAATGGGTTTTGATCGAACTTCTAGAAATATTTTTAAAAGATCAAACTATATACCTCTATAATTTTAGTTAACTTGGTGTTTTCAATAAATTGGTGGATTTAGTTTTAAATCAATTTTAACAAAAAATTTAATTGGAAACTCAATTCACCCCCATCTTTAGTGTTCCACTCCAACCAAAAAATTGTGCTTATTTAAACATTGATATAACCTGGAATACCATGCTCTTGGTGCTTGTTTAAGGTTATATAAATCCTTCTTAAGTTGATAGAGTTTTCCATCATTTTCATCAATGAGAAACTCATCTGGTTTCTCAATATCAACTTCCTCTTCAAGGACACCATTCAATAAGGTAGATTTGACATCCATTTGATATATTTTTCAGCCCTTATAAATTTCAATAGCTAATAATAACTGTATAGTTTTAGGCCATGCTATGGGTAAAAACACCCCATTAATATCAATTTCTTCAATTTGGGAATACCCTTTATACACAATTCATGCTTTGTTCCAAATCACTTTTTAATATTCATTAAGTTTATTTCAGAAGACCCACTTGGTTATGATGACATTCTTGCCACTTGTCCTTAGAAAAACTTCTCATGTATTGTTTTCCCTATTTATCCACGCTCTTCATTCATAACATTGACCCAAATCTCATAATTTTTATCTTATTTAAATGATTTTTGTTTTAAGAATGATAATAACAATACCTACTGTTGAACTTTCATTCTTCTAGTTTGGACTGAGGTTGTCTAGTCTCCAAAAATGTTTCTTTCAGTGATTTCAAACATGTTTATTTTTCTTCTTGAGCATGTTAAAATTTATGCACTTTCTTCACAATATAAGTCTTCATCAGAATTATCTTCATTCTTTGTAACTCCCCTTAAATTTTTTGCTTCTCCATCACCTTCAGATTCAAAAATTGGTTGGTTTTCATATTAAATATTCTCATGTAATACTATCATTTTCTCACTTTCAATCAACACAATTCAATTGCTATAAATAATATTTTCATGTCTCTTTTTTTAACACCTATAATATTTTCTCCTTGATGAATTTCCAATAAATTTTCCTTGAGCTATCTGATCTTCAAATTTTATGTTCTTCTCCTTTTTGAGAATAAAAAATTTACTTTTAAACTCTTTGACTTACTTGAGTGTGGGTTTCTTTCCATTCCAAATTTTATATATAATTCTCTCTTCATGTGTACATAGAAATACTTTATTGTAGATTTACACCTCTGCAAGAATATATTCTTTCAAATATCTTTCTGGAATGAACTTTTTTATCAACATAGCTTGGGAAATATTTTTGGTTATACGATTTCTTATTTCCACTACCTCATTTTTTTGTGTTGTTCTAATAGATGAAACCTCATGATGAATTCCATGTTTCTCCAAATATTCTTCAACTTTATGATTTGTAAATTCAGTCCCATTTTCAAGTCATATTTTCTGAATCTTCACACCAAGAATCTTTTAATCTCTCCTCCGATATTAATTGATACATCTATACACCTCGATCTTGTGTGTGATAGGCTTGATCCATGCCATATTTCTGAAATCATAAATAAACAACACATAATACCTTAATCTATCCATCTATTTGGGTGAGATCGACTAAAAAACATCTATGTGCACAAGTTCAAGAAACCTTGATGGCTTTATCTTCTTTGGCTAGTAAGACTTATGGATAATATTTCCCTTTTAACATGAATCGCATGTCTGAGTGTGATCATATGTGAGATAGGGAATATCATGTGATCTATTTCTCTTTACCAACCTATCCATAGATGTTTGGTTCAAATGTACAAGACTTTTATGCCATAGTCTATTCTCCACTTCTTTTAACAAAATATAGAAATTTTCCTCTCCAATAAGGTATATATTTCCCTTAGTTCTCCTTCCTTATAGAATAAGTGAACCATCTTTAACTTTGACAGTACATTCCTTTTCATTGAACTCCACCACATTTTCATGGTCACATAACTGGTTGACCTTGAGAGGATTTTGACTTATCCCAACAACCAAAATAACATCAATCAACTTAATATATTTACCTCCAATCTTGGATTTTATGGACCCAACAATCTTAAGACCCTCATCCTTCCTAAAATGAATGAAACTATATTTACTCTACCTAAAATTCACAATGATGTATTTATTTTTCATCATATGTGATGTGAATCCATTATCTAATATCCATAATCTTGTCTTCTGTGTTTTCTTAATTCAATATCAACCACATTATCCTTATTGAAACTTCCTTTCATTTCCCATGATGGTGATGAATGTGTCTCCTCAATAGTTGGCTCCATGAACTGTTCTTCTTGAAAAATTGAAAATATTTTTTGAGTCTCTATGATTTTTTGATAAAGGTTATAGATTTTTTATTCTTACACTTCAAGGAATTCTTAATGAAATTTGTTTCATTCTTGATGCATAATTTTTTTCCCTCTTCCCAAAACCTTTACAATAAAAACACTATCTATTAAAAGAAAAATAATGATTAGAAATTACGCTTTCCTATTTTGATTGGTGTTGCTCCAAAAAAGACCTCATAATAATATAACACACATAGTAAGTGTGTCACAACTTTACATTGATAAAACATATAACTTCTGATGCATTAGATTTTGACTTGGCCACGTTATTTTTTTTTTCTTTACAGTGTTATGAAGATCAACCTTCTTCTAAGGATTTGGTGCTTGTAGTTTTTAAATAATTGTACATCTCTTCCTTTCTTAAAAATTATTCACCAAGGATTTTCATTTATCTTTGAATCATTTTAATTGATGAATAGGTACAAATTATTCCTCAAAAACTCATTTGGATTAACTTGATGATGATTCATTTGAATTCACTATCATCATACTGAGTGTCGATAGTCATTCTTGATCTTTAAAATTTCAATGCCAATTCATAACTTCTTATTCCAACTACTCAACTCTGTTAACTATGTCATTGATATTTCTATCCAAACCATAAATTATTTTCATTTGTTCTTCAATTTTATGTTTTAGTTCAATTTACCTTCCTAAATTGACTGAAATTACTTATTTGAGTTTTTCGATCTCAATCTTCAATTCTGAATTTTATTTTTGTTTTTGTTGCATGTAGATCTTGGAATCATGCACCACTACATTGGATTTCTTAGTCCTTTCTCTCCAAAAATAAAATTATTCAAGGGTTGCCTCAATTTTTTCTTTTAGATCAACCATTCCAATAACTCATTCATTCTATTCACCATTATGATCATTTATTATCTTACTTGAAATAGACATCAACACACCTTCATCCTTACAATTTTCAACTTCCTATACTTTCTCTAAAGTTATCTTATTATTTAGAAAGAAAATTTTTCTTTTTAAAGGACCTCCATTGAGAATTATTTGTCCCTTAATTTTTCATCTTATTGGGCTTTTAGTCTTTATCATCACTTTATTGAATGTTTTTGGGATATTTATCCACAAAGATGTCCCAACTTACCATATTTGAAGTAAGAAATAGGTATATTACCCTTAAACCTTCATCTTTTTATCTTAAAATTAGAGGAGTGAAATTATATAGCCTTATAAACTTCATAAAATTTTGGATTATTCTTGTTTGAGAGTTTATTCATGGAATTAAAGGCCACCTCCTAAATATTTTCCTTTTTTATTGACTCGTTATGTTTGTTTCTCATTTTATAACCCAAAAGAGTAATTTCAAAACTATTAAGAGAAATATCAGTAAATTTTTGTCTTCTATAACTGACACTTTTTCATTGCAATGAGGAGGGAGTCTTCTCATAATCTTGTTCATGATCTTTTCATATTTGAGTTCTTCACCGATGCCTCACATATATTCAACAATAAAATTTAGATGGTCGAAGAAGGAATCATATATCTCATTTGGATTCATTATCCAATCTTCATATTTGTTCCACATAACCTGCAACTTTTCCTCCAAAACCTTTGATTCTCCTTTACAGATATTCTTAATTTTTCCCACATAACATGAGAGGTTTTATAGCATATTACCTTTTTGAATATGGGATTGGAAAGAGAACTTCCCTAGGAATTTATGGATTTATAATATGCATCCAATTATTGATGAAATGTCTCTATTAAGGCTTTGATTTCAATATTAGCAATGATTCCATAAATGGTCATTGTGTAAACGTCCACGCCCAAGGATCTGAAATAATGTTGTATCCATATTTTCCATAACTAGAATGTATTAACTTCAAAGATAGATATTCCTTTATGATTGAAAACCATTTCCTTTCTTCCAAGAGAGAAAAATAATAAACACCCCTTTGAAACCACTTGTTAGACCCTTATAGAGGATTACACCTAAAGAAAGGGGTGAATTATGTTATAGAAGTTTAAAAAATTCTTACTTATTATGAGGATCATGTTCTATCACCTTGAGGAACACTTAAATTTCTCTCTATCTTTTCTCTCAATGAGTGATGAAAGTAGTAAATAAATCAAGGGATTTTTACTTGGTTTACCCACACTGGATTATAACCAAGGAGCATGCACGAAGATGCACATGTGCACCAAATTCACTAAAATATCACTGCTTTAAGTATAATTTGGAGTGGAATCACCGACCAACCTAATTCACTACCATGAACAATTAGAGAACTCATTTCTATCCTTCAATACGAAACTCATTGCACCATTTTTTGAATCTATCCTTATTGACATAAATATTATACATATAAAAATGATGGTGTTTCTTTTCAGAACATAAAATGTTGATTTCCCATGATAATAGGACTCATGGAATAACAACTCCTTCATCATTCAACCTTTTAGATGAGATCTAGAATCACCCTCTGAAACTTTTATCTATAAATTATCCCTATATCTATCTCTTTATCTCTTCAATTCTTGCACAGCAAGACTCTCCCATTTATTATTTCAATACAATGACTAGTATTGAATCTTCCTTATCCAGTATTATGCCAAGTTTTCCATATAATTAATAGTGTCATCATGTTCCATTAAATTTGAATTAACCATTGATAGATTCAATTCATAACTCCCTTTCTTTTAGTTTCTGGATGAAACTGCTAGCAGACTAAAATTTTCAGGCTATGGTGTGGTTATGGCATAATTTTACCCATCTTTCATATAATATGATATAGTGAACTTCATCTTGAATAACAATAAATTCCTAAATTCTCCCTATGGTGTGGTCATTAGCACTACAATGTGGAGTCTTATAGTTGACCATATCCACTTCTCCCAGAGTAGTAACTCTTCCATTAACCCACACACACACTGATGGAATTATTGGCTATACCAACAATTCAAAACCATTAATATATAATAGATAACCATTGGTATAGCCTATACCAAATGTTCTCTAAAAATTTGGTTCATATGTTATTGGGAAAGGGATATACCAACAGTTCTTAGTGAACTATTAGTATAGGACTAATAATATTTTTTTTTACTCAATGGTTATGTAGGAACTATTGGTATATACCCCCACTTAATTCCCTAAGTTGTATCACCCCCACCCATCCTAGACAGCAACCAGAACTGCAACACCCCCACCCAGAACCTAAAACAACCACCGGAACCTACCCAAAAAGCCACCAAAAGCCACAGCATCACCCCATATTGGTCAATTACTTGAAAATAAATACCACCAACCAATATACAAATAATAATAACATAATAAATAGATTAATGTATTCAATAAATGATTACACGCATTCAAAAAATCACATATATTCATTAAAAACTAATAATCAACTATCAAATGTCAGAAATATCAATCAAAATTTAAGGACCAATTTTTCCCTCATCATTATCACCATCACCATCACCATCACCAGCACCATCACCATCACCATCACCACCACCACCACCATCACCATCACCATCACCATCACTATCACCATCACTGTAAAGACCCGTAAAATTCAAGGGAAATTTTTTCTTAATTTTCTTTAGAATTTTACAAGAGCGCGGTTTCAGACGGCACCTGATTCCGAGGCCCGGAGTGCCCGGAATCAATTTCCGAAGTTTGGCTCGGGTACGTTCAGTGAACGAACGAGCGGGAATTTCTAACTTTTGATCCGGTGCTCGGAATTGAAATCCGAGGGCACTGATGGAACCGTAGCGCCGGTATACGCTTAGGAACTCCTGTTCTGGAGTTGCGTTCATGCGAGTGTTGATAATAAAAATTGTGGATGTTTACTTTGTAATTACACTACAATTTTTATTATTTTTAATCTATGTGTTATCTCTTGTTGGAAGTTGGGTAACCACCCAACCTCCCATGGGAGGTTATGAGGGTGGTGGGGCCCACACGAACCCCACCCCTTCATATCCTCTAAAACCCCCTCAACTCCCTCTTAAATTGTGTTAACTTAAGTTATAAACCAATGACTTAATGTAATGAGTTAATGAGGTGAGTTGTGTGTAGTTATTGAATTTCAAACCTTTGAAATTCAAAGAGGTTGGGTTGTGTGAATAAAATATGATAGAGACTTATTTTTTTTATTTTGTTAGAATTTTATCTCCTTGAGAGAGTAGGGAAGTCTTCTTCATCTTCTTCAAATTCAACGAAGAACGCGAAGAACGTCGTTCTTCAACGAAAAACTTCTCCGCCGAAGAACACGGTTCTTCCGCGACGCCGAATCCGCGACGCGACGTACTTCTTCCGCGTCATCTCTTCCGCGACGGTTTTCCGCGACGAACTCCATCGACAACGACTCTTCCTCCGACGTCAAAGGAATTGACACCGATATTCCACGACTACGTCAACGTGCGACTATCGAGGTAGGGATTCTTGAGTTCGTTGTTTTCTTTTTATTTGACTTTCCTCAAGACTTGACGTGAACGCTCAAGTTCCGACGAAGAACGCCGCTCCGCTCTTCTTCGTCTTCCGTGTCAACGAGAGAGGACACCGCTTCTTCCTCGGACAACCTTCGTCGGCGTACAAGTATTCGCCAACGACGTGTCTCTTCGGACGCACCCCTTCGTCATCGGATTTGACGAACGGCTACCGCGACGCCCGACCTCCGCGACGTCGTCTTCCGCGGAACGTTGACAAATCTTCGAACGTTATACCCAAGGTAGGGGTTGTTGATTCAATATTTATTTATTCCATTTCTTGAACGTGGATCTGGCATGTCTAACATGAGGCTTTGAATGTTCAAGTTGAGTTTTTATTTAACGTGAGGGGGACCGGACCGCATGAACACGGCCGAACCCCCCTCCAACGTTTATGTTAATTTATCTTGCGGGTGGAAGCAAGTGGCGTGGTGCCGTCGCACCACGCGGATGATCGTGCAAATATTTTACGTGGCGCCGTCGCGCTACGCCAAGGAAAAATCTTCAAGAACGCGACGTCGTCGCGCCGCGTTGAAAGGAATCATGGCACGGCGAAAGGGGCGCGGTGTCGTCGCACCGCGCCGGACGACGAACACCGCGGCCGGTTCCGGGCCGCGGTGGGACGAGAAGACCGCGGCCGGTTCCGGGCCGCGGCGGAAGAGAAGACTGGCGGCCGGGCCGCCGGCGTCGGAAGCCGTAGGGGGGACCGGAATTTCCGGTCCCATTGGAGAAAACCGGCCGGCCAGCTGGCCGGCCGGAAGCCTTTAAAACCGGGGGAATTAATCCCCCGGCCACCTCTTAAAAACCCCCCCTCTTTATGAGGGGGGCGGTTCTTTGAAGGAGGGGGGCAGCCGGCCCCCCGGTTGCGCTCCAGCAGGCCCCCCACGTGAGGGGGGCGTTTTTTTTAAACGAAAACGACGCGGCTATGCCGCGCCGCCAGTTGAAGAGCGGGGGTTCGATCCCCCGCGTGCGGCCACCTCGCGGCGCCAGGCCGCCGCGGCCCGCTGCGCCGCCGCGCCGCCCCAGGGGGGGTCGGGCCGGGTCGGCCCGGACCCGGACCCCCCCGTTTCGAACCAGAATTGGTTTTTGGCCCATAACTTGAGCCTCGGACCTCCGATCGACGAACCGTCAGCGGCAACGCGATCCTTGGATCGAGACGGTCGTTTCGGTATATCGCACTTAAGGTTTCGGGTTACTTTGAGTTCGGCCGGGTTGGTTCGTTCACGAAACCAACCGGGCCTTCGGAGCGGAAACGCTCATATCTTGAGCTACGAACGTCCGATTGACGCGCCGTCAGTCGCGTTGTTTTCCTCTTAGTGAGACGGATCTTTTGGAATACTCCGCCCGAGGTTTGGACACAGGTGGAGTACGGCCGGGTTGGTTCGTTCACGAAACCAACCGGGCCCTCGAAGCGGAAACGCTCATATCTTGAGTTCCGGACGTCCGATTGACGTGCCGTCGACTTTGATGGTATCCTCTAAGTGAGACGGATCTTTTGGCATACTCCGCCCGAGGTTTGGACGCAGGTGGAGTACGGTCGGGTTGGTTTAGCCTTAAAAACCAACCTGGCCCCGGAGACGAAAATGCCAATTACTCTCAGACCGGACGTCCGATCGACGCGCCGTCTGTTGCGTTGAGTTCCTGTTAGCGATACGGAACTTTTGGATACATCAACTCTGGTCTTTGTGACAGTTGATGTATCAGCCTTTCGGCTCGTGGAGCGGATCCTCCGAACGAGCTTACTGTGTGCGGGAACCCTAGTGCTGGCTGCGACTGTTACTGTGATGACTACTACTACTGCTACTGTGACTGCGACAACGACAGTACAGAGATCCTATGTGGATTCGACGATGACGACTACAGCACTCAGCGATCCTACGTGGAACAGTGCTACCGAACCTGTGTGAGCTGAATCTTCTGTTGATCTTGGGTGGTGGAGCGCTTGGGTGTAGCGGCGGACCCGTGGTACTTGACAGTGGTGGTGCGCTTGGATGCAGCAGCAGACCCTTGGCGGTGGAGCGCTTGGTTGTAGCGGCGGACCCGCGATACTCTACGGAGTGTGTGCGCTTGGTTGTAGCGGCGGACCCGCGATACTCTACGGAGTGTGTGCGCTTGGTTGTAGCGACAGACCCGCGACGGTGGAGACGTACGTGCGGAGTACGGAGACCGTGTAGATGACTGAAACCTGACGACTGCTTGACCGACTCGACTTGGAGTGAGTCGACTAGCCCAGTGGACGGAGCGCCCGGTATTTGGCGGCAGACCCACGGCGGACGGAGCGCCTGGTAGTTGGCAGCAAACCCGCGGTACTCGACAGGAGGAGTACCTCAGTAGGCTATTTGGGTGAGCGCCCGGTATTTGGCAGCAGACCCTCAGCGGACGGAGCGCCCGGTAGTTGGCAGCAGACCCGCGGTACTCGACAGGAGGAGTACTTCAGCAGTCTTAGGTTAGTGAGCAGTACCTCGGAGTCGTGACAAGACCACTGTACACTTCAGAGTTGGGGCTCTTCAGCAGCTACGGTTTCGATAATAAAAATCCTGGTTTGAGCTGAGTCCTTGATCTTTGTGTTTCCTCATGATTGAGATGGGTCGCTTGATAACTTAGGTATATGTATGGGCATATACCTGGGTAATAGTTATCCGTTGATTTCATAAACTTGTTATAAACCGTGTGGACTTGTACTGTTATCCTATGTGGATTTTACTGTTTACTCTTCTTTGTGGATTGGATTGTTCTTGGGCTCGTGTTGGAGCCGAACGGAAATTGGTGACATAGGTATATGTATGGGCATATACCTAATCAATACTGGATGTTACTTCGTGATTGTTACTTTTCTTCGTGGTTTATCCTTTGTGGATTTGAGAGACCTTCATGGGTCTCTGGGTCCCTACTGAGTATCTTATACTCACCCCTGGACGGGCTATGCCCGCACTTCGTTGTGTTGGTTGCAGACGACGGACAGCGCTGACTGCGGTTGAGGCTTACGGAGTAGGTCGGTACCCGGAGGAGGACCACTGAGCGGGACGTGCTCGGAGCGGACAGTTGGACCCGAGGAGTTGTGGAGCTATCTGCACCTACCCTTCAGGTAGGATCCGTGGTGGACGATCCAGGAGCTGAGCCATCTGTACCTACCCTTCAGGTAGGAATCGAGGAGGACGTCCCAGGAGCCGCTTTTACTTTCAGTTGTTGTTTCCCCTTTCGAGTTGTACTTTACTTTACAGTTGGGCTTGTATTTCCGGCCCCTTTACTTCAGCACAGTTGTTCTAGTTTTGTGTACTGCTTTACTTCCGCTTGTTACTCTGAGGTGCTTGTTTACTTTATTAAGGCAATGCCTTCCCTTTTTACTGGGATTTTACGCCTTGGTGCTAGTCGCCAGCCCCTGGCCTATGGAAGGCGGGCTTGGGGTAGTCACGGCACGGGCCCCGAGGGCGGGTCGTGACAAATTGGTATCAAAGGAGTTCGGTTCTACCGCAGACTCTGGTCTTTTTTCTATGTGAAGCAATAGTGTTTAGTATATTGAGTGTGGTTATCAGTTCAGGGAGTCCAGTGTTGGTGCGGCGGCCGACGTATCCGTACACCAGGACCCTGACTTCTGATTTCCGACTTAATGCACGAAAACATTGATTGCGTGTGTGTTTCCCAAAAGGTTTAAAGTCAGCTCAAACCAAGTCAGCTCACCAGGTATAAATCGTTGACCGTGACGCAACTGTTCAGGATGTCACCATGCAGATAGTTAGCTGGAGTTCCGAGAGAGTTCTCGATGATGGCCCACTGAGCAGCGAGACTCTGGTGCAGGGCCCTTTTTCAGTGTTGGCACCTTCGGGTAGTGTACCAGCAGCACCACCACCCGTTAGGCAGAGGATGCCACTAGCTGATGGTGCACGCTAGCAGAGCGCGATGCACGAGTTCCAGTAGTAGAGGCCTCTGAGGATACGAGGCGAGACAGTTTTCCCAGGCAGCAGTGGACTGGATGGAGGCGGTTGCTAGAGTTCTACGCCTAGCTTGGATACTAGTAGAGCGGATGATGATCTTGGCTCCTGTTGTTTCCAGTGAGTGACCATGAGGTTGGTCCTTATAGTAATGAGGCTTCGGTACGCGAACCGATACCTGGGATAGTACCTACGGGTAGTACGCCAGCTATGTCACTACCTGTTGGTCAGCAGACACTACCGGCGGTACCGGTAGCAGAGACTCACAGGCTTAGTGCCTTACATATGTTTTAGCACCAGATATCCCTCAAGTTTCAAGGTGAGCCTGACTCGTAGGCGGCTGAGGACTGGCTTGAGGAGGTGGTTGTGAGTTTTCTGGAGCTAATACAGCTTCGACAGTACGACATGTCGGAATCAGAGCACTCAACGTGGCTTACCAATCAATCTTGGTACTCGTTGGTTACGTTGTGATCAGTTCTTTAGACTCGAACTTCTGAGTGAAGTGTGTCTAAAGGACATCCGAACCATTACTTTTCCTCTATGCATTTCTACCTATGCTAGGATGTTAGAGAGAACCTTTGTGGTTGTGAACGTTAGCAGTGAAAGGCAGGAAACTAGCGCCAGTCTCAGAGACTCGGGCGTGTAAAATGTTTTAGGAGGAGGAAGTGCTAAGGACAGATGAATCTGCAGGGTAGCAGACGTGGAAGCGGAGCTTAGAGAGCAGCATTTGGTGGTGTACATTTCGACATGTTACGACCACCCGACTTAGTAGTCCCCGCCAGGCTCAGGGAGCAGGAGGGCTGGGGAGGAGAGTAGCTGCATTACGGTCAAGGAGTGTGACCCAGGAGCTCTAAGAATGATTCGGGGTACGAATTATGTCTACTAAGAGCTGCCATATCTATAGACATAGGAACCAATCATTCTACCCTTCCACGAATCATGTCCCAGACCTAGAGGTTCCGGGTAAGCCATAGACTTGACCCTCACGTCTGGAGATACCTTTGGGAGGAGACTCGATAATCACACTTACGCCGACGGTGTGATTTGACCTCGAGGCGAGAGTTTCGGTTGGAATCTCTTGGTGGCAGCGTAGAGGCCTTACGACATTGATCTGGGTATGGTTTTGATTCACAAATCATACCCCGGTTGACTGTTTTAGGCAAACGTCGGAATAGGTTTTCCTTGGTCGGCGAAAAAGAAACCCTGGGCAGCACATGTTAAACTCAGGCATAAGAGGGTGTGACCGATCACTCTTGAGATGGTCAACCCCACCCTTGTGGCAGCAGGAGTTTTGAGTTTCAGTTCTATCCAAAAAAGGGAAACCTCTTGAATTCGAGGGTGACGAACACGTTCTTATACGGTCTCAACCCGATGAGGTTTCGGAGATGTGGCCGAAGCGGCATGTTATCTCCGAAGTTCAATGGACCCTTTTGACCTTCAGTAGGGTAGGCGAAGAGGTTTACCGCTTGACCCTACCACCTCAGTCGCACCGGGTTCATAATGTCCACCACGTGTCTCAGCTGTGGAGATACGTGTATGTTTCTTCACACGTCATCGACCTCGGGGAGTTGGACGTCGATGACAGGGCGACAAGCACAGAGGATCTAGTAGAGAACGAGGATCGACAGGAGCAGGTTCTACATGAACGGTTGCTTCCTCTGGGGTGCTTCTTGGGTAGCACGAGATCTTCAGGTGAGCATATGGGAGCGTAAAGCTCAGTTGCGTGCTCAGTACTACTTTGTTTCCCTTAAGTGTGAGTTGAAGCTTTACGGGGACGTAAAGCCCTGAGGTGGGAGTAATGTAAAGACCCGTAAAATTCAAGGGAAATTTTTTCTTAATTTTCTTTAGAATTTTACAAGAGCGCGGTTTCAGACGGCACCTGATTCCGAGGCCCGGAGTGCCCGGAATCAATTTCCGAAGTTTGGCTCGGGTACGTTCAGTGAACGAACGAGCGGGAATTTCTAACTTTTGATCCGGTGCTCGGAATTGAAATCCGAGGGCACCGATGGAACCGTAGCGCCGGTATACGCTTAGTAACTCGTGTTCTGGAGTTGCGTTCATGCGAGTGTTGATAATAAAAATTGTGGATGTTTACTTTGTAATTACACTACAATTTTTATTATTTTTAATCTATGTGTTATCTCTTGTTGGAAGTTGGGTAACCACCCAACCTCCCATGGGAGGTTATGAGGGTGGTGGGGCCCACACGAACCCCACCCCTTCATATCCTCTAAAACCCCCTCAACTCCCTCTTAAATTGTGTTAACTTAAGTTATAAACCTATGACTTAATGTAATGAGTTAATGAGGTGAGTTGTGTGTAGTTATTGAATTTCAAACCTTTGAAATTCAAAGAGGTTGGGTTGTGTGAATAAAATATGATAGAGACTTATTTTTTTTATTTTGTTAGAATTTTATCTCCTTGAGAGAGTAGGGAAGTCTTCTTCATCTTCTTCAAATTCAACGAAGAACGCGAAGAACGTCGTTCTTCAACGAAAAACTTCTCCGCCGAAGAACACGGTTCTTCCGCGACGCCGAATCCGCGACGCGACGTACTTCTTCCGCGTCATCTCTTCCGCGACGGTTTTCCGCGACGAACGCCATCGACAACGACTCTTCCTCCGACGTCAAAGGAATTGACACCGATATTCCACGACTACGTCAACGTGCGACTATCGAGGTAGGGATTCTTGAGTTCGTTGTTTTCTTTTTATTTGACTTTCCTCAAGACTTGACGTGAACGCTCAAGTTCCGACGAAGAACGCCGCTCCGCTCTTCTTCGTCTTCCGTGTCAACGAGAGAGGACACCGCTTCTTCCTCGGACAACCTTCGTCGGCGTACAAGTATTCGCCAACGACGTGTCTCTTCGGACGCACCCCTTCGTCATCGGATTTGACGAACGGCTACCGCGACGCCCGACCTCCGCGACGTCGTCTTCCGCGGAACGTTGACAAATCTTCGAACGTTATACCCAAGGTAGGGGTTGTTGATTCAATATTTATTTATTCCATTTCTTGAACGTGGATCTGGCATGTCTAACATGAGGCTTTGAATGTTCAAGTTGAGTTTTTATTTAACGTGAGGGGGGCCGGACCGCATGAACACGGCCGAACCCCCCTCCAACGTTTATGTTGATTTATCTTGCGGGTGGAAGCAAGTGGCGTGGTGCCGTCGCACCACGCGGATGATCGTGCAAATATTTTACGTGGCGCCGTCGCGCTACGCCAAGGAAAAATCTTCAAGAACGCGACGCCGTCGCGCCGCGTTGAAAGGAATCATGGCACGGCGAAAGGGGCGCGGTGTCGTCACACCGCGCCGGACGACGAACACCGCGGCCGGTTCCGGGCCGCGGTGGGACGAGAAGACCGCGGCCGGTTCCGGGCCGCGGCGGAAGAGAAGACCGGCGGCCGGGCCGCCGGCGTCGAAAGCCGTAGGGGGGACCGGAATTTCCGGTCCCGTTGGAGAAAACCGGCCGGCCAGCTGGCCGGCCGGAAGCCTTTAAAACTGGGGGAATTAATCCCCCGGCCACCTCTTAAAAACCCCCCCTCTTTATGAGGGGGGCGGTTCTTTGAAGGAGGGGGGTAGCCGGCCCCCCGGTTGCGCTCCAGCAGGCCCCCCACGTGAGGGGGGCGTTTTTTTTAAAAGAAAACGGCGCGGCTATGCCGCGCCGCCAGTTGAAGAGCGGGGGTTCGATCCCCCGCATGCGGCCACCTCGCGGCGCCAGGCCGCCGCGGCCCGCCGCGCCGCCGCGCCGCCCCAGGGGGGGGTCGGGCCGGGTCGGCCCGGACCCGGACCCCCCCGTTTCGAACCAGAATTGGTTTTTGGCCCATAACTTGAGCCTCGGACCTCCGATCGACGAACCGTCAGCGGCAACGCGATCCTTGGATCGAGACGGTCGTTTCGGTATATCGCACTCAAGGTTTCGGGTTACTTTGAGTTCGGCCGGGTTGGTTCGTTCACGAAACCAACCGGGCCTTCGGAGCGGAAACGCTCATATCTTGAGCTACGAACGTCCGATTGACGCGCCGTCAGTCGCGTTGTGTTCCTCTTAGTGAGACGGATCTTTTGGCATACTCCGCCCGAGGTTTGGACACAGGTGGAGTACGGCCGGGTTGGTTCGTTCACGAAACCAACCGGGCCCTCGGAGCGGAAACGCTCATATCTTGAGTTCCGGACGTCCGATTGACGTGCCGTCGACTTTGATGGTATCCTCTAAGTGAGACGGATCTTTTGGCATACTCCGCCCGAGGTTTGGACGCAGGTGGAGTACGGTCGGGTTGGTTTAGCCTTAAAAAACAACCGGGCCCCGGAGACGAAAATGCCAATTACTCTCAGACCGGACGTCCGATCGACGCGTCGTCTGTTGCGTTGAGTTCCTGTTAGCGATACGGAACTTTTGGATACATCAACTCTGGTCTTTGTGACAGTTGATGTATCAGCCTTTCGGCTCGTGGAGCGGATCCTCCGAATGAGCTTACTGTGTGCGGGAACCCTAGTGCTGGCTGCGACTGTTACTGTGACGACTACTACTACTGCTACTGTGACTGCGACGACGACAGTACAGAGATCCTATGTGGATTCGACGACGACGACTACAGCACTCAGCGATCCTACGTGGAACAGTGCTACCGAACCTGTGTGAGCTGAATCTTCTGTTGATCTTGGGTGGTGGAGCGCTTGGGTGTAGCGGCGGACCCGTGGTACTTGACAGTGGTGGTGCGCTTGGATGCAGCAGCAGACCCTTGGCGGTGGAGCGCTTGGTTGTAGCGGCGGACCCGCGATACTCTACGGAGTGTGTGCGCTTGGTTGTAGCGACAGACCCGCGACGGTGGAGACGTACGTGCGGAGTACGGAGACCGTGTAGATGACTGAAACCTGGCGACTGCTTGACCGACTCGACTTGGAGTGAGTCGACTAGCCCAGTGGACGGAGCGCCCGGTATTTGGCGGCAGACCCACGGCGGACGGAGCGCCTGGTAGTTGGCAGCAAACCCGCGGTACTCGACAGGAGGAGTACCTCAGTAGGCTATTTGGGTGAGCGCCCGGTATTTGGCAGCAGACCCTCAGCGGACGGAGCGCCCGGTAGTTGGCAGCAGACCCGCGGTACTCGACAGGAGGAGTACTTCAGCAGTCTTAGGTTAGTGAGCAGTACCTCGGAGTCGTGACAGGACCACTGTACACTTCAGAGTTGGGGCTCTTCAGCAGCTACGGTTTCGATAATAAAAATCCTGGTTTGAGCTGAGTCCTTGATCTTTGTGTTTCCTCATGATTGAGATGGGTCGCTTGATAACTTAGGTATATGTATGGGCATATACCTGGGTAATAGTTATCCGTTGATTTCATAAACTTGTTATAAACCGTGTGGACTTGTACTGTTATCCTATGTGGATTTTACTGTTTACTCTTCTTTGTGGATTGGATTGTTCTTGGGCTCGTGTTGGAGCCGAACGGAAATTGGTGACATAGGTATATGTATGGGCATATACCTAATCAATACTGGATGTTACTTCGTGATTGTTACTTTTCTTCGTGGTTTATCCTTTGTGGATTTGAGAGACCTTCAGGGGTCTCGGGGTCCCTACTGAGTATCTTATACTCACCCCTGCACGGGCTATGCCCGCACTTCGTTGTGTTGGTTGCAGACGACGGACAGCGCTGACTGCGGTTGAGGCTTACGGAGTAGGTCGGTACTCGGAGGAGGACCACTGAGCGGGACGTGCTCGGAGCGGACAGTTGGACCCGAGGAGTTGTGGAGCTATCTGCACCTACCCTTCAGGTAGGATCCGTGGTGGACGATCCAGGAGCTGAGCCATCTGTACCTACCCTTCAGGTAGGAATCGAGGAGGACGTCCCAGGAGCCGCTTGTACTTTCAGTTGTTGTTTCCCCTTTCGAGTTGTACTTTACTTTACAGTTGGGCTTGTATTTCCGGCTCCTTTACTTCAGCACAGTTGTTCTAGTTTTGTGTACTGCTTTACTTCCGCTTGTTACTCTGAGGTGCTTGTTTACTTTATTAAGGCAATGCCTTCCCTTTTTACTGGGATTTTACGCCTTGGTGCTAGTCGCCAGCCCCTGGCCTATGGAAGGCGGGCTTGGGGTAGTCACGGCACGGGCCCCGAGGGCAGGTCGTGACAATCACCTTCACCATCACCATTATCACTATCATCCCCACCATCATCCTCGTTGTCATCCTCACCATCATCGTCACCATCATCCTTACCATTTCCATCACCATCTCCAGGAACGTCATCATCAAAACCACCACTAGGACCACTTCCTGGTGCACTATATAACATACACATATTCAACATATATGCATCACAAGACACAGCAGCATCTTTTGGATGTTATGTACATAAGACTTCCATAAATTTCATAAATTCATTATTAGAACTTTGACTCCATTCATGCTCCTGTATGACCATTTTTCATCCTTTTGTTCTTGGGACTGAGCCTGTGTGGCCCATGCATTAGCTTTTTCTAACTCGGTTCCACTAGAACTCACACTAGAAGTGGTCCAATATCTATTCATAAAAATAATCTTCCCTGGTCCACATCATACTCTAACATGGCGCTCATCTCCCAAAACTTAATGTAAGTGACCATTTGACCCAAATTTGTTAGCTTTATGCTCATCAAGGGCCTCCAAATCACACTGTTACAAATTTAAATAGACTATTTAGTTACAAAATCAATATTAAAATTTGAAATCAACAAAGTAAAACTTACAATCTGTCATTGTTTTAGTTCGTTTACCATGCTTCCATATTTTTTCAATCTGCTCGAGAAAAACAATTTTTCTCAAGGAACACATCCTTCAATATAAAAAACCTATCTCTACAATGATATTGCATGTACAAAACCATTAAAAATAGGTTATTAATAATGAATTTTATAAATAAAATAAAATGGATATACTCGATAATGCAATATGATTTTCTATAATCATTGATTATTTTTTTCTAGTTTAATATGAGTTGGTTAACAAAAGAAATTTCATATAATAAATTGATAGAATTAATAATATGATTGAATAATGATTTTATAAATTAAATTAAAGTGGAATTTAAGGATTCTTATTTTTGTATATTATTTCCATGAATATAAGGGCAATGTAATTATAGAATAATTTAAATGTAATTCATTTATTGAGAAACACTAATCAAGATAAAATAATTTTATAATATGATAAAAAGGAAAGGTGAAATGTATGTGAGATATTCGCCTATTTGGTTTTCTATGTTTCTACGATTTAATTTTAAAGGGGCTAATATAGGGAAAAGAAAGTTAAATTTTTAATTAACGGATATTGATGATAGCGTATAGTCAATATTGATGTTTGTTTTTGTTAAAAATACACATGAAAGAATAGGATTTATTATTTACTTAGTTAAGGAATGTTAATTTCTAGTTAGCATGAGATTGTTTATGGTTAGGTTGGTTTTGATACTTATTGTTCCTATTTAGTTTTACATGGTATAATTTTATTTAGTTCTTTTTAATTCAATTTGGTTAAGTATGGTTCAATTCAATTCAGTTTGGTTCAATTATATTCAATTTATATTAACTATGTGTGATTTTATTATGTTAGGCTTATTTTTTTCATCTTAATTCATTTTGTTTTATTATGAATCAGATTTATTTATTCTGATTCAGCTATATTTGTTTATAAATTTTCATTTCAATTTGATTTAGTTTTGTCAACCCTCATATGATTCAATTTGGTATATGTTACTTTATATTCATTTAATTAAATTATCTTTCATTTTATTTATTTCAATTTAATTCTATTCTATTTTATTTTATTTAGTGTAATTTATTTCATTTTTTATTCACTTTTTTGGATCATGTTCAGACTAGTATATTTATGCTTTTTCTTTTAATATTGGTTTTTCTTCCAGTTAGGTTGGTTCGGTTTCATCAGATTCCAGACATTTCAATTTGGTATTATTAAAAAAAATTGTTATTGATTTAGTTATGTTTTATATATGTTGGTTCATGATGCATTGATTTCATTTTGTGCCTTTATTAGTGGTTTATTCAATTTCATATTCATTCAGTTTAGGTAGATTTAGGGATAGTTAAGTCATCTATATTCAGTTTTTCTTGATTAAACTTATGATAGTTTTATTTTATTTTATTTTTATAAAGTTGAAATTTTTTTATCTTTAATTAATTTTAAATATTTATTGATGGATTCTTTTTTTGTACAATTTGGGTTGGGTTTGTTGGGCTGATCGCACTGTGATTCATTGTTTCATTTTCACCCTTACACCATTGTGTTAAACTAATTTTGTATTGAAAATTATAAAAATAATAACAGTTTTAACTTCATATTTGATTCCAATATTTTGTTTTTATCACTTTTAAAAAGGGAAATTTTACTTTTTTTGACAATTTCATTGAAGGTGGAGGTGATTTAGAGGGCTCGTGATGATGTCCAAGAAAAATGGGCCAAATTGTGCAGGATCCATGCACACCGGTGGACTCATCCGCATACTTCTACTGAATCATGCATTCAAATGGGCTGAAATTTTGTGGGATTATCCAAAATTAATTGTTCTACATTTACTCTGAAGGAATCCAAGACTCATTCATCCATATGGTGTCCCAACCGACATTCTCTATCCATCATACTTAATCTACATGAAGTCAAAAGTGGTGTTCTGTGATTTTTCCATATCTCAGTCTCTAGTTGTCCAAATGATGCCAAAATTATGATAGAGACATTTAATAAATGTGGAAACATGTTTCTAGTTTTTTTTAAAGCAATATTCGACTGTCTAGTGGTCTAAAACCATGGATTAAGTGGCTTTACACAATCTGTGTGCCCAAAACCACCTTCCACTTTGCCTATAAAATGGAAGCTTGGGCTCCCCATTTGGAAGTTCGTCCAGGAAAAAAATATCTGATATTTTGGAGACACAAAGGATTAATATCATCATACAATAAGTTATGGATGCCCCAATACTCATATGTGGATCAAGGATGAAGGAGAAGTTCCACCCAAGCTTCCTCCTCCTCCTGATGTCGAGCTAAATAGTGGACTATCATTTCGAGGGAGATACACACACTTCTGAGGGAGTTCCAACACTTTTTCTTCTAATATTTTTGTGTAATTTTTGTGATAAATATTTCACTTATTTATTATCTTGAGATGATTCTCCTCTAATCACATTTCTATTGATATAATTAAGTGAAACACTTTTTATTTCAACACCGATTGAGTTGAGATTTCAAGTGGGAATATTGAGTTGTTCTGATTGGACAACACAAGCATCCTTTATCTCTTACACATATATGATATTTAAGTATGATTTGGAATCCCTTGTTCTATTATTGAGGACAAAACCTTGACATCATGATTTTTGTGTCAGGGGTTTCTTCTTTGTGCATCATTTTAAGGGTTAATGGGGGAGTCAAGATCTTGACAACCCTCAACCAATTAATTAAACAAAACCATGTGAAATTTTTAGAACACAAAACTATACAAGATGTGTACTAACCTTGAAATGATCTCATTCTCTATTAATTTTTAAATCATAACCTTTATCTATCGACTATTAAGCTCTTCAAATCAAGTTATTTTCTTAAAAAAAAATTTTAGAATCACCCCAATTTTTAGTTCTTTTTATTAAAAACGCATACTCTAAACCTATAAATGATCCTTGAGAGAAACACTAGGGTCAAAAATAGACTATAAATCAACCTTAAAACATAATCAATTTGACATGTCATGAAAATATGGTAAATTTTGGCGCCGTTTTCAAGGAGCACTTTGGTTTTTAGTGCGTATTTTTTATAAGATTTTTGTAAATTTTGTGAATATTTATTTGTTTTATCTTGTACCTTCACCTATATTTTTGTGTTCTGATTTATTTATTTTTTAGGTTCTATGCATGATGTAGTCTACTTCGGGAGACCTACCACCATTCAAACCCAAACCAGAGAGGATCTTACATCAGCGACCCTGAGATGCACAAGACAACCCTTTGAATGAGGAAACACCACAACATGAGATTTTTCAAAATCCCTCTTCTTCTAGAACCAAATTAGAACCTGAAATTAACTTGTATAACATGGATGAAAATAATAGGACATTAAAAGAACTAACCTCTCCTGATGTTGATATCCAATCCACCTATATTCAAATACAAGGCAAGGCGCCTAATTTTGAACTAAAATCCGGTCTAATTCATTTATTGCCAAGATTCCATGGACTTGTTTGAGAAGATCCACATAAACACATAAAATAATTTAATACTGTATGTTCTAATTTAAAACCTTCTAATTTGTATTAAGAACAAGTAAAGTTTAGAGCATTTCCATTTTCATTAGAACGCACTGTAAAATATTGGTTGTATTATGTTAATTCACCAATTAGAGGTTGGGTGGACATGAAATGCCTTTTTCTTGAAAAATATTTCCCAGCCTCTCGAACTACAACTATAAGGAAAGAAATTTGTGGTATAAGGAAATCACAAGGGGAAACACTACATGAATATTGGGAATTCTTTAAAAGGTTATGTTCAAGCTATCCACACCACCAAATAAGTGATCAAATTTTAATTCAGTATTTTTATAAAGGTTTAATACCTATTGACTGAAATGTGATTGATGCTACTGCAGGTGGTGTGCTAGTTGATAAGACCCCAATTGCTGCAAGAACCCTAATTGAGAACATGGCACAAAACACTCAACAATTTAGTACAAGGTATAGTGTACCCATTTGAGGTATCCATGAGGTGAAAAGTACCGAATTCGAGAAGAAGGTGGACATGAGGTTTGAAGAGGTAAGTACCCTTCTTCGACAACTTACTCTTTACCAAGGGAAATTCCAATCTCCTCCTCCCATCCATTTTGGTATATGTTCTTCTGAAACCCACTACTCTGATTAATTCCTCCAACTAAGAGAAACTTCTAAGAGTTGTGAGGAAATCTTTCTAGGTCGCCCCTATAACCAACCCTTTAGGCAAGAAACATACTATCCATCCAATCCTTGGTGGAAAAAAACCAATCATATAGAGAAGGGGGGGTATTCAAACCAATATCAACAACCATGGAACCAACCGGGGTAGAGTACTCATCCACCACCACCCAGAAATCCTCAACCACCCCAAAGGACTTTCCAACAACCCCCTAAAAACCTGAGCCTAGCCTAGAAGATATGATGAAACAAATGGCTATCAAAAATCTCCAATTCCAAAAAACCACTCAGGAAGCCATACAAGACCTCAAAACCCAATTAGGTCAACTAGCTAACTCAGTGGGTGAAATCCAAATCCATTGGTCAGGTAAACTACCATCTCACCTAGTAGTTAACCCTAAGTATAAGGGAAATGTTAGTACCATCACCCTTCGGAGTGGAATAAAACTTAAAATCCAAATGACCCCTCTACTAGAGTCATCCCCTCCTGAGGAAAACACCATCCCAACTATTGAAATCAGTCCAAATGTTGGAAATCCTTGCCCTGAGAGAATACCTCCCAAAGGAAAGAGTGTGTCTGTTGATGAGTCACTTGTCCCATCCATTACTCTTCCATTTCCCCAAAGGTCCACCCAAATAATAAAACAAAAGGAAACTAAAATTGATAAATAAATATTAGAAACTTTCAAAAAAGTACAGGTCAACATACCCTTGATTGATGTCGTGAAGCAAATTCAACGATATGCCAAGTTTATAAAGGAGATGTGTACACACCGAAGGAAAATTTGTGGAGATGAAAAGGTGAGATTGGGGAGGAATGTGTCCGCATTAATATATCCATCACTTCCCACCAAGTGAAACGATCCTGGGACCTTCTTGATTCCATGCACCATAGGGGAGTATTCATTTTCCAATGCTATGCTTGATTTAGCCACCTCTATTAATGTGATGCCTCACTCCATTTACCCTTAATTGTAGGTCGGTGAACTGAATCCCATTGGAATAGTCGTTCATCTAGAAAATCAGAGTACAACACGTCCTTCTGGTGTATTAGAGGATGTTCTTATGAGGGTGAAAATTTTAATTTTTCCTGCTGATTTTTATGTGCTAAAATGGAAGATGATAGGATGAATGGACATACCGCAATTATATTGGGGAGAACCTTCTTAAAAACCTCCAAAACCATAATTAATGTCTATAATGGTACATTATATATGGAATTTTATAGTGACATAGTCCATTTCAACATCCTTGATGCCATGAATCACCCCTCAAAAGAACATTCTTATCTCTCTGTTAATTCAATTGATGTACTCCCTTCCCCTGAAAAAAATTCTTTTTATTCCCCTAATCCCCTTTCTGAGTATTCTTAATTGATTGAAATTATAATAAATGATTCATGCAATGATTTTTTTAGTGTATTAGAAAAATTCCATGCATGTTTATTAATTGATGATATCTTGAACACTGGGGATCACATGACCATAGATGATACTGCTAAGCTTATAAAATCTCATTCCTCATCTGAGGATGATACCATTGAGTAGTTAGATGAGATTAGTGACCTCCCACTTTTAAAAACACTCCCATCAATCCAAAATCCCCCTGAATTGGAACTAAAACAACTGCCTCAAGATTTAAAATATTCATATCTTGAGAATGGAAACAAACTTCCCATCATTATTGCTAGTTAACTCCCTCCTGAGCATGAATTGTGACTGCTTGAACTTTTGAGGGAGTATAAACAAGCATTGGATGGACACTTTCAGACATTACTGGTATTATCCCATCATTTTTTAAACACCATATTTTGTTAAATGATGAGGCTAAATCAGTGTAGCAGGCACAACTTCAACTGAACCCAAAACTCTTAGATGTAGTTAAAAGGGAAGTAACAAAATTATTGGCTACTAGGATCATTTACCCAATCTATGACAGCCAATGGGTAAGTCTCGTTCAAGTAGTTCCTAAAAAAACCAGTCTTATAGTAATTAAAAATTAAAATAATGAATTAGTTCCAACTCATGTGCAGAATAATTGGCGTGTTTGTATAAAATATTGTTGATTAAACTAACACACTAGGAAGGACCATTTCCCATTGTCATTCATTGACCAGATGTTGTTTTCTTGAAACCAACACACTTGTAGGAAAGTCCCATTACTGTTTTCTTGAGGGGTATTATGGATACTTCATATCCATATTGCCCCCAAGGATCAGAAAAATATGAACTTCACTTGCCCCTTTGGAACATTTTCATATAGGAGGATTCTATTTGGTCTGCCCAATTCTCTGAATAATTTATAGTGATGCATGGTTAGTATTTTTTTTTTTTTGATTACCTAGAGAATTGCATGGAAGTATTCATGGATGATTTCACTATTTATGGATCCTCTTTTGATGAATTTTTGAGTAGTCTTAGTTTAGTCCTACATTGCTGTATTGAAAATAATCTTGTATTAAATTATGATAAATGTCATTTCACGGTGTGATAAGGTATATTTTTGAAACATGTCATTTTTTGGGATGGTATCCAAGTAGATAAATTAAAAGTGGATTTCATTTCTTCCCTACCATTCCCCAAAAATGTATGGGATGTGTGATCTTTCCTAGGTCATGTTGGATTTTACCATCATTTCATTCATGACTTTAGTAAGATTTCACTCCCACTCTCCCAGTTACTCCAAAAGGAAAAGGAATTTTTTTGATAATAAATGTGAGGAAGCTTTTAATAAGTTAAAAGGAGTCTCACATCACCCCCGGTAATCCAACCACCTCAGTGGGATTTACCATTTGAGCTCCTGTGTAACACCTCTAACTATGCAGTTGGGGTAGTCTTATCACAAAGGGTTGATCGAGCTCCACGTGTCATTGCATATGCCTCATGTACACTGGATCCTGCCCAAGAAAATTACACCACAACTGAAAAAATAATTTCTTTCCATTGTGTTTTCTTTGGATAAATTAATTTTCTATATTTTAGGGTCCAAAGTCATTGTGTTATTAGAACATGTAGCCCTTCGATATCTCCTTAAGAAACCTGAAGCCAAAACACATCTCATTTGTTGGATGCTCCTCCTTCAAGAATTCAATTTAGAAATTAGAGATAAAAAAGGAGAAGATAATGTGGTGGCTGACTATATCAGTAGGATTCATCCATCCTCAGACATTGACTCATCCCCTTGTATTCCTATAAATGATATGTTTCCTGATGATCAATTGTATCGAGTACAAGATTTTTTTCTTTGGTATGCTGAAATTGTAAATTATTTGGTAGCATCTTCCATTCCTACTTATTTAAACAAAAACCAAGCCATTCATCTAAAACATGAGTCTCATTGGTACATTTGGGATGACCCCTACCTCTGGCGCATATGTAGTGATCAAGTCCTTAGGTTTTGTATTCCTGATAGCAAGTTTCAATCTGTCTTTAGATTCTTCCACACTCTTACTTGTGGGGGCCACTTTTGTCCCCAGTGGACTACTCTCAAAAGTCCATGATTTTGGTCTCTTTTGGCCAACACTTTTTCAGGATGCCCGTGATTTTTGTAAATATTGTCTTTATTATCAAAGAATGGGTAATGTCTCTAAAAGAAATGAAATTTCACAACAACAATTTCTCTTTAATGTCATTTTTTATGTTTGGGGTATTGAATTTATAGGTCCATTTCCCAATTCCTTTGGAAACTGGTACATTATTCTGGAAGTTGATTACGTGTCAAAATGGGTAGAGTCATGAGCTACAAGGACTAATGATTCAAAGGAAATTGCAGAATTTTTATGATCTCAAATCTTCGGTAGGATTGGCTTACCTAGGTTCATCATCAGTGAACAGGGTTCTCATTTTTACAGTCAAACAATGAAATATCTTTTGCTTCAGTATAGGGTCAGGCATAGAGTGTCTACTGCTTATCATCCACAAACCAATGGTCAATTCAAGGTGTCAAATAGAGAAGTAAAAAAAATTCTTGAAAAAACGGTTCAACCCAACAGAAAATATTGGAGTCTTAGACTCGATAATTCATTATGGGCCTACCGTATTGCTTTCAAAAATCCCATTGGAATGTCACCCTATCGGCTTGTGTTTGGAAAGAGTTGTCACCTCCCTATTGAGATTGATCATCGGGCCTATTGGGCCATTAATAAATGAAATTATAATCTTTCTGGTGTAGGTGCTCAAAAGAAGTTTCAGATTCAGGAGATATAATAAATGAGAAGAGATACATATGAGAACTCCAAGATTTGTAAGGAGCAAACCAAGGCTGCCCATGACCGTCTCATCCTTCATCGTCAGTTACAAATTGGGAAAAAGGTCATTCTCTACAATGCAAGGATGAAGTTACATATAGGTAATCATCATTCCCACTAGTTTGGATCATACACTGTTACTAACATCTATCCATTTGGTGTTATCCATGTTCAAAATGAATAAATCAAGAAAACCTTCACTTTCAATGGGCAGCAGATGAAGCACTTCCATGAATCCATTCTGGAGTCCCCAATGGAGGAACTCCATGTTCAAGAAGCAATATATTAATGATACTCACTAGGTTTTATCCTTTCTTCCCACATTCTCTTTTATTACAGTGAGAAAACTACACACTTTAGGTGTGGGGGGATGGGTATATTTCTGGGTTAGTTAGTAATTTTTATCATCTTTCTTCTTTTTATCTTTTTATCTTATAGAATTGTATTGTTACTTTCCCCCTTTACCTCCCATTCACCTTTGTGCTGGAATATTACTTTTTTTATGTCCACTTTATCATGGAAAATTATGCCCGTTAAATAATGGAAATTATTGAAAATTCATGTGAAATGTCTGTATTTCATGTTGTTTTAACATTTAAAAAAATTCTGATTAAATGTAAATTTTAGTAATAATTCAATACTATGTTGTGACTTTCTTTTTAAATTTAGTTTCTTGTCGATGATATAAATGGTTGCATCATTTCAAAACCTTTGAGAAGAATGGTACCCTTTTGTGAATAGTTTAATGGAAAATTGTCTCAATTAATATCTCCACACATTTTTTCACCCAACCATGAAGTGTGAAAATTTATTACTTAATGGAAGGTAAATATAAGTTAGGTTGATTTTGCTTTACTTTCCAAAATCATTTTTCTATACGTTCATTCCTTATCTGATCTATTTCATCACTATACCAGATTGACCTATGCGTGTGTACATGTTATCTGACTATTGTACGCCCTAAAAAAATATTTTATATTGGTTAGGTCAAAAATCACCCTTCCTAGACTTTTTATCTTGTTATAACTATTAAAATTAGTGTCGTGAGGAGATCAAACAAGGGTTGGGATAAGAGTGTGATATTTGTTCCAAGTGCAACTCTTGAAAAAAATAATAAATGAGGGGAGTGATGAAATGTACAGTATATGGGGCTATCAAGGTCAGGAGCTTATGGTTTGACTTATAATAATTCTTGAGTGAGTGGGTCTTGAAATTTTATTGCAAAGGATGTGGGTTAGGTTTGATGGAAAGGATCTTATAAGTAGAAAATTATTAAAATAACTTATATTTACTCGATAGAAAGTGGAAAGAATTTCATGAAATGGTTGCTATGAATACACATAGAGAATTAGTAAAATTATTAACTTTTTAATTATTTTCTTTGATTGGTATCATGCATATCTTGTAATTTCAATTGTATATAATTTTAGAGACATCTTTTTCCATGATCACTGAGAATAACTCCTCGATGTGATTTTTTATTTGATCACATTTCTATCAGGAATTAAATTCTAATTGAATGTTAAATATTTATGAAGTTTTAAATATCTACATGCATAATTTTTGAAAATATGACTTTACCCAAGAGTGAAAATGTTTAGGTGTGGGGGTGTGATCGCACCGCGATTCACTATTTCATTTTCACCCTTACACCAAAATGTTAAACTAGTTTTGTATTGAAAATTATAAAAAAAATAACAGATTTCACTTCATGTTTGATTCCAATATTTTTTTTATCACTGTTAAAAATGTAAATGTTACTTTTTTTTATAATTGCATTGAACGTGGAGGTGATTTGGAGGGCCCATGATGATGTCCAAGACAAATGGGCCAAATTGCGATGGATCCATGCACACCAGTAGAATCATATGCACACTTATACTGAATCGTTCATCCAAATGGGCTGATATTTTGTGTTCTTGTCCAAAATTAATTTTTCTAAATTTCATCTTAAGTAATACAATACTCATTCGTTCATCTGTTTTCCCAACCGACCTGATCTATCCAGCACACCGAATCCGCATTAAGTCAAAAGTGGTGTCATGTGATCTGTATATATCTCGGGATATAGTTATCCAAATGGTAGAAAACTTTATGTGGAGATATTTAAGAGGTTTGTAAACATGTTTCTAGTTTTTTAAAAAGCAATATTCGACTTTCTAGTGGTCCAAAACCATGAGCCAAGTGGTTTTACACAATCTGTGTGCCCAAAACCGCCTTCCACTTTGCCTATAAAATGGAAGATTGGGATCCTCATTTGGAAGTTCGGAAAGGAGGCAAAGATCTGGTATTTTGGTGACCCAAAGGATTACTCTCATGATTCAATAATTTCTAGAGGCCATATCCTCATAGGGGGGTCAAGGATGAAGGCAAAGTTCAACCCGAGCTTCCTCCTCCTCCCGATGTTGAGCTAAACGGTGGACGATCATTTCGAGGGAGCTAAACACACTTGGGAGGGAGTTCCAAAACTTATTATTCTATTGGTTTTGTGTAATTTTTGTTCTATATATTTCACTTATTTATTATCTTGACATGCTTCTTCTCTGATCACATTTATGTTTATATAATTCAGTGAAACTCTTTTTATTTCAACACCGATTGAGTTGAGATTTCAAGTGGTAATTTTGGGTTGTTCCGATTAGACAACACAAGAATCCTTTATCTCTCTTGCATATATGATATTTCAGTATTATTTGGTATTCCTTTTTCTATTATTGAATACCAAACCTTGACAACATGATTTTTGTGTCAAGGGTTGGTTCTTTGTGCATCGTTTTAAGGGGTAAAAGGGGAGTCAAGATCTTGACAACCCTCAACCAAATAATTAAAAAAACCATTTCAAATTTTCAGAACAATGAACGATCCAAGATGTGTAGTGAACTTTAAATTATTTCCTTCTCTCGTAATTCTTAAATTAGAACCTTTATCTATCAACTATTAAGCTCTTTAAATCAAGTTATTTTCTTAAAATTGTTTTCAGAATCACCCCCATTTTTAGTACTTTTTATTAAAAATGCATACTCTAAACATATCAAATCTCCTTGAGATATGACCTAGGGTCTTTCCTATACTATAAATCAACATTTAAAACATAATCAATTTTACGTTTCATGACAACATGGTCATGGTCCAATTCAGTTTGATTCAATATAATTAAATTCTATTCTAGTTGAATTTGTTCGGTTTGTTTAAATTTGGTTTGGTTTTATTTACGTAAAATTGTTTCAACTTTGTTTATATTGGTTGATTTCTATTTGATTCACTTTTTATTGTTTATTTTAAGATTTTTTTGTTTACTATGGTTGGTTTGGTATGTTAGGTTTGGGTTAGTTTCTATCTTTTTTATTTGATTATCATCCATTCACTTAAAACTAGTGGATACAGTAATGTGTAATACTCATGCCTTTACCAAAATGGAGGATTTCATCCTTGTGAACACACTAATATATAAGAGTCCCAAATAGATATATAAAGTTTCATGCCTTTACTATGGAGGAGGTATATTCTGTACATAAGGGTTATTTCGGTTGATGTAGAAAGGTCCACTTCAAATCAAAGGGCATACATAAGGGTCTTGTCCTTTCAAGATCATAAGATGAAAAGTTTCCATGGTGTAGTGTCTATACCATGATACTTGACCATTAAATATATTCTTGAATGACTCTTTTCTCAATGTTAACCTTTTTTAAATGGAAAATTGATTCTATTAGACATTATTTTTTTATATTTTATTTTTTCTAAATCATTATAGTTTGGGCCCTTTAATCTATTTGAAATAAAGGAATATGGGACTCATTGTTTCTTAGAATTTTCATCTAGATGATAGAACATGTCTGGGTTATCATAACTCAAGAACCACTTTTTTGTTACTACTAAATTCTATTAATATATTTGGGGGATCATAAATCTAGTTAGATTCAAAAATAGAGAGTTGAAACATAAAATTTACATGAACAGAGTACTTATTATCATCATGTTTGAAAATGATTAGTATTCTATCTTAGAAACCAATGACACATGTGACTCATCTATAATCAATAGGTTGGGAATTTATGGAAATTGTAGGAGGTATACTAGATTCATCCTAGTCATCAAGCAGCCTCCATGTGATGGATGGTTGAAAATAAAAACAGATTGTAATTTGAAGGGATGCTCGAGACCTATAGGTTTTAGGAGGATCATAAGAGATTACAATGGTTGGGAACTTGTATACTTTCATAAAGATGGTTCCATAACAATAGTGTGTGGAGTTTATATGGAAAAAATTATCCTGGTGATCCAGATTTCAAGGTATCATAAATGTGGAAATCTCTAACTAGAAGTGGAATTCACCTCCCTTATGAAAGAAATTAAATAGAGTGTCACCTATTCCTCATGGAAACTCTTTATAGGTTGAGAAAATTTCATAGAATACTGAAAAAATATTGAAACTTGGAGAAATGGGTTTCATGATTTTATTACCATACCTTGATCCAAATTTTGACCATTATAGTGGTATGTTGTCATTATTTGGATATTGTCAATGAATAATGAGGCTTCAAATGAGTAGCCTATAATAGTTACACCATGGTTCATAGTTTATCGTACCATATATATATTATACAATGGAGTGATCATTTTTATTGTATTGTGTCTTTCAACTGGGCACAAACGAAGTGACCCAAAACTTTTATAGGGCCTCCATTATGCCTTGATATTGTCTTCCTAATTTCAATGTCATTCATGGTTGTTGTGTGGCATACCTATTTTGGTGTGGTTACCTCTAAGTTATCTTTTTATGTGTAAAGACCCTCACTTTTATAGGTTGTGTTTTTCAGAAGAAATTTGAATTTTTAATTTTTATAAAGGCATTATGCCTAATCTGGGAATGAAACATAAGGTTTGTGCATGTCAAAAATGGATATAGATAAACAACCAGGCTAGGTGTTTTGATCATCATATAATCTAAGGGGTAACACTTGTGATAAATTGGGGGAAGGGGAGAAAAAACCAGGTTAGATGTTTCATTTTCCATTGGTGGGATATAAAGATGTTATGAGTTTTATTTTAATGGTTTATGTTGATACATAATAATCAAATTAAAAAATAAATTTCATGACATGCTCACAAAATTAATAATACTAATTATGAAATTTTAATACACACTAAATACTTTCATTAATAAATTAAGAATACATGATCATTTATCTATCCAATTATAAATGGAATGAAATATGGAGGAAACAAAAAATTATAAACAAGTGTCGTACCCGCTTCCTCTCATGGTTCAGCATCATAGTCCACCCCTGAGTGTGGAGGTATTTTGTAGCATCCTTGTTTTTTTATTTCTTCCCAAAACTTCCTAAAAAATAATTTTCAATAATAAAAAACTAATTATTAATGAAAATCATGGTATTTTTCATTCAAAAACCTTAAATTTGATTATTACCTTTAACTCAGTACTCGTCCAATAAGTAATAATTTCAAAATAATATGATATTGGACAATCATTCATGATAGGTGTGGCCTCTAAATCCATACCAACTCTAGTATGTCAGCCACTATACAACTCATGCTTATATTCTCTCCATGGCTCACCAAATTTTATGAGTCATGATGTCCTCACAGCCTCACCATTAGGAAAATTAAAATGAATTTGGAATCAAAATATTAATTGACATGAATAAAATAATAATATAACATTAAATACAATGAATTTTCTTACCCATATTTGTGCCCCAGCATTATCCTTCACTTTATTTGGAAGGTGACTCTAGGAGAGTGTCCTAATAGGAATGATGTCAGAGTATTTGGAAAACATTTCCATAGAACTCATATATTCTCACCCTATTTGTCCAATCATTTTATTTCACTTGTTATACTTCACCATCAGTTGTGTTCAGTGGTTCCACCCCACACGCATGCGTGTTTTATTACACCACCTAGTGATAGATCCACCTATTAAAGAAAAAAACAAATATTATATCAATACATCTTATAATTAAAATAAATTATGGTCAAAAAAATTAGTAGGGTTCTATAAATATACCTGAGGCACTTTGATCAGTGGATGATATTGGATCCTAGGCTCTGAAGGAATGTTAACCTGTAAAGATGGAGTGGGACCCAATGTCTAGTTCAGAGGCTGAGAATGTGTTAGAGTGGAAGTAGAATGAGAATGAATATAGAAACTCGGGGAGAGAGAAGTAGAAAGACAATAATATAGTATATAAATATGTGGAAATGCATAATATAGATAGGGAGTAGGAGACATCATCAGATAATTGAAAGATATGAGAGGAGGCTCAGATGCAAATGGTGGTGAAAACATAGGTATCCTAAATATCCTGGGTGTCTTTAACAACACTGTGGGATCAGAAGTTGTGCTAGATAGTATGTCAGGGGATGGGATATGGTGTGATCAGGTACATTGATTGTATCATGTAGCTCTAGTACCCCCCCCCCCCCATGTATCATCTGGCTGGGTACTAGTACCACTAAGTTAATCGAAGAATAACTATTGCCTAGGTGGATGATCCTAATTAAAAGTTAAAAAAATCACAAGACAATATATGTTATTGATATATATATTTGACATAAAATACTCACAATAAGCATCAAAGGAGGGATGCCCATCTCTCTCATTCAGTGATTATTTTCTATCATCCTTTTTCTTCATAACTCTTCAATGTTTTTCATTTCATACATTTGAAAAAAAATATAATTAATTAGAAATCTATAACTAATGTGTAATTCAAACAAGAAAGAATATGATACATGACTTAATTAAGGAATAACAATTTTCAAACCAAATAAATGATATATAGTGATATAATAAAATAATTTTATATTTATATAGATTCATGATATTTTAGTTTTTTTGAGTGGGTTTGATTATTTTTTATTCTAATTGGATTAGTTTGGTTCATTTTGGTTCAGTTTAATTTAGTGTGGATCAATGCATCACTGGTTGTGCCAGAATGATGTCATTAAATTTGGTTTTATTTAGTTTCATTTGGTTTTTTTAGGATGGTTTGGTTTGATTTAGTTTAGAATTATCCAAATTATTTCAATTTATTTTTATTATGTTCAGTTAGGGTTGTTTGAATTTGAGTTTGTTCGTATTCGTTCAATTTGGTTAGGTTCAATTTGATTTGATTCAGAATAGTTTTTTTGGTTAATTCAGTTTCATTAAGTTCATTTTAATTCAATTTTAGTTAGATTAGGTTAAGTTGGTTATTATTTATTTGGTCAAGTTTGATTTGGTTGGGTTTTTGTATCTTTATTTCAAGTGTATATGGTTTGGTTCAATTTAATTTGTTTCAATTTGAGATATTTTGATTCAAAGTGGGTTTGTTTGGATTAAATCAGTTTGATTTAGTTTGCTTCGAATCAATTCTATTTGGTTTGTTTTGGTCTTATTTGATATGGTTTAGTTCAATTTGGTATAGTTTGGTTCTATTCAAGTTGGGTTAGTTTGGATTGGTTTAGTTTAGATATTTTCCTTTTTAGTTTTGTTGTTTGGGTTGGTTTAGTTTAAATCTATAATATATCATTTGGGTCAGTTAGGTTCGGTTTATATAAGTTAAATTAATTTTTATTCACTTTGTATTTCTTCAATTCAATTTTTTTATCTTCCAGTCAGTTTTTTTTTCTTGATTTGCTTTAGGTTAGTTTAATTTGGGTTTTATTGGTTTGTTTTGGATTTGGTCGGGATAATTCAATATAAAAAATATGTGTTCATCCACTATTTGAGTTTCTATCGTATTGATAATTTGATACTCTAGTATCAAAATCCCATGTTTTTTAATCTAAATTTTATCAGTTTTAAGATTTTTTATCTATAAAAATATTAAAATTATGCGGGAAACTCTATAATTGTGCAGGAAACTCCAAATTTATGAAGGAAACTCCAAAATTGTGAAGGAAACTTATGAGGTGAGGTTTCACATGACCTCAAGTAAACTCCATAATTTCTAGAGTATGGGAACTAGCACTGAGGGTCTATGGATATCACTTATAGAATGATTTACAATATAGTTGAATATACCAAAAAATTATTGACATAAAAGATATAATAAAAATAATCTATGGAAAATGAAATAATTGATCAATATTTCATAACAATATCCCAAAAACTCTTATGTATAGAATTGATGTAATTGTTATTTTAATCAATAGTAAAACTTATGTACAAGAGTATAAACATTAAAAATGAAATGATACTTAAATCCATTCCAAAACAATAATTAATTGTATGCCATGTGTTACAAGGATGTACCACTAGTACAAGTGACAACACTACTAGTTGGGAAAGGGCTAAAGAGATACTTACATTTATCAATATAGAATATTATATTATTATTTGAGTGATAAGTTATTTAATGAGTATTTATTTACAATAAGGTTATGTGGTAGTAAATAGTACTATTAATGGTTATGTTAGATCATGATTTCTATTTATTTATATATTAATGTGTGGGTTTTATAGGAAATACAATTTATTATTCATGTTTTTGAACTATTCTCAAAATTGGATCTAGATGAGAGATAGATTACATTATAGAACATCACCTTCATCTAGAATAATTCATGGAATATTCTATGTGTTAAATATAGAAATAACATCTACATTAATTTAAAGGAGTGTCAGGGAATAATATGAATTTTGTGGAGGATTCAATGCTTATGGGGTATGAGTAGGGATTTAGGACCATTGGTATCGAATATTAGTAAAAAAATTGGTATATATTTATACTAAAAGTATTCCTAAGGGTTTATGTCTAATTTATATTGAGTGTAATAGATGCATGAAGGTTTAGATGAGATAACCTATGAGAAAAAGTGATTCACATCTATCACATCTACCCTAGGCTTAGGTTATCATTCAAAAATTGATTCAACTATATATCTTGATCTAAGACTCACTACAATCTATATTTTTCATTCAATAATCCACGATCACATTCATAAAGTTGAGATAAGAAAGTTAATCAATAGTATATTTAAATGATATCAAGTTAAATAATATATCATGCCACCTTTATGTAATTCACAAGGTGATACCATTATCTTATATCCTCTCACAATTGATACTTATATTAATGATTCCTAAAAATATTTTTACTCAACTACCCATGAAAATAGGATAATCTAGCATCAAAAGGTATTATTTATACCTATAAAATAATGTATCATTAATCAAAATATAAGTAATATATATATATATATATCATCTAAATAAAGAACCAACTTTGTTCAAAATAATATGAGATCTCATCTCGAGTTTAAGACACTCCTCCCCTAAGTATAGATAATAATTTTATAGAATTTACAATTAACCTATTAAATTACCTCATTATAGAAAAAACATATCTAAAAAATCAACAAAATGTCACATATCACATCCATCATTTCACTACTCACCAAAATCAAATCTCAATATATTATTGGAAATCAGTATCATAACAAGAATATCAAAAGGGTCATCAAGGTGGGATGAAGAATAAAAATATAAATTTCACTAAAATAATGAATAAAATTATCCATTAAAGAAGACCAAAAAAATAAAATAATGAAACAAATGCAATCCATTAATCAAATCATAAAATGGGAAGTCAAAGAGGACCCAACATTAAAAAAATGTTTGTAACATATCCCTCACACAAAGGTTCCCAAACTCTGCTCATAGAATCTCATTAGCACAATATATATTAGACTTTATTAATCTAAATCCTCGGTATGGAAATAGAAGTAAGACCCTTTCATAATAAATCTTAGAAAAATGTTGTGTCGTCACCACTCTACTCATAGCCAGCTCTTTTTTTTAAAGAACCCTCAAATCAAATTTGGTGAAACTACATGAGGGGAATACTAAATGATGAATCTGTAACTCACCAATTTGATTTTTAAGAATAACCAAATGAAAAGAGAAACTGAGTATGGGTCACTGTGGATGGGGAAGAAGATGGAACATACTCGTAGGGCTCATTATTGGCATGATTCTGATCTGAGGAGGAGAAGGTCACGGGTAAAATTTAAAGGTAAGTCTATACTGATGGTTTTTTAAAACTGTTAGTATTAATAATGTATACCAATGATTTTTAAAAATTGTTAATATATCATTGGAACCAATAGCCCATACCAACGGTTTTTTGAAACCGTTGGTATATATTTCAACTATTCCAACAGTTATTTCAAAACTATTGAAAAATGACTGTATAAATTACATATACCAATGGTTTTATGAAAACTTTTGGTATAGGCTTAAGAAATAAACCTATCCCATTGGTTTTAGAAAACCATGGGTATATCCCCATTGGTATAGGTATTATTTCCAGTAGTGGTGATCTTTAAAAAGATCACCTCTAACTTTTTTCTACATGGAACCAACTACGGTGTGGACACATCACTACAGTGTGAGCTCCTATGGGATTGGAAATTTTTAATTCTCTACCCTTATTGAATTTGAACCCTCTATGATGCAATTTATAACTAATGTGTGGAAACCTTCTCTTCTAAAATTACTTTTTCATAGCCATTTATCTATGGTGCGGACACCTTTAAATCTTTAGTGGCTCTGGAATTTATAAAATAGAGTCTTGCATCATGGTTTACCTAGCTACGACATGGAAAAACACTCCTAATTCCCACATCATACTTGCCTCCAGAAAACCTATAACATATAAGAAACAACACCCCTTCATCATCTCAATTAAGTCTGACTTGCGGCAGTTCTTTCCTAGAGCCTCTTTTTCCACCACACATGTGAGAGGCTAAACACCACGCTCATACACTTACCTGCATCATGGATTCCCTTCACACACACCTACACCTACTCACACAGGTTCTCACATGCACACCCCTACCGGATTTCTCTACTATATGGTACCTGAGATCATCCACCAATTTGTCTGGAGGGTGCTTGGGTGATGTCCTTGAGTGGTATTGTCCAGTTTTTTACATCCTACCAAACAATATTGAAGCATAGCCATGATGACTATGGAATGGGAAAGCTTTGATGTCCTCCATGGCATAGTCTCCTCAAATTCACCAAATTAGATTATGTAGAGCATAAGTTTTAGTGTGGGCTCTACCTTTGAGACATAACTCCACTTTAACTACCTCCTCCTTATCTTGTCAACAAACACAACCCATACAAACTTCCTAAGAGATTTTGGTCAAGGAAAATTTATTTGGGTGAACACCATTAGAATTTTGTTAAGGTTATCCTTAAGAATTTGAGGTGAATTAAGGATATGGTATTGGTGTATGAAGGAGAATAAGATCTAGTCATCGGGGTTTATATAGATGTTAGATTTTAGACAGATCAAAATAATCTAAAGTCATAGTCAGAATTTGTCTTTTGTCTCAATAGAAGAGTTATGATCTGGAAGAGTTCAAAGTATCCAATTATTATTGATTCTATAGTGGAGTCCGAGTATATTATGGATTTCTATGCATCCAAGGAAGTAGTTTGGAATCACAACTTTTTCCTAGAGATTGATTTGGTGATTGGCATTCAAGACTGTATCACATTTTATTATGATAAATCTACAGCAGTGGCTCTCTCCAAAGATCCAAGGTCACATCAAATGAAAAATAATATACTTTCAAAGGTTCATATCTTGAGTGATTTTTTTTAATGAGGTGAAGTTTCAATGAGAAGTGTATCTACTGTGTAAAACATGGTGGACCCCTTGACAAAGGCTTTGTCTCAGAATAGGCATGAGTATCATGTGAGAGATACTGTACTGAAGGTTGTTAAAATTTGGCTCTATTACAAGTGACAGTCTGTTGGATTTGGTGCCTTAGAACCAACTTCTAAGTAATTAATTACATGTATTCATTGTCTTTAATATTAATAAATTTTCTTATCACATCATGATCATTCCTCTGTATAACATAGTATGTGATGTTGTCCTAAGGATACATATCACGTTGAAAGTACATAGTGGTTCCTTGCTATGATGAGATACTTTAGATTTTATAATAGTATTCTTTAAACTCATGTTCTATGGACAGATGATATTTTCTGATGGGGACATAGACGATATAGGCTATCAGGGGTAGGAGGCTCATAAAACACTGAGATAGATTCTCGTGGTGTTTTCCCTTGGTAATTGTAATGTCCCGGATCCGGGTGCCACCCAAAAGTGCCCCGAACCCAGTTGGTCACATAACCTCAAGCGCATTTCCCCAAAAATCATAGGCTTCTGACTATCAGTGAGGGATAAGATAATACATTGGGGAAACTATGCTCTCATTTTTAGAGTATACACAGCAAAATCTAAATATAAAGCAAAAGTGGAAGCTATCATACCACAAAAGTAAACAACGGAAGACTAAAATTAGATCCAATAGAATCCAAAATATATATAAATATAATGCTTGGAATATGTATCTAAGAAGACATCCAAACAAGTCACAATTCTAGAAAGAAATGTAGAAACTAAATTACAAAATAAACAAGTAAACTCTAGCAGCATCACAAGCCTCATCTTGGTCTCATTCTCTCTAGCTCTAACAGTAATCAAGTACCTGATGAAGAAGGGAACTTTCCCTTTTCTATACCTGTAACCATATAATCTATTGGGGTATAAAACATGACCCAAATAGGGTGTGAGATTAATCCCAATAGGCAACCACCAAAATATTTGTGCCTAACTATTAGTGAATATATATAGCAGGTAATATGCAGAAATAAAGAAATAAACTAGGAAGTACTCAAAGTAAACAGTCCTATAATTTTCAATTACATTCATTTACTTTTATTTCATCCTTTGAATCATGAAATATCAAGATCTATCCTAAGCTCTATATCCCCCTATGTAATAGTAACAAAATAGATATCTCATAAGACCATCTAAACAATCAAGTAAGATTGAGTCTAAGCTTGTTATTTGTCTTTGTAGACTTATCACAATCATTCAATTATTCAATCATGACCCCTTGGGAAATTTCTCACAGTCTAATCCCCCTTGGTCTAAAATAGTAACAATTCATTTAATAACGACCCTCTAGGGTGCTCTCATAGTCTAACCCCTTTAGTCTAACTTAGCACTAATCAATTACAAACAACCAACTGGGTATCTCTCACAGTCAATAACCCTTGGTCAACATAGCATTAATAAATTGTAAACGACCTCCTGGGTAGCTCTCACATTCAATACCCCTGGTTCAACCTAGCATAAATAATTATAAATGACCTCCTGGGTATATTTCATGGTCTATACCCCGGGGTCAACATCTACACCAAGGCTCTCACAGTCCTATGTAAATGATGTGGAAGTCCTCATAGTCTTCCTAGTCTAAGGCTCTCATGGTCCATTGAAAAAATAGTGCATACATAATCATATCAAGAATCTCATGTAATCTAAATCTATTACATGGATAAAAATTCACAAAGAATATCACATGCATTTCATATAATCAATCAAACTCCATCCTAATTGACCAAGGCATGGAAAATAAGGTACTTAACCTTACACATATGAAACAACCCCTTTTTAATCAATCAAACCATAGCAGGTATAAAATAGGGTTAAATTCCAAATCAATAAATACCCCAAACATGGTTATGTGTCACTTTTAGTATATAAAAACCAAGGAATAACAACTAAATGCACAAACCACCTACCCTTATGTCTCACGATCGATATCCTTGAATGCCAGCCCTTGAATCGACCTAGATCGGTGTAGATTTATAAAAAGATGAAAAATGTCCAACCTTGAATAACCCACAAAAGATGAAGAATCAAGAATAATAGCTCTAGGTGTTTTGAGAAATCACCAGTGGGATTCCAACGCACCTCGCGGCATCTTAATCGGAGCTCGGATGGAGAATTGGGAGGGGTTCGGAGTTCATTGTCCCTTCGGTCACGCTCCTGTATGAACCACTGCCAGAAGAAGGTGTTTTGAAAGATGAGATGCGACCCCGATTCGATTTATCAAATAAAAAACTACATGGTTTGTTCATTAAATGTAAACACCATGTAGTATCCTTAACCATTCCCCACCTTAAGCGGTCTTCCAGGTTATCACATGGTTATGTGATCGGTCGTTACACAGCTAGTACATAGTTGTACGCAGCGACCGGGTACACGGCGTGTACTCATAAGTACAGGGAGTGTGCTCAGAAAAAAAACCACATTTCTTCCTTTTTCTTCAAAAACAACCCAAAATCAAGATCCATACCTGAAATGAATATTCGATTTCTTAAAAACTTTCCCCCTTAAATCAATTTGTCCCCAAATTTCCCTTCTAGGGATGGTGAAGAAGAAACTTCAAGCCACTATGATCGAACGTCAGCCTCCCTCTCCCAAGTCTCATCATGTGCTCGCCCATACTGCCATAACACTTGTACAAGAAGAACAGATTGTCCATAGATAACCTTCATGTTGTAATCTACAATCTGAATAGGGTGCTCCTCAAAGGATCCATCCACCTCCAACTCAACCTCCTCGGGTTGAAAAACGTGAGAAAGGTCTGAAAAGTAATGTCCTAGATGAGAAACATGAAATATGTTGTGCATAGCATGGTACCTATTAGGTAATTACAAATGATAGGAAACAGGCCCGACTCTCTCCAAAACCTCAAACAGTCCGATGTATCTCGTTGAAAGCTTCTCGTGTCTCTTAATTCTCCTGTGTCCCAACCTCGGTGTGACATGTAGGAAAACCTGATCCCCGACCTCGAACTCTAGAGGTCATCTCTATCTATCAGCATAAGATTTCTATCGAGACTATGTAGTATCCATCCTCTTCTGAATCAACTCCACCTACTTTGCAGTCTCCTGGACAATACGAGGTCCCAGCATAGCTGCCTCTCCTACCTCTAGTCAACATAGTGGTGATTGGCATGGCCTACCGTACAAAGCCTCATAATGTGCCATCAGAACCATTTCCTAAAAACTATTGTTGTAGGAAAACTTCATTAGGGGTACGTGTCTCCCCAAGAGCCCTGAGAATCCAAGAAGCATGCTCGAAGCATGTACTCTAAAACCTAAATCATGTGCTCAGACTGGTCATCTGTCTGGGGATGTTAAGTTTTACTCAGAAGTACCTGTGTACCCAAATCCCTCTGTAGTCCCTTCCAGACACGAGAAGTAAACTGGGCACCCCTATCTGAAATGATAGAGTGCAGAACCCCATGAAAATGTATTATATCTTGGATTTAAAACCTTCCAAGATCATCAACACTGAAGGTTTTCTTGAGGTGACCTTGGTAAACCCATCACGAAATCCATCACAACATCATTCAACTTCCACTTAGGAATGGGTAACTATTGTAACAGCCCTTCCAGTCCCTGATGCTCCACCTTCACCTATTGATAGGTGGAATATCTCATAACATAACCAGCTACATCCCTCTTCATACCTGGCCACCAATACTAACGATGTAGATCTCAATACATCTTGGTGACACCAGGATGAACTACCCATATAGAGGCATGAAAATCTCACAACATCTCCTCATGTATGTCTACTGACACCCATACGCGTCCATGAAAATGCAAGACCTCATCATCACCTATGGTCTACTCAGAAGTAGGGTCCTCACCTGACACACACTCCCATAGGAGTAGACCTTCGGAATTTGATAGCTTCCACATTCACACTCAATCCAAAAGAGTATAGGTAACAACTATAGAAGAAAGAAACATTTACCCCTTTCTATCATGCACCTCCAAATGCATCTCAGAGAACATATCTATAATCTGCCACTCATTGTTGGCCTCTTGAACTGCATGTATCTGAGTTCTCTTACTCAACGCATTAGTCATTGTGTTTCCTTTCTCAAGCATGTAGGCAAGATCAAAGTCAAAATATTGAAGGTACTCAACCCACCTTCACTGTCTCAAATTCAAATCTCATTGAGTAAAGATATACTTTAGGCCTTTGTGGTCAGTTTATACCACAAAATGATCTCCCAAAATATAATGTCTCCAACAGCGCAAGGCATGCACAACTATAGCCAACTCGAGATCGTGTGTTAGGTAATTCTTATCATGTGGCCTCAACTGCCGAGACTTATATGCAATGACTCATTCCCTACATAAGCACTGCTCCTAGCCCGATACCTGATTCATAATAGTAAATTGTGTAACTCTTGTCCAGTTCTATAAAAATCAATATCGATGCTGAATTAAATCTCTATTTCAGCTCCTAAAAGGCTGAATCATAGGAATCTATCCACAAGTACTTCGCACCCTTCTTAGTCAGGCCCATCAGTGGCGCTGATAAACATGAAAAGTCTTGTATAAAGTGTTTGTAGTAACCATCCATCCCTAGAAAACTTTGTACCTAAAATATTTTCTTCGGCTGCTCCCAGGAAACAACTGTTCTCACTTTCTATAAGTCTACTGATAATTCTGTCTCTGAGATGACATGACCCAAGAAGTAAATCTGATCCATCCAAAAGTGAAACTTTGAGATCTTAGCATATAATTAATTCTCTCTCAGTGTATTCAATACAATATCAAGATGGATGGCATGGTTATGTCGAGTGTGAGAGTACACCAAGATATCATCCATGAAGACTACCACAAAATAATCCAAGTAAGGATGGAACACTTGGTTAATCAGTGACATGAAAATTGTTAGCACATTCATGAGACCGAACGGTATAACCAAATACTCATATAGAACATACCTACTTCGAAAGGTTGTAATAGGTATATCTGATAACTGATGATAACTATATTTTAATTCAATCTTCAAGAAAACTCGGGCTCCTTGAAGCTGATCAAAGAGATCATCAATCCTCGATAAGGAATATCAGTTCTTGACCCTCAATTGGTTCAAATTCTGATAATACACACAAATTATGAGGGTACCATCTACCTTCTTCTCAAAAAGGATAGGAGAACCCCAAGGAGAAGTATTGGGTCGAATGAAACCCTTTTCCTGCAACTCCTCTAACTTCTTTTTAAGATCTTGTAACTCTAGTGTGGCCATACTATAAATAGGAATTGTAAAGACCCGTAAAATTAAAGGGAAATTTTTTCTTAATTTTCTTTGGAATTTTACAAGAGTTCGGTTTCTGACGGCACCTGATTCCGAGGCCCGGTGTGCCCAGAATCAATTTCTGAAGTTTGGATCGGGTACGTTCAGTGAACGAACGAGCGGGTTTTTCTAACTTTTGAACCGGTGCCCAGAATCAAATTCTGAGGGAACCGATGAACTCGCAACGCCGATATTCGCTTAAGGAGACCTTTTCCGAGGTTGCATTTTATGCGGGATGAAATTTAGTTTTGGGGGAAATTAGAAGAAGTTAAATAAATTGTGGAACACAATTTATTTTTAACTTTGTTGGTTATTTCCTCCCAAAGGGAGTTAGAGGTGGGACCCACATCCACATAACCTCCCTTGAGAGGATTAAGTGTGGTGGGGCCCACACGAGCCCTAACTCTTAAACTTCCCTTAAACTCCCCAATAACTCCACTCTAATTAATTTGACAACTTGAGTTATTAATTAAGATGAGTTATTTAATTTCAAACTTTTGAAATTCAAAGAGGTTGGGTTGTGTAAATAAAATAAGGCTTAGACTTATTTTATTTTGGTTAGTATCTTTTTCCACCTTGAGAGGATTGGGAAGCTTTCTTCATCTTCTTCAACCTTGACGAAGAACGTGAAGAACACTTAGGCTCTGACGAAGAACGTTGTCACCATAAGAAGAGAAAGACGTGTCGTCTCTTCTCTTCTTCGCAACCGGTGTGTTTCCGAAGATCGACGACGCCGCTTCTTTCGATCTTCTTCCCGTGTCAACGAAAGGAGATGCCGCTTCCTCCTCGGGTTTTCTCCGTCAGCTTACGAAGCTTCTCCAGCAACGCTACCTCTTCGGACGCACCTCGACGTCAACGGAATCGACGTTCGATACCCGCGACGCCCGACCTCCGCGACGCTTGTCTTCCGCGGCTTGTTGACATGCTCTGCTCTTGAAACCGAGGTAGGGGATTATTTTTTAATCTATTAAATTATTTCCATTCTTGATTCTAGCATGTCAAACTTTGTGGTTAATCGAATAAAATGTTAACGTTTAACGAGAGGGGGCCAGACCGCACAAACACGGCCTAACCCCCTCCTATGTTCATGATTGTTTCTTTGTGAATGAAATGGGATGGCGTGGTGTCGTCGCACTACGCGAGAATCGCTCGGCAAGTTTTGCACGGCGCCGTCACGCTGCGCCGTGGAAAGAAATTCAAGAACGCGACGTCGTCGCGCCGCGTTGAAGGAAATTGAAGGCGCCGCGGCCGGAGCGGGGCCACGGCCGGAGGGGCGCGGTGTCGTCGCACCGCGCCGGACGACAAGGGCCGCGGCCGGTTCTAGGCCGCGGCGGAGCATGGTGACCAGCGGCCAGCCGGGCCGCCGGTGTTGGAGCCGGAAAGGGACCGGCCACTGCCGGTCCTATTGAGGAGGAGCCGGCCGGCCGGAAATGGGGAAAGCCGGGGGAATTAAATTCCCCCGGCCAGCTTGAACGGCCCCCCATTTTTTATGGGGGGTTGCAATTAAAAAAGGGGGGCAGGCGCCCCCTGTTTTTTCCAACAGCTCGGCCGAAGGCCGAGCTGGCAGTGCGCCCAGTGCGCTGCGCTGAGCCGGACCGACGCCTGGCCGGTCTGCCAGGCCGGGCCGAGCCCAGCCGGGCCGGACCGCACCGGGCCGCGTCGCGCCGCGCCGGGCCGGGCCGCGCCGGACCGGGCCGCGCCGTGCCGGGCCGGTCCGACCCTGTCCGGGGCGGGTCGACCCGGTTCGGGCCAGCCGGGGGGTCTCGGGCCGGGTCGGCCCGGGCCCGAAACCCCCGATACCGAACTATTTGGGTTCAAATGCCCATAACTCGGGCTACGGACCTCCAAACGATGTGCCGTCAGCGGCGATGCGATCCTTGTATCGAGACGGTCGTTTTGGTATATTGCACTAAAGGTTTCGGAATACTTTGAGTTCGGCCGGGTTGGTTCGTACACGAAGCCAACCGGGCCCTCGGAGCGGAAACGCTCATATCTTGAGCTACGGGCGTTCGATTGACGTGTCGTCGGCTTTGTTGAGTTCCTCTTAGTGAGACGGATCTTTTGGCATACTCCGCCCGAGGTTTGGACGCAGGTGGAGTACGGTCAGGTTGGTTTTGCCTTAAAAACCAACCGGGCCCCTGGGACGAAAAAGCAAATAACTCTCAGACCGGGCGTCCGATTGACGCGCCGTCTATTGCGTTGAGTTCCTGTTGATGATACGGAACTTTTGGATACATCAACTCTGGACTATGTGACAGTTGATGTATCAGCCTCTCGGCTCGTGGAGCGGACCCTCCTGAACGAGCTTGCTGTGTGCGGGAACCCTAGAGCTGGCTGCGACTGCTACTGTGACTGCGACGACGACTGTGCAGAGATCCTCAGTGGATTCGACGACGACGACTACAACACTCAGTGATCCTGTGTGGATCAGTGCTACCGATCATGTGTGGGTCTGATCCTGTGTGGGTCAGCGCTCAGCGGTCCTGTGTGAACCAGCGCCTACAGATCCTGTGTGGGTCCGATCCTGTGTGGGTCTTTGCGGAGGTTAGTACCTATCGATCCTTTGTGGGTCCGACGACTTAGATGGATCAGTGATCATCTCTATCGTCTTTCGAAGAAGTATACCTGTGTGAGCTGAATCCTGTTGCTTTCCTGTGTGGATTGTGTTGTGTTATCCTGTGTGGATTACGTTTTGCTTTCCTGTGTGGAATGCGAATACTTTCCTGTGTGGACTGGGTTGTACTTGAGCTCAGAGGTTGGAGCGTATTGGAATTGATGACTTAGGTATATGTATGGGCATATACCTAATCAGTGTCGGTTATTACTTCGTGATTGTATCTTTCCTTTGTGGTTTATCCTTTGTGGATTTTGGGAGACCTTCGGGGGTCTCGGGGTCCCTACTGAGTAGCTTATACTCACCCCTGCACGGGCTATGCCCGCACTACGTTGTGTTGGTTGCAGACGACGGACAGCGTTGATCGTGGTTGAGGCTTGCGGAGCAGGACGGTACCTGGAGGTGGACCACTGAGCGGGATGTGCTCGGAGCGGACGGCGGGACCCGAGGAGCTGTGGAGCTATTTGTACCCACCCTTCAGATGGGATTTCCAGAGGACGACTCGGTGTAGCTGCTTTTACTTTTCAGTTGTTGTTTTCCTTTTCGAGTTGTACTTTACTTTCAGTTTGGGTTTGTATACTGGCCCACTTTCTTTCCGCACTTTCAGTTGTACTCAGTTTGTACTTAGTGTTTACTTTTCCGCTTGCTTACTCTGTGGTGCTTGTTTGCTTTACAAAGGCAATGCCTTTCCTTTTTACCAGAATTTACGCCTTGGTGCTAGTCGCTAGCCCCTAGCCTATGGAAGGCAGGCTTGGGGTAGTCACGGCACGGGCCCCGAGGACGGGTCGTGAAAAATTGGTATCAGAGGAGTTCGGTTCTACCACGAACTCTGATCTTTTCTATGTGAAGCAATAGTGTTTAGCGTATTGAGTGTGGTTATCAGTCCAGGGAGTCCAGTGTTGGTGCGGCGGTCGACGTATCCGTACACCAGGACCCTGACTTCTGATTTCCGACTTAATGCACGAAAACATTGATTGCGTGTGTGTTTCAAGTTTTCTTTGTGATTATTTTGTATCAGCTCACCAGGTAAACCGTTCTGACCGTGGCGCACCTGTTTCCTTTTCAGGATGGCCCCACGACAGCAGCCAGCTAGGGTTCCGAGAGTCGAGCGTGACGACATCCCACTGAGCGATGAGGCCTCGGTGCAGGGCCCTTTGTCAGTAGTGGCACCGGTGGTAGCACTACCCGCCGAGCCACCGATACTTCCAGCACCAGCCGCTGACGATGCACGTCACCTCAGCGCACTGCATGAGTTTCAGCGCCAGCGAACGCCCAGGTTTCATGGGGAGACGGACCCCCAGGCAGCCGAGGACTGGCTGGAGGCAGTCGTACGAGTTTTTAGGCTAGTGAGGACACCAGCAGACCTCATGGTGATCCTCGCGGCGAGCCTACTGCACGCAGCAGCAGGACGATGGTGGAGCTTGATGCTCCAGGTGCACGATGAGGCATCTCTACTTTGGACGGACTTTGAGAGCCTCTTACGCTCGGAGTTCGTCCCAGCCACCCTCCGTGCGGTGCACATTCAGGAGCTTCTTCAGCTGCGGTCGGGCAGCATGACGGTCGCTCAGTACTCGGCGAGATTTATAGATCTCTCGCGCTACTCGACCGACATGGTACGGGACCCATTCTTCCGGGCCTGGACCTTTGAGCAGGGTTTGAGACACGAGATCAGGGCATCGCTGATCTCCCTTAGCATTTCGACTCAGACAGGAGTACAGGAGCGGGCCCTTTTGATCGAGAGATTTCTTGCTGAGTCTACACCAGCGCCGAGACCCACCTCAGGGCGGCACGTAGCAGATTCTTCCGCAGCAGGAAGTCGACGGATGACTCTTGGGTCCAGGCAGACCAGACCCTCAGGCAGACGACCTCATGACACTGGCTCAGCAGTGCGGGGCACACAGCGCGGAGCCAGTCTTTCGAGAGGCAGGCAGTGCTACTCGTGCGGCGGCCAGGGCCACATGGCTCGTGACTGCCCGACCCACCGTGCCGAGGAACAGCAGATGATTGAGGGACCACCGAGGCAGAGGCAGAGGGTCGAACGTGGCGATCCATAGGGAGGAGGCAGACGAGGCAGAGGAGCTGGCCGAGCAGCAGGTGGTGGGCGACGCTTTGAGGATCTACCACCACCACCACCAGGAGGTCCACCCCGACCACAGGGAGCTGGCGGGAAGAGACAGGCACAGCTCCAGGCAGCAGAGGCCTACGACCACGGCGTTCCAGAGATGATTTGAGGTACTATCTATGTCTATTACACCCTTGCTGCAGTACTTATAGACACAGGAGTGAGTCACTCTTTCATAGCCGCTGCCCTTGTTCGGAGCTCGGAGATTCCGACAGAGCCGTTGGCTCGATCCTTACGGCTAGAGACTCCTACAGGAGCAGACTCGGTGATTACGCACTGGTGCCGGCAGTGTGAGCTTACTCTAGGAGGCGAGAGCTTCGGCTGGGATCTTCTTGTAGCAGCGTCGAGGCCTTACAACGTCATCTTGGGCATGGATTGGTTATCTACGGTCCATGCACAGATTGACTGTTTTAGGCGCAAGGTGCGATGTGTACGCACCGACGGGAGCAGGTTCACCTTCACCGGTGAGAAGGGAGCCTTTGAAGCACATGATGGACTTCCGCAGAGGAGAGGACAGCCCATCACTCATCAGTTGGCTAGCCTCATCCTAGGAGCAGTTGACGTGCGGAGTCCTGGTTTTCCTGCAGTGTTGGATCAGTTTGCGGACGTTTTCCCCGATGACGTTACAGGGTTACCTCCTCGTAGAGTGGTAGACTTTTATATTGACACGTACCCTGGGACAGCCCCGATATCGACTCCAGCATATCGGATGGCCCCCGCTGAGCTTCGAGAGATATGGGTACAGTTGGAGGACTTGCATGAAAAGGGGTTCATCCGACCCAGTGTTTCACCCTGGGCTTCCCCGATTTTGTTCGCCAAGAAGGCGGACGGGAGCTTGCGACTTTGTGTTGACTATCGTCGCCTGAACCAGGTGACAGTGAGGAACAAATATCCGCTACCGAGGATTGATGACCTCTTTGATTAGCTCAAGGGAGCACGGTGGTTCTCGAAGATAGACCTCAGGTCAGGCTATCATCAGCTCAGAGTTCGAGACGAGGACGTACAGAAGACGGCCTTCAGATGTCGATATGGCCACTATGAGTTCTTGGTTATGCCCTTCGGCATAACCAATGCTCAAGCAGTGTTCATGGCCCTCATGAACAGGATCTTTCAGCCATACCTCGATCGATTTGTCATGGTCTTCATCGACAACATTTTGATCTACTCGACGACTGAGGAGGAGCACGCCTACCACTTACGGGTTGTACTAGACACACTCTGAGAGCACCATCTTTATGGTAAACTCTCGAAGTGCCAGTTCTGGATACGTGAGGTCCACTTCTTGGGACACGTCATCTCTGAGGCGGGAGTTGCAGTGGATCCTGCGAAGATCGAGGCAGTGTTAGCTTGGGAGCCACCCAGGAGCGTGACGGAGGTTTGGAGTTTCTTGGGACTAACCGGATACTACCGTAGATTCGTGCCAGACTTCTCTAGAGTTGCGACACCACTCTCAGCTTTGAAGAAGAAGGGGAAACCCTTCATGTGGTCAGACAGATGTCAGCAGAGATTCCAGGAGCTGAGACAGAGATTGACCAGCGCACCTATCTTGAGGTTGCCTGAGGAGGGAGTAGGGTACGTAGTCTATTGCGATGCATCAAGGACCGGACTTGGATGTGTCCTGATGCAGGAGCGGGAAATGATCGCCTATGGATCACATCAGTTGAGGCTGCATGAGCAGAACTACGCTACCCATGACCTGGAGTTAGCAGCAGTGGTCTTCACTCTGAAGACATGGTGACACTACCTGATGGGCGAGTGCTTTACAGTCTTTTCTGACCATCAGAGTCTCAGGTACATATTCTCGCAGAAGGACCTGAACCTAAGATAGCAGTGATGGCTCGAGTTCCTCCAGGACTATGACTTTGAGATAGTCTATACTCCTGGGAAGGGGAACGTGGTAGCCGATGCCCTCAGCAGGAGGACGGGCATTCAGCTACTTGAGGAGGCGACGGATCAGTTAGCCTCTTTGCAGATATCCTTCATGGATAGAGATGGAGCAGCCTTATTTCAGTCTCTCACAGTCACTCCTCCACTTCTACAGCGGGTCAGAGAGGCACAGCGTGGGGACGCAGACTGTGAGACGCGGCGTGCATAGATATCCTCAGGACAGGCACCTGATGGTTTTTCCTTTGGAGCAGAGCACGAAATCCTTTTCAGAGGACATACCATGGTACCAGTCACTTTATGAGAGGAGGTGTTGAGAGAGTTTCACACTTCTCCTTTGGCGGTACATCCTGGAGTGGCGAATATGTACCAGGATCTCAGACGACAGCACTGGTGGCCGGGCATGAATAAGGCTGTGGCAGAGTTTGTTTCTCGATGCCTCACCTGCCAGCAGGTGAAGGCTGAGCATCAGGTACCAGCAGGCTTGGTACAGCCCTTGGAGGTTCTGGAGTGGAAGTGGGACGGCATATCTATGAACTTCGTGAATGGACTTCCACGTACTTCCAGAGGTCACGACTCCATTTGGGTGATTGTCGACCGACTCACCAAGTCGGCTCACTTCTTACCCATCAGAGAGCAGAGCTCAGTGGAGAGCTTGGGACGTCTTTACGTTCAGGAGATTGTTCGGATTCACGGTGTGCCATCATCTATAATCTCTGATTGAGATGCTCGTTTTACTTCCCGGCTTTGGAAGGGATTACAGGAGGTGTTCGGGATGCAGCTACGTTTGAGCACAGCCTTTCACCCTCAGACGGATGGTCAGACGGAGAGGACCATTCAGACTCTCGAGGACTTGCTTCGCGCATGTGTCCTCGACTTTGGTCGTAGCTGGGAGGACCACCTACCCTTGGTGGAGTTTGCGTACAACAACAGCTACCACTCCACCATTGGGATGGCACCATACGAGGCGTTGTACGGCCGACCTTGCAGATCTCCTTTGTGCTGGACAGACCCTAGGGAGTCAGCACTTGTGGGACCAGAGATGGTCCAGGCCACGACAGAGAAGGTCCGGGTCATCCAGGAGCGGATGAGGACAGCTCAGAGCCGGCAGAAGTCATACTCTAACAGGAGGCGGAGGCCACTAGAGTTCGAGGATGGCGACCACGTCTTCTTGCGTGTCTCACCTCGACGTGGTTTATGGAGATTTGGCCGTGGCGGCAAGTTATCCTCCCGCTTCATCGGACCCTTCCAGGTCCTCAGCAGGATTGGCGAGGTGGCTTATCGCCTGGCTCTACCACCTCAGTTGCACCGAGTGCACGACGTCTTCCACGTATCTCAACTGAGGAGATGAGTGCATGACCCGACGCACATCATTGACCATGGGGAGTTAGACGTTGATGATGGGGCGACTTTTACGGAGGTCCTGGTAGAGATCGAGGATCGACAGGAGCGGGTCCTACGTGGACGGTCGATCCCTCTTGTGCGCATCAGATGGTAGCACGGGAACCTCCAGGAGAGCACTTGGGAGCAGGAGGCCCAAATGCGTGCTCAGTACCCTCATTTGTTTCCCTAGTTTTGATGTATCTTTATGGGGACATAAAGCCCTGAGGTGGGAGTAATGTAAAGACCCGTAAAATTCAAGGGAAATTTTTTCTTAATTTTCTTTGGAATTTTACAAGAGCGCGGTTTCTGACCGCACCTGATTCTGAGGCCCGGTGTGCCCGGAGTCAATTTCCGAAGTTTGGCTCGGGTACGTTTAGTGAACGAACGAGCGGGTTTTTCTAATTTTTGAACCGGTGCCCGGAATCGAATTCTGAGGGCACCGATGAACTCGCAGCGCCGATATTCGCTTAAGGAGACCTTTTTCGAGGTTGTGTTTTATGCGGGATGAAAGTTATTTTTGGGGGAAATTAGAAGAAGTTAAATAAATTGTGGAACACAATTTATTTTTAACTTTGTTGGTTATTTCCTCCCAAAGGGAGTTAGAGGTGGGCCCCACATCCACATAACCTCCCTTGAGAGGATTAAGTGTGTTGGGGCCCACATGATCCCTAACTCTTCAACTTCCCTTAAACTCCCCAATAACTCCACTCTAATTAATTTGACAACTTCAGTTATTAATTAAGATGAGTTATTTAATTTCAAACTTTTGAAATTCAAAGAGGTTGGGTTGTGTAAATAAAATAAGGCTTAGACTTATTTTATTTTGGTTAGTATCTTTTGCCACCTTGAGAGGATTGGGAAGCTTTCTTCATCTTCTTCAACCTTGACAAAGAACGCGAAGAACACTTAGGCTCCGACGAAGAACGTCGTCACCATAAGAATAGAAAGACGTGTCGTCTCTTCTCTTCTTCGCAGCCGGTGTGTTTCCGAAGATCGACGACGCCGCTTCTTTTGATCTTCTTCCCGTGTCAACGAAAGGAGACGCCGCTTCCTCCTCGGGTTTTCTCCGTCAGCTTACGAAGCTTCTCCAGCAACGCTACCTCTTCGGACGCACCTCGACGTCAACAGAATCGACGTTCGATACCCGCGACGCCCGACCTCCGCGACGCTTGTCTTCCGTGGCTTGTTGACATGCTCCGCTCTTGAAACCGAGGTAGGGGATTATTTGTTAATCTATTAAATTATTTCCATTCTTGATTCTAGCATGTCGAACTTTGTGGTTAATCGACTAAAATGTTAACGTTTAACGAGAGGGGGCCGGACCGCACAAACACGGCCTAACCCCCTCCTATGTTCATGATTGTTTCTTTGTGAATGAAATTGGATGGCGTGGTGCCGTCGCACTATGCGAGAATCGCTCGGCAAGTTTTGAGCGGCGCCATCACGCCGCGCCGTGGAAAGAAATTCAAGAACGCGACGCCGTCACGCCGCGTTGAAGGAAATCGAAGGCGCCGCGGCCGGAGCGGGGCCGCGGCGGAGGGGCGCGGTGCCGTCGCACCGCGCCGGACGACAAGGGTCGCGGCCGGTTCCGGGCCGCGGTGGAGCATGGTGACCGGCGGCCAGCCGGGCCGCCGGTGTCGGAGCCGGAAAGGGACTGGCCACTGCCGGTCCCGTTGAGGAGGAGCCGGCCGGGCAGGTCGGGCCGGCCGGAAATGGGGAAAGCCAGGGGAATTAAATTCCCCCGGCCAGCTTGAACGGCCCCCCATTTTTGAGGGGGGGCCGCGGTTACACAAGGGGGCAGGCGCCCCTCGTTTTTTCCAACAGCTCGGCCGAAGGCCGAGCTGGCAGCGCGCCCAGCGCGCTGCGCTGAGCCGGACCGGCGCCTGGCCGGTCTGCCAGGTCGGGCCGAGCCCAGTCGGGTCGGACCGCATCGGTCCGGGCCGGGCCGCGCCGGGCCGGACCACATCGGGCAAGGCCGGGCCGCGCCGGGCCGGACCGCATCGGGCCGGTCCGGGCCGCGCCTGGCCGGACCGCATCGGGCCGGTCCGGGCCGCGCCGGGCCGGACCGCATCGGGCCGGTCCGGGCCGCGCCGGGCCGGACCGCATCGGGCCGATCCGGGCCGCGCCGGGCCGGTCCGGGCCGCGCCGGGCCGGACCGCATCGGGCCGGTCCGGGCCGCGCCGGGCCGGACCGCATCGGGCCGGTCCGGGCCGCGCCGGGCCGGTCCGGGCCGCGCCGGGCCGGACCGCATCGGGCCGGTCCGGGCCGCGCCGGGCCGGACCGCATCGGGCCGGGCCGGGCCGCGCCGGGCCGGACCGCATCGGGCCGCGCCGCGCCGCGCCGGGCCGGACCGCATCGGGCCGCGCCGCGCCGCGCCGGGCCGCGCCGGGCCGGGCCGGGCCGCACCGGGCTGCGCCGGGCCGGGCCGGGCTGCGCCGGGCCGGGCCGCACCGGGCCGGGCCGCACCGGGCCGGGCCGCACCGGGCCGGGCCGCACCGGGCCGGGCCGCACCGGGCCGGGCCGCACCGGGCCGGGCCGCACCGGGCCGGGCCGCACCGGGCCGGGCCGCACCGGGCCGGGCCGCACCGGGCCGGGCCGCACCGGGCCGGGCCGCACCGGGCCGGGCCGCACCGGGCCGGGCCGCACCGGGCCGGGCCGCGCCGGGTCGACCCTATACGGGGCGGGTCGACCCAGTTCGGGCCAGTCGGGGGGTCTCGGGCCGGGTCGGCCCGGGCCCGAAACCCCCGATACCGAACTATTTGGGTTCAAATGCCCATAACTCAGGCTACGGACCTCCAAACGATGCGCCGTCAGCGGCGATGCGATCCTTGGATCGAGACGGTCGTTTCGGTATACCGCACTCAAGGATTCGGAATACTTTGAGTTCAACCGGGTTGGTTCGTACACGAAGCCAACCGGGCCCTCAGAGCGGAAACGCTCATATCTTGAGCTACGGGCGTCCGATTGACGTGCCGTCAGCTTTGTTGAGTTCCTCTTAGTGAGAAGGATCTTTTGGCATACTCCGCCCGAGGTTTGGAGGCAGGTGGAGTACGGTCAGGTTGGTTTTGCCTTAAAAACCAACCGGGCCCCTAGGACGAAAAAGCCAATAACTCTCAGACGGGGTGTCTGATTGACGCGCCGTCTGTTGCGTTGAGTTCCTGTTGACGATACGGAACTTTTGGATACATCAACTCTGGACTATGTGACAGTTGATGTATCAGCCTCTCGGCTCGTGGATCGGACCCTCCTGAACGAGCTTGCTGTGTGCGGGAACCCTAGAGCTGGCCGCAACTACTACTGTGACTACGACGACGACTGTGCAGAGATCCTCAGTGGATTCGACGACGAAGACTACAGCACTCAGAGATCCTGTGTGGATTAGTGCTACCGATCCTGTGTGGGTCCGATCCTGTGTGGGTCAGTGCTCAGCGGTCCTGTGTGAATTAGCGCCTACAGATCCTGTGTGGGTCCGATCCTATGTGGGTCTTTGCGGGGGTTAGTACCTATCGATCCTTTGTGGGTCCGACGACTTAGATGGATCAATGATCATCTCTATCATCTTTCGAAGAAGTATACTTGTGTGAGCTGAATCCTGTTGCTTTCCTGTGTGGATTGTGTTGTGTTATCCTGTGTGGATTAAGTTTTGCTTTCCTGTGTGGACTGGGTTGTACTTGAGCTCAGAGGTTGGAGCGTATTGGAATTGATGACTTAGGTATATGTATGGGCATATACCTATGCAGTTTCGGTTGTTACTTCGTGATTGTATCTTTCCTTTGTGGTTTATCCTTTGTGGATTTTGGGAGACCTTTGGGGGTCTCGGGGTCCCTACTGAGTAGCTTATACTCACCCCTGCACGGGCTATGCCCGCACTACGTTGTGTTGGTTGCAGATGACGAACAGCGTTGATCGTGGTTGAGGCTTGCGGAGCAGGACGGTACCTAGAGGTGGACCACTGAGCAGGACGTGCTCGGAGCGAACGGCGGGACCCGAGGAGCTGTGGAGCTATCTGTACCCACCCTTTAGATGGGATTTCTAGAGGACGACTCGGTGTAGCTACTTTTACTTTTCAGTTGTTGTTTTCCTTTTCGAGTTGTACTTTACTTTCAGTTTGGGTTTGTATACTGGCCCACTTTCTTTCTTCACTTTCAGTTGTACTCAGTTTGTACTTAGTTTTTACTTTTCCTCTTGCTTACTCTGTCGTTCTTGTTTACTTTACAAAGGCAATGCCTTCCCTTTTTACCGGAATTTACGCCTTGGTGCTAGTCGCCAGCCCCTGGCCTATGGAAGGCGGGCTTGGGGTAGTCACGGCACGGGCCCCGAGGACGGGTCGTGACAGGAATGGACACTGGCGCCACTCCTTGCACAAGCTCAATAGAGAAATATACCTCTCTATCCGAAGATAAACCTAAAAATTCCTTTGGAAATACATCTCTAAAACGATCCACCACTGGGGGAAAGTCCCTCTATGAAGTCCCCTAGTCATCCAGATATAAACTAGAAATTTGTGCTATAATTCCTCCCAGCCCATGATGCTCAGGGCCATATATTCTCGCCTGTACATCTCATTTTCCCTTGTGTAGAAATGACCTACCCTATGGTGATGTGAAACTCACCCTGTGGAAATAGCGGTCAAAAAAGGCCTGAAAGGAGGCCAACCATTCCATTCTAAGAATGACATTGAAGCCTATCATATCCAAGACATATATGTTCCAAAATAAGTCCACCAACCTTAAGAGGGCACTCCTTTTACTAACGTACACTAGTTGTCCTAATATCCAATAGAGTTTCTGGCATCATAACATCATCATAAGTAAAGATGCAGAGCCTAAGGATCTCCACAACGACAAAGGATATGAAATTATGGGAATCCACTGTATCAAGAATAGAAGAAGCTAAAACTAAGGAAACTAGAATCGTACCTCTAACTGTAGAGAGTCTGGGATCCTGCTCATGCTGGTTCTGTTTCATCACAAAATTCTGACATGTACTACGGCCCTGCAACCCTGCCTAACTACCCTGAGTTGGTCCACCCTATTGTCACTAAAAACCTATTTCCTAGCTACCACAGCCACGAACACCTCCTCAACCTGAACGGACTGACAAACTATACTTCCCTATCTAAGGAGAAACTGATGGTCCTAATCCTAAACATGAAGTCATAATAGATCCCCTCTCACCAGCTGCTGGTGGAAAAAACCAGGAAAAATGCTGAAGATGACCCATCTTTCCGCAAGATCGGCACTCAACTAGGTCTCTTGGGCACTGAGGTCGCATGTGCCCACTCTTCCCGCACTTGTAGCACCTCATCTGGCAACCTAAAGATACATCCCTGCTACTGGAATCACTATGTGAAGGCTCCCTACAGTGCTTCCTACTATCAAACGAAGGAGTATCAACCCTGGATGCTGAACCGGCCTGGCTCACCGCTCCAAACTCCCTCAGATTGCTCTCGGTAATCAGTTCCTAGTTTACTATAGTAGTCACCGAAGTCATCCTAAAAACATTCACCTGCAATCAGATGCCATACCTAAGACCATCGTCAAATCTCCTAACTAAAGATAACTCATCACCTCCCAAAACAGGTGTGAAGCGATGAAGCTCTGTAAAATGAGAAGAATAATTTGTCCCGGAAAGAGTGCCCTGCTCCAAATGCATGAACTCCCAGGCTCAGTCGGCCATCAACATCTCAGGATAGAATTAATCATAGATGGTACTCTGAAACTCTTCCCAAGTCATATCCTGATGATGTACCACCTATGAGATAACATCCCGCCATCTCTTTGAGGAATCATGTAGCATTTATGTTGTGAGATTCACCCTCCTCTCAAGAGGCATCTCTAGATGCTCGAAGATAGAAATTATGGCCTCTAACCATGACTTTATAGCTTGTGGTCCTCCATCCCCTTAAAAAGTTGGAGGATATTGCTTCTGGAACACTCTTGTTAACTCTTCCATAGTTGGGGCAGGATGTGGTGCTCCCTTAAAATTATGCATCATCTTCATAAATCCTTCATAGAACTATGAATCAGCACCTGCATCTGGTATAAAAGTTGGTGCCAAGACGGGCACAATGGGAATATCTTCTAGTAGTCCCTGATCTACTATTTCTAATGTCTTATCATTTCCATGTACATGGCGTACAACTAGAGGATGTCTTGGTAGCATGACTCTACAAGTTCAAGAACACACCTCAGTACAAGATTATCAAGGACTGCAACTTAAAAGTGATATAACAGAATAGGAGAAGGAAATAATTCAATTTTTTACAAAACAGGGCTACACAACATGTATAACTACTATATGGCATGTTCCCATAAACTTTTAACATGGTCATGTACCTCTACCAACCTATTTGTGTAACACCCCATACACATGACATGTTCCTCATGAGACACAGTGTGTGCTTTAATTTTCCATCCTGCCCAAGTACTCCTACATGGCTAGAACTACACAGTTCTACCAGTGTAACACTACATGGCGTGTTCACCCTAGACACGACATGTATGACTTAAGTTCCATTCACCCATGTCATTATTCAAACGGCTGGATACACTATCTTTTATAGTACAGCGTGTAATCCCAGTACACGGTGTGTTCTAAAAAATGTATATCAACCCCATGTCCTTTCTCACATAGTCAGTCACATGGTCAACAAATGCACGGAGTTTACATACAGTACATGGTGTGTACTTAAGAAAAGTCAATTCTTCCATAACAGAAGAACACATGGCGTGTGATCATAACATCACACGTTTTGTTTTCTGGGTTTCTAGATAGTAAGCCTCTGAAACTTATCCATAACCCTTAAAAACATAAAATTTGTCTAAGGCATGCCATGTTATGATCCATGAGATCCCATACTCCTCAAGAATCAATTTTTTTCAACCTTAATCATATCATATTAACAGAATTCAATTAAAGTTCAAACATGATCCACCAGATTTTGATCCAAGAGGGAATGTCGCACCTTAGGGATCAAAGCTTGGCATCCATCCAATGAAACTTTACATATACCAATACCCTATCAAAATATCATGTATTTTTATCACGACATCTATCACAACAGCAAGAATATCTAGCACAACATCTATCACAACAGCATACAATCAGTAATTCACCCTAAATGGCATGACAAGAATGCATGACATATGATCTCTTTCAAGTTTCTACATGATGCATGAGATGGAAAGCCCTCATCTCATCAGGTTGAAATAGAAATAAAACCACAATTATATCAATAATAACTACACAAAATAAGTGCATCACTCAACGGTGAAATCAAATCAACTGTAACAATTGCAAAACCAAAAAAAATTGTAATATTTGTGGTAACTTGGCTTATCCCTTTACATGGGTTAGATACTCCTAGGCACAGATAATTACCAAACTCTATTTCCTTCTTATCCTAGTCTATTATATCCAAATATTAAGGCAAATAAGAAAAGAAAATTCCTCTGATACTACTTTGTAATGTTCCGGATCCATGTGCCACCAAAAAGTGCCCCGAACCCAGTTGGTCACATAACCTCAAGCTCATTTCCCCAAATGCCAAAGTCTATCGACTTGCATCGAGGTCTAAGGTAAAACATTGGGGAAACTATTCCCTCATTGGAATAGTATACATAGAAAAATCTAAATATAAAACAAAAGTGGAAGTAATAATACCACAAAAGTAAATAGCGGAAGACTGAAAGTAAATCCAACAGAAGCCACAATATATATATTTGATACATGGAATATGTATCTAAGAAAATATCCAAACAAGTAAAGATTTTGGGAGGTAATACAGAAACCAAATTACAAAAGAAACAAGTAAACTCCAGCAGCATCTCAAGCCTCAGCTTGATCTCATGCTCTCCAGCTCCAACAGTAATCAAGTACCCGGTGAAGAAGGGTGTTGGCCCTTATCTATACCTACAACCATATAATCTTTTTAGGTCCAAAACATCACCCAAATAGGGTGTGAGATGTATCCCAGTAGGAAACCACCAAAATATTTGTTCTTAACTATTAGTGAATATATATAGCAGGTAATATGCAGAAATGAAATAATAAACTAGGAAGTACTCAAAGTAAAGAGTCCTAGAGTTTTCAATTACATTCATTTACTTTTATTTAATCCTTTGAATCATGAAATATAAGGATCTATCCTAAGCTCTATATCCTCCTGTATAATAGTAACAAAACAGATGTCTCAAAAGACCATCTAAACAATAAAGTAAGACTAAGTCCAAGCTTGTGCTTTGGCTTGGAAAACTCATCATAATCATTCAATTATTCAATCATGAAACCTTGGGAAAGTTCTCATAGTCTAATCCCCCTTGGTCTAACATAGAAACAATTATTTTAATAATGAACTTTTGGGAAGCTCTCATGGTCTAACTACTTTGGTCTAACTTAGCACTAATCAATTATAAACAACCACCAGGGAAGATCTCATGGTCAATAACCATTGGTCAACATAGCATTAATAAATTGTAAACAATATCCTGGGTAGATCTCATGGTCAATACCCATGGTTCAACATAGAATTAATAATTATAAATGACCTCTTGGGTATCTCTCATGGTCAATACCCCTGGGTCAACATCTACACCGAGGCTCTCACGGTTCTGCGTAATTAATGTGGAATTCCCTGCAGTCTTCCTAGTACAAGGCTCTCACGGTCCATTGGAAAAATAGTGCACACATAATAATATCAAGAAGATAATGTAATATAAAAATATTATATGGCTAAAAATTCAAAAATCATATCACATGCATTTTATATAATCAATAAAACTCCATCTTAATCAACCAAGGCATGGAAAACAAGGTACCTAACCTTACACATATGCAACAACCCCTTTTTAATCAATCAAACCATAGCAAGTATAAAATAGAGTTAAATTCTAATTCAACCAATACCCTAAATGTGGGTATGTGGAACTTTTAGCATATAAAAACCAAGGAAGAACAATGAAAGGCACAAACCACCTACCTCGATGTCTCACGATAGATATCCTTGAATATTGGCCCTTGAATTTTTCTAGATCAGCATAGATCTACAAAAATATGAAAAAAACCCAACCTTGAATAACCCATGAGAGAAGAAGAATCATGAAGAAAGGCTCTAAGGGTTTTGAGAACTCACCGGTGGTATTTCAATTCACCTAGTGGTGTCTCAATGAGAGATTAGACGGAGAATCGGGAGGGGTTCGGTATAGCATCCCACCTCTTTATCACATAAACTTTCATTACATTTTACAAAATCGAGGATCTTTAAGGTTTAGTGTCTTGGAAACCAGGAACTTTAAACATGAAAACATAAAACATTCTTCTAAAACACTTCAAAGGATTCTCCTCATGTTCATCCTAGGTTCATTACTTCATCACTTAACCTGGGAGCATACATCAAAAGAAAGGGTGAGCAAAAAGCCCAGTAAGGAAAACAAGAGAAACATTTTACATGTGAACTTGAGATACTTCAATAAGGTCATGAAAAAGAACTTTAAGGCATGAGAATGAAATAAGGAGGCATATCATAATAAAAATAACATTTTTCATAACTTGAAAATGTGGCTACATCATTTAACATAGACAATCATGAACATATCACCAAGGTCCATCCCCAAGGTGTCATTTGAAAATTACCAAGGTTATTCACCAAGGTATCGTGAAAATTGTAATCTCTAGTGGTTACATCATTACCCAATGCATTGGAGCGCTATCAGGGCGCACCATTAAATTTTCCTTTATTATCATGTGATACACATATATCATCATCAAAAATTTCATAAATAACCCATATAGAATAAAATAAATGGGTTTCATTTCATAATCATAACGTTTTAAAAACTGCTTTAAAGACATGATCTTTACGTCACTTTAAACCCACGGAAAGGGAAAGTGGGTCTCATGTGTGTAAATCCCAGAATTTAAAATGGAACATTTTGATATATATGTGAATACCATTTTAGAAATAAGAGCTTTGAGTATTCACTTTATAACATAGAATAATTTTTGAAAAAAAGAGAGATGCATTTTGAAACGAAAATTCTGCAGCATAACGGCTATGTTTCGGGGTTTTAGAAAACATTGAAATGAGAGGGGACATGGGTCACCCACTCATAAATGATCCATAAAACAGTAGGGTGACAGAATAAGAAGTATATATGGACATGGTAATGAAATTTGAGGGAAATACCATTTGAAATGAAAAACATGTAAGGAAAACATTTAGATTTCTCTTATGAAAATTCGGCAGCCTAACGGCGTCACTTAAACTTCAATAAAAATGAATTGACAAGATCAAATAGGGTCTCTCATAATATGATAATAAAAGTTCAGTATTATAGATATAGAGATAATTCCCCAACATAATTAAAAAGGAACTTGAAAGACTTGACATGAAAGTAGAACTTTGAAAACAATGAGAAGGGTGAAAGAATCCCCAAAAAATTCGGCAGCCTAACGGCGCCACTTAAAACTTCAAAATACTGAATTGAAGAGATCAAATGGGGTATCTCATCATATGAACATAAGAGTCCAGTATGATAGATATAGAGATCATACCCCAACATAACAAAAAGGAACTTGAAATAATTGACATGAAAGTAGAACTTCAAAACGAGAAGGGTGAAGAACCACTTAAAAATTCGGCAGCCTAACGGCGCCACTTAAAACTTCAAAATACTGAATTGAAGAGATCAAATGGGGTCTCTCATAATATTAAAATAAGAGTACAGTATGATAGATATATAGATCATACCCCAACATAACAAAAAGGAACTTGAAAGAATTGACATGAAAGTAGAACTTCAAAACGAGAAGGGTGAAGAACCACTTAAAAATTCGGCAGCCTAACGGCGCCACTTAAAACTTCAAAATACTGAATTGAAGAGATCAAATGGGGTCTCTCATCATATGATAATAAAAGATCAGTATGATAAATTTAGATATCATACCCCAACATAATAAAAAAGAACTCGAAATACTTTACATGAAAATAGATCTTGAAAAATGAGAAGGGAGAAAGAATCCGTTACAAAAATTTCGGCAGCCTAACGGCGCCACTTAAAACTTCATAAAACGAAATAATGAGAGTAAGAGTAGATCTCTAATTATATGTACATGAAAAGTTCAGTAAGAGGAGTATAAAAGAACATCCTCCAACATAAGAACATGGAGCATAAAATGGAATGACATAAAAGAGATTACTTGAAATGAAAGAGAGAGGTCGGATCCCTTACCTTAAAACATAACTCTTAAAAATCAAAGGTTGGGACCTTGAGGGCTTGGGGGCACCATGGGAGGACTCCTTGGGAGGTAATGAGCCCAGAACTTCGTTGGGGGAGGGCGGGGAGTCGAATGGATGAGAGGATGGCTTGGTATTTATAGGGAAAGTGAGGGGACAAGGCATTAATGGCAAAGGGACACCTCATTAGTGGTTTTGGCAAAACCATGGGCTTGCCCATGGTATTTGCCCATGGTATTGGACACTTGGGACACCTCATACCTTATCTCACTATTCATAATTCGAACATATTGATTACAAACTTAATACATCATTTAATGATGTCATTAAACACCCGTAACTTAAAAACTGTATTTTCACTATTCATCGAAAATTCAACTTTCTCAGGATAATCCCAAAATTTTACCTTAACCAAATATCAACGCTATGATTACAAATATGAACTCCATTTTATAAAAATAATTTTCTAAATATTTTTAATTTAATTTTTAAATAAAAACACTATTCACCGAAAATTCATTTTTTTCAGAAAAAACCCCAAAAATTACCATAGCATAATATCGGTGCTCTGAGTTCAAAAATGAAATCCGTTTTATAAAATTAATTATCTAAATATTTTTAATTAAATTTTTAATTAAAAAACACTATTCACCCAAAAAAACTAATACTTGAATAATAATTTATGAAACCGTTATTTAACCATTTTATTGAATCACATTACTTAATCAAGGTGCCTAGATTATATTAATACTTTCTTTAAGTGAGATTACTAATCCATTTGAACACATTACTAATACTAATCATAAAATCACTATTCATAATTTACTATTCATCAAAAATTAAGTTGATCTTATTAGACTCTAAATTTTGTACTGAACATAATTGTAGAAGACCATTTTTCCAAAATCAATACACATTTTTAATTATTTTAGGTTTACACAACCATTTTTAAAATATCCTTTTTCTAAAATTCATCAAAAATATGCATACTATATTTATCCGGTCATTTGAAAATTCATAAACTTCATCATAAGAAGAAATCCCAATTTTTATTTAAAACAAAGGATTACACAAGGCAGTTACGGTCTCCTTACATAGCCCCTTATCACACCAGCATAGGACCTAAGTGTAAGGTGTGCTATGGTGAGAGAATCTGAGGGAGGCTCGGCCAACATCGCACGAGTAGTAATTTCTATCAGTTTGAACTTCTCGCGAAGGCGATCCCGTTCTAGCTTTATACGATGAAGTTCAGCTTGGGTTTGGTCCAGAGCAAAGCCCAGTGGTGCTACCTCCTTCCCAAGTTCTGTTAGATGGGCTTCGATCGGTCCAAGACTACTGGGTGAGGCCATCGAATCTTCTTTCTATATTAATTAACCAAGATTTCTTGTATTTAGAGACAATAGTCAAAACGTTTAGTTTCCAGCGGTCAGATTGACCAATGGTCAAATAACAGTCAAAACCCAATAGTCTCATTTTAATTATACTCATGTTATCAAATGAAACATTTTTGTTGAGTATAAAAATAAAATAAAATAACACATAAAATTAGGAAACAATATTTATTTAAAATTTCGGGTCGTTACAATCTTCCCCCCTTAAGAAATTGCGTCCTCGCAATTTTTTAAAATTGGGTTTTGAAATTTCATTGAAAGTCCCACATCGGAAAAGGAGTCAGTAAAACTATTACTTTAAAAGAAAGAAAGGGAAGTACAAAGGTCACCCGAGTTAACCCACACTAGGATTCCATGTAGGAAAACATGGACATGGAGGAGAAAACCAAGGGTCAAGTTCTGAGGGAGAGTGATAGAGAACATGAATAGGAGAAAGTTAACCATAAGAAAATCCCAAACTTATGATGTGTATAAACGGTCTTTGATTACCTAGTAGGAAACGTAACCCAACAACATTTTTGTTTTACGTTTCTTTTCATAATTTTGAGTAATTCATTTACTACATAGAACAAAAACATAAGAAAATATACCTACCTTCAAGTAGAGTTTCATCCTTTAATAAGTCCCTACCAACACTAATCTTTTCTCCAAATGATGAGACTTCAAAAAACACTTGGTCTCATAAAAGCACAAGAATCATCTTCTAGAGAATCACATAATCTACAAAAGATTAACTATCTATTTCTTCTATCTTTAAACATTATCCCAAAAACAGAAAGGTTAAGGTAAAACAACTCTTCAAAATAAAGAATCCCATAGGAATGGAAACTAATTTTAAATCTTCAATGTTCCATGGTAATACCCAAAGTTCATCATAGACCATCCCATAAATAACGGTCCTTAAAATTCCTCAAAATAAACCAAACTAAGATTGAAACCCAAATACAAGAAGGATTTGATAACATAATCATCCAAAACAACTTCATTGTTTATCTCCAGACAACATCAACCACTCCTAAAATCTTATAACAAAAGTAGCTACCCTAAACATATTTTACCCAAGATAGGTTAATCATTCCCATAAGTAACCTAAATTACTATAAGTCCACCTTAAATTCATCAATTTTTCAAAATATAAGTCAACCTTACTCCTCAATGAAAATACTATAGTAATCTATTTACCTCGATCATATAGGGTCCCCAAAATAGTGAACGTCTTCCAAAATAATAATCATATTTTAATCCCCTAATCATCTTTGTCATATTAATACGGAAATTGTCGCATTTCCTATCACATTGGTTGTTGGGACACGTTATTCCATTTCCCACCATTAGCTAAGAAGATAAAGTATAATTAGAGGCATAAATACTTAACCAATAATCATGAAAAGGAACTTAAAGAATATAAGGATAACTTGTAGAAGAAAAGTATACCCTAACTTGTGATCCCCTAGGTTCCCATCTAGGTTATCCATGATCATATATTCTTATGTGAATCTTTATTTTATTTTATCTTTGTTCCTTTAACAATGGTTCATACCAAGCTTATGAGTTTACCAAAGCATATCCTCCGGGAGTGTCGTAACCAAGAGTGCAGCAAGGCCCATTGTCGTGTACCAGTTCCCGTTCGAGTCTAGCTCAAAGCGGTGTTTTCGGGTTTTACCCCTATGTACATTTGTGCCAGAGCCACCTCTACCTGCTCGTATCCAGACAGGGATGTATTTCCTTGGAAACCCCTTACTCAATACTCACCAAAATACCAGGAAGATTTCCTATATTTAAACTTTTCTATAGGGATCTTCCTAGATTTTTCATATCCTAATTTCAACAAATAACTAAACCATCCTTTGATACCAACTATAGCATCCCGCCTCTTTATCACATAAACTTTCATTACATTTTACAAAACCGAGGATCTTTAAGGTTTAGTGTCTTGGAAACCAGGAACTTTAAACATGAAAACATAAAACATTCTTCTAAAACACTTGAAAGGCTTCTCCTCATGTTCATCCTAGGTTCATTACTGCATCACTTAACCTGGGAGCATACATCAAAAGAAAGGGTGAGAAAAAAGCCCAGTAAGGAAAACAAGAGAAACATTTTACATGTGAACTTGAGATACTTCAATAAGGTCATGAAAAAGAACTTTAAGGCATGAGAATGAAATAAGGAGGCATATCATAATAAAAATAACATTTTTCATAACTTGAAAATGTGGATACATCATTTAACATAGACAATCATGAACATATCACCAAGGTCCATCCCCAAGGTGTCATTTGAAAATTACCAAGGTTATTCACCAAGGTATCGTGAAAATTGTAATCTCTAGTGGTTACATCATTACCCAATGCATTGGAGCGCTATCAGGGAACACCATTAAATTTGCCTTTATTATCATGTGAGCCACATATATCATCATCAAAAATTTCATAAATAACCCATATAGCATAAAATAAATGGGTTTCATTTCATAATCATAACGTTTTAAAAACTGCTTTAAAGACATGATCTTTACGTCACTTTAAACCCACGGAAAGGGAAAGCGGGTCTCATGTGTGTAAATCCCAGAATTTAAAATGGAACATTTTGATATATATGTGAATACCCTTTTAGAAATAAGAGCTTTGAGTATTCACTTTAGAACATAGAATAATTTTTGAGAAAAGAGAGATGCATTTTGAGACGAATATTCTGCAGCATAACGGCTATGTTTCGGGGTTTTAGAAAACATTGAAATGAGAGGGGACATGGGTCACCCACTCATAAATTATCCATAAAACAGTAGGGTGACAGAATAAGAAGGATATATGGACATGGTAATGAAATTTGAGGGACATACCATTTGAAATGAAAAACATGGAAGGAAAATATTTAGATTTCTCTTATGAAAATTCGGCAGCCTAACGGCGTCACTTAAACTTCAATAAAAATGAATTGAAAAGATCAAATAGGGTCTCTCATCATATGATCATAAGAGTTCAGTATGATAGATATAGAGATAATGACCCAACATAATTAAAAAGGAACTTGAAAGACTTGACATGAAAGTAGAACTTTGAAAAGAATGAGAAGGGTGAAAGAATCCCCAAAAAATTCGGCAGCCTAACGGCGCCACTTAAAACTTCAAAATACTGAATTGAAGAGATCAAATGGGGTCTCTCATCATATGAACATAATATTCCAGTATTATAGATATAGAGATCATACCCCAACATAACAAAAAGGAACTTGAAAGAATTGACATGAAAGTAGAACTTCAAAACGAGAAGGGTGAAGAACCACTTAAAAATTCGACAGCCTAACGGTGCCACTTAAAACTTCAAAATACTGAATTGAAGAGATAAAATGGGGTCTCTCATCATATGAACATAAGAGTCCAGTATGATAGATATAGAGATCATACCCCAACATAACAAAAAGGAACTTGAAATAATTGACATGAAAGTAGAACTTCAAAACGAGAAGGGTGAAGAACCACTTAAAAATTCGGCAGCCTAACGGCGCCACTTAAAACTTCAAAATACTGAATTGAAGAGATCAAATGGGGTCTCTCATCATATGATCATAAAAGATCAGTATGATAAATTTAGATATCATACCCCAACATAATAAAAAGGAACTTGAAATACTTTACATGAAAATAGATCTTGAAAAATGAGAAGGGAGAAAGAATCCGTTACAAAAATTTCGGCAGCCTAACGGCGCCACTTAAAACTTCATAAAACGAAATAATGAGAGTAAGAGTATATCTCTCATTATATGTACATGAAAAGGGAAGTAAGAGGATTATAAAATAACATCCTCCAATATAAGAACATGGATCATAAAAGGAATGACATAAAAGAGATTACTTGAAATGAAAGAGAGAGGTCGGATCCCTTACCTTAAAACATAACTATTAAAACTCAAAGGTTGGGACCTTGAGGGATTGGGGGCACCATGGGAGGACTCCTTGGGAGGTAATGAGACCAGAACTTCGTTGGGGGAGGGTGGGGAGTCGAATGGATGAGAGGATGGCTTGGTATTTATAGGGAAAGTGAGGGGACAAGGCATTAATGGCAAAGGGACACCTCATTAGTGGTTTTGGAAAAACCATGGGCTTGCCCATGGTATTTTCCCATGTTATTGGCCACTTGGGACACCTCATACCTTATCTCACTATTCATAATTCGAACATATTGATTACAAACTTAATACATCATTTAATGATGTCATTAAACACCCGTAATTTAAAAACTGTATTTTCACTATTCATCGAAAATTCAACTTTCTCAGGATAATCCCAAAATTTCACCTTAACCAAATATCAACGCTCTGATTAAAAATATGAACTCCATTTTATAAAAATAATTTTCTAAATATTTTTAATTTAATTTTTAAATAAAAACATTATTCACCGAAAATTCATTTTTTTCAGAAAAAACCCCAAAAATTACCATAGCATAATATCGGTGCTCTGTGTTCAAAAATGAAATCTGTTTTATAAAAATAATTATCTAAATATTTTTAATTAAATTTTTAATTAAAAAACACTATTCACCCACAAAAAACTAATACTTGAATAATAATTTATGAAACCGTTATTTAACCATTTTATTGAATCACATTACTTAATCAAGGTGCCTAGATTATATTAATACTTTCTTTAAGTGAGATTACTAATCCATTTGGACACATTACTAATCCTAATCATAAAATCACTATTCATAATTTACTATTCATCAAAAATTAAGTTGATCTTATTAAACTCTAAATTTCGTACTGAACATAATTGTAGAAGATCATTTTTCGAAAATCAATACACATTTTTAATTATTTTAGGTTTATACAACCATTTTTAAAATATCCTTTTTCTAAAATTCATCAAAAATATGCATACTATATTTATCCGGTCATTTGAAAATTCATAAACTTCATCATAAGAAGAAATCCCAATTTTTATTTAAAACAAAGGATTACACAAGGCAGTTACGGTCTCCTTACATAGCCCCTTATCACACCAGCATAGGACCTAAGTGTAAGGTGTGCTATGGTGAGAGAATCTGAGGGAGGCTCGGCCAACATCACACGAGTAGTAATTTCTATCAGTTTGAACTTCTCGCGAAGGCGATCCCGTTCTAGATTTATACGATGAAGTTCAGCTTGGGTTTGGTCCAGAGCAAAGCCCAGTGGTGCTACCTCCTTCCCAAGTTCTGTTAGATGGGCTTCGATCGGTCCAAGACTACTGGGTGAGGCCATCGAATCTTCTTTCTATATTAATTAACCAAGATTGCTTGTATTTAGAGACAATAGTCAAAATGTTTAGTTTCCAGCGGTCAGATTGACCAATGGTCAAATAACAGTCAAAACCCAACAGTCTCATTTTAATTATACTCATGTTATCAAATGAAACATTTTTGTTGAGTATAAAAATAAAATAAAATAACACATAAAATTAGGAAACAATATTTATTTAAAATTTCGGGTCGTTACATTCGGAGTTCGTCGGCCCTTTCATCATGCTCCTGTACGAACCACTTCTGGAAGAAGGTGTTTTTGAAGATGAGACGTGACCCTGCTCCAATTTATCAAATAAAAAAACTATATTTTGTGTTCATTAAATGTACACTCCATGTAGTATCCTTAATCAGCCCCCACCTTAAGCGGTTTGTCAAGTCATCACACGACTATGTGCTCGGTCGTTGCACGGCCAATACATGGCTTTATGCAGTAATCAGGTACACGGCATATACTCATAAGTACACGACATGTACTTATAAAAAAACCTCATTTCTTCTTTTTTCCTCAAAAAAACACGAAATCAATATCCATACCTAAAATGAATATCCAGGTTCTTACAGTAATCTCCAAGAAAAAGGTTATGAGAACAGACCATCCAATAGAGAATCCATACTTTATATGTCATTGGATGTTCCTATATTTGAATGTTTGTATTGATCCTTAGACTTTAAGATTATCATTAATGAATATCATAAGTCATGAACTTTGATGTATTGATAAAAAACATGATGACATATGATCGTGGTGAGGTAAGATGTGATGGATGTGTCATGAGTGAAATTGAATTAATGGATAATGTGAGAAAAAATGTATCTCTTTTGTCTATTAATGGAAGTTGATATCTTGGTCCCTTTGATGGAAATGGAGATGTTTGGATAAATTCATGACCATGGTGTTCGGTGGGAAAGTTCATTTCCAAAAAATTCAAATAAAGAAATATCAAGTGTATAGGTTGATGACACCAGCATCATAGCCATTGATTCATCAAGGAATATCTATTTCCATTAAAGGTACTAATATATCAACTTTAGTTAATAGAAGGAAGGGATAAATCCTTTCTTGAGTTATCCATTAATGCAATATCACTTGTGACGCACCCAATGTATCCTACCTCACCGTGAGAATATGTCATCATAGTTTTTGTTAATTCATTAAAGTACATGACTTGTGATATTCATTAATGATGATATTAAAGTTTAAGGATCAATAAATATATCCATGGATAGGAACATCCAATGAAACATAAAGTGTGGATTTTCTATTGGAGAGTTTATTCTCATAACCACTTTTCATGAAGATTACCACGGGTGAACATTATGAAAAGGTGTCTTAATGTCTTATGAACCTCCTACCCCTGATAGCATGTATTGCCTGTGTCTCATCTGGCTATAAAACATGGGTTTAAAGAATGTTATCATAGCATTTAAAGTATCTCATCATAGTGGGGAACTAATATGTACTTTCAACATGTCATGCATCCTTGGGACATTATCACATACTATGTTATGTAGAGGAACAATCATGATATGATAAGAAACTTTATTAATATTCATGACAAAGAATACATGTAATCAAGTACTTAGAAGTTGGTTCTAAGGAACCAACTCCAACAGTATCTTCACAGGTTATAGCTCATTTGTGCTTAGTTTTATTCATGATGGTAATGTTTAATGATTTGATTGCTCATATGTTTATTTTTTGAGATATGGATGTTTTTGACTACTACCCTCTATGTTTTCATTCATGTTTATTTTAATATTCTTATAGATTTAAATGTGGACTATTTTAAAGGAAAACCAAATGATGTTTTATGAAATTTGTTTTCAAATTAATTTTTTTATGAAACTTGCTATGTTTTAAAGCTAGAACTAGTGGTTACATGGTGATAGACATTGTATAGAGTCATGGTAGTATCTTGTTGGGTGTTTGTATCACACCCCACATTTGTCATTGGGAATTTTCTGATTTGGTTTTTCAGGGTATAGGTAAAAAGAAGGGTGTCATATAGGTTGAAAATTTCTCTTGGTTGGTGTTTCTTCATGGTGGTTTGGGCTGGTGGTGACGGAATGTCACATGGATACTTGGTTTTGGTCTTGGATTTGTTTTGCTTCTAGGATTATCCTTTTGTATTGTTTTGTTATTTATCATGGTTTTGTTTCTTTTCTTTCATGATGTAATCTGATTGTTTATTTTTTATCTTGTTATACATGAGACATGTTGTGTTGTGGATTCAGGGTGAAATCTTTCCCATGGTTTTGTATGTTAATACTTAGGTGCTTGTCGTCATCCCATGGCGATCGGGGACGTGCTTCGAGCCCTATGGCGGGCCAATTTGGGTGATGTGTCGGGTCGACCTAGGTTGGTTTATTACATCAATTGTGCCTATTATAGAGAAGGCTAGAGGGCTTGCTGATCCTGATAAGCCATGTGAGATGAAGCTGCTTTAGATGATTTGTATTGGTTGTGCCTCCTAGGAGTGTTATCGCAACTACCGAGTTGGAGGCATCTTAGGAGGTGGGGAGGTATCTGTTGATACTTTCTATGTAATGTAATACTTTAAAAATATTAAAAATGAATAAATAAAACTACTTATATAAATTTCAAAAATATTAAAAATGAATAATGAATATTAATTGTATAAGTTACAAAAATATTAAAAATGAATAAATATTAAAATAAATATTAATTATTTAAATTAAAAAAAATATTAAAATTTTTAAATATTAGTAAATAAAAATGAATGAATAGATATAAAAAATGAATAAATTAATGAAATATTAAACAAATAAATATTAAAAATAATTAAATTATAGAAATATTAAAAATCAATAAGTATTACAAATTTATAGATAATGATGAATGAATAAATATTAAAAATTGTCAAAATTTAATAATAAAAAATGAACAAATTACATAAATATTAAAAAATGAATTAATATTTTTTATCATATAAATTAATGAAATGTTAAAAATGAATAAATATTAAAATAAAAATATTAAAAATTACTTTTAAAAAAAGAGATTCGTAATAAAGTGCTTATTAATAATGTATAAATAATAATTATATAAATATTTAAATATGATATATTAAAATAAAAATGAATAAATATTAATTATAGAAATCACATACATATCAAAGGTGTTAGGTCCACTAGGTTAGATACCCTGAGAGAGGGGTGAATCAGGGTATGACAGATTAAAACAACTACCCGTATTGATCTTGTTTCGCTGTTAAGAAAAACTCTTTTCTCTCTTTTTCCCATAGCAAAGTATAAACAGAAATTAAATCATGCACGAGACACAATGATTTTTACTTGGTTCAACCTCACTGGTCTACGTCCAAGGAGCATACAGCGACAATGTGTCGATGTACCAAATCCACTATAAGTGCACTGCTATTTACAAGTTCGAAGCGGACTCATTGTCCCTTCTAGTTTACAAACACTCACTATATGAAAGCTCACTGCTCTCTCAACTGAAGTGTGCTAACTGCTTCTTCAAAAGATCCACTCACAGTTTATAGATTTGTAGGTATCTTCATTATAACTAATGAAATCTGCATCTTTAACTGTTGATAGATGCTCTATTGAAGTTTAGCTTTCACCCGCAGATAAATCTCACTTTGCACCGAGTGTATCGGGAAACTGTAAATCTTTTTCACAACCCTTATTGTGCCTTGCATGCAAATTTAATGCCTTGCACGCAAGATTCCACTTTTGTCGCGAAAAACCCTTTGCACGCAACTTCAATCTTACACGCAACTCAAAATCTTTCGCGCAACTCCCTTTGTGTGAAATTCTTACGTGATCCGGTGCTCGGATTTTCTCTAAGAGTTGAGCTCACTTAGTGTGAGGGGGTCACCTCTTATTTATAGACCTCATTGACCCCTGCGTGCAAAAACCCCGATGTGTCATGCAAGATCCTGACATGTCGCGCAAAACCCCATTTAACGTCGCCTTAGGCGTGTAAGTCTCTTTCACGCCAACCTCATCATTCGCGCACTTCTTGAATCTTTCACGCACTTTCTTCCTTGGCCATTTTTTGAAGTTTGGACTGCGAATCATGCCTTGCGCGACACATTCCTAAACGTCGCGCAAGATCATCTTCAAGCACGCAAAACCTCATTTGATGTTTCCTTAAGCGCGCAAGTTTCTTTCACACAAACTCATCTTCTACGTCCATTTCCTAATCTTTCGCGCATCTTCAATTCTTTCGTGCGTATCTTTAAATCTTTTTCACGCCATATTCCTTTTCCATTTTTTCACCTTCTAACCCTGAAACATGCCTTGCGCGCAAGTTTCAAAACCACCCTAGATCTTGCGTGCAACTTCCTTTTCCAAAAACATGTTTCTCCATTTTCTAATTTTGAGGCTCAAAAATTTGGCAAACACTGGAAAATAGCGTCACCATAGATCTGTTCTTTTTAAACTGCCTTCAGATCATCCATTCCTTTGTCATCATTCTTTGTCAACATAGGTTGTCAACAATATCTCTAGAACTTGACAAATCACCATGTAAACCCCCTTTGTCAACAATTTATACATAGTGGTCTGCTTTGTGAACAAACACAACATGGATGCCCACTTTGTCAACAAACACAATCACCTCAAAAATGATTCAATGATACCTTGAGGGATTTTTGCCCAACAAAAGTTATTGAATATTAATATTTAAAAATGTATAAATAACTATAAGAAATGAATACATTATAAAAATAATAAATGAATAAACATTAAAAATGAATAAAATCTAGAAAATATTAAAAATGGATAAATATTAAAAATGAATAAATAATATTAAATAATTAAACTTTAATAATTAAAATTTAGTAAATTACAAAAAATATTTAAAATAAATAAATATTAAAATAAAAATGGATAAATATTAAAAAATACATTTAAATACAGAAGATTCACAATAAATTACAAATTAAAATGAGTAAATAATAATTGGATAAATATTTTAAAACTAAAGTATTAAAATAAAAATGAATAAATATTGATTATATAAATTAAAAAGATGTTAAAAATATTAAATATTAATAATTGAAAATGGATAAATAAATATGAAAAAATTAAAAAAAAATATATTAAATGTGTGCATATATATAATTGTATTAATTACATTTGAAAAAACAAATGACTTTTTCTCTGATTAGGTGTATGTATGTGTGTGTGCGTACTACAATGAGATTTTTCAAATTGAAAAAACAAATGACTTTTCATGTTATGTAATGATATGTTTATATATATATACATATACACATATACACATACATATACATAAAGATACATATACATATACATACATGTGTATATATACACATACACAGACATACACATATATATACATGAAATTACATACGCATACATACCCATACTACATGAACATACACAATCATGCACGCACATAAATACATGCATATACATCCATACACATACACATACACATACACATACACATATACATACAAATTCATACAAACATGTACATATACATGCATGCACATACATCCAAAATCACACATACATGCACATGCACATATAAACACACACAAACACAACACATATATTCGTATACATACATACAAACATACACATACATATACACAGTACATACATATACGTGCAACACATACACACGCATACATACACAAACATATATACGCACACACATACACACACATACAAATGTACACATACATACAAATATATGTGAATATTTTAAATACTTAATATGAATATAAATATATAAATTCAAATATGAACTCTATTTAATGTATTTTATATTTATTTATATAGTTCATATCACTATATTTTCACACACACCCACACCTGTCTTAGCCCATATTTATGGGCTACCACACCAAACTCATAGAGCAAGCCCATTTTGGCATCCCTAGTATTTGGAAATATGATATTACTAAGCTTAATATATAACATTAAAAAAATTAACTTGGGTCTTTGAATTAAGAAAAAATAGAATTAAATGTATAATAATATTAGAGTAGTTCTAAGGGAGGGAATATAAAGGAAAAAAACATCACTATCACAGATCCGGGCAAGGGAAGCGCTTTCTTTTATCAGTGCTAAGTAAAAAAGCACTAATAAAAGCCTCACCTTTATCAGTGATAGATAAAAGTGCTAATAAAGGTGTATCCTTTATATATAAAATTATTATATTTATATTCAAAAGTAATGTTTATTTGTATAAATTAATTTAAAAATGCATGTTTATAATTAATATAAATATTATATATTGATATTTATTTTTTAATAATTCAAAATATATTTATAATTATTTTAAAAAGGTATTTATAAGATTATAATTAAATGAATATATATTTAAATAATTATAAAATTATAGTAATTTTTTTAAATAATAAATATATTTATTATATTTATAATTATATATATTTTTGTAATTATTTAAATATATCTATATTTATTTATAATTATAATTATAAAAATAATTAATATATTTATTATAATTTTATAATTATAAATAAATATTTATTTATTTATAATTTTATAAATATATATAATTATATAAATAGATACAAATATTTATAAATATATTTATTATATATATAATTATAAATAAACATATATATTTATTTATAGTTATAATTATAAATAAATATATATTTAATTATTATATATATAGTTTTATAAATATATATAATAAAAAAATTATTAATATTAAAGCTTTATCAGTGCTTTTTTTAGCACTGATAAAGATAGCCCTTTATCAGCGCTAAAAAAACAATGATAATACTATTCTTTATCAGCACTCTAATTTTAGCATTGATAAAGACATGTTTTATCAGTGTTTTTTAGCACTGATAAAGGGGTATCTATATCAGCGCTAAAAAATGTTGATAAAGATGTGTTTTATCAATGCTTTATATTTTATGATTGATAAAACACATCTTTATTAGCGTTTTTTTTAACACACTAATAAATGTCTTCTCCAATGTTATAAAAATAACCAACAGAGTCTCCTTCCTTCACACCTTTAAGCTTTCATGGATCTGTAGTGTTGTCAGCATCACTCCATTCCCTGTCATTATCTCTCCCTACCGCCTTTGCTTCTTATCACCATTGCTCCCTACCCTACCATCGTCGCTCCTTGTCGGTGTCGCTCCCTACCTCGTCGTCATCGCTCCCTGCTGCCTTCTCTCCTTGATGATGTCACCCCCTTCCCTGTCATCGTCACTCTCTGTCGCTCTAAGGTATGAGACTATTTATTCTCCTCTTTAATCGCTTATTACATCTAGATATTTTCATAGTGGGTTGAACATTTGAGACCTAGAGATCCATGCGAAGGTAGCTAGGTATTTCTATTTTATTTCCATGATAGATGATGAGTTTTGTTGTGTTTTGATGTTAATTTTTTTTATGGTTGATGTGTTTGGTAGAAAATTATTGGTTTTTTAGGTGTTTTAGGGAAGTGTTTATTTCCTTGTGTTTTTTCTTTTAAAGAGAGAGTGTGTTTATGTTGTAGACCCACCCTTTCAGATTATGTATAAATTGTGGGGAGACCCTAATAGGTATCAACATTCATGAGGCCTTGTGTCCCTTGTTAATTCATTGAATTTCTCTTAGAGATGTTGGATTTTTTATGAGGATGATCTTTGTTGGTCTTAAGGAATAGTTTTATTAATGGTCTCTCTTATCCGTGTATATTATAGTTTCTCATAACACTCACTTTTTCTCAAGTCATTAATTTTTTAAAGTGATTGGTCATCTTTCATCCCTTGGAAATTGATTTCTAGGGGAGGAAGGTGTCATGGTGGTGAGTTTGTAACATTTTGTGTTACTGTAGTTAAATAATTTATAGTATTTTAAATAATTATAATTTATTTTACATTTAGGTATTTTTTTATACTCAAAGTTTTAAAAGATTAAAATTTATATGGGTCACATAGTTAGAAATAATAGCTTGATAAACTATGTGGAAACCATTATTATATTTAATAGTCATATTTTATATTATGAAAAGGGGTTTTCAAATAATGTATATTTCTTTAAAATATATATTCTTTTATAAATTATATATAATATTATACTTTTATATATATATACAATTTTATATACTGATATAAATATATATACATTTGTAATTTATATTTTTAAACCTGTATACTTTTTTCAATTTATCAGTAATTTAATACTTTTATACTTTTATAAAATTTATTTCTATAAATTATACTTTTATATTTTTATAATTTTGTAATAAGATTGTTATTTTTTTGAAAAAATTATTTATCTAATTAAGAGTTATTTTATTATATGCAATATTTTATGTTTTAAATAATAATTGATAGATTGAGAGTTGGAATTATGCTTGATTGATTCATTTAGAACTGATGTATCAACCTCTAAATTTTTTGGTTCAGTGTTAAGAATGGGAATAGACTCTATGTTTGTGATTGTTCTCAAGGTTTTAGTGACTAGTGATCCCAAAAAATAATCAAATGTGTTATATTCAATAGATTCAAACTAAGAAGACAAAGTTACCTCATTTGAATAAATTAAATCAATTTATTCTTAACTTAAACATCCTTTAATATTTCCTTGATATTTTCCAAGACCACTTTAAACATTCTGAAACCAATTCACCTCATGAAACTCTTCATCATCATCACTAATTTGAGAGATTGGATTATAGATGTTGAGATCAAGGCTCATATTTTCAAAGGTTGTCATATTTATATTCCTAAATCATATGACTGAGTTGATTGTTTCTAGGAAGGGAAGACTAAGAATGATGGGGGTTTACATGTAACTAGATTCTCCCTTTAAGGTTAGGGAAGGGACAACCTAAGCGGGCATGGGTGATTTACTAGTTTTAATTAATTGTAATTCAAATTTTAGTGATGAGACCTCATAATTCATTTTCTCCATTTGATTACATAATTTCTCAAATAATTGTTATGGGATAAATTAGATAGAGGGTTGAGCTGGTTAGTTTATCTCAATAGGATATTTAAGTTGTTGGATGATCATTGTACCTTAGACTAAAATTGTTTTAATATTGATGAGACCCACAAGGTACACCTCGAGTTTTTTTTTAACCATAAAATCAAGATCGATCATTTCATGAATGGACTGAAATCAAATAATTTTATACTTTTATACTTCCATAAATTTTACTTTTATATATTATAATTTTATACTCTTATAAATTTTTTAAACTATATACTTCTATAAATTATGTATACTTTTATAACATATATGTACTTTTAGATAATTTTAAAAATTTATATATATTTATAAATTATGTAAAAAAAATTAAAATATATATTCATTTATAAGTTATATATAATTTTATACTTCTATATATGTTTATAATTTTATATAAAAATATAAATATATATATTTTTAATTTATACTTTTATACCTGTAATTTTTTTTCAATTTATCAATAGTTTAATACTTTTATACTTTCATAAATTCAATGTTAGTGTAGAAAATATTTCAAATAATAAAATAATTTCTTTTTTTATTTGTGAAACCGTTATTATATTCAATAGCCATATTTTCTATTATGAAAAGGGTTTTCAAATACTGTAGCTTTTATTTTTTTCCATTATTACATTCAATAGCCATATTTCGTCGGTTTTTTATAATGTAAATGTGATTTTATAATTTATTTATAATCATACAAAAAGGGTTTTGATCATTAAAAATATGAAGTGAAAAATAGTTTTTATAAGTGAAATATCCTCCATTAAATTTAAAATTTCCTCCAATAAGTTTTTGTTTTTGATCATGTGGGATGATAAACTATTTTTCAATCTTTCCATTTTCTATCAAGAAATTCATGATATCCATCTTCAATTGAACATACTTTGTGTATTTATTTTTTAAAATATTAATATTACCAAATAAAATAGGGTGGATATGAATAGAGAATGTATGGATGCCAATCATATGAAAAAAGAGTATGAAGATGAGGTGAAATAGTTTATCAAGTTTGCAAAAGATAATGCATATGACCCTTCTCAAATATTTTTTTCGTGTTTACGTTGTTGTTATTCAATACTAATTAGTACAGAGGATTTGGAAGAACACTTTATCTATCACATAATTGATCAAAGTTATAAATGTTGTAATAGATATAGGGAAAATAGAATATAGCTAGCGACTGGTATAGCACTATGTTTTATGGATCATCTAATATGATTTCAAGTGTGGAAAATGAAGAAGACTGTATTGAGGACGTGATTAAAGGTGTGAATAATGGTAAAGATCATATAGAAAAAATGATAATAACAATTGAAAATGAACTTCGTGATTGTCCAAAATTGTTTTAGAAGTTAAAGAGTTGAAAAATGATGCCATGGAAACCTAGTTGCACTAAATATACAGCATTTTCAGTCATACTAAAGTTGTATAATTTGAAATCAAGAAATAGATGAAGTGGTTCTAGTTTTACTAAACTACTCGCTCTGTTGAATGATATGATTTTAGAAGATAATGAGCTCCCTAGCTGAAGATACAACGCTAAACGAATGCTACGCTCTATGGGTATAATTTTTGAGGGAATATATGTCTTCTCAAATGACTATATATTGTTTCTCAAGGACCACAAATCACTTAAATAATTCCCAAAGTGTGGTACTTCTCGATATAATAAATATGGATCAGGTCCTAAGAAAGTTGTATGGTACTTTTCAATCATTCTAAGGTTTAGGCACCTATATGGAAGTGAAGAGACTACATGGAAATTGACATGACATGTAGATACAAGAAATAAAGATGGTAAACTTCGTCAGCTAGCATACTCTCCTTAGTGTAATAAAATTGATCATGAGTATCCTGAATTTGGTAACAAGTCAAGAAACATTCATCTTGTGTTATCTATAGATGGAGTTAATCCTTTTGGTTTTCAAAATAGTACTCACAATACATGGCCAGTTATATTGGTAAATTATAACTTTCCACTATGGTTATGCATGAAATGAAAATAGATCATGTTATCTATGCTTATATTAGGACCAAAACAAATGAGTAATGATATTCATATTTATTTGGCTCCATTGATCGAGAATTTGAAATTATTGTGGGGTTAAGGTGTTACGTTGTATGATGCTTACATAAATGAATATTTCACATTGAGATCCATATTGTACGGGGCAATAAATTACTTTACTGCTTATGAAAATTTGTCAGGATATAACATTAGAGGAACTCAAGGGTGTCTTGTTTACGAACAAGGTACCTAGTCAATTAGGTTAAAACATTCATCAAAGACTATGTTTCTAGGACATCGTAAATTTCTACCTTAACGAAATAAGTATCGATCTTGGATGACATCATTCAACATAAGTTCAAAATAATGTACAACATCATCTCCACTAATAGGTGATCAATTTTTTTAGAAATTAAAAGATGTGGATACTACTTTCGGTAAACTGTTTTTGAAAAACCTTATGAAAATCGGTTGGAAAAGTGATCAGTTTTTTTTTGAATTACCATACTAGAATTGTCTGTATGTCAGAAATTTTCTTAATGTTATGCATGTTGAAAAAAAATTATGTGATAGTGTCATTGACACATTACTAAATTCACCCAACAAAATGATTAAATTAAGGCTAGTTTGGACATGGTTGACATGGGAATATGGGAAGAGTTGTCACCAGTGAAGGGTGAAAAATGAATTTTTCTTCCTTCATCTACTTACACTCTTTCCAAGTAGGAGAGATATCAGTTTTGGAACTTCTTGAATGATGTAAAGGTTCCAGAGGGGTATTTTTAGAATATCAAGAATATCGTGCCAATGACCCATTTAAATTTAAAGGTTCTGATCACATAATTTCCATGTTTTGATGAAAGATCTAATTCATGTAGCTTTACATTGCATCTTTCCCAGGAATTTTTTTCATACATTAACCAATCTCTATTTCTTTTTCAAAGCTATATGCAAAAAAGTTACACAACTAGAAAATGGAGCTACTTCCATGGACCTATAGCCATGGTTTTAAAATCGTGTCTATAGGTGGCTATAGCCATGGTTTTAAAACCATGGCAATAGGCCTATTTTCTGTGGCCTATAGCCACAGTTTTCCAAACTGTGGTAGTAGCCCATGGCTATTTCCACAGTTTTGTGGCCTATGGCCACGGTTTGCAAAACTATGGCTATAGGCCAATTTTTTCAATGCCCTATAGCCACGGTTTTCCAAAATCATGGCTATAGGGTTCCCGAACTTCTGCGGGAACAAAAATTCCCACCAAAAATTTGGTGGTAAGCCCTATCACCACGGTTTTTCATCTATTCCCATGGTTTTTATTAATATATATATATATATATATACCCGAATTGTGGCGCGGTGTTGTGGTAAGTGCACTGGATTGTATAGTGGAGGTGTAGGGATTGAAACCCTCTAGGGACATTTATAATTTTGGATATTTACATGGTTTTTTGAGGATATTTCCACAGTTAAAACTATGGAAATAGCCACCTATAGCCATAGTTTAAACTATTGTTATAGGTCAAGTGCCACGGTGTCAAATTTGGAGGCCTATTACCATGGTTTTCAAAACTATGGCAATAAGTCGGGACCTACTGCCATGGCGATAGCAGCCACGGTTGGGCAAAGTTGTGGTCATGGCCTATGGTCACGGTTTTGGGGCCTATTGCCATGGTTTTGAACCATGGAAATAGCCATTTTTTCCAGTTGTGTTATAGACTCAAAAAATTTGTTGACTATGGAAAGGGAAATAATTGTCATATTATATGAATTGGAAATGTTCTTCCCACCACAATTCTTTTATATGATGGTTCACTAGATGGTTCACTTGGTAAGAGAGATTCGACTATGTGGTCTTGTACTTTATAGATGGATGTACCCTATTGAATGATATATGAAGATTTTGAAAGGGTATGTCAAAAATTAAATTTGTCTAGAGGGTTATATTACATAACAATATATTATTGAGGAAGCTATTGAATTATATATCGATTGCCTATCTAGTGTGGAAATTATTGGTCTACTGAAATCTCATCACACTATGCAGCTTATAGGTGAAGGAATTTCTGAAGAGATGTCATCACAATCAATATTGTAGATCGAAAGTAGTCCCACATTTACGTTTTTCATAACAGTTTAGAGGTTGACCCATATGTTGAAACCCACAAATAAATTCTTAGGCATTCAATCCATCAAGGGTTGAAAATGGATATCAAATACACAAAATCAACAATTTATAGGATGGTTTCAGGACCATATTTTTAGGGATTCATATGAAAATATGGATTCAATATTAAAATGACTTCGATGGCTAGCCATAGGACCAAGTGTGTGTGTGTATTATCTTATAATGGTTATGTAATTAATGGTTATATGTTCTATACAAATGAACATGATGAAAAATAGCGGAGTTACACTTATGGCTGAAGTGATGCATGTTTCTGGTATTTAGGGTAGAAATCTAATTTATTTGAATATGTCATACTTTGGTATCATAAAACAAATATGGAAGTTGTATTATACAACATTCCAAGTGCTGATTTTTCAATCCAAGTGGGTTGATAATAGGAGTGTTGTTAAAATAGATGAATTGGGATTCGTAAAAGTGGATTTCAATAAGGAAGGGTACAAAGAAGAACTATTTATAATGGAATCATAGGTAGTACAGGAATTTTATGTTTGAGATCATGAAAACTAAAAGTGTTCAATTGTTCTATTATTGACCAAACCCACTGAAGGGTCATATGAAAATTAAACTGAGGATGAACCTTTAATTGGGACGTTATAATCATTCTGTAGTGGTCCCAATGTAGACAGGGTTTTGTATGTCAAAGGAGACCACAATTAAGGGATTTAGATACTTGGTAGAGGGGTCAATCCCTTCATCCTTTTAAAAAAATAGAGTTCAATAATCAAGTTATATTTTTTTATAATATACATTGTGTTACCTCATGTTATTATTTGTTTGCTTCTTAATTTATGTAATATAAAATAAATTTTAAACCACTTCTACAAATAATGACTTCTTCACGTGTTGGTTATCCTAATCCTAAGGAACAACAAGTCTCTCAACCTATTTTTTCTCCTAGTGTAGTTGAACAATGACCTTCTACATGTGTTGGTGCTCCCAATCCTGAGGAACAATAGGTTTCTTAACCTTTTGTTTCTCTTAGTGCAGAGGTACATTGACCTTCTTCACATATCGATGCTACCAATCCAGAGGAACAATATATTGATGATGTTGGATCTGAGAAAATGGTAGGTGATGAAGGACCGATGATGCATGAAAAATAGGATCATTGTAGTTTGATGGTGATAGAAAAAAAATCATTAAGGCAAAAAGAAAAGGCATCAAATAAGAGATCAGATGGAATGGATGGTGCCAGCATGTTAACCCCAACAAGTCCATGTTCAGTAGTTATATTGAACTCATCACTCGGTAACGCGTGCCAATTGATGTAGATTCATGGAACTATGTTGTACCCATGCTTAATGCACTGATGTGGGAATAGATTATGGTAACATTATGATATCATTTCTTTATTTTACTAAAAAATAAAATAATGAAACATTGACTTACTCTTCATCATCCCTTGTAGAGTGAATTTATAGTAGATAACTCCCATAAGAGATATGTATTAATGCTTGCTGGAAGGATTTATAGAGTCTTTTACACAATTCTAACGAGATGTTATCTTAAAGTTGTTGAAGCGAAAATAAACCTACACCCACCGTTTATGTATACACACCTGGTAACCCAATAAGCTTGGGATTCGTTTACTAGTCATTGTATGGAGATGTCTTTTTGGGTACATTATGGATGGTAATACATTGTTTGATAATACATATATTCATCAATTTGATTGATAATTTTTTATTTATTAAATAGAAATTGAGTACTAAAAATAAGGAACAAACATCAAAACCAACATACCCCTACCATAAAGCAATGATGGGGTACGCTTCACTTGAAAAAAAATTGGTATGTATTTTAAATATACCACAATACTTTTATGTGACATGAAACAACAGCATGATTATGTTCTTCTATTTATATGCAGATTGATGAATCCAAATCCAAATCCATTTCTATATCATTCCATGTGCTATGTAAGGAGGCATGTGTAAATAAAGATGGGATACTAATAGATGAAAAAACACAAGTGTGGGAAACATGTGTAAGTATGACATAATAAAAAAATCTTTAAATCGCTATTACATAACAATTATTACTTATTTTACTATATTTTCTATTTGATATAGTCCCAAGAATCATCAACACCTGTACTGTATGAACACCACTACTACAACATGCGCCTTTATCAGCGCTAAAAACCATCATTAACAGCGCTAGAAAAGCGTTGTTAATTCCGGCGTAGATAAAGGGGGGTCCCCTTTATCAGCGCGTGGTGGAGCGCTGATAAAGGTCAACTATATCAGCGCTTCTCGGAGCGCTGATATAGGTTCCTTTATCAGCGCTCCTTTAGCGCTGTTAAAGGTTTCCTTTATCAGCGCTAAAAAAGCGCTGATAAAGGGCCCAGCACCTGCACCTAAAAAATAGTACCTACACACCTGCACACCAGAATACCTGCACAAAGTAGCACATGCACACCTGCACACCATAGCACCCACACCCAATATTTTGACTGACAACGGTATATACATTTACTTAACATCAAGAATACAAAAAAAACGCATTGCTATATACATTTCAAAAAAAAATTTACATGGTTACATTTACAATTATTCAAAAACAGTTATAAACATTCATGTTTCATCCTTTGATATCTGTGATCCGCTCTCGATGGTATTTGTTGCCGAACAAAGCATCCTAACTCAAGGAAAAAAAATCACCTATATAAGAAAACAAATATTATGTTAGTAATGCAATAATGAAATAAATTAAAACAGAATATGAAAGAATACATTAATATGGAAATTTGAAACTAAAATATTAAATTTTAAACTCAAAAGTTTTCATTTTCATAACAATGAAAGGGAATAATGTAAAATCAATATGTTTTTTATTGATTTATCTCATTTAATAAATACTGATTCTTTATCTAATGAAAAGCTTTACCGGTCACACCGTGCATTGGATTGAGGTGCGGTCGATTTGTACGCGTCACAAATGACTCGTGGATCGTTGTCCTAAAGTATCAAAACAATCTGAAGGCATTTGCTCGGTTTGGCGTATGTCATTGGTGTTGTTTTCCAAAGTTTATCTCATTTTCAAACTGATATCAGACACTTTTAGCCATACCGGTCACACCGTGCGTCGGATTGAGGTGCGGTCGATTCGTACGCGTCACAAATGACTCGTGGATCGTTGTCCTAAAGTATCAAAACAATCCGAATGTGTTTGCTCGGTTTGGCGTATGTCATTGGTGTTGTTTTCCAAAGTTCATGTCATTTTCAAACTGATATCAGACAATTTTAGCCATACCGGTCACACCGTGCGTCGGATTGAGGTGCAGTCGATTCATACGCATCACAAATGACTCGTGGATTGTTTTCCTAAAGTATCAAAACAATCCGAAGGTGTTTTCTCGGTTTGGCGTATGTCATTGGTGTTGTTTTCCAAAGTTTCATGTCATTTTCAAACTGATATCAGGCAATTTTAGCCATACCGGTCACACCGTTCATCGGATTGAGGTGCGGTCGATTCGTACGCGTCACAAATGACTCGTGGATCGTTGTCCTAAAGTATCAAAACAATCTGAACGTATTTTCTCAGTTTGGCGTATGTCATTGGTGTTGTTTTCCAAAGTTTGTCTCATTTTCAAACTGTTATCAGACACTTTTAGCCATACCGGTCACACCGTGCGTCGGATTGAGGTGCGGTCGATTCGTACGCGTCACAAATGACTCGTGGATCGTTGTCCTAAAGTATCAAAACAATCCGAATGCGTTTGCTCGGTTTGGTGTATGTCATTGGTGTTGTTTTCCAAAGTTCATGTCATTTTCAAACTGATATCAGACAATTTTAGCCATACCGGTCACACCGTGTGTCGGATTGAGGTGCGGTCGATTCGTACGCATCACAAATGACTCGTTGATCGTTTTCCTAAAGTATCAAAACAATCCGAACGCGTTTTCTTGGTTTGGTGTATGTCATTGGTGTTGTTTTCCAAAGTTCATGTCATTTTCAAACTGATATCAGACAATTTTAGCCATACCGGTCACACCGTGCGTCGGATTGAGGCGCGGTCGATTCGTACGCGTCACAAATGACTCGTGGATCGTTGTCCTAAAGTATCAAAATAATCCGAAGGCATTTGCTCGGTTTGGCGTATGTCATTGGTGTTGTTTTCCAAAGTTGATCTCAATTTGAAACTGATATCAGACACTTTTAGCCATACCGGTCACACCGTGCGTCGGATTGAGGTGCGGTCAATTTTTACGCATCACAAATGACTCATGGATCGTTGTCCTAAAGTATCAAAACAATCTGAAGGATTTTGCTCGGTTTGGCGTATGTCATTGGTGTTGTTTTCCAAAGTTCATCTCATTTTCAAACTGATATCAGACACTTTTAGCCATACCGGTCACACCGTGCGTCGGATTGAGGTTCGGTCGATTCGTACGCGTCACAAATGACTCGTGGATCGTTGTCCTAAAGTATCAAAACAATCCGAACGCGTTTTCTTGGTTTGGTGTATGTCATTGGTGTTGTTTTCCAAAGTTCATGTCATTTTCAAACTGATATCAGACAATTTTAGCCATACCGGTCACACCGTGCGTCGGATTGAGGTGCGGTCGATTCGTACGCGTCACAAATGACTCGTGGATCATTGTCCTAAAGTATCAAAACAATACGAAGGCGTTTGCTCGGTTTGGCGTATGTCATTGGTGTTGTTTTCCAAAGTTGATCTCAATTTGAAACTGATATCAGACACTTTTAGCCATACCGGTCACACCGTGCGTCGGATTGAGGTGCGGTCGATTCGTACGTGTCACAAATGACTCGTGGATCATTGTCCTAAAGTATCAAAACAATACGAAGGCGTTTTCTCGGTTTGGCGTATGTCATTGGTGTTGTTTTCCAAAGTTTATCTCAATTTGCAACTGATATCAGACACTTTTAGCCATACCGGTCACACCGTGCATCGGATTGAGGTGCGATCGATTCATACGCGTCAAAAATGACTCGTGGATCGTTGTCCTAAAGTATCAAAACAATCCGAACGCGTTTTCTCGGTTTGGCGTATGTCATTGGTGTTGTTTTCCAAAGTTCATGTCATTTTCAAACTGATATCAAACACTTTTAGCCATACCGGTCACACCGTGCATCGGATTGAGGTGCAGTCGATTCGTACGCGTCAAAAATGACTCGTGGATCGTTTTCCTAAAGTATCAAAACAATCCGAAGGCGTTTGCTCGGTTTGGCGTATGTCATTGGTGTTGTTTTCCAAAGTTTATCTCATTTTCAAACTGATATCAGACACTTTTAGCCATACCGGTCACACCGTGCGTCGGATTGAGGTGCGGTCGATTCGTACGCATCACAAATGACTCATGGATCGTTGTCCTAAAGTATCAAAACAATCCGTACGCGTTTTCTCGGTTTGGCATATGTCATTGGTGTTGTTTTCCAAAGTTCATGTCATTTTCAAACTGATATCAGACAATTTTAGCCATACCGGTCACACCGTGCGTCGGATTGAGGTGCGGTCGATTCGTACGAGTCACAAATGACTCGTGGATCGTTTTCCTAAAGTATAAAAACAATCCAAACGCGTTTGCTCGGTTTGGCGTATGTCATTGGTGTTGTTTTCCAAAGTTTATCTCATTTTCAAACTAAGTAGTAGGAATTCACTAATATAAGGATATGAAACATAAGAAAGGGAGATAATAGATGCTCAATAAGTGTAAAGGGATATATAAATGACCATATAAAGATAACATAAGTTTTAGGAATTCACCTTCATTGTCCTATTTGTTTACATTCTTCGATCAGGTACGCTACCCATTCGTTTCTAAAGACATTTATATCATCTTCTGAATAGGAGTTTTTGCGACAGTCATAGTAGTACTGAAAAAATATAAATACACAAGGGATTAATAATTATTTTAAATAAAGTAGTAATTATTTTCAAAAATACCTCTTCAGGGATGCTAGTTTGTCCATGAAATACGATCTCTTTCATAAATTTACAAACATAATAACCGCAGTCCTTGTCATTTGTTTGTTTCGGACACTGCAGAAACATCGAGAAAAATAAGTAATTTGTTTTGATATGTATTTGGATAGTGAAATATAATTATATATACCCAGATACTTCTCCATTTGTAGATCTTGTGGGCATTATCGTCCTTACGCCCTGGATTCATTCCAGCCTTTAGACGATATTCATACACCGCCCTATCATAAAAAAATCCTCATTAAAAGATAATATAAATTATATAACTAGATATTTAGTTCTAAAATGTTGGATCTAGTGTATTAAAAATTGACAATCGCCATCATGTGTGGCCGGTTAGTTGGATATCCATGCAGTGAATCCAGAAAATAAATCTTTGGAGTATCCAAATTGACTGCAATGAGCATCCAATGTTCCCTAAAAACACAAAAAGAAATAAGTACTGATAGAAATGAAAATATAATTGATATGATTAAAATGTAGGGTTTTATCCTTGCATCATTGGTATTAAAAAGAGTCTGTCAGCGGAGGCAGCGGAGGCAGTGGAGGAGGAGGAGGATGAGGTCGGTGGAGGAGGAGGAGGAGGAGCAGGAGCAGAGGAGGAGGAGGAGGCCGCGGCGGAGGAGGAGGAGGTGGCGGCCGCGGAGGCACCGGTGTGACCGCGGCGTGACCGCGGCGTGACCGCGGCGTGACCGCGGCGTGACCGCAGCGCGTGGAGGAGGAGGAGACGTAGAGACACTAGCGGCACCGGCGGAGGAGGAGGAGGCATCGGTGGAGGAGGAGGAGGCCGCGGTGGAGGAGGAGGCACCGGAGGCACCGGTGGCAGCGCGGAGGCAGGGCGGAGGCAGCGAAGGCAGTGGAGGAGGAGGAGGATGAGGCCGGTGGAGGGGAGGAGGAGCAGGAGCAGAGGAGGAGGAGGCGGCCGCAGCGGAGGAGGAGGAGGCAGCGGAGGCAGCGAAGGAGGAGGAGGAGGCCGCGGTGGAGGAGGAGGAGGCCGCGGTGGAGGAGGAGGTACCGGTGGCAACGCAGAGGCAGGGCGGAGGCAGCGGAGGCAGCGGAGAAGGAGGAGGATGAGGTCGGTGGAGGAGGAGGAGGAGGAGCAGGAGCAGAGGAGGAGGAGGCGGCCGCGGCGGAGGAGGAGGAGGAGGCGGCCGCGGAGGCACCGGCGTGCCGAGGCGTGACCGCGGCGTGACCGCGGCGTGACCGCGGTGTGACCGCAGCTTGACCGCGGCATGACGGCGGAGGAGGAGGAGGTCACGGAGGCACCGGCGGAGGAGGGGGAGGCCGCGGAGGCACCGGCGGCACCGGCGGAGGAGGAGGAGGCATCGGCAGAGGCAGCGGAGGAGGAGGAGGCGGGGGAGTTTTACTACTCGCTTATTATATTTTTAAGAACGCATGCATAATGTGTTATTTTATAGGTAATGGTACTGGATATGATAGTGTTGGATGGGAAAAGAGAAAACGGGCGAATGCTATGTTTTATGGACAGTGAAATAAAATGGTATTGAAAAAGATCGCACCTTTTAGGATGAGGAAGATACGGTATTTGAACCCCCCCCCCCATTATACGCCCCACCTACATGTTCACCCACTAAACATCTCCCCCACCTAAACACCCCCACCTAAACACCCCCCCACCCACTACACCCGCAGCACCTGCACCCCCCACTTCAAATAAAATTGATTCACACAAATCATGATAGTTGAAATATAGAACAAAAACAAAAAACAAAGCAAATTACAGGCATAGAATACCACACAATGGAGGAGGAGGAGGCCGCGGAGGAGGAGGAGGCCGCGGAGGTACCGGCGGAGGAGGAGGAGGAGGAGGAGGAGCAGAGGAGGAGGAGGAGGCCGCGGCGGAGGAGAAGGAGGCGGCGGCAGCGGCGGCAGCGGCGGCAGCGGCGGTAGCGGTGCAGACGAGGGCTTCCGCGAGAGCTTCGACGACCACAATATCGCGAGGTTATCTCGCAAACACGCTGCAACAAACGTATGAAAACTGAAATTACACTAACAAAGCCTTAAAACAACCCAAACGAGCAACAACGTGAAAGAACCACCTCGATACATTTTCAAAACATCACTTGCGCCATCGACATTATTTACAAAACCACTTTTAAGACTAAACACGCTTTTGACACTAACAAAAAGTCAACTACACCATGACACTTTCAAAAACACAACTGCGCAAACTATCGATGCTGATAAACAGCCCAAAGTGAGTTTTCAAAAAGAAAACGTACACTAACATCACCTAAACATAACACTAACAAATCAAACGCCCAAATAACCAAATCAAAACTAATTTCGCATCTTGAAAAAAAATACACATTTGTTCCAAATTAATTTAATAAGAAAGATTGGCACATAAACAAGAATATTGGCGCAGATGTAAGAAGACGTAAACTAGGGACTCATAAACAGAATAAAATATTGACCTAAAATTATACAAACAAAAAAACAATGCAATCCTCACCTCGGCACAGAGGTATTCTCAACCAGCAGGGTCTGGGCGGGGTTCACTGGGGCTGTGGGACTCGCAACGGGAGGCCAGGACAACGCCGGCAAGGCGTGGGCTGGCCGGAACGACGCCGGCAGGCCGCGCGCTGGCCAGAACGGTACCAACAGGGCGCACAAAAGCCGAAACGATGCCAACAGGGTGTGGAAAGTCTGGGATGATGCTCGAAAGGGCGGCGCGACACCGGCATGGGCGGCGCCGGCAAGCGCGGCGCCGAAAAGGGTGGCGGTCGGGCTATGTAGGGAGAAGGAGGAGGTGCGGCAGCCGGAATCCGGTGGGAGGGCAGCGACGAAGGCGGCGTCGCGCGATGGAGGGAACAAGCTGGGAGGGCGTCTGCTGGGCCGGGGAGCGACAGAGGGCATCGTGATCGCTGAGGGAGCCGCACAGGGACCGACGGCGCGGTGAAGGGGATGCGGGAGCAGCGGGGTCCGGAGGAGGTCGCGCGAGGGAGCGGCGCCGTAGGGGGAGTGGCGCCGGAGGGGGAGCGCGCCGGAGGGGCAGTGCGCCGGAGGGGGAGCGCTTCGGCTGGGCTGCTACGCAGAGGAGGGGGGCCGCAGGGAGAGAGAAGGAGAGAAGGGGGAGGGGTTTCGGCGGCCGCGGCGGAGGAGAAGGAGGCGGCGGCAGCGGCGGCAGCGGCAGCAGCGGCGGAAGCGGCGGCAGCGGCGCAGACGAGGGCTTCCGCGAGAGCTTGATTGTGTGCGGGGAGGAGGAAGAGGACCCGCGGGTTTTTAATAAATCTGCGGGACCCTTTATCAGCGCTAGTAAAAATCGCTGATAAAGGGTGTATTTATCAGCGCTAAAATGAAAAGTGCTGATAAATACATCCTTTATCAGCGCTAAAAAGTGCTGATAAAGTGGACCTTTATTAGCGCTTTTCCGTTAGCGCTGATAAAGGCAGGCGCATGCCTTACCCAGTTTTGTGGTAGTGCACCTACTATTGGTGGCCTTGAAGTGGCTAGAACAGTATGGTCATGTTAGGGGTGTGGGTTTTGGGGTGACACTCCGAACATATTTTGAGAAAAAAACAATAGGAAGATAAAGATAAATAAATGGTAGAGATGAAAGCAAGATTATATAACCTTGAAGAACAATTTTATTGGAATAATGAGTTACTAGAAACTATTATGGGTGGAGAAAATAAATAAAACAACTCAAGAACAACCGTTGGGTGAAGATCCCGCCCCACCTCCCACCATATTTGAGGTGATTCATTCCCCTCAAATAGTTATCTTAGTTGAGGTAATCAATATTCTAATAATTATTTCTATGAAGTGTGAATCAGACACACTGATACCTTTACTATACAAATATTCTACAGGGTGAAAATGATTATGATTTATATCTATCAACACCCACATACCGCCTTGTAGTGAGGGCTACGGTGTTCAATATCCAAGACGATAGGTTACACAACATACCACTTCCAACATGTAATGTGAGAGTAGTGATTAGCATATCTCATGAGGTGAGCACTGAGCTACCTATTCCACTTGATGATGAATATGTAATGACCCAAGCCTGAGCTACCAGACTCAACTCTTATAAATGTTGTGTACTTTTTTTCAGTGAAAGAATCTTGAACAAGTACACAAAATTTATTACAACAGAGGACCTTTTCCGGTCTAGGTTATGGAAAATTAGATACATGACTTATATTTCAACAAAGTATACAAATTGAAAATTAAATAAATAATTATTCTTCAATTCACAACATCCACAATAGAAATTCATCGTGGTGAGTTTTCTAAACCTGTAAAAGTGATTATAATACGTAGGGTGGGCATAAAATGCCTAGTAATGTATTTTAAAAACATTTATAAAAACATTTAAAGAATATATATTACTTGAAATAAAATTTAGAATAAAAATATTAAATATATGTCATTGAGAAATCTATATAATTTTTTAGAAATAAATTTCATAAAATAATTATATTTGTAAAATCACTTGGGAATTCCCCTTTTGAAAATAATAGTTTTCCTGTTGGATTATCCCGGATACTTGACAGACCATAAATAAAAATCATACATGTGGCAACTAGACATAAATCATGTGGAACCAAGTTCCCTTAAACTTATGGGTTCACTCCTCATATCATATCATTCATCATAACTAGTGCCAGTTTTAATAAAAAAACATCTTTTTTTCATGGTTCTGCCTTTCTCAGTTCAAACCCAAAACATTTCCAAAATCTCATACATATAATTATTTTCTTTCAAGGAAAATAATTTTACTTATAACATTTCATAATACTTACTAGAAAAATATTTCCAAAACAACTCGAGGAGATTCCTATATAAGAAATAATGTTTCCTTTTAAAAGTTATAATTGAATGAAAAATAAAACAAGTGTGTGCATGGTCTCAAATTGCATTGAATGTCATATATGAGCTAGATAATGGTCATTCCTATCCATGCATGACATGTCAGGCGATGCAGATGCAAGTTCGCACATAAAACAATATCTTGACTTATAATGGCACATAAAATGATAAGTATATATATATATATACCTTTGTAAAATGAAAATAGATTGACACAACATTTAAACCCTTTACAAATAATTGGTTTTAGAAATTAAGTTTAAAACAAAAACCCTTAAAATAATAAGTTATATATGTGTATATGTGCATATATATACACATATATATGTAACTCTTAGGGAAACAACCATAATTTGATAAACTAAAATATACCCTTTATTACGTATAAAATCTTATAAAATTCTTGTTATAAAATTGTTATCACAAATATTTACTGAGAATAGAATGACATATGTACACACACACACACGCATATATATATATATATATGTATCCATTTGTAAACCAACCATAAATTTTGTTGAAATAAAATAAACCCTAACTCAAATTCATTAGATTTAAGGGTTATAGGAGATCCCTTATAAAAGAACTTGTTTTACATAAAAATTATTAAAAATAATGAAGGATATGTACACATATATAGTTTGTAGTTACACATATATATACATGTCTTGTAAACTTAAAAAAATGAACCCTTACCAATTTTTAATGAAAATGAGGGATTGAGGGCTTCTGGAAACTTGAGCAGAACAATAAGGGAGGTTGAGGGTTGGGTGTTCTTGGGTGTGAAATGGGAGTTTAAATAAAAATTATCTCTCTTGAAAAAAAATAAACACCCCTTTTAAAAAATTGGTGATGCTTTTAGACCCATTTGGCCAATTTTCTTGATTTCAAAAATATAAAATTCACAATTCAGTGTGAAATTGTAAAAAATATGAAGAAATCCAAAATATAAAATCATTTGATAACTATATACATTTATTTAATTCAAATATTACGGTGGAAGATAGGATTTAGAATCACACAATACACATCATTGTAGATATAGTGTTGGGTTGGGGATAAGAAGGATGGTGGTATCGACGATGTAGGAAAACTGAGTGGTCGTCGACCTACTAGTTCAAGATGCGCAGTAGGGTTCATGAGGAAGGAGATGGGAAAAACGATGGATGGCTTAGATTAAAGTCATCTTAATCAGAGGGTTGGGATTAACCCAATAAATTTAGAAGAGGAGGTCCATACATAATTGTAGGGGGACAGTCAAGACTAGACGTGGCCTGATCGGATGGTCGAGGTTAGACACACTGGGTTGATCATTTTTTTAAAGAGGAGCGGATGGTCCAGATTAGGCAGAGCTATATCGGATGGATGGAATTAATCGCGGCATTTAAAAGAGGTGGTGGGGGTTCGATTGGGGAACTGGAATAGATGGATGGGATCGTGTGTGGCTGAAATAGGTGTTCAAGATTTCTTCTCCCAAAAAAAACACTCATCCCACGTTAAAACCATCCGGGTTTCAGGACCACCTTATAAGGATTAGTGTGTAGTGCATTAGTTTGATGACACAAACATACACACACCATAGGAGGGCTTATACTCGGCCTTCCCGCCCGAGCATCGGCCTAACCCTTGAAAAAGATTGACTCAGACCCTATACATGGGTCCACGCATGTGACCTAGTCCTCACTATGCATGGGTTTTCTCTTGTGCTGCTCAAGTGTACCTATGTTAAGTGTCCACCAGACCTTGAGGTCTTGGCCTATAAGGTTGCTCTCAGTTTTGGGTGCTTATCCAATTTTTGGTTAAAATTTATTACATATGATAAAATAATATATATATATATATATATATATATTACAAAATACTTATATGTTTAACATAAAAAATAAATTATTTATATTATTATAAGTATATATTAGTTTTCCATTATTGTTATTTTTTATGGTTATATTATTGATAAAAACATTAAATGTTAACTTATTTATTCAAAAATATAAATTTAAATTCATTTTATATTTTTAAATCACTAAAACATTAAAACACTAATGGTTATAAAATATGAATACCCATGTTTTGATTCTAAAATATAAACATTAAAAACTAATATCCAATTAAAAACCATAATATTATTTAACTAAGTACTTTAAAAAAAATTAAATTATAATGGTTAAAAAAACATCAACGGTCACTTAAATTTAAATCTCAATGGCTATTTACAATGTTCATATTAAGGGTTCTATAAATACTCATTTTTATGGGTATCAAAGACACAAAAACACCAGTGTCCTTTCTCCTGTTTCAAAAATGGTTTTGTACATTCCTTTTATTCTCAACACCATTGCTATTCTTTTAACTATTTATTTTTTTATTATGGTGGGTCCAAGTGATGAAGGCTACTTAATCGGTCTTATTATTCTGATGGGAGGTCTTCCAATGACACTACTTGTTCTTTCAATATGTTTTCTAGGCTATTTGAGGTCTTTAGTCTCGTAATAATGTGATATTTTAGTGTTTTATTAAATAAAAAGTTCCTCATGTTTTTCTTATTCCATTAGTTCATTTAAATTAAATTCCTTTATTTGCATAAAAATAATTATAGTAATTACAAAAATAACATTAATATTAATTACAGCATGGAAACAAAGGTTCGGGGTGTTACATTCTCCCCCTTAACAGAATTTCACTCTCGCAATTCGATTATACTCAAAAAAAACCACCGACATAACCCTTCCAACATCATATTTGATGTCCCTACACAAATAAATTAATTAAAATGGGTAAAAATTTAAAAGATAAATATCATTAATTGAAAGGTAAAAATTTAAGTTATAACGTCACCAAGTCCACCACCATGAAATATTCCTCCCAGTCAAAGTGATTCCTATGTTTTTTTTTAAAGTTCAATTTCCTTGGCCCAAATACACTTCAAGCAGGTAGGTTCAAACTCATGCATATAGAATTCAGTTCCCAAAAGAGAGGCATGGGAGGTGTAGATCTTAGAGATATCGAAATGGACTCGATCCCTATAGACCAGTCGGACTACCTCGTTTTTAAAAGGTCTGATATCATAAAGTCTCCCATACATACCATAGTTCAAGATCTGGAACAGATATGTTGCGTGGAGGTCATCCTCTTATATATCCTCCAAGAAATACCATAGGGATAGGTAGTTCTCAAAAAAATAAAACATTTAAAGAGGCCTTCATAATATTTCCCCTTATGTGAGTATAAGGAAAGTTGTGCTCATTCCATGAGGAAATAAACATAATGGGATCCTTGCAAGAGACGAAGGATGTTTGAGGTGGTAGACACCTAGTAGCGGTGTTTACAGGATAAATGTGGGTTTTAAAAAGGATTATACGCATCCGATCATGATTTAATAATTATAATCTCAAGTAACACAGTAGGGAGAGACAATAGATTCATTGGTGGTCTCTGGTTTTCCATCTGAAAAATTTAAGAAAAAAGGAATTACTTAAGCATATTTAAATTACTAGTTTCATTCTAATTTTCCAAAATTATCTAAACCATTCCTATGATACCAACTATAACAACCCGAGCCTGAGCTACCAAACTCAACTCTTATAAATATTGTATAATTTTCTTTTCAGTAAAAGAAACTTGAAAAAATACACAACATTTATTATAATAGAGGACCTTTTATCAGTTTAGGTTCTGGAAAAATTAGATACATGACTTATATTTCAACAAACTATACAAATTAAAAATTAAATAAACAATGATTATTTGGTGCACAGAAAATAAAACATAAATTCATCATGGTGAGTTTTCTAAACCAGTAAAAGTGATTATAATACGTAGGGTGAGCATAAAATTCCCAGTAAGAGGTTTTGAAAACATTTATAAAATCCTTTAAAGAATATATATTACTTGAAATAAACTTTGGTATGAAAATATTAAATATATTTCATTGATAAATCTGTATAATTTTTGAGAAATAGATTTCATAAAATAATTATATTTGTAAAATCAATTGGGAATTTCCCTTTTGAAAATAATAGTTTTCCTGGTGGATTGTCCCTGATACTCAGAAGACCATAAATAAAAACTATACATGTGGCCACTATACATAACTCATGTGGAACCAAGTTCCATTAAACTTATGGGTTCACTCTCCATATCATATCATTCATCATAACTAGTGTTAGTTTTAATAAAAACATTTTTTTCTACGGTTCTTCCTTTCTCAGTTCAAACCCAAAACATTTCCAAAATCTCATACATATAATTATTTTCTTTCTAGGAAAATAATTTTCCTTATAACATGTCATAATCCTTACTGGAAAAATATTTCCAAAACAACTTGAGGAGATTCCCATACAAGAAATAATGTTTCCTTTTAAAAGCTATAATTTCATAAAAAATAAAACAAGTACGTGCATGGTCTCAAATTTAATTGAATTTCACATATGAGCTAGATAATGGTCATTCCTATCCATTAATGACATATCAGGTGATGCAGATGCAAGTTCACACATAAAATAATAGCTTTACTTATAATTGCACATAAAATGATAAGTATATATATATGTGTGTGTGTGTGTGTGTATACCTTTGTAAAATGAAAATATCTTGATGAAACATTTAAACCCTTTACAAATCATTGGTTTTAGAAATTAAGTTTAAAACAAAACCCTTAAAATAATAAGTTATATGTGTGTATATGTGCATATATATACACGTATATATGTAACTCTTGGGGAAACAACCATAATTTGATAAAATAAAATATACCCTTTCTTACGTATAAACTCTTATAAAATTTGTATTATAAAATTCTTATCGCATATATTTACTGATAATAGAATGATATATGTATATACATACACACACACACACACACACACACACACATATATATATATATCCCTTTGTAAATAAACCATAAATTTTTTTGAAATCAAAATAAACCCTAATTCAAATTCATTTGATTGAAGGGTTCTAGGATATCCCTTATAAAACAACTCATTTCCCATAAAAAAATATTAAAAATAATGAAGGATACATACACGTATATGTTTTGTATGTATACATAGATATATATATGTCTTGTAAACTTAAAAAATGAACCCTTAGCTGTTTTGAATGAAAATGAGGGATTGAGGTCTTCTGGAAACTCGGGCAGAATAATAAGGGATGTTGAGGGTTGGGTGTTCTTGGGCGTGAAAATGGGAGTTTAAAAAATTTGCTCACTTGAAAAAAAAATAAACATCTCTTTTGACAAATTGGCCATGGGTTTAGACCCATTTGGCAAATTTTATTGATTTCAAAAATATAAAATTCACAATTCGGTGTGAAATAGTAAAAAAATATGAATGAATCCAAAATATAAAATCATTGGATAACTACATACGTTTATTTAATTCAACGCTTATGGTGGAAGATAGGATTTAGAATCACAACATCCACATTGTTGAGGATATGGTGTTGGGTTGGGGCCAAGGATAGGATGGTGACATCGATGGTGTAGGAAAACCAAGTGGTCACCGACCTACTAGTTCAAGATGTGCGGTAGGGTTCACAAGGAAGAAAATGGGAAAAAATGGTGGACGACTCGGATTAAAGGCATCCTAATCGGAGGGTTGGGATTAACCCAATCGATTTAGAAGATGAGTTCTATGCAGGATTAAAGGGGGTGGTCAAGATTAGACATAGCTGGATTGGATGGTCGAGGTTAGACGTGCTGGGTTGATTGCTTTTTTAAGAGGAGTGGATGGTCCAGATCAGGTGAAGTCGGATCAGACGGATGGAGTTAATTGCAACATTTAAAAGAGGCGATGGGGATTCGATCGGGGAACCAGCATGGATGGATGGGATCGTGCATAGATAAAATGGGCGATCGAGATTTCTTCTCCCAAAAAAACACTTGTCCCACATTGAAACCATCTGGGTTTCAGGACTTCCTTATAAGACTCAGTGTGTGGTGCATCAGTTCGATGACACAAACACACACACCATGGGAGGGCTTATACTTGGCCTTCCTGCCCGAGATTTGGCCTAATCCTTACACGCGCTTGACTAGGACCCTATACACGGGTTCGTGCATGCGACCTAGTCCTCACTATGCATAGGTTTTCTCCTACACTACTCAATTGTACCTGTGTTAAGTGCCCACCGGACCTTGAGCGCTTGGCCTATAAGGTTGCTCTCGATTGTGGGTGCTTAGCCAAATTTTTAGCTAAAATTTATTGCATATGATAAAATCATATATATATATATATTACAAAATACTTATATGTTTAACATACAAAATAAATTATTTATATTCTTATATTTATATATTAGTTTTCCATTTTTGTTATTTTATATGGTTATATTATTGATAAAAACATTAAATTTTAACTTCTTTATTCACAAATATAAATTTAAATTCATTTTAGATTTTTAAAGCACACAACCATTAAAACACTAGTGGTTAAAAAACACGAATACCCATGTTTTAATTATAAAATCTAAACATTAAAAACTAATCTCTAATTAAAAACCATAATATTATTTAACCGAGTACTTTAAAACATTTTAAATTATAATGGTAAAAAAACATCAATGGTCACTTAAATTTAAATCTCAATGGCTATTTACAAGGTTCGTATTAAGGGTTCTATAAATACCCATGTTTACAGGTATTAAATACACAAAAACACCGGTGTCCTTTCTCCCATTTCAAAAATGGTTTTGTACATTCCTTTTATTCTCAACACCATTTCTATTCTTCTAACTGTTTCTTTTTTTATTATGGTGGGTCCAGGTGATGAAGGCTACTTAATCGGTCTTATTGCTCTAATAATAGGTCTTCTAGTAGTGCTACTTGGGCTTGCAATAAGTTTTTTGGGCTAGTTGGGGTCTTTAGTCTTATAATAATATGATATTTTAGTGTTTTATTAAATAAAAGGTTCCTCATGTTTTTCTTATTCTATTAGTTCATTTAAATTATATTAATTTATTTGAATAAAAATAATTATAGTAAGTACAAAAATAAAATTAAAATTAATTACACCATGGAAACAAATGTTCGGGGTGTTACATAATATATTCATATGGTCAACCAATCTGTTGGAACATTTGCCTCATGGAAATCATATCTTATAAAAATACATTTTAACAAGGAGGTATTCATTTCCAATTTATTTTTCATGCTAAACCTTTAAAAATTAATGAAAAAAATGTCTAGACCGATGAATGTTATTACAGATGGAAAAAGGGAAGGGGTGAAATGAAATGTTGAGTCAAACCCATCTAAAGAATCAACCAACCAATCAAAAATATCTTCTGAAAGCACCTTTACCCTACTCGTTCAATATCTACATTTACTAACATTGAAGGTTTATGCAGATACAAAGTTACAAAATGGTATTAGTCTCGTAGTTGATTTTTAAGAAAAAA